>OV725079.1:108094866-108729969 GCA_928085145.1 Nezara viridula | reverse complement strand
GGAAAAGGGAAAAGATGTAACATACACGACTTCTGAAATAACACTGCTTTATTCGTTCCATAAGCCTCCTTATATACACTTAGCCTGTTTATTTACATTACCAGATAGTATTAAGGCTGATACCGCCAGTCTCCGGTCTTTATCTTATATATATAACGATAATCAATTTGAAAAAAACCACTGCAAATTATTTCTCTTTGGTATATTATTTCCAAACAATTATACATATAAAGTAACATTAAATTCCTAGTTATAAAGAAAAATCAATTAAAGGTGATTCTAATTATTGGACTAAAATCTTTTTTAATCGTTAGTAATATGATAAAAAAAATAGCATTACTTCTGTAACACATTCAGAAATCAAAAAAAGATAAACCTTTTGCAATAGAACATCTAAAAAAAACTAGAGACGATATCTTTGCTCCTACTTGTCCGATTTTGACGATTTTTTTTTTGTTTTTTAAGAAATTCCGTAAACTTCTAAAAAACCATATACAATATTGACATAAATGTGTATACTTCTTGAGTTATTCGGGATTTAATTTTATCATCCCTCGTAACTTTTTTTGAGCTTCTTTTCGTTGAAGTATGTAGTATAGATAAATTTAGAGGGCGTAGAGAAAATGACTTTAGCGAAGTTTCATCAAAATCGGTTCATTCGTTTAGGCGCTACAGTCTATAGCAACGCAGGTTTTTCGGCCGCCATTTTGAAACTAGAAGGCGAATAGTAATGTCGTTGAAGGAGGATGATCCTCGGGTGACCTCTGATTTTATATCCAAATTCGAAAAAAATCGGTCTAGTAGTTTCAGAAAAAATGCGCGGACGCGGACGGCGGACTAGTAGTGCACATATAAGAGAAAATGTTGGACGCAATTCAATGAAATTGACACTACATTATTTTTTCACCAAAGTCTACCTTTTATCTAACTTTGAGCCAAATCGAACGAGCCCTTTCTGAAATATTGGCATATCTAAAAATATACGTTTGCGCGTGCGTAAGCGGAAGTGCTGGGTGGAATTTGATAAAATTAATATGGGACCATCTAGGCACCGATCAGCATAATCCCTAAAAATTTCATGAAGATTGGATGAACGGTACTAGGTGATATGCCCGTCACATCGATTTGACTACAGACAGACAGACAGACAGACAGACACCGAACCAAATTTGATCCTTGATGTCTGAAACGTAAAACGCGAGTGAAAATTTTCGATTCTGAGCAAAAAATTTTTTTTAATTTCTCACACGAACACAATGCTTCCCTACCTTCGGTAGTGAGGAAGCAAAAATAGAATAACATGATATTTCAACAGAACATTTACTATTTTAACAACTTGAACAACCCCAGTTCAAAAATTCTTAAGATTGCCTTTATGTTCGGCTACGGGAGTTAAGCTATCTCGCGTCACATAGTTTACCATGCTACTGATAAATAACTTGCTAATTATATAATAGGAAGTTTGCCACGACTATGTCAATTGCATTAGTGTATATTACATGCGAAAATGGACCTTGTTAATCTGAAATCTTTCTTGATTCCTTAACAAATGGAGTTCTTATAGGAAGGAGATAGTCCGGGGTGGCGGTCATTTATAGACTAAAATAGTAGGAAAACTATTTTATTTCAAGCCAACGTTTCGACCCGACTTTGCAGTTCTTCTTCAGGGAGGTGCGTTCAGCAAGGAGTTTCAGGTTTTGTTCGAAATAACGAATTCTGATTTATATGTTTATCTTTACTATTTATATCTTATTAAAAACATACACGATGTATTCTTAGTAATCAGAACTGATTGATGCGGTTTTTTTTTTCGATTACAGATTGTTTATCTATTTATTTTTGTTTACTATTTTCAATAATGAACCATTGTGATCGACCAAAAAATTATAACTTAAAATAACCACTTAATCCCCTCTCAAAATTTGAGGTTTCACGTTTCAGGATACGTAGAATTCGAAAAACGAATACAAATTTTTTTGTCCGTCCGCCGTCCGAGCATTTCCTCCGAAACTACTGGACCTATTTTTTTCGAATTTGGATATAAAATCAGAGGTCACCCGAGGACGATCTTCCTTCATCGACATTACTATCCGCCTTTTATTTTGAAAATGGCGGCCGAAAAAGCTGCGTTGCTGTAGACTGTAGCACATAAACAAATATACCGATTTCAATGAAACTTCGCTAAAGTCATTTTCTCGACGCCCTTTAAATTTATCTATGTAACATACTTTAACGAAAGAGAAGCTGGAAAAAAAGTTACGAGGGATGGTAAAATTAAATTCCGAATTACTCAAAAATTATACACTTTTTTTTACGATTGCACTCGCGCAGAGTCATTAGCATGTCATTAGCTATTTACCTTCGCCTATCTTAGTGAAGTATGTAAACCTAATAAAAAATACATATGTATTATTACCAATGAATTTCATATATACATATATTTTTTTTTTTTTTTATTTTAAGGTTAAGATAAATCTATTATCTCGTAACTCAAACCGTTCCTAAAAAGATAACTTTAAAATATTTTAATACGTCATGATTTATAAAAAAAAAACTTTTCAAATGTTATTAGTTTCGAAATGTACTCTTCAGCCCTTTCTATGTCACTTTTTCTCCCCATATGAACTGTTCAATAAACATCCGTGTATGTAATATGTCGGAGATCTCTAAGCTAGAGATAAGTGGAGCCATGCTTTCCTGGTAATACTCGCGTGCTCAAGTAATGTCATATTATCACCAATTTTCCTTATTGAGTTGGAGTGTGTACACTAGACTGCAATTTGATAAATAATTTTTTCCGAAATTTAGGGTTTAGAGACTTAACTTATTGTCTCTATACTAACGAGTGTATAGAGGTGACGTACCCTCTCCTCCTTCCCACTACCTCCACTGAAAAAAATATAATAAAAAGCATATCGAATTATCAACTGAATGTATTATTCGATGACCTTGGTTCTCTGACCAGCAAATCAGATAACTTATTCAAATGTATGTCAGGTGATATGATAAGGAAGGATATTGCTTCCAAATGAGAAAACACTCATAATCCGACTGACTTATTTTTCGACTAATAATAATAGTGGTTTTCATATTTTGAATACCATTATTTATGAACAAGTTTTTGAACCCAGCGACGAATTCATTGATGGTGTCATAAATCCACCATACCACTTCTAAACTCATGTTCGCGTTATATTCGATTAAATCATCGGTAATCTATGTACTCCGTGGGCTATTCGAATAGACGGATCCAATGGTTATAACCTCCTAACCTTATAAATAAATCCAAGTAAATACTAAAGATGTATATCGCTACAGTTAGTTCAAAATGGCGTATATAAAAATTGAGTGTTTTACAGTAGAGCTTTATTATTATTTCTTTATTAAATTATTTTTTTATGATGTATTCGTGCAATTTCATATTTTATTTTCCTTCGATAATTTCCGTAGTACATCAATTGTATACTAAGAAATGTCACCTTTTGCACTAACAATACCAATAAATACTTAATAGGTATGTTTTTATTAGTAAAATGAATGGAACAAAGAATCCATTAGATTCAACTTTTTCTTTGTTCGGAGCTAACGAAACCAATATGTACCCTCAGTCAGGACAAAAATAATTCAAGCTGAAATATAAAAACATTATTGAAGTTTTCACAACTTTGGTGATTAAGGAGGACATCTAAACCACTAAAAGCTGGTGGAACTTCAATGGAAACAAACAAAATCACAAATAAGTCTCTTTTTTTCTACAAACTCAGAGTAAATATAATTAAATCTTACTAAAAATTAAATAAAATCTAAGTTAAGGCAGTGTCACACCAGTAATATATCAACGGTTGATTATGGATTGTACGATCCGTTGATTATGGAATGTACGACTATTAGTTATTAAACCTTTATTTTCCATTACAAAGTTTACTAAAATCGAATGTCGAGATTTGCATTGCATGTCGTAGATAGGTCCAAAGTTGTCACACTAAATGTAAGTGTTTACTGTTGGGGTATCACGAAGGGAAAATTCAAATTATTCACTAATATAATTTTCTAAAAGTTTACATGATGAACAATAAATTCGGCCATTTTTCACCAACCTTTTATTATTACGCACCAATTTAACGTTTCGACCATACTAAGGGTCATTTTCAAAACTTGATGAGTCCTCCTAATATGTTCATCCTTAATGTTCTAATTAATAAGTTCAGTGAACATTACTTGTCAATTTTTATAGGTGCTTCGCCTACGTCATTTCTGGAGGGACTGAAGTCGTTTACTGACGTCATTTAGTCCCTCCAGAAATGACGTAGGCGAAGCACCTATAAAAATTGACAAGTAATGTTCACTGAACTTATTAATTAGAACATTAAGGATGAACATATTAGGAGGACTCATCAAGTTTTGAAAATGACCCTTAGTATGGTCGAAACGTTAAATTGATGCGTAATAATAAAAGGTTGGTGAAAAATGGCCTAGTTTATTGTAACAAATAAAAAAAAATATCTTTAAAGTTATAAACATATCCATGAAATATTTTTATATTTCACTTCTTCTTTCACACAAGTACAATGAAATAGTAACTTAAATATTGTCATTGCTTTGGTTCCGTGGATTTCAAATACTTTTTGTCAAACTTAGAAAAATGTTTCAATGTTTGCATTTTGTAAGAAAATTCCACTTAATTTTCTTGAAAACATTTGTTTTGCGTTAAATAATGTTAATTTTGAGACATTATTAATTATCTATTTTTAGTCACTATCCGTTATCTTCTACAACTTTATTTATTATATATTATTTTTTCTAAACTTCTTCGCTTTCCAGCGATATATTATACCTATACCTTTTGAATATTATTTCCGTAGATTTATTTTAGACCTAGATAAGCATTTTTCTTTTTTTCCCTTTTATTCCATTATCAAATTCTTTCAAAAGTTATATTTAGCCTTTTTTCATAACTCCTAGCAATGAAAGATAGTTAATTATTTAAAATAAACCAAATTAAAGGTACTTTAGAGGAAGACGTTGGCTATTTAAGCCCTGTAAAGTGACATCAACGGGGATAGGACCTAAACGATATTAAAGACCACTTAATTATACAATGATACCGAGTTTAATCAAAATCGTAAGAGCCGTTTTTGAGAAAATTGTAAAAATATGTTTCAGCGTTGATATAAAGTGGCACTTCCGGTTAGCCGATTTTAAGAAAAAGTTGCTAGGACATCTAAGGCATATACCTATCTTAAATAAGTAATATCAGTTTCGTACGACTTTTCGTTTTCGAGCTAGAGTGTTCACAGACACACAGAATATTTTTCGTGACTTGGTTATTTAGACGTAGGGTACCTCAAAACGTGTATTTCCGTTGAAAACGCAGACTCAAAAATTTTCACGATCGCAATATTTACCCTTACTATACATTACATATATAAGTAAGTGAAAGTAAAAATTTAGGAATCTCATTTTTGAAGTTGATTAAATCCCATCGTTTTAATCTCAATATGGAAAGGATGATTAAACGTTTTTGCCAGTATTACACATACACGTTATGTGTCTGGACGAAGGTTAATTTATTGCTGATACGAAGTTAAGTACGTTGATTCAGTTAATTATCCAATTGAGTCGCTTGTCTAACTATTTTTGTTATTATTTTATTGATATTGTTGGAGCTAATTGCTGATTTCATTGAGCATATTGGCGGTTACAAATCGAATGCGTCCTACTTTAGCAAATGGGCGCATGACTAGGAAATATAACAAGAGAAAGTCAAAGCCGAGGGAACGGTAAGATTCCTGCCGGGCAGGTCACCTCTCCAAAGGATTTCTACAATCGGATCGGTTGGGTTAAACAAATCAGAGCTCCAGTTACATATATGTTAGTTGTGAATTAAATAATTCTATATTTTGCGATCATAATAATATTATATAAATGGGATGCAGTGGTGTAAGATAAAGTATAAATTACCTATATTTTCGAAAAATCTTACAAAAAAATTTTGGCCATTTTTTGTGAAAGTTTTATTGAATATTATGAATCAGTATTTGTACAGTCAATAAAAAGATGTTCATCAGAAAAGAATGATTAATAGTGAAAGGAATTTTTTATAAAATAAAAAGATAAATATGTATGTATATATGTAATTATGTATCCCAAAATCATGGTTTGAAATCGATACTTGAAAAAATCAAATCTGATCAAAATTTTAAAAATCATTTGATCATTTTTATTAAGAGCAATTTTTATTTTTTATCAGCAGTGATAAAAATCATATCCTGATCATTATTTTTATAATTAACAGTAATAATAATTTTTGAGTAATACTTTTTTTAAAATCAGAAATATAATTTTTCTGTAATCCTTATGATATATTTCGTTTGGAGTAGTCGGTGGAGAATATTTTTGTCAACTATTAGCAACAGAACATCTTTATTTCCGATATTCATAAGAAATTTAGTTTTCCAAAAAAAAAAAAAAGAAAGAAAAAATATGTGTGTGTGTGTATATATATATACACGGAGACAGATATATATATATATATATATATATATATATATATATATATATATATATATATATATATATATATATATCTGATTCAGTGATTTCACAAATATAATATTAAAAAGTGTGTACATTAATAACGTATACATACATAAAATTATATTTTATTTTATGTGTGTGTAAAAGGTGATTTTTATTTTTGATCAATTTTTTTTTTTTTATCACTAATTAATCCTTACTATTTATGTAAAGCCGTATCATACGTCTATCAGTTGCTGAAGATTAAGAGACTGCATATGGTGGTCAAAAAGCCTTCTCTGCAATGTATTCCACGTGAGTTCAATGGGATTGAGATCTGGAGCCAATTCGGGATGGGGCAGATGTGAAGTGTCCAGATTTTTAAGATATTGATAAACAACTTTTCCTCTATGAGGTCGCATATTGTCGTCAAGAAAATAGAAATATGTGCCAATTATTGCCCTGGTATGAGGAATGTACTTCTCCATAACTTCTTGAACGAACTTCAATGAGATTACCTTCCACAATATGGAGCAGAGTCCGTCCTCTTCAGTAGTTGCCGTCTCATACCATCACACTCCTCCCAGCTGTTGACTGCATTAAAGGAGGCTTTAACAGTTTTCGGAAGACTCTTTGGGGCCTGTGTATCCTCATCTAGGCGCTCGCGACACCACAATCTGCGGAGTTGCCGGTGACGAACTGTTGCTGCGGGTCGTCTTAAAGGGGTGTAAGATGTTATAAAAACCTCTCACAAACTATTACGAATGGTTCGAGTTGATATGGAACTTGGCAGATGATTAGAAACTTCATTTAGGCTCTGTCGGGACTTACCAATACGTAGAGGTACAACCAAACCTATTCTAATCAGAGTGGGAGGGTCGAGTTTCATTCCATGGGTCGAAATAAAAGTCAACCTCTCCCAGGCCGGATTCGAACCGGTGTCGCTTGGCACGAGGACGCTAGACCAGACAACGCTCCAACACACTTGGTCATCACGATCTTTAGCTCTGTCGGTACTATGAAAAGGGTTGTTTCTTGCAGTAATGACAATATTTCTGTCATCCGTTGGTGTCGTAATGCACTG
Source organism: Nezara viridula (assembly GCA_928085145.1). Taxonomy (NCBI): domain Eukaryota; kingdom Metazoa; phylum Arthropoda; class Insecta; order Hemiptera; family Pentatomidae; genus Nezara; species Nezara viridula. The sequence continues at coordinate 108,722,369 of OV725079.1, read as the reverse complement.
AGATTCACTAACAAGTCTCCTATTGGTACTTCCGGTTTAACTGAAGCTGGGTAGACCATATCTGGGAGACGACAACTGCATCGGCGATATCCATTTGCCGGTGTTCTTGACCGCTCATTCACACGATAATATTGCGAACTTCTTGTTCTATATGATTTCTTTTCATCGTTTAAGAAAATATTGCTAGATTAAACTTGAGAAAAGTCGAAAACAACTGTTGGTTTTTACAACGAGTGTTCATCATTTTGACTATCCATTAGTTAATAATTTATTAAAAATAAAGAATAAATGGTATTTACTTTTTATATGTATTAGGTAATTAGAGAATCCCTAACAAACAAAATCCCTAACAAACATATTGTATTTTAATTAAAACCAATCAAATAGAAATATCCCTATTCATTTTTGCACATTATATGTTGTATTAGGGTTTGTTTCATTTAGACTCACTTAACGCGTTTTTGCTTCGATGAACAAACCCGAAATTTACAAAAACCTAATTTAGCTCCATCAAATATGAACTTCTTGAATTTTTGCAGCAAACCGTTGGATATTCAACCTCTAGTAATCAACCTAGCTTACTACAAAAATTGTTGATTAGCTTCAATAATTAATAATATGTAGATGATAATAATGAAATGCTTAGCAGACTCGTAAAGTTCGTCCATGATTACGGTGTATTGCTACAAAAGTAATAAAAAGATTAAGAACCGATGATATTCGAATTTCTCTGTTCCCTGAAAAAGCGAAAATGCTAACATTTATATTTCTGTTTTCCGTTTTCTTAACATGTATTATCATAAATATTGTTTGTAATTTGGAGTCGTACTATATCCTCAATATTTTAGAATTAATTTTTATATATAAAATACCTTCTAAATATTTTTTATCATTGTTTACTGTTGATTTAATCATTTTTGCAAGTTTTTATTTGTTCATGTTACATCTATATTTATTTTATTTTTTTCAAGTGTATTCGAGAACAAGTGTCAAAAAACAAAAAAATTAATTTAACATCCATCAATCCGGAGTTTTCGGCTTAAACGTTTCACATCTTATCTATTTCAGGATTATTGTCGATTCATTGGTTTTAATTGGACATGTCATAAGATTGGCGCGGCATAATAATTCATAATTTGTAATCTAATTCGTTTAACGGATTAAATAAGTATCTTCGGATAATCTACAAGAATAGGAAAAAGAAAATCAGAAAGGATGTTTACTTTTCACCCAAGTGCTCTGTACCATATGCTTAGAAGTAAAAATAGAAATACATGTCGTTAGTTTATTTTCAAAAAGGCTTTAATTAAGATTTCATGAAATTAAATAAAAACTAAGTTTTTAAAAGAACTTTTTTTCTGTGAAGCCAGAACATTTTTCGCTTATGTTGGTGTTGCCAATTCGACAGCTTTCCCTCATTTTCCTAAATTATTTAATCTTTTTGGTTTATTATTTTCAATAGTGAACCACTGTAAAGACTCGATGAAAAAAAAAATCTCGTAAACAAGGATATTTTACGTTTCAATATACCAAGAATCCGAAAATTGATTTTTAAAAAATCCGTGTATCCCCCGTTTTTAGCTTTTCTCCAAGACTATAAAGTCCATTGTTTTGAAATTTAGTACCAAAGGTTGAGGCCATCATAAGATGATCCTTATAACGTGTAAACGTATTTATAGATTACTAAATTCCCTTAAAAAAATATATAAAAAATAGATCGAAACCGGACTATCGCTGTTGATTTTAACTTTTCGCAATTCATCGGTTTATTCCAAAAAGTCACTAAGTACATTTTTGTTAGAGCTAATTTTTTTTGTTTATTATTTTCAATAATGAAACATTGTGATCGACCAAAAAATTCAAAAACATAACCCCTCTCAAAATTTGAGATTTCACGTTTTCAAAAAATTTTTTGTTCGTCCGCCGTCCACGCATTTTCTCCGAAACTACTGGACCATTTTTTTTCAAATTTTTATATAAAATCAGAGGTCACCCGAGGATGATCCTCCTTCATCGACATTACTCTCCGCCTTTAACTTTCAAAATGGCGACCGAAAAACCTGCGTTGCTATAGACTGTAGCTCCTAAACGAATGTACAGATTTCAATGAAACTTCGCTAAAGTCATTTTCTCGACGCCCTTTAAATTTATCTATATAACATACTTTAACGAAAAGAAGCTGGAAAAAAAGTTACGAGGGATGGTAAAATTAAATTCCGAATAACTCGAAAAGTTTTTACTTTTTTGTTGATTGTTTTTTTAAAGTTTATGAAATTTCCTAAAAAACAAAAAAAAATCGTTAAAATCGGACGATTAGGAGCAAAGATATAGTCTCCGGTTTTTTTTTTATGTGTTCTATTCCAAATGTGTTATCCTTGGTTTGGTTTTTAAATTTTAAATGTGTTACTGAACTAATGATATTTTTTTTAGCATATTACTAATGATTAAAGAAAAACAGTTTAGTCCAATAATTGGAATCACCTTTTGTTTTTTTTTTCTTTGTAACTCGGAAGGTAATGTTACTTTAGATGTATAATTGTTTGGAGATAATAAACCATTGTGAAATCATTTGCAGCGTTTTTTAAGTACGTTTTGTAAATTTCGACCTTATTTATGGGTATAAAAAAAGGAATATCTCATCTTATACACGGAGTTGGAGTGGCTCTTCCCGACGGCAGTTCCTTCTTGGTATTTTCCTTTTCCAAGTCCTCAGAACCAAAAATCCTCCCTACATCTTATAACTCCTTACATTACCTTCTCTATCCGCTCTCTTATTTCCAGATCTCAACCTATTGATCTATATATCTACTCTCCTAAACGTACTTCCTTCAGCAAATCCTTCGCCATTCGTGCTATTTCCTTTTGGAACTCCTTACCTATCTCCCTAAGTTATACCGCGTCCAAAAATTCCTTCTAAGAACTCCTATTTTGCAAAATAGGATGTTTTCTAAAATCTTAATACAAAAATAGAATGATCTATTCCACCACCTACTATTAATTCAAACTTCCGCAACTTATGAATATTTTTACGTTTGTAATTACAATTCTCACCAACAGTTAATTATTAAGTGCTCCTTTTTTTGGTTTCAGGGGAGAAAGATTCGTGAAAGTACATAATGAATTTTTGGGATGAACTGACAGTATGTTTTAATGTAAAGACGAGCTTTTGTTTTGGTTTTTAATAACCCCATAGCAACTATGGAATCGCTCGAAATGATCATTCGTTGAATAATTTAATTGTCTATATTAAAAAAAAAAAAAACTTAAGCAGATCTATTTGCAAGAAAGTTTTCTATTAGAATTACGTAGGTTTGTAATTAGTACTTTTTATTGTCAAGTAAACAGAGGAATGGTGCTTAAGTTTACAGTCCAATAATTTTATTATTATCTTTAGAGTGAAATGTTTTACATCAAAATATGAACGATTATTGTGTCCATATTTGTGACTTGTAAAATGTCATTTACTTAAACTTATTATTGTATTGTATTTTTCCTAAATGTGGTAGGAAAAGTACTGCAATTTTTTGTTTCTGATTTATTTAAACAATTGCAATATATAAGTATACAAATACATTTATTTTGCCTTGGTCCTTCTGCTGCCCTCGGGAAGCAGAAGGAATGAGAATAGGTATGGGTAACAGTTGTAAAAAAAAAAAAAAAAGTATTGAGAATCGCTCCATTTATTAAATATGGATCAAATAGTATTGTAATTTTATCGAGAAAAATAAAATGAATTTCTCCATATCATTAAACATTACATCAACTTATTTCTATTGTATTTTGTTATTTATTCCCTGTCCAATATAGTATGCGAATTATTCGCACTTGCTATAATATAGGCCAACTTGCTATAAGTATTGAAGTACATTTACTTATTACTACATTGAAGTATATTCATTAATGAGCAATAGTTACAAGATTTTATAATTTAACTGAATTTGACTTACAAACTTTTTTCTCCCATCCCCCTAATTTTCTTATTGTCTTTAAAACTTCGACAATAGGTGCCAATTGCTTTGCCCTGGACAAAGATTGACGTTTTAACTGAAAATTAAAGACGTCCCTGGAGACAAGATACAAAGAAGCTATTTCTGACCAGACCTGTCACCAACTGTTCGTTGGTAGGAAAGATTAATGGGACCACAGCCGGATTTACGGGGGGGGGGGCTTTCGGGCTGAAGCCCTCTCCCCAAAATGGTAAAATTTAACCATGTTTTATGGTAAAAAATTATGTCTTAAAGTATTATTGCTCGTTTAATCACATATAATAGGACTTCAAGAATTACTTAAATACCATATCATATTGATAACTAGTATCTTTCTGTTTTTCCAAAGTAATTATCGTTATATATATGAAAAATAAAACTACCGGGCTGAAAAGTCCCTCCCAAAATTAAATCCTGGATCCGCTAGTGAATAGGAATAAAGAACTGGAATATTTTCGGACTTTTTAAGGAGATATAACGGGCCAACTAAAAATAAATCTAATTGAAACATCTAAGGATTTGAAGCCTATCCTCTCCAATCATGTCAAACTGGAGAGGATAGGCTTATGGATGAGTCGTTACAGATTAGTGTACCTGTTCCAACCCCTTCCATTTTCCAAACGGAACTGTTCCAAATTACCGATACCGTTCCAATGGCGTTACTCCAGAATTAATCTTCTTCGTTGTAAAGTCATTTATATCTTTCGAAGTTAGATAATTAAGACGAAATCAATTATTAATTACTTCTAATAATTGCAGAATCTTCTATATATAGTTTAAAAAATTATATTTTCTTCTAGAGCCTAATGAACCTAAGGCTTTCAAGATGATAGTTGAGCTCAACACCACCCTAAATATTGAGGATTTTATATCCCTCCCCTTCACCGTAGCAAGGTTAATTCCACGAATAACAAGGTTAATTTTTACTAATCCATGAATATACCAAAAAAAAATTTTTTTATCATTTTAATAAATTTCTTTAACTCTTATAAATCTTATTTTTACTTTCCTACCTATACTAGGCAAGGAAAGTATTGCGATTGGGTCAAATTTCCAACATGCGGTTTTCGACGGATCTATACGTTTCACAGCCCTCTGAGTCCGAAAAACACATTTTTAGCCATTGGTCTGTCTGTCTGTGCCAAGATTTTCTTGGGAACTACTGAACCGATTTTGCTGCTTCTTTTTTTTATTTTGTAGGGCTTTGACTACTGATCCCTGTGACAGAAATTCGTTGCTCCATGCTCAATATCTTGCGCGCAATAAATGAAAAACATGTTTTTCTATAGACTATAGCGCGAAAACGGCTCTAACGATTTTGATGAAACTTTTCTATGATGTTCTAATCATTGTCCTTTCAATTTTCGTATATGGATTTCGTACTCAAATCTTTTGTTTGATCAATTTTCAGGAAAATAGATTTAGTTCAATTCTTTTTTGTTTGTTCATGACCATATGTAAAGATATAAAAACTTTTCTGAAATAGGTAGGAAAGTCGTGTGAATGGACACACCAGATTTTTTAAATTACTATTTTATCAAATAATTTATCCTAAAGTAATACCTTTGAAATGAAGTTCATCTAAATAAATTTTAGTCTGCCATGAAGCTTCATTGAGTTAGTTATGCCGTGGTAGTATTAGAAACAAACTAGTTTTCAATTTCCAATGTTGTTTTTTTTTTCATTTTTAAAAATATTACATATTATTACAAATGTTTTTAAAAGAACATGTTTAAAACAAAATTAATAGAAATTCAGATGCTACTTATGGTAATGTGCTAATGTATGATGAACTAAAAATGTAAAAAGTTTCATGCATTCCTGTTTTTAAAATAATTAATATTACAATATTTTTGTATTCATGGTTTTAAATATTTCAGAACTAGAATTATTTCTGAAATAATTATTTAAATTAAATAAAATAGTGAAAGAGTTAATTATTTCAAATAGTTGCCACTGCTCCAATAACTTCCCTTATCGAACTGGCTGGAACATAACTGGAACGCTTTTGCCAATCGTTCCTCCGTTCCAAACCGGCTTCCCCACTCCTTATCGAACCGGCCACTCCACTCTTACCAATCCGGCGGTATCGATAATTCTCAGTCGTTGGAGCTGTTCCGTTCCGTTCTACGGCGAGATTAGATTCCCGTTCTCGATCCAGTTTCATTGACCCATCCCTAGGACTCTATCATGGGCGTAGAGGTAGAATGGGAGAGGCACACCGCTTTGCGTTTACTATCTTATATGAAATACTCATAGTAAAGCAAAGTATTTGAAATTTTTCCTAAAAAATTTGGAATGTGAGTTTTCAAGGGAACACAAGTTTTGGGGGTCATCTGAACCCAAATAAGAGAGATTTTTAAACCATTTCTCCATCTCATTTGATGCTTTTACGCACCTCTAAGGCCTTTCATAATTCAGTTGAACATTTACATGTACATTTAGTTGGTGTTAAAATAATGCGTTCTATTTTTAATGTTTTGTTATTTACTAGGATTAAAAAAAAAAATTACTTAACGAATAAAAGATTTATTTGTTTGGATCTTTTATAAAAAAAATTAAAGAAATAAACTAATTCTAGTGCGATCTTCAAAGTAATGAACCCTCTATTTCTCTGATGGTTGTATTTAATACTTCGGTTGAGCTTGCTATATTTGGTTCGTGTTTCTTTTATCACGTTGGTTCCAATCCAAATCTGTGCCGATTGAGCCATGACGAGAATTGAGTTCTGTTAGCTTTGAATTAATAAGTTAAGATTAGGATCAAGGTCGCATTACATTGCCTGTATAACTTGAGAGGGCAGCTTTTTGGTGAAAGCTAATCCTACAGTTCGTTTCCTTTCTCATAATAAAATCCATGCGATTTCGGTCTCTATTTTATTAGATTAAGAGATTTTTCTTTTATAAAAAAAAACTTTACTTTATTTTACATATCTGATTTTTAGAATCAATGTATAAAACATACACGCACGTAGTTTAGCTCTATTTGCATCACTAACGTATCCAGAATTTAATTTTGGGGACTTTAGCCCGAAAGATTTTTTTTTTTTTGCACAAATACATTAGGATAATGACTTCGGAAGAAAGAATGAAACTAACTTCCTATATGAAATGGTCTTTGAGTGATTGTTGAAGTCCTATTAACTGTAATTAGACGAACAATAATACTTTTAAAGATTTTTTTTTTAATAAAACATGGTTATTTTTTACCATTTTGGAGGGGTGAGGGCTTCAGCCCGAAAGCCCCTTCTCCCTCCTCCCCTCCAACCCCCGTAGATTCGCCGGTAATTTGCATTAGTGGAAATTTTACTTTAATAATATAAAGCAATTGCTTTATAACTACTTAAATTAAATATTCTTTAAGTTATCGCTTTCTATTTAACAAAAAACTTGTCTTACTTAAAAAACACAAAACTTTAATTTTCACACAAAAATTTAATTTTAAATAAAACCGTGTTTTTTTTTTGTTTTTTTTTTTTTTGGAGATGATGTGGCCTACTATCAGTTCTTTAATTAATTCCCTTTACTTACGAAAAACCCTCTATATATTTTTTTTTTCTCTATAAATTATTTGCTTATTCATATTTAAAATATTTTTCTATATATTAAAATCACTTTATTCTTACTATTATTTATCTTTTTAGCCCATACATCCAGTTCTTCGATAACAGAGTGAGTAAACAACAGCCGTTGATGACCAAAAGGTTTTATGTCTTTATCTCCCCATAGCTAACTGACTAATGTATATCTATATGATACAACAATATTAATTATTTTCCTCCACCTGTTTCGTTTTGGATAAAGATCAGAATTTTTTTAAAAGATTCATTTTTATCCCCCAAAAAAGTTCAAAAACTAGAAAAATAGACAACAAAAATGCAAAGCCAACTATAAAAAAAGAGTACCATTAATTGTCAATTGTATTTACTAACGTGATGTTAATGCAGACATATTTGGCTAAAACATGTTTTTAATATAGTTGAAAATATTTTTATTGAACCACGGGATGTAATAGTAAATTTATATTTTTAAGGAAAAATATTTTTATAACGTTTAAAAGTTTTTTTATCGGCGTATAGTTTTAAAGAGCTGATGGTCTTAACTACGGAGGAATCTACGGGGAGGGAGGGTTTTAGGTTGAAACCGAAAATTTCGAAACCTTCTTCCGGGCACCCCTGGTACGAACGAGGGCAGGAACCTGGAGTTGGGCGAAAGGACTTGGGACTTGTCATCAGACTTTAATATGCGGCAAATTTAGAGCGAAATTTAATTTTTTTGGTTAAGTAAAACATATTTTTCTTTTGTATTTCAATTATTTTAATCTTAATTCAATCAATAAAATGAGTTACTACCATGAGATGATATCTGTTAAAATACATTACTTAAAATACTGTTATAAAATGATGATTTTTAATTGAGGGGAGTGAAAGAAGAGGCGGCAAAATTAAACTTTTCCTCATAGACAAAAATCACAGCTTCTCCCTAGTACCTACATGTCTTCGATATGATGGTTCGATAGGGGGGGTGTTGAGAAACTACTCACTGATAGCATTCAAATAATAAATTTACATCAAGAACACGAGGCCACCTTCTTTTCAGACGCCTCGGAGGGTTATCAGGGGTTGAGGAGGAAGCAAGGTTTGAAACGAGAGGGTTCGGACGGTTCTGCAGTTTGTTATGGAAGGATAGGTATCTGGATTGAGCCAAATCGGAAACATATAGAACATTAAGGTCTTCATGGATGATTTTATATGTGACAAAGTAAGGAGCGTTGAGGATTTTACGAAGGTTTTTGGATTGTAAGGATTGGATATGAGAGGAATTCGATGATTTAGTGTAGTCCCAAAGCTCAATTACATAACTCCAAATAGGTCTTATTATTGTCATGTATATGAGTCGTTTGTAATTGATTGAAAGCTTAGAGTGTTTGTCTAGTAAGTGTTGGAGTAGTCGGAGATTGGGTTTATTTAAAACTCCTGTTTTAATAATATATACTGAAAGCGCCTACATTGAATCAATAGCAATGTCGGATGATTCTTCATTCACCATGTCTAATTGTTGATTTTTCAGACATTATATAAGAATCGAGTCTGCGATTATGGCGATTGGGAGCGAGCTTAATTTTGCATCAACTTTCCCACTCACTCCAACCGAATTCCACAGAATTGTAAGCAACATAGGCGCAGACTTCGGGGGAGGCGATGGGGCGAGAAAATCATTTCACTTCTTTTCCTCCCCACTAATTAATCCCCTCCCCCACCCCAGTTAAAAAAATAAATAAATAATCTACATGAATAAATCAAATATGTAAACTAAAATTTAATAAAAAAATAGGAAAAGTCGATTAGCTGGCTAGGTTAAAGTCTAGAAGTTGGTACGTACGTATTTTACCACGACCTAAATATTCCTATTATTTCAATTTTCATCTATATCCAATAATACTATATAGCAATATCTCCGAGGATTGTATAATAATTTAATTTAACAACATCACGTGAATATGGAAGGATGCACATTACATTCTCTGTGGCAAATATGAACAGCAGAGGGAATTCATCTTACTGATTCAGACTTCATTTTTCAGATACTTCTCCTTATATTAGAACATTTAGGATAATATTTGCACACCTTCCTCAGCCTCATGTATTTCTTGGTAACTATTGGCTCAGACTTGGTCTTCCAAAGACAAAGAGCTGTAACTAGTTACATAACTCGTTATACTGTGAAAACAGTGTTTTATTTTGAGGTTGTACAAACATAAAGATATTTTTCAGTTTTTAACATTATTAATTTTTTCTGAAAAATTTCTAGAAATGTACCCATGTTATGGTGACTGTTTTCTCTCCCATCTTTAATGTATACAAATATGTGATACTTGTTTTATTCAGATATTTTAAAATATATCCATATGCACAAAAAAAAATAAAAATCTATAATTTATTATTTTAGCATATGTACAAATGTATTTGTAAATATTCAGTAATATGTTGTTCACAATAATTGTGTTGATTTTATATATTTATCTTTTTACATCATTTTTACACAGATAAAAAATCTTGTAATCAAAAAAAAAAATCAATTTTTTCGCTATCCATCTTCTCCCCCTTCCTCCTCCCCCAATCAAAAAGGAAAGTCTTCTTCTATAATTGTAGGTAATGTCTCGAATCAGGGGGGCCAGAAGGAGGTTCCGAGCTGCGCCATCAAAATTTTTGAGGGCGCACATTTTGACGGGGTTTTTAATTACGGAGAGAATCCACAAACTACTTTTACAATTAGACTTCAGACTGGACAATATAATGACAATAGACGACGCTTTATTCTACCAATGGAATAACTCTTTCATAAAAACAGATACGTCTCTATCTAGGAAAATACAAACTGACGACGACCAATTCGTCAAAAAACACTTATTTACAGAAATGAAACACAAATACCTCGGACACACAACCCTTTATACAGATGCGTCAAAAACGGATAGTGACGTAGGATGTGCAGTAATACTGAAAGACCAGTGCCTCAAATTCAATTTACCCCAAATAAACAGCGTCTTCACAGGCGAACTATTCGCCATACATCAGGCCTTGTTATTACTAACAGAAAAAAAACATAAAAAATGGTCTTATAGTTACAGACTCTTTAAGCTCATTAATGGCCATTGCCAAAGGGAAAGCCGACAATGCCATTTCCAGGAAAATCAAAAACTGCCTCTGGGAAATGAAGGAGTCGTCGAACAGTGACATCGTCCTCGCATGGGCACCCTCACATTGTGGCATATCTGGGAACGAAGCTGCAGACAGAGCTGCGAACCTGGCAAGAAGAAAAACTAATGGAACCACAATGATCAATTTAACGACCACTGCTGACTGGAGATTGGAATGCAAAAAAATCCTAAATGAAAAATGGCAATTCAAGTGGAACCAATCTACGAATAAATTGCAAGAAATTAAAAAAGATACCAAACCGTGGACGACCTCTTTCAGAAAGAACAGGAAAGAAGAAACAATTTTAACTCGGCTTAGAATTGGACATGCAGCCTTTACCCATGGCTACCTAATGAGAGGCCTGGAACCACCATTTTGTAAAACATGTAACACATCACTTACACTGAAACACATTGTAACAACTTGCAGACTATACTCTGACACCAGAACAAAACATAATATACCTTCCAACATATCTGAAGCACTTTCAGATGACGAAGAAAAGATAAAAAAAGTGTTTCAATTTATAAAGACATTAAATTTGTACACCTAATTTGATTACATCTAAAGCCGCTAATGACCCGATCGGGTAGATGCGGAATGTAACAATGAATAAATAAAATAAATAATTTTTGAGTATGTTATGAATTTTCGAAATGAAAAGTTTCAAAGTAGGTGACAAGTTGGAAAACATAGAATAGACCAGTGAAACTGTAATTTATATTAATTATACTTCTAAAATTATACATTAGCTTGCACTGTCATTAAAAAGAGGATAGCAATAAAATATTTTAGAAGAAAGGGGAAGGAGTTCATGACCTTGCGGAGGATGGGCACCCCTGTCTCAAATGAACATTAACATCTCATTATATTAATTCATTTCTTAAACTGTATTGTGGTTAAAACAATCATAATCAGAAACAAATATCTTTAATTTATCCCTAAAATATAATTTGGCTCGAAATTGGGCGCCTCCTAAATTTTGCAGCCTAGTTCAAGTGCCCTTTCCCATAGTTGCGATCCAGTAATATTTTTTTACTTTTCCATTTTCAGTAATCCCAAATAAAGTTTACATACTTTGAAGAGCATCTGAATCCTTGCTTAAAACCTTTGCTCTATAAAAGGCGGGAGATTGGCATGTTATGGTTCGAATGGAAGCCGGCAGATAGGAGCACAGATACTTACATTATTGCCTCAGTCTGTGGTGACACCTGTAGATTTTACCATCTTAAAGCACTATTATAACTTATCACCCAAAAATATCCGTTCTTCTTTACTGTTATCCCGGTAGTGAAGTATTTGTCAAGTGGTTTTTAAAAATTCAGCTGTGATGAGAATAGAGTTTCAACATAATTTTGACTTATTTCATGTGTGTTATCTTTTATAGTAGTTCGTTGTGTCCTCCTCCTTCCTATTTATTTATTTTATTTACTTTGTTTAAGTATCTTCAAAAAGTGTCAGACGTCTTTCATTTCGTCCAAATTATCGTGATGAAGATTATTTGTTAGCAGTGAATTAGAAATATAACCTCCAAATAATGGAAGAAAATTTAAAAGGATCTGGAGAAAGAGGTGAATGTAAAATTCTTTACAATTTCTTTATTTTTTTTCTGTAGTTATTGTAGTAATTCAGATAGCAGGGACGACGCGCATTTTCCAATGACGTCACATTGCTGGTTTGCACTCGTGCGTGCCGCCATTGAGCGTAGGAAATTTTGGTGCGATGTAACTGAATCTCTTACTGGATCTTGTTTCTAAATTCTTCCAAAGAAAGGGGCTTTTAATGCTGTATTTAATAAATTTATTTAGTACAGATTTGACCTGTTAGTGTGTACATTACGGTAGCCTAATGTATGGACTGTCTAAGTGACCTGTTTTGAAATCGACCTATAACTTAAATTTGAAAAGTTTACCATGCAAGGTAATAAAAGCTACTTTCGGCTCGTGTTGATTCCACGAGTGCATAACTTTCTGATCTTTTTGTGCCAGTGCTTGAAACGAATTAAGTTGTTTAATTTGCAGGCAATGGAGATATTCAGTGGTGTTTTTCTCAAGTCAAAGGGACTTTAGACGACGATGTTACTGAAGGTATGTAATATTTTATTGTTAAATAACATGGTTTATGGTTTAGAATTTATTTGTTCATAATATATAATCGATAATCTACATTTTATTATCCTGCTCTTTTTAGTATAGGTTAGGATGGTAGCATTAAAAGTAGGTATGAGATTAAAGTTCATATTTGAATTTATGGATATACTTCGTAAACATTATATTTATTACATTTTTTTAACAATTATTTCATTCCTTTTTAGTTATTACACAACCTATTTGAAAGTACAATTTTTTATCTTATCTGTGAGTGGATATTACTTTATGATATAGTGTGTAAACTGATTTTAATTGTGATGTATTTGACTCCAATAATTTTTTATTATGAATTAATTCTCATAAAATTTAAATTCACAACAGTTTGAAAGTAATCAGCTTAATTAATGAGGGAATGTTTAAACTGCCCTGATTTCTTATTTTAGTTATTTTTATTAACTATTCATTATTTTGAATGTTTCCCTTGTTATCTTATACGCAAGAAATTTATGATATTCCACTTTCAGCTGACATTATTTCATGCGTGGAATTCAACCATGATGGAGATCTTCTCGCAACAGGAGATAAAGGAGGACGAGTCGTTATTTTTCAGCGTGATCCAGTTGTAAGTTTGTCATGTAATTCATGTTGATTTTTCTTTTTTTTATCCTGTATGTATCCTCATTCTCCTTGCTCTCTAAAATTAACAACAATCCTACATTATTCCTTCCTTACTTACCTGCAGGTTACAATTTTCAAAGAAGTTAGGTATTGAAAAATAAATTTAACTATGAGATAAGTTCTCATAGTGCTGTTTTCATAACTGAATCGAGGATAGATGCTGCCCGTTTTATTTAAATTTATGTAATGTTTAGTTATTTTGCATTTTAATTATGGGTTATTAAAGGATTCAAATGTGGAATGTGGTTGCAAGTCGGGTGACGAATACTGGGTTGAATTAACACAGAAGGATTTCATGTTCAATACTGGAATAACCTATACCATTTATAAAGTAAGATCATCAACATTTTCTATTTATACTTTAATTATAACTTACCATTTAATTAGTAAATTAATTGTTAATAATTTTATTTTGTTTTGTTTTAGCCGAAAGGGCTGAAAGAATTAGGTTGTATATGTACCTGCTATAACCTGCAATGAATTACTTCCTCACCTTCTTAAATTTTTCCATTAAATGATCTCTAGTGCAATGAGTGTTATCTCCTATAACACTAATTACCTTTTCCTTTTCAATCCATATTAACTTGTGCAATTGTTAAAAAAAATAAATTGATTCAATGTAAATTTCAAATGTCTTATTCATGATTTTTTATAGAGTAAAAATTGCCAACCTCGAAGAGGCGAATATAACGTTTATTCTACCTTCCAAAGCCATGAGCCGGAATTTGATTATTTAAAAAGCCTAGAAATAGAAGAAAAAATTAATAAAATTAGGTGGCTCAGGCGAAAAAATCAATCACATTTTCTTCTTTCTACTAATGGTAAGTATTATTTTATGTTTACTTATCATATGAGACCTTACTGTTACATAATTTTTTTTTTTTTATTATGAAATTTTATAGTGGGAAAGTTACCAAATATGCATTCATATTTTATGCTAATAAATTCATTGTAATGTCCATTAAATCCTCATGCTGTTTCACAACAAATTTTCTTTTTTACATTATTAACAAAGTAATATTTTTTCATATAAATGAAAACAAGCCCTGTCTTCAACACAAGCAAGAAAGAAAGAAAGTTAATAAATATTATTTCATGGTACTTTGACCAGTATATTCATTTTAAATTTAAGAGCTGTTCAACTGTGCAAAATAAAAGTAAAATCTTGTGATAAATTATATTTTTATATGTGGTAGGATGCTTCACTAGGTTTATATGCAAAAGTATTTTCTCTGCAGCCATAAGAGCAGTTTTTTATATAACCCACTGGATTTTGGTCCCTAGTATTCAACCCTGCAAAGATCATAGTATTGTTGTGAAAGTGGTTTATTAAGTAGGCTGAAGTAGATTGGCCTTGGCATATTATTTACAATATTAAACTCTAACTTCTTGAATACATTTATATCTAAAATGCTTATTCTTTGTCCCTTTTTTAAAGTAACAAGAAGATCTTAGTATAGTTCTTAACTATATGTGTAGTAATTATGATTATTATTAAAGAAATATTAAGAAATTATGTTGAGTGTATGGCTAAATTGTATTGTGATTCGTAACCATTTCATTGCCTGAATTATTTGCTTCTGAATACAGAAGGTTCTTTTTCAATCTGGATTAAAATATTGTCATGAAAGTTGTATGAGCTTATTGAATAATTCAATCATGTTTTGTGATCTGAAGGGGGAGCACAATATGTATAAACCCAATCAGTCCGTATTAAAGTTATTCGTTTTAGTTTTAAAGAATTGCTTAATATCAGTATTTTATATGTATCTGTTAAACCTGATATATTTGTTTTTTTGTATTTGCTTCTTCGAAGCGTTTATGGAATTTTTTAGCTTGGCCCTTTAGAAAATAATATCAGAACAGTTTTAAAGAAGATAACAATCTTTATTACTTTCCATTTTACCATTCACACATCTTAAGCTATAAATTTTATGGCCGAATGGGCTATAATAGCTGTAGAAGGTTTCACTGTAATTGTTCAAATTAATTATTTAAATATTGGTTTTAATACATTTACAATTTAAACTGATATAGACTAGCTTCCCTACATCCTGGAAAACTGTCCTAGTATAAGACTCTTAAAGAAGACCTCTAACCCATCAGCTCTTAATGATTTCTGTCCAATTTCCCTTCTTTTAAACCTCTCCAAACCTTTAGAGTGACTAGTTCAATCCCAGCTATCCCATTTTTAGGAACATAATAATCTCCTAAATCCCTACCAATCTGGTTTCAGGCCTGGCTATTCTACTCAGTCTGCCCTAATCAAAATTTCCCAAGACCTTCATACAGCCATAGAACAGCAGAAACTAACCATCCTTATTCTCCTTGACTTCGCCAAAGCTTTTTGGTTCAATCGACCACAACATCTTCCTAACTAAACTTAAAAATATCTCTTTTTCTTCTAGTGCCTTTAATTGGTTCCATTCCTTCCTTATTGGTCACTCCTAGTATGTTGTAATCCCTAATTTACCTCTCCTTCAATCCGACCAATTCCTGAGATACCATTCTAAAACTCCAAGAAGATATTAATAGAATAAGTACTTGGGCACACCTCAATAGGCTCACTCTGAACTCCTAGAAGACAAAAGCTATCTTGATCGGATCCCTTCACTCCTAAAATCCTCCCTGGTATCTCCCAATCTCCTCCTGAACAACTCACCTATCTTATTTCATACTACCGTTAAAAACCTAGTTGTTACTTTTGATCAAACCCTCTTCTGGAAACCATACATTTCCCGTTATGCTATCTCCACCCTAAAACAGTTCAATCGTCTATGTTATCTCCTTCTATATAAGTCCCTTCAACTCCTAGTTTCCTCTCTCATTTCTCCAGACTTCAACTATGCCTGTATGGTATACGCTGGACTCTTGGGAGATTTGATACCAAACTTAAATGCCTTATGAATTGCACATTATGTTTTGTTTTCAGAATCTCAAGAGATACGCATATTACTCAGTATTACACTGAGTTGAAGTGGCTCTATCGATCCTATCGCTGTCAGTACTTTCTAGCTACCTTTCTGTACCAGATCATTAGAACTCATCGACCCTCCTATATTTTTCACAGCTTACAATTTAAATACTCCATCCAATCCCATCCCACTAGATCTCGTACTTCCGACCAGTATCCTCCTCTTCACCGAACTACTGCATGTGACTAATCCTTTGCAATTCAAGCAGCCTCCCTCTGGAATTCCATCCCTGCTGATATACAACATGCACAATCAGTTTCCTCTTTCAAACCTCTCCTCTTTAAACACCTACTCCTTTCTCAATCCGACTGATTACGATATATACCTAAGAGAACTATCTTAAGTACCCCCAGAGACTATTTCTGTTTATTTATATTGTTTTAGTTTCCTTTGTTTGTCTTATGTACACGTACAATTTTCTTATCTTTTTCTCTCTCTTCTGTATTTTTATTTTTAATTAACTATTATTGTAAATATTTAATTTATTTGTGACCAAACAGACATGCATTCTGTACTTATAATTTGTTCTAAAGAGACAACAGTCCCAGAATAGTAAAACATATTTTCATTTCATTTAAATAAAAATAAAATAAAATCTAGAAATAGAAGGATTCCTGAAAAAATTCTGTATACTCAGTGGCAAATTGTTAAAACAAACCAAATCTTTATAAAAATGATAAATTTTTCAATTTAAAAGTATTTTTATCTTCTTATTTCTAAACGTATTTAATCTTGGAGACATTTTAGATGCAATATGTATTTAAATTAGCATTATTTATTAACAATAAGCCAAGGGAACAACCTGTTGTTTGAACAGTTTTTTATCCTCAAAATAATGGTAAACGTTGGAAAGCTGACTTATGTATCTGTGTGCTTTTTGAAAACTACAGATTAATTGTTTAAATCTTATGTTACTCAACAACTTGTGGATATTTTAAAGGGGGATCATTGCATTATCATATAATTTTCATTGTAGCATCATTTTTCTTGAGAGATCTTAACTTTGTTATTGTATTTCTGTGTAATAGTGCTTATTTTGATTATTTCATTTTTATCAAACTCCGAATGCTAATAGGCATTATTTTTGTTTTTGGAATGATGCATTAAATGTCCATACCATTGTTATCTGAAAATGGTATATATTTTTTTTTTTTTCCTGAAAGATTCTCTATCTAATTTAACTGTGTTATTATTCCAATTTAACTTAGAATTCCTTATCTCTTCATATATTTTCATACTTCTATAAGTTTTCAATAGCACATCTTACAGCCGAGATATCCATGGATTGACTATCAAAAAGTGGTTAAAAGGTTCAACTTCCAGAAACTCCACAATAATGGTTTTAATAATAGCTCAATTGTAATGAACTATAAATCAGCAAGGTGTAATGAACTGGTGTACAGTCTAGCTTGACAAGGAATTAATATTAACACACCATGATGAAGATCTGTGAGAGGCCTGTTCCAAAGCTCCTGGGATAAGACAGCTGATGCAATTGTGGGACTAACTCAGAAGGAATGCTGTTCCCTTAGGTTTGATGATAAATGCTGAAATTCCACTCATTAAAAGAGTGTGGTATAGGCTATAATGCAGAGGGGTACCTAGTAATAATGTTGAGTGTGTGTAGTACAGGAGGCTTCATCGAGAGAAGAGTCTTCAATGTTGAATGAAGAGCTGTGAAAAATAGAAGTCTTGTACAGATGATTAAGTATTGAGATAATTTATATTAGAATTAATAATTTGAGGAAAACTTTAATAGGTGTTCTAATCTCCTACTCTGTACGGGAGGCATGGAAACTGTGGGTAGGCTGAAGAACCATTAGGCTCCAGTGTGCGATGAACTCTCCCAATGTTGAGGATGCAAACAATTGATCATCTATCCTATTCACAAGATGTGTAATTGCTTTGCGTGTACTATAGTGGCATATCCTTACTTACTTTTTGATACAAAGTCATCTTGAATCTCTTATTCACAGGTCTTCTTCCCGTTACATACAGGGCAATTGGCCTCTACCAGTATGGATTTTGACATGGAAAATCTTATTTCGGCCAAATCTTTATGCCTAAGAAGCATATTGGAGAAAGGACATGAATATAAACTAAAGATACACCATTTCTATATCGACTTTAAGGCCACATACATTAGTATTAATCGTAAAGAACTCTAGCATGGAAGAACTTCTGATGCCCCAGCAGATATGGTTTTCATATGAATGGTGAAGCTGGCCATGAATAAAATATTGCGTTCAATGAATGTGTGTTAGTGGAGATCTGTGCAAGGAATTCCAAGAGATCAAGGACGTACAGTAATGTGACGGCCTCTCATACCTCTTCAATATTTTACTAGATAAGGCTGTGAGAGAGTTGGACTTCATGTTGGGCAGCAATTTGCAATATTCAGGTACTGTAGATATCTATTGGCGTATTGCAACATCAACATTATTAGGCGCTCTCAGCAAGCTATAAGAAAAGTTTTCTAATACTAAGCCCTGTAAGGAATCTTGGTTTTGATATGAATCAGCCAAAAGCTATGTTGATAGAGAAGACACCTAGATGAACTAGTGTGTTGGATTTGGGATTACCGATTTTAACATGTCGCCAAATTTTTGTATGTAGATTCAATGGTGACCAAAATCAACTGTTTAATAAAATTACATTTAAGTAAGACCATAATCTGGCCAGTACTAATATACAGCTCAAAAACTTGGAATAAGACCAAAAGTAATGAACAAAATCTTCTAGTGTTAAAGTGGAAGATCCTTCAGAACATATTTGGAGGACTGTTATTGATTGGAAAAGTACTCCTGGAGAAGTATCAACCAGGAGATTTGTTATTCATTTATAGGAGTGAAACCATTAAGGTTGTCAAATGAAGCCAATTGTATTAGATATGGCATGAGGTGGGCATAGGTGAAAAGCTGCCAAGAAAGCTGATGGAACCTCTCTATGAAGTGGAAAGCCAAATCAGAGTTGGCAGAGATGCGGCTGACACTCACAACGTCCTTGGAGTGCACAACTGGATAGTGGCTATAGTGGCTTTATGGAAATGTAATGATTAGCGGAAGATGCTGGTGTGGAGGCCATAATCCATTAATGGGCTAGGGTGGTGCTAAGATGATAAGAATAATATAGCCAGTTCTCTTGGATCTCTTTCGCTTTAGGATAGATTACAAAAAAAAAAAAAAATACTTTTAGGATTGTGAATAGATGTTGGCTTCATCCTTTTCATATATTAATTTTATCGGTTATTGTTTGTAATAGATGTTTTTAATATATTTATGATTATCAACATTTTAGAATAAAATATTTTCATCTATCTTTTATTATGCATAGTAAAATTAACTAATTAAACATTTTACAGTAATTAAAACTAATTTTATTTTGTTCTAAATAGATAAAACAATCAAATTATGGAAAGTGTCAGAAAGAGACAAGAAAGTAGAAGGCTACAATACAAAAGAAGAAAATGGCCAAATGAGGGATCCCTCATGCATCACTGCATTGAGGGTATGTTGATTATTAAGAACATTAATTTTGTTTTTCTTTAAATTTATAGAATATAGTTATGTTATCTTAACGCATTTTCTTATGCCAAATTTTTATTTTATTTTTTTCTAATTGTTAGTAGAACTTACTCTCCCTGTTTTTATTTCATACATTTTGTGTTTATAGTTCTATCATTTCTAATGTTTTAATGAAATATGAACAGAGGACGAATAAACCACTCAGATAAAAGTTTAGTTCCATAAATAGCAGTAAAAGTTTTATTATTAATTAACAAAATGAACTTTCTTAAAGACTTCACATTAAACTAGGAGATGAATATGTAATCATCAAATTTTTTTAACCGCTCTTCCTTGAAATATTAAGAGGTATTGGAACATTTTGTAAGTTCGAGATCTGCTCTCTGCAAAAATAATTATTTCTGCATTAAAGTATCTTTATATCTTGTGAAGTGATGTTGCATTATGCTTATTTTGGTTTCAGGTTCCTGTGATCAAACCAATGGAACTAATGGTGGAAGCTTCACCACGAAGGATATTCGCCAATGCTCATACATACCACATTAACTCAATTTCGGTAAATTCTGATCAAGAAACATACTTATCTGCTGATGACCTCCGTATCAACCTGTGGCATCTCGAGATCACTGACCAGAGCTTCAGTATCCTTTCCATCAATATTTGGTTAACTTATGTTTTTATATTTTCAAAAGCAATAAGTTTTATATAACATTCTTTTGTACAAGGTATTATGGCTCTAAATTAAAATTCTTTTATTTTCTTGTTTAATACAGTTTGGGTAAAACGGTGAAGTATTATCATACAAAAAGGTTTTATTATTTGTGAAGGATTCTTTAGCCTCTACATACATTTTTTCTAACAATGGATGCTGCTCCACCATAACATAAATAGCATTATAATGGAACACATCATTCCACAAATCTCAGTCTATGATAATAAACCATGAATACTCTAAATAAGCATTTATGTTAAATAAATGAAAATCTTAACAAATCAAAAATAATTCTGGGTCGAAACATTGGCTTGAAATTAAATATATTTTTCACTATTTTGCTATTTTTATGACTCCTATCCCGAATCATCTCCCTCAAAAATATACAACGATCAATCGTGTTAAGTATTCAATATTTTTTTTTTATTTTTTTTGTTACCACGAAGAGTCAAATACGATATTAGCAAATGTGTAACTTTCAGATTTTCGTTTTCATTGATAATTAAGATGGGATATCTAATCTGCAAATGTTGTGGAATTACTTATAGACTACGGCTTTTCCAGAAGACTTCATTCACAAACAAAAAGTTATTGACCTTTAGACGGAAGTTAGTGTAGAACCAGCGAAGTCATTGACCTCACTTGGCTGACGCTTTTTAATGTTGTTGAAAGAATATAAATTATCTATTGTTTCCTAGATGTACATGTCTATTTGTATGACCTGATTTGAATTCCTTCTGTAGTCGACACATTAGAAACAAGAGCCAAATATTATGAATGCCAACAAATTGATTTATTTCAATTATGAAGGAATATCCCTTATTGGTTTCTAAGCATTTAAAATTATATTGGACTTATCCCCATCCTGTGAGCTGGGATTCTCTGTACGCTTGTAAATATTATAACAAAGCAGAAAGACTTTTTTTTTTTGGTCCTCTCCTTTAAAGCAATACTTGATTTTCCCGGGGAGTGTGGGCGGGGATTTAAATGATACATTGAATACTGTTAATAAACATTTCAACTTATAAAGAAAAAGTTAGTTCAATTTTTTGTTTTTAATTATTAGAAAAATTACAGTTTCATTATATATTTTCTTAATCCAAATGTAATAGACATTGTTGACATTAAACCTGCCAATATGGAGGAGCTGACGGAAGTGATAACTGCCGCTGAATTTCATCCCCTTGAATGTAATGTTTTTGTGTATAGTTCCAGTAAAGGAACTATACGTTTATGTGACATGCGGCAAGCAGCGCTGTGTGATAGGCATTCCAAAAGTATGACTAAGTTCTTTTAAATATCTTAAGTTATGGTTTATATAATATTCTTAATCAGTTTTTATTACATACTTAAGAAGAGGTCACAGCTGGAAATTAATCTTTGTTTTATGTTTTTAGTTTTTGAAGAACCTGAAGATCCGACGAACAGAAGTTTCTTTTCTGAGATAATTTCAAGTATATCTGACGTTAAGGTGTCTAATTCAGGGCGCTACATGATCTCGAGAGACTATCTCTCTGTCAAGGTTTGGGATTTACACATGGAGAGCAAGCCTATAGAAAGTTATCCAGTAGGTATTCATGATTATTTTATGATTTCAAATGTTTTAATATATTTCTTTGTGTAAAATCTTGTTATTCATTTGTGATATTCAAACTCTTTTCTGTAACTAAGAAACTTATTTAGCTACATTAATCTTGGTATTATTATTTCAAAACCTTCCTGTATTTTCTTTCTCTATTGTTTAGTTAGTTTTTGAAATGTTGAGTCCTGATTTTTGGAATCAACATTTCTCTTTTGATCTGGTTACCTTCAAAAGTTTAAAGAGTGAAATGTTAACAAGTAATTGATATAAATCGGTTTTATCGTAATGATTGTAATTGTTAATTATGGCTTCGATTTTTTTTTTTTTTTATCCTTATCATAACCATGATTACGATTGTTATTGGTTCATCTCTGTAATTGTACCTTATTCATCATTACTGAGATGTGGAAATTATTTTAAAATGGATACTATATTTTTGATGACTATTTAATTTAAACTATAATTACTTATTGATGTATTTTTTTTTTTTTCAGGTTCATGAATATTTAAGGTCAAAACTCTGTTCCCTTTATGAAAATGACTGTATCTTCGACAAGTTTGAATGTTGTTGGGCTGGTAACGATCAGTACATTATGACTGGATCGTATAACAATTTCTTTAGAATGTTTGACAGAGCATCAAGACGTGATGTGACATTAGAAGCCTCTAGGGAAATAGCTAAACCAAAGACAGTTCTTAAGCCAAGAAAGGTATATCAGGTATATAAGTTTTTTTGCATGATATTCTACCTGTGTTTGTCTTAATAGAAATTTGTAGATGCATGAAAGTAAAGTATTAGTGTATTATTTCTTTCTTTTTTAATATTAATATGATTAATATTCTCTAAAGCAGTTCAGTGTGAATAAAAAAAACTTTAACCGTTTTTTACTCTTTCATTTTTCTTATTTAACCACTTTGAAATATATTCATCAGCTAGGTTTTGGCCTATTTTGGGACTTGGTGGACTTGGAGCCATTGTAGTACCTAAATTAAAAACTTTAGATGCCCTCCTAGTAACAGTTTGGTGCGATTTTGACTGGTGGCTTGAAATGTGCTACGTTTTTATGTATGTTAGATTTGTCATATTTGTTATCCTGTTGTGTACAGTTATTATGGTGGTGTACTAGGAGTCGAGTTGGAGTATTTAGATAGTAGTTTTAGTATGTAAAGTAGGACTAGATCAATATATTTATTTAAATATTTTTTTTTTTTTAATAAAAGTTTCAAAATTTAAATTTTGTATCTTAATAACATTTATCTAGTGTTTATATTATCTTGGCTCTAAAGGCATACAAATTAAAAATTAATAATTTTTTCAATAAAAACAAATTAATTTTATAATAAAAAACTTTATCTTTACATTCAAAATAAAAAGTAAAAAAGGATGAATTGATAAGATTATTTGTGAAATATAAATTTTTATGCAACGTTTTATATTATTTTATTCTTAAAGTTGAATAAACAAATGAAAATAATTTAAAATTACCATTTACTAGTTTTTTTTTCTATGTGACTTCTTTCTTCGGGATCCTTTTTGTTTATAGATAAAGAATTAAGATTTGTGTGTTTCTTACAGAATGATTGTATTGTATATTTAAACCACTGATGTTAAACTTAACTTCTTTTTATCCATAACTCTACTATAATTTATTTTTATTCTACTAAAATACATTTACTTTGTAGGTGTTGTTTACTTGACCGATAATCTGACTTAAGCCCAAAACTCTTTTCCGTTTTAAAGCCGCATAAATGAAACAACTATTCTTTTTTTTGTCAATTATATAATTATTTATTTGTTTTAAATGTTTACTTTTTTTTTTTTTTTTTTTTACTTCTGTATAAGACTCTTAGATTGTTAACATTTTTTTTAACAGGTTTGTACAGGCGGGAAGAGGAAGAAAGATGAAATTTCTGTAGACTGCTTAGACTTCAATAAGAAAATCCTGCATACGGCTTGGCACCCGACTGAGAACATAATAGCTGTTGCGGCCACAAACAACTTATTCCTCTTTCAAGACAAGTTGTAGCCCCTGCCTACCCTCCCCGTCTCTCCGCCACCACCAATCCTTAGGTAGTTTACTAGTTTTTTATTTCTCCATTTTTCAATTATAACGTTGATTTAATATTCAAATTTGAAAATCAATAAACATTAGTATGGTAAACTGTATTCAAATCAACTATTGATTTCGTTTTTGCTAGTCAAAAGTTTCACATTTATATTGCTTTCCTATTAGAAATTATTGTTGCTCGATTCCTAAAGTAATGAACCTCTTTTAATTAAAAATATATTAATCTAAAATTAAATTTAATAACCATGGTATTTATTTCCAAAAGCTAATATTTACCAAATGATTTTTTAAAAGAAATATTAGTTATTATTGAAACCTCCACCAACAATAACTTGGATTTCACTTGTTAATTTAAATGTTTAATAGCTTATTTTGCTTTTATTTGAGTGCTGGTTGTTGCCTAAAGTGTGGAATAGAAAGAAAAAAATATATTCACCTTCATCAGATTTTGTTTAATATAAAAGATGATTTTTGTTCTATATTTTCTGTATCCCTTTTACATTGTTTTCTGATGTTCTATTTCATTTCAAATAAAAGTTGTAAAACCTAACAATAACCTTCCCCAGGCTTTGTTAAAGTCTAGTGTACTATTTTAGCCATTTATCATTCAAATGTTTAATAACTTTATTTTTATTAACACATCTGAGAAATTTAATGTAATTAGCACTCATCACATGAATACCTCTGATGATATTATTTAAATTAAAGTTTTGAAAAAGTGATATTCAGTACCTTGTGTTAGTGACATCATCATTTGTATTCTATTTTATTTTTAATATGAAATAAAATTAATGAATCGGCAGAAAATTATGTCTAACATGATACTATATTTTTTTTTTTAAGAATTATTTAATATGGTTTAACGGTAAAACTCCAAGATGTAGGTGAAAAAACGTGTCAATGAAGTAGGGACAGATTAGTTTGTTTTACCTGTGCTTTAGATTCAAGTATTTATGTTTGGTTTTTCCCAATCATAACCTAATATTTAATTTGTTTGTTTTTGAGTTTTTGCTCTTCTACATTAATTATGTTTAATGGTAATTTTAAGATATATAGATTTCCTTTAGTAAATAAGTATTGATTTCCTTTAGTAGATAAGGAAATTTTGTAGTATTAATAAAATTCTATGAATTTATAAATTATATTAAATGTTATACATTTTTTAAAATAAAAATAGTAGCAATTTGCTTTTATTGACATATTTAAACTTTATGCTAATTTATTATAAAAGTTTTTAGAGAAATGTTAAACTTTAAGCTTAATACTTTCGATGAAATTTTAGTTTTTGTATATACTTGAAACATGTATTTGTTAACATGATTTTCTTTGATTACGATTATGTATTACATTCTGTTTTTTTATTATAGAATTATTTTAGTTCAGACAAATTTATCCAGAATTTAATTTAAAGATTTCGTATGTATATTTTTTTTATTTTTTTTTGGGAGTATAGTATAATACGAATTCGAAAACTTAACTGCTTCCCATTACTCTAATGATTCAAGTTGAAATAAATAATAAATTAGGATGAATCATTAAATGAAAGAATTTGGCATCACTTTAAATTGTTTTCCTTCTATTGAATTTAGATTCAAAATTGTTTACAACCATTTGGAGGTTCTATTCATGTATCTTATGAATTCTGATCAAAACTTTCTGGAAGTGGTGATATTTGTTAAAGAATTTCTTCGTTGGCATTATTCATTTATAACTTTGATGTAACTTGACCCTTATATTTCTTTTTAGTCAACTAATAAAACACTATAGGGGCCCCTTGTGGATTCTACAATTAGCGTAGTTATAGAAGTAAGCTATTCGACTGTTCTACATATCATGGGTGATAAATATTCAGGACGCAGTCATTATAAAAAATTTTTATTTGTGCCGACGTTTCAATCTAAACATGTGGGTCATCATCAGGGCTGAAAATTTTAAAATACATTCATAGATGTAATATTATACGAACCAATAATGGTAAATAATTATCTATAGTGATTGATGGTACATTAATATTACAATACACAATATTAAAAATGAAATACGTAATAAGTTATACAAACTAAAAATAATATATATAATCCATTTATAAAAATTTGTAATATTTTCTCTTACTAACCGTAGTTCAAGCACTGAAAGGTTTTCAAGTACTGACACATTCGTTAGGTAAGTGAAAGGATCGGGGGAGGATTTCCCAGTTTTATTTTTTCAGATAGCAAAAGATAGGTAAACATAGTCAGGGGAAGGGGGAGGTAACATTTCTGTTTGAAGAACGTAAATAATTTGCTGACTAAATATTACAAATGTATTATTTTTAGTTTTTATAGCTTTTTACATATTTAATTTTTAATATTGTGTATTGTAATATTAGTTAAAATTCATGTTAACTTAGTTAGTTCATGTACTATCAATCACTATAGTTTATTATTTACCATTATTGGTTCGTATAATATTATATCTTTGATCGTATTTTTAAATTTTCAGCCTTGATAATGGATGACACACATATTTGGGTCAGCACAAATAAAAAAAAATGTATAATGACTGCATCCTGAATATTTATCCCCCGCAACTTTTTATTGTTTAAAACTGGTTATCATCAAGGATTAAAATTAATATATATATCTTATATTTCTGTTTTTTTTTTTTTTGTTTTTTTTAATATATTTCATCCTGATGATGACCCTTATGCTTATGTCAAAACATTGGCAAGCATAATAAGCCATGTATAGATAGTGAATCCAGATTATCTATCATGCTTCTTATCAAACTTTTCATTTGTTATCCAATTGATCTACGCAGATTTGAAAAATGGATTGCAAACAAACATTGGACTTACGGAAAAAAAATGTCTGCTTATTCTATGTTATATATGTACGTCTTCTATCGTTTATTTATTCAATTTTTTCTTAATGTACATGGCCAAACCTAACAATCTATCTAGTTTATCTATTGTTTTGGCAGTTATAATATTTCTAGCGCCTCATTCTTTATATAGCTCCGAATTTTTTACTGAAAACATTTCATTAGTGTTCTACTATTACTGCAATCATATTTATATATTTATGGCTCATAGTATGTAAATGTAGGACTAGATCAATATATTTATTTAATTATTTTTATTTTTTAATAAAAGTTTCAAAATTTAAATTTTGTATCTTTATAACATTTATCTAGTGTTAATATTATCTTGGCTCTAAGGTATACAAATTAAAAATTAATCATTTTTTCAATAAAAACAAATTAATTGTATAATAAAGAAACTTTATCTTTACATTCAAAATAAAAAGTAAAAAAAGATGGATTGATAAGAGTATTTGTGAAATGTAAATTTTTATGCAACATTTTATATTATTTTATTCTTAAAGTTGAATAAACAAATGAAATTTAGGCATCTAATGGTTCTGTTGACTCATCTTCCTTTAGGCCTCCAAATGATACTCAATTTTCTTTAACCTTAACTTCCCTTAGAGCAATCTGTCATGTTTTACATCTCTTAAGAACTGAAAGAAACATAATAATTTTGCAAAAGTTTACATTTTGGCTTCTTTGTAATATATTCAAAGTGAGTATTTTCATTTTTATTTTTTTTCTCTTTTATTTTATTGATTAGATATAGATTCTGAATAGTTTGAAAGTTCTTTTCTCTATCTCTCTCATGTTGACTTTGTATTTAATACTTGTTTTTTCCCCAGATTCTTAAAATTTGAGACTTTAGTTTTATTATTCAGTGTTGTTAATTCTTTTGAGTCATAAATTTATACATACCATATAATTTTCTGTTACAGTTATTAGTCATGTTTTCAATGAATTAATGAGCTGGTATATTTGTATAATCTTTTATTTCCGTGTGATTCTTTTCAACATTTTTTTCAGTAACATCAAAGATGGATTAATTTTCTCATCTCAATTAGTTGTTCCTTGTTTATCAAACATATCTGATATGTTACAGTTTTCAATGATCAGAAATCAGATTTTATGATTTAATTGTTTGCTAATATGTTTATACCTAACTTTTTATTGTTTTAACATCCTACTACTTTAAAACTATGCGTTTTATTATCGTTTATTGTTTTATTTGATTAAGATATTGTAATTTTCTTTTTCTTAATGAACTTTTAATAATTTAATTATCACTATCTATTTCAGGCCCATTACATTTGAGTTTATTGTGGGTCACTGATTAATTTGGAAGTTATTTATAAGGTTTGGTATTTATTTGACTTATTTTGAAATTACTTCCCTCTTGTTTTGTTTTTTTTTATTGCATCTGTAGTTGTTTAATTTTGTATCTTTAGTTTTTGGTTTAAGATGTACATTGGCACTTTACTTTGTTGTACCAGATTGAGAGTATTTGCACTATATAAATTAATAATAATAATGTACACGAATCTTTGTATTAGCCTTTATGTATGCATGTATTACCTTTTTATTTATTTTATTTGGTCGTGTTTTTGGTAATTCTTGTTGTAGGTTTGTGTTTTATCGGTTTTTAATGTTATTGGTGTTCTTATTTAATTATATGAATTTTTGGTATTTTAAATTTCAGTCCAATTATTGTTCTTTGTCTCTGTCCCTTCCTATTTATACCATTTCTGACATACCTATTTACTTTTTTTTTTTTTAATTTAAAATGATGTTTGTAAAGGATATGACAAAGAGTGTACTTGGTGATTTCAAATGTATAAGGTGGTGAATGAGTTTCTAGCAAATTTTATATTTCATCTACTTAAAAACTAGAAGGAATTTATTGCTTCCTCGCTACAGAATTTAGGGTAGCTTTGTATTCATGCGAGAGGTTAAACAAATTTTTTGCTCAGAATCAAAAATTTTTACTCTTGTTTTAACTTTCTGACATCGAGGATCAAATTTGGTTCGGTGTATCTGTAGTCTAATCGATTTAACGAGAATATCATCTACTACTGTTGTTCCGATTTTAAGGGATTGTACAGATTGGCGCCTAGATGCCCATATGAATTTTATTTACTATATTCATGAAAATGACTTCTCCAGGAAATTTTATTTTCAAGCGAAAAATTACAGATCTTGCAATAGATAATTATTTAGGCAATGAAAACTGTGAGAAAGCTATACTGACCTTACTTGGCAGATTTTCTTTTAATCTTTATTAACCAATGACAATAAAATTTTGACTGATAGAATGGTTGTTAGTGAGTTTAAAGTGTATACTGTTTAGACAATATTAAAATTTTCAAGATAATATAATGATAAGTATAATTCTTTATTTATTTTGTCTTTGTTCTTAAGCTCCCATTTTAACAATTAATGTAAGATGATAAATATGATGGTAAGAACCTTGAAGTTTAGAAGGTTTGAAATATTTAATTTTATAATTTTTAATTATTTATTGGCAGTACTTATTGAGATTTATAGATTTACACATACTGAAATATGTTTATATCTTTCATAATTGAATTAAATTGGACTAAATTGTGTTTGTTTTTTATGTAAAGTATAAAAATATTGTTTCTTTTACTGTTCAATAAACAGGTTCATTTTATTAATGTTCATAAATATTCTTATTTTTATTATTATGGTTGATCTCCTTAAGGCAAAGATCCTGTAGCAGCTGGTTCTAAGCTGTTCAGGTTTGATTCCTGGGTCATTCAATAATTATTTCGCAACAGCCCTTGGAAAAATATCTTAATGCTTACATTCTGAATGAGTCATGAATAGCAACCTCTAAATATATGTGAAGGTTTTGAGAAAAAGATGATATTGGCCTAATTTCCTCCTTCTCCACCTCCACCATTTCTAGTTTTTCTTAATGCAGATTGGTGAATTCTATCTTCAGAAATCCACTCAGAACCATACACTCACAGCATTAAACCAATATTATTAATACTATCGAATTGTGCTACTTTCTAATTGTTCTCATTGATTCGTAAATCAGTAAGAGTATCAGATTTCATAACTTAAATTCTGTTTTTTATCATTCTGTGCATGTGTGTATTTCCATTAGTTCATATTATATTGATGTATTAAACTAAAAACAGATTAAAAGGGAAGTCACGACTTGGTAAAATTTAAGTCAAAAAAATAATTTCCAAGATCAGTGTAATTGTAAAATTGTAATTTTATTCTGTTTTAAGAATTGAACTGAAGTAATCTTAGTGCGAACAAGTTATTCATTATTCAGCCGAATATTGGTTAAATAACATTATATTTAACACAGAGATGTTGATTTTTCTTTTCTTACATCGTGAGCATGAGGGAGTTCTTCTAGGAGAAGGATATCTATCTGTAATCACCTGCCTTAAAGGGTTAGAACAAATTTTACGTATACTTATTTTTATATCTTGCATGAATATTGCAAGAAAATTAATTTTTTAAAAGAAAACACATATTCACTCAATGAAATGCACCTTTACGCACATGATATACCTAGTTCTGCCATAAATATTGTTACAAAAGTTGAAATTTGCCTACATCCTTGGGTATTATTTAGATACTCCTTACCTTTATCAGGTTATTTTCTTTCGCTCAGTTAACATGAAGTGGAGTGATAAAGAAAACCGAATAGCTGTAATCGCCTTACACAAAGTTGGAAAATGTAGGTCAGAGATTTTCAACATAAACTTTTGGGTATCAGCCGTATGTTCGTGTACCGTACTATAAATAGATATAATGAGACCCTATCTGTATGTGACAGACCTCGCACTGCATTTGCAGTTAGAGCAGTGGCTGCTCGATTCAGCTGAAATCCCATTCGAAAACAACAAATCATGTCTCGGGGAATGGGAATCTCTGTCAGATCAATATCTCCCATAGCAAAAAGTAACCGTACGATGGGTGACTTTCGAAGAATGACAGGATAAAGACTGACCACTTCCCTAAAACAAATTAGAGTGGATAGATGCAAAGTGTTCCTTAGCCGTTATACCAATCGCAAGGTCTTCATTGAAAGATTTTGTTCAGTGATGAGAAAATTTTTAAAATTGAACGCTCACGGCTCTAAAGAAGCATAGGAAGTCATTGAAGAGTGGAAAGAGGTCACCACCCTTCCTCAGTGATGGTTTGATGGCACCACAAAGCTCCATTTTTGTGAGAAAGGAGTTAACAGCCACTAAAAGCTATCAGGACAATATTTTGGAACCTGTTGCCTCTAAATGATACTCTGCTTGCTGGAAGTCATTGGGTTTTCCAGCAGGATTCCGCTCCAGCTATGAAGGCCAGGTCAACTCAGCAGTGACTGCAAAAGGACATTCCAGAGTTCATCTTTGCCTCAGATTATATTATTGGCTTTGTTCCAAACTGGAGAGGATGCCATGCACAGAGCACACCCTAACTTGGATAGTCTCAAACAAGTTCGGGACTTTCCTCAAAAAGTGCTGTGTGCTGCTATAGATAACTGGCCTCGGTGATTCAGTGCTTGTGTCAAGGCAAAAGGGGGACATATTGTGTAATTTCTTTTTTGTTTTACTCTATAGCTTTACATTTTATTTTTGAAAAAAATTAATTTTTCTGTTGAAATTGTATATATTTTCTTGTAACAATATTTATAACAGGACTAGGTAATTGCTATACTCTTTACGTAGTTCTAACACATAATTCAGGGCTAAATGTCGGCACCTAAGGTTTTGGTCATTTATTGAATTGAGGATAGCCATTTTTTTTTTTTTTTTTATTAATTTGAATATTTATAATTATTTTTCTTAATCAGGGATGAGCAACCTTTTCTTACAATGAGCCAGCTTCGCATGTACAAGATAATTCAAACACTAAATGATGAACTCAAACTGTCAACTGACAACTTGCATTTGCCTTTCTAACCTTACATAATTTTATCTCAATCCTTGATTGTCTTTCATTGTTACCATTTTGCAAAATTAATTCTTTCACAAACTTAGTTTCTTCCAAAATGTTTCATTATAAATGTGCACGTGCACCTAATCCTGAAAAAAAAATTTAAGTTAATGTATTTGTGATACAAATTATGTATGTCAACATATTTTGAAATATATTTGTTAAATCTGTGTCATTTTTAAAATTATTAATTCTGTCTATAACTCTTCCAGAGCTGTTTCATTTTATTTTTTTATCTAATTATTTGGTTGTCCAGAAAATAATGAAGGATTTTGGTTTAAAAGGGAAATTTACAACTGTTTTATTTTACCAAAATAGTCTCCGCTACTATCAATACATTTCTGCCAACGTGTTGGCAACTTATCCATTCCCTCGGGATAGAATTTCCTGTATTTAGAATTGATAAACTCCAAAAACGCATTTTCTGCGTGGTCCATTATTATGGACACTGTCCATTAATTTTTTTGGCAGTAGCGGTCCAGGTATCTAAAAAAATGAAAATCCATAGGCGAGAGGTCCGGAAAGTAGGACGGATGTGGCAGAGTTTCATACCCAAGCTCCAACAGTTTTTGTGACGTCACACGTGAGACATGTGGCCGGGCTTAGTCATGCAACAAAATGGGCTCCTTCCGATTCACCAAAGATGGCTTCATTATTGCTAATTTCCGATGCATTGCATTAATTTAGTTATAATACTATTCTGCATTAATGGTTTCTCCAGGATTTAAGAAGCTGTAGTGTATCAAACGAAATAAAGCCCACCAAACAGTAACCATCACCTTTTTTTGATGAGTTTGGAAAATGTTCTACTGCTTCTCCTTAGTCCAGCCACTGTCCAGAACGTCTACTGTTATATAGTATCCGCATTTCATCACAAGTAACAATTCTGGACGGAAAAGTGTCGTTTTTTGTTTTGGAAAAGAAGTGTAGCACTAACTTCATAACATTGTTGTTTTTTTTTTTTCAGTTGTTTAATGTGTGTGGGACCCAACTTTCAATTTTTTTTATCTTTCCAATTGCCTTGAGATGGTCATCGACAGTCGATTTGCTAAGGTTGCTAAGCTTCTCTGCAAGTTCTCGAATAGTTGTTCTGGAATTTTCTTCCAATAAAGCCCGCAGAACAAAGTCATCAAGAGAGGAAGTCCTTCCACAACCTTTGTCTTCAAAGCTGAAGTGTCCCTCCCAAAAATTTTTGAACCACTGTTGAACATTGCACTCCATGCTACTCTCGCCCCAGACTTGATTGATGTTTCTGACCATCTGGACCCTATTCCGGCCAAATTTAAACTCCTTAAACAAAATTATACAAAAATCACTAGTCGACATCTTAGTAAAGACTGAATTATTTCTAAGCAACAAAATGCTTCTCAGGTAAACAAACATTATTGTTAGGACGAGGATTAATAAGTGTTGTCATTCTTACAAATGAATAACTCAGTTAACGTAAAAAGTTTGTTATATTATATTTTCCGGACAACCCAATATTTTAAATCTCAATTTAATTGTGTAGATGCTGGGAAAATTTTTAGGCTTATTATTTATTAACAGTCAGAATGTGAAATTTTTAAAGTGTGTCATGAGAATTTTTGGTGGGCTACTGATGCAGATTGCTCATACCTTATTTAAATTATGAAAAAAACCAAGAGGCACAAACGAATATCACAACAACAAACAAGAGAATATCACTTCTGATACAAGACAGTTTTCTTTTATGTTTGTTTTTAGGTTTCTGTTATTTAATTTGATCTAATTATAAATCCTAATGGGTTGACGTTCCCTGAATAGGTTGTTGTTGTTTTGTTTTTTTTATCCGGCAAGGATGCACCATGTCCTCATTGAGGTCTATTGTGCATCGTCCTAAACTCAGTTTAAAAAGTTGCCTTTGGAAACTTGGGATCTATCAATTCACAGAGTTTAAGGTCAGTGATACGATCACATGTGCATATAACGTGATAAGCGGTCTTAGTTCCCTTTGTCGATTTGGCTAATAGTGAATTCAGAATCCAGATTTCATGTATCAATTCGAAGATGGAAGATAAACCTTTGATCATAAAATTAGTAATTTCTTATAAACCTTCTGCAATAATACAATAATAATGTATTCTAATATAAAACAGTGTGACAACATATAATTATATAATAGCAAAAAATTAAAATCAACAGTATTTTCACACCGTCTACAACCCAATAATAAACTTCAATATTCAGTAATTCTGGTAAGTTTATATCAATATTTGATATATATATATATATATATATATATATATATATATATATATATCAATATATGGGGACCCAATCTTGTAATGTATACCATTTTCATAACAAATGTCTTCTATTACCTAATAAGGTAAAGGAAATTATTATTTTAGAAGTGGACTGACATGTATTTATAGTAGGTCCTAGTATTGAGTATAAAGTTGTGTTTTGACGACAGATCTGTCCTCTTTCTAATTTGAAAACATCAAAGGGAAAATTGAGCAAGTGATGAATTTCTTTAAGCTTCATTAAGCGATTGATTGTTATGCTTGTGCTGAAGTTAGCACTACGTGCTTAAATTTGTAAAAGGCCTGATTAAAGCATTTAAATAGTAATTTTACTAACATAATTAAGTTGGTTTAAAATGTCTGCAGGAAGATGATAAATGCAAAACAATTTAACTTATATCCTAGTTTAGTAATAGAATTCTCAGCATTTATAGACTATTGTCACATTTCACTTCTTTACTTCAGGTACAGTTTTTGAGTTTGTTTGGGATCATTGATTAAAAAATAATAGATTATCAAATATAACAAAAATGTTAAGGCTTGAGCTGGTGCAGAGAAACAGAGTGGCCTAACTGATTTTATGGACCTACATTATCAAATAATCATACAAGGTCTGTGGCCTGATGCGCACATCCCATAAACCATAAAAACATTAGAAAATTAAAAGTTTTATTTATCACTTTCATAAGCCATAAAATAACTATTGTAAACTGCTTTTATCTTATAAATTATGATCATATTGTCAATGATGTAGCAAACTCAAAACTAAACACGGGCTCATTAATTTAATGAGCAAAGAAAATTGGTCTTTGTTACGTAATAATTTTCTTTCAAAATATTGATAAAGTTACAACTTATATTTTGGTTAGATGACTTCCATGAGCCCATGGAATAAATGTCTTTTATCTTCGCATTCTAGTTAGAATAGATATGGTTGTCATCTTTCAGTAAATTTTAGACAGTGTCTTTTTTCTACAAAATAATGATTCTTTGTGTAATTGATATCCATATTTCTATTCTTAGAATAAAAATATGTCGATGCCTTAGTTCAAAACTAAAACAATTCAAGGTTATTAGATAAACGAACTCAAACGTTTTGAACAAACTTAAAAAAATTAAATAAAATATTCCATAGTGAAACATCAACTGTTACACTGATGCTGAAGGCATTTTGAAATAGTGCAATTTTGTACCAAGGTCTATAAAATTACCTGTTATAATAACAATTAAATTAAGTAGTTTTATAGACCTTGGTTGTTCAAAACTAAGTTCAATATGAAGAAGAGTTTACAAGCCATAAGTATCAGAAGAAAATGGTAAACCATTGATTTTATAGTTGTTTCAGTTTTGAATTGAGCTATCGACATATAAACTTAATTTAAATTACAAAACTAATCTGAAAATTATTAATAGAATGATTCAGATTAGACATATAGTTTCTTAACCGTAGTAATAACATTTTAAAATTTATATATTAATAATAGTTATCTAAAATATTGATTAGAGAATAACATTAATAATATCAGCAGGTCAAGTCGTCAGTTTTTATCTTCCTTTAAATTATTTTTTTCATGTTAACGTTTCATGGAATACTTATCTCATCTTCACAACTTTTAGAATAAACTCAAGAGATATTTTGCCTATATTTTTATGTCTCTTGTTGTCATACATTATAAATTATCTGTTATAAATCTTATTTTGGCTTTTATTGATAACCAAGTATAGTTTAATGCATATAATTAAAGCAGTTCAATACCTTCTGGTTTTGAAAATGAAATACAAAGTTTATAGAGGATAATTTATATTGTATGGCAATAGTATACAAAAATATGGGTGAAATATGTCTTGAAAAAATTTAATTTCTGAAGATGAGATAAGTGTTTTCTGATAATACAGATTTTCAAATGTAAAAATCACCTTACGTATATATACTTTTTTTTTTAGTATTAGAGCTATTAAATTTAATCAATAATAATCACTATCCATAGTGGTTTGGAGATATTGCTTAACGTTTCTAATACTAAACTTCTTTTGCTTTACTTTTAAAATCTCAAGTTTCATCGTTCAGCTGCAGCAGAGTAGTAAGACATAGGTTGGTCTGTTATCAATTTTTTTTTTTAAGTTTAAAGAGTTTAAACTTTATATTTCCCTAAATGAAAAATTCAGCACTTTAAAATAAAGTTTTATCCTAAGCTTTTCAATGAACACTTAAAATCTGCTTCAGAGTTTAGGAAAAGAACATGGGAATATTTTTCTTAAAAATCAGATGTAGATAGAAATCTCTAATTTATTGTAGTATTTATAGTTTGAAATGGCAATTGTTATTTGCTTGAGTATATTTGTATGATGTTGTAAGCTTTTTAATGAAGATAACCACTAGTTACATTCTTTATTGCTAATTACAGAACAGCTTTTTTTATTTGATATGGATTTAAACTAAACATGTTTATTATTTCTTTTAGGGCTTTGTGGAAATGGGAAGAAGACCTTGAGCTAAAACTACTCAAGAAGCTGTGGTGACATTCGAAGCCCGTGCGGAGCATCGTGCGGGACACCTCAGCCATTCGCAGACAGTCACACATGGATTATTTGTAATGGACACTCAATCCTCGAGCCACACACACATACGTCTTATCTTCTCCGTGATGAAATACACTCACTCCTAGCCTGTAAGCTGATATAACTCCGTCTTAAATTATATCTGTTACATAATTGTGTGAATGGATGTGTGTGACTCCAGCCGATCAAGAATATTGTCTGTGTGTTCTAGAACATTCGGTCCCAAAAATCTAGGGACAAGTGCCATCATAGAAAAACCCCGTTTATTGTAATTGTACCGCAGTTATTTTACAAGATATATATATAAACGCATATTTATATATATATATATTTAATAATAGTGTAATACGTGAATAATTGTTTATTGTTTAATTTTTTAAATCTTTTGTTTTTAAATATTTTTTTGTACAGTAAGTTTCCCCTAGAGTTATATTTAATATTTATTTTATTATGAAAGCGGATTGAATCGTGTTTAAGCACAACCTACTTAAACAAGCCGGGGGGTTGCGAAAGCTACAACAAGGCTTGAGCTGGTGCAGAGAAACAGAGTGGCCTAACTGATTTTATGGACCTACATTATCAAATAGTCGTACAAGGTCTGTGGCCTGATGCGCACATCCCATTGATTTTATTTGTTTTTATTTAAATTGACGTGCAAGGATCCTTTAGAAATTGGTTACGTTGTGCCATTTCTTTTCAGGTTTTAACGATTCCTGCAACACTGATGAAAATTATAACAAAAAAAAAAATATTATAAAATATGAAAATTAAGAAAAAAAAATTAATAAAATTTAAAATACTTTACAGACATCATCCCATCCTTGAATCAAAATGACTATATTAGATGTATAATTAATAAAAATATATATACATATATATATATTTGATGATTTGTTATAACGATAGTCAGCGAGTCAGTGCTGTACTATTAGATTTACTACTATGTAAACTCTGACATGCCTTTAGGACTGTATAAGTGTTTATTTAGTGCAAATGTAATAATTCGAGATTATATTTTTCTTATGAAAGATGTTATATCTTTAAAAAGTGAACTTGAAAAGAGTCACGGTGAGAAAGTGAATTTTGTGATGTTGATGTATAAAAAGGAGTAGTCTGCCCTTCTTGAGCTGTGTAATATTTATTACAAAGTCACAAAAAAAAAAAAAAAATATAAAAGAAAAAAAAAACAGAAAAATTTATAAAATCAATTTTCTGATGAAGGCATCGAGTTGACTCCAAATCGGTCCAAGCTCAAATTTTTAGTATAACTGTGACCAAGAGAAATAGTTTGTTATTAATTTAAATTATTTTTTAGTATTTAAAACACCAACCAGAATGCTTTCATAATGGCTCTTTGTTATAATTCTATACTCGTTTGTTATCAATGCTGAACCTTGTCCTGTTTTAGGTACAAAAAAAAAATAAAGCATAAAATGTATTATAAAAATATAAAAATTTGAATAATTCTGTTTTATCAAGATCAATATACCTTGTCCCTTATTCCATCTCCTGTTTCCTTTTGAATTTTAAGTTGATTTTATAAATGATAGCTCAGGCATATTTGAATTAAGGCAATGAAACCAGTTTCTACATTTTCTCATACCAACCACATCATCCAATGAGGTATTGTTGTAAGTTATTTATTTTTTTAAGTATATATTGAATTTTTAAATATAAGTAAACTGGGTATGCTCTATATTACAACCTATAAGTTATGGTTAATTTAAAGTTAAACATTCTTTGAAGTTGAGCAAAGTGCCCAGACAAATATCTTTCTTGCCAACCAACTTGGGGGACTTTCACTAACCGATATTAAATATTATTTCTACTAGTTTATATTTTTATTATAGTTTATTGTGTGGATTATTTTAAAATAATTAAAATGACATATTTTAATGTGGCCAAAGGGTTAACACCTAATTAGCTCTTTAATCATAATTGTAATTTGAGGTGAAGGTTGGCTCTGTAGTTTGTCTACAACTATTAACTTTGCTGTTATCTACCACAATAATTTTTGCTTAATAATTCTCACTAAATATTCTACCATTTTAAGAATAAATTCTGAAATTGTTTTCTCCTACTATTTTTAAGTAACTTTAATACCATGAAACAATTTAGTATAATAATCACTCCACAGATTTTTATTAAATTAAGTATTTAAAAAACAGTGCTTTCTTGAAATCATTTTTTGTAAAAAAAAAAATATGTAAATGGCAAAATAAATATTTTGATAACAAAAAGTGATTAAAACCAAAAACGTCTTATCTTTCTCACATGCAGTTTCTAGCATAAAGGAGTCTATCCAGCCACTTTTAGTTGCTTAACTACTTCATTTGGTTGAGGGGGAAACCAAGAACTTCAATAGTGATAAAAGTAATTATGGAAAACTGTTATAATTGAATCATGGAAATACAAAAGCAGCCAAGTCTTCAGCAAATTTGAAATCACAACTTATTTAAAATCACTTATCTAAAATCAAAGTTCCATACTGTTATAAATTTAATCCAATGTTTTGTACAGCAAAAGTCTATGGGAGAGAATTTATCTTGTTGTTTTAAGCCTTATAACTAATTGAATTCCAGGAAATTTTTGATGACTGAATCCTATGTTTCCATGCTTCAATGTTCAGGTGCTTGCATTGAAAAATGATTACATACATTTTTTTTGAAAGAATGAAATATCAGAAAATTTTAATTTCAATTATTCAAGTTTATTTACCTTTTTCATCATTTATGTTTTCTATGTTAAACTGTTTCCCAATAGGAAATTGAATATTGAATACAAATCTATGGTCATCTCACTTTATTCTAGCAGAACATTGTTTTTTTTTTAGGGAAAAGGAAAATGTGCAACTTAATAAAAAAGTTTTAATTTGATAGTTACAAATTCTGTATGCTCATGAGAAGGGCATTCTATCTTGAATATTCTCATTGGATGGTGATATACACCCTATATATTTCATTTGTGGGTAACAGAAAGTAAAAAAAGTTTTATATCCAAACAATTGATTTTTATATACCAATTTCTTTTTCTTGACAAATAAACCTTCCTGTTGAAGATAAAGAAGTTTGATTATGTTTCAGAACTTAGCAACAGTTTTTGCTTGCTAGGAAGATGCTAATAAATAAAATAATGTTAAATAGCAATATTTTTTAAATCTTTACAGAATAGAGAATATCTGATGAAATCAAAATTTATTATGTTAGGACTTCGGTAACATAAGAATATACCCTTATATCGAATAAAGACGAAAAACCTAAATAAGTCAAAACGCAGTGGCGTAATCTTAAAATGGACGTCATTTTCAAAATCTACGGCTCCAGAAACATAAGAATACACCATAATATCGAATAAATCCTCAAAACACTAGTAAAAACGCAGTGGCTTAATCTTAAAATGAAGATTGTTTTCAAAATAATAATAATAATACTAGACCCTCCTATCAAATGAATCCTAATAAGTACAATAAATCGATAGCCGAAAGATTAACATAAAATCGACAGTATTTTGAAAAACTACTTAGGGGAGTATAATAATAGACCCTCATATTGGAAAATGGCCCTTATTTCGAAAAAATAAAATAAAAAAATCGATACTTTAATTTGAAATGGGAAAGGTTGAATTTGAATTGAAAAGGTTTAATTTGATTTGGAAAAGGTTGAATTTGGCTTGGAGAAGGTTGAAATTGACTTGGAAATGCTATATATTAACTTTTTTATAGCTCATGAGTTCTGCTATCATTCCTTTAAATAATTCCTTCTACTTACCCGACACCCTGTACATGGTTTTAGACATGTAAAAAACAAATTTGCTAACAAGGGTCAGCAAGAGAAAACTTTTACAGCCAGATTTATGCGATCATTTTTTTTTTATCTTTTACTACTAAACAGTGCATCGAAGCGAAAAATTTATTATTTAAAAAATTAAAGAATGTTAAATTGTGCGTCGAACAAGTACCTAAATTTAGTAATTTGATTATGTATGGTCGATAACCAAGGTCAACGAACGATATTTTTTACCAAATTTATCAAAAAACTGAGACATATTACTATAAATAGCTCTGCAGCTTGGAAATGAGTCCTGAAAGAGAAAAACTAATAGATTAAATTCCAATTCCGATCGTATGCAGATTTCCATCATCGGAAACCAAATAATTAGTACCTAACTACATTCGTTCATGAACAAGTTCCCAACAGCAGCTATTTTAAGAGAAAAAAAAAACACTTTCTAATAAGAAATATACAAATTATTATCGTGACAAATATCATGAATCGCATGGATTTTTCAAGCAGTCTATATATACAACTATAGTCGCTGGAGGTTGCAATACGTCCAGATCTATTGGAACTGAATCAAAACTGGGTCCAGGAGGAAAACCATATTTTCTTATAAAGTTCTAAATAAAGTTCTTTTTTTTTTTTTTTTTTTTTAATGAATTAATTTTCTTCCATCATTTATTTCACTTGAAGACTCAGTTCGGGGTCGGCAGGGATCCTCCCCCCCCCCCCTCTCCCCCCGGCTGTATACGCAGTACTGGTCACGGTAATAATTTTTATTTTAATGAAGGCCTGAACTTTGGGCCGAAATATCGACAAAATAAAAATAAATTTACTTATTTATTTCTACTATTGTTTTTACTGATCACCCTAACCATTCTCCTCAATTATTCACTGCAGTCAACAATCAGTCCACAATAATCATTTTTTTTTAATATCATATTAGAAAATTTGTCTTAGAGGATGATTTTTTCTTATATTTCTCTTTTCTCTAAATAGCTGTTTTTTGGAACTTTTTTTTTCGAAATTATTTCCCACCATCCGAGGGATTCTGCGCGTCCCCTTGCAGAAATTGCTAGTGCTGGTCACGATAATAATTTCTTTTGTTTCCTCACTACCGAAGGTAGGGAAGGGAAGCATTGTATTCGTGAGAAGCGTTAAGAAAAAGTTTGTGCTCAGAATCGAAAATTTCCACTCGCGATTTACGTTTCAGAAATCAAGGATCAAATTTGGTTCTTTGTCTGTCTGTAGTCAAATCGATGTGACGGATATATCACCTAGTACCGTTCGTCCGATTTTCATGCCTTTTTCAGGGATTGTGCATGTGGGTGCCTAGATGGTCCCATATCAATTTTATCAAATTCCCTACGCAAGCGGAAATATATTTTTTTAGATAGCCCCAATATTTCAGAAAAGGCGCGTTCGATATGGCTCAAAGTTGGATACAACGTAGGGTATTGGTGAAACAATAATGTAGTGTCAATTTTATTGAATTCTGTCCATTACTTTCTCCTACATATCTAGTCCTGCCATGAATTGTTACTAGGAAATATATACAGATTTAAACAGAAAAATTATTTTTTTCAAAAACTTTATTAGAAAATAGAATGGATGTCTATAGAGAGTAAAAAATAAATAAATAAATTCCTCAAAATGTTTCCCTTGTGCATTGACACAGGCATTTAATCTCCGTTGCCAGTCATCAATAGCAGCGCGCAGAACTTCTTGAGGAAAGCGCTCAACTGCTCGGACCAGAGATTGTTTGATGCTTTCCAAATTAAGATGTGCTCTGTGACATGCCATCCTCTCCAGTTCGAACCAAAGCCGATAATCTAGTGGGTTGAGATCAGTGCTTCATGAGGGCCAATCCGAGGCAGAGAATGATTCTGATATGTTCTTTTGCAGCCACTGCTGAGTTGGCCTGACCTTGTGAGCTGGAGCGGAATCCTGCTGGAAAACCAAATGACTTCCAGCAAACAGAGTATCATTTAGAGGCTTGACAGCGTGTTCCAAAATATCGTCCTGATAGTATTTAGCTGCTGTTTAACCCATTTTTTTTCACAAAAATGGAGTTTTGTGGCGCCATAAAAGCAAACTCCCCACCAAACCATCACTGAGGAAGGGTGATGACCTCTTTCCACTCTTCCGATGACTTCCTGGGCTTCTTTAGAGCTGTGTGTATATACACGATCATTTTGGTGATTAAAAATTAAGGAAAGTGGTTAATCTTTGTCCTGTCATTCTTCGAAATGCATCCATCCTAAGTTCACTTTTTATTATGCGAGACATTAAACTGACAGCGTCTTATACAGCTGTAATTATGTTTTCCTTGTGAGATACTTGCTCATTAAATGTCTTCCTAGCCCAATGTAACATTAGTTAGCAATGACTTTTCTCCTCTCAATTTCCTTTGAGATGTCATTTCCCGCAGTTATCAGGGATCCCAGGTAGACGTACTCATCCACTTCTTCAAACTTATAGGAGCCTTACTGCACATTATCTGCCAAGATACCAAACTCAGAGATCATATACTTGGTTCTCAAATCATTTACACGAAGTCCCAGTTGCCCGATTGTTGCTTCTAGAGCAAGGAAAGCCTCAGGACTGCAGCCTGGGATCTACCGACGATACCTAGATCGTCTGCATAACCCGGATCTCAACCATTCGATTAAATTCTGATCCTGTTATTTAAATCCATGAATATCGCACCCTTTTCTCTAATGCAATGTTAAAGAGCAGATAAGCCAGTGCATCTCCCTGTCTTCACATACGGCAGAACTCGCATATTTAAAATGTTTGAAAATATATTATACGCGCAAGGCAACAGCGATACACCTCGATAATTTTTGCATTCAAGTACGTCCTCTTTCTTGTGGATTGAGCACAGTATTGACTTTTTCCAAGTACTTGGCATTACTTCAGATGTCCACACGGATACAAATAGGCTTTGTAAGGCTTTAAATAAATGTCCGCCTCCTTTCTTTCAGAGTTATGCGGGCAAGTCATCAATTCCAGGTGTCTTATGGTTTCTTAGTTTCTCAATTGCATCACATATTTCTTCCTCATCAGGCGGTTCAATCTCATTACGCTGATTTCCTTCAGGGTTAGGATCCAATTGGTCATCTCGCCCTTGTTCGACGTTCAGTAATGCCTCGAAGTAGTTTTCCCACCTCCTCATTACCAGGTTCAGGCTTATGCGAAGGATGCTGCCTGTATACCTACATGCAGTGGTTCGTGGTTTAAATGGCATTCGCTCATTATTAATTCTAAGTT
Organism: Nezara viridula; assembly: GCA_928085145.1. Classification (NCBI taxonomy): domain Eukaryota; kingdom Metazoa; phylum Arthropoda; class Insecta; order Hemiptera; family Pentatomidae; genus Nezara; species Nezara viridula. Next base: position 108,678,354 of record OV725079.1, on the reverse strand, counting down.
AGAAATTCCGACAGTCGTTTGTAGGCCTCAGCTGCTCAACCTCCACAAGCTGCTTATTCTCCCAACTCCGTTTCTTCCTCCTTTGTATTTGCTTCTCCTCTTTCCTTCTTTTGTGATCGAGATTCACCGATACTCTTGTGTGTCTCTTTTGAAGCATCGATTTATATGCTTGATTCTTGATATCAATAACTCTTTTGCATTTTTCGCCAAACCAGTTAGCCCTTCACTGGTAGCATTCCACTCCGATTGTTTCTTCGAGAGTTTTCCTAATACAGCTTTCAATGCCACACTACATTTGTTCAATGATGTATTTATGCAGAGGGAGAAGATCAAGTTCTCCATCAACCTTCAACGCATATCGTTCCTACTCATCGGTGTCCTTAAGTTTGCTGGTGTTAATTTTTCTACTTCTTTGGCCCCTTTTGTTTTTCACATTGGAAATTCTTGATCTTATTTTTGCTTTGGCAAGATAATGATCGGAGTCAATGTTTGCTCCTTTGTATGTTCTTACATCGAGCAGGTCTGACTTATGCCAGGCACTTATCAAAAGATGGTCTATCTGATTAACAGTGAGTCCATTGCGTGATCGCCATGTACCCTTGTGTATATTTTTGTGAGGGAAGAGAGTGCTACCAACGATGAGGTTCTGTGATTCACAGAAATTGATCAGCCGATGTCCATTATCATTGCTTATTTCATATATTAGTTTATTTGTGTGAGTGTCAGTGTAATGTTCCCCCAACCTGGAGGACCAGTGGCTGTCTGAGGTCTTTTGACCGAGCGATGAGGCCGCCACCTCCCTTAGCCACAACTTTTATTCTATTTGTGCTAAAGGGGATATTTTGTAGTTTGTAACTGAAATAAGCAGTCTGCTATGATGGAAAATAGCAGAGAGCAATGCTCTTATGTAAAACATTCAATTATTGCATACATGTTCAGCATGCACTGGATTTTTTTTTTTAATCACGAATCGTTAAATATGTAATCTGCAAATGCGGAACTATTTTGCATTTTAATTTTTTGATATAAAACCGTGAAAATCAAACATGTATGTTTGATGAAGGATTACTGAATTTACGAAAACGGCTTCTCCAAGAGAATTTTTCTCATACGAAAATTTTTAGACCTTGTAATACAGGTATTGCATTTTAAGCCAGTGAAAACGGTGAGGAAGCTATACTGACTTTACTTGCCAGACGTTTTTTTATTACATTAAGAAATTCGTCTCCAAGGATGAATTTTCCCTATATTTCTCTTTTCTTTAAATAGCTGCTTTGTCGAACTTTTTTTTCGGAATCATTTTACCCCACACCAAGGGAGAGCGCATCTCCTGTCAGAATTCGCTAGTGCTAGTCTCCATAATATATTTTTTTATATTACATTAGGAAATTTGTGTATGAGGATGAATTTTCCCTATATTTCTCTTTTCTTTAAATAGCGGCTTTTTGGATTTTTTTTTTCCACCTTTCAGGAGGGAGAGCGCGCCCCGAGCTGGATCCGCTAGTGCCTGCTGTATAACTGAACATGGTTAAAGACATAGAAGTATGTAGCAAGAAAGTTAATAGTAACTAACTCAAGAAATCGGTCGCTTCCGTTCTCTTTCGGATAAATCCGAACGCATTCGGCACTTCATGAGCAAGTGTGACCGAAGTGATTGTGAACGCGCGTAATCCGTGCAGAACTCATGTGAGGTAGTACCAAATATGCAAACTTAAATCAATTAAGAAAATAGGAAAAGTCGACTATATGGCTAGAAGAAGGCCTAGAAGTAGGTACGCAAGTATTTTATCACGCCCACAGGCGGATTTACGGGGGGGGAGCTTTCGGGCTGAAGCCCCTCCCCCCTCCAAAAATGGTAAAATGTAACCATGTTTTATGGTAAAAAATATTTAAAAAATATGTCTTAAAGTATTATTGCTCGTTTAATTACATTTAATAGGGCTTCAAGAATCACTTAAACACCATTTCATATAGGTAGTTAGTATCTTTCTGTTTTTCCAACGTAATTATCGTTATATATATGAAAAAAAAAGCTTCCGGGCTGAAGCCGTTCCCAAAATTAAATCCTAGATCCGCTAGTGACCACGCCCTATCTTCCTATTATCGAAAATTTAGTTTATATTCAAAGATAATTAGATGTAGCAACATGTCCTAGGATTTTATGGTTCATTCATGTGTACACCTCCATTTTTACGTGAAGATTTTATCACATTTCCTGCTGGAAATTTGAAGCATCAGATAATTCTGAGTTCATCTCACTGCCTCAAACCTTTAAATAAAAATAAAAACATGTAATATAACTAATTTCTTTGTAATCATATTTTCAAATATACCTTTACGCAACAAAGAAATCCAATATACAAAAATATATATAAATTTATTGTTATATATATATATATATATATATATATATATATAACAATAAATTTATATATATATATATATATATATATATATATATATATATATATATATATATATATATATATATATATATATATATTTATATATTATTATTATTATTATATTGCTAGTTTTATTATAATTAAGTTGATTATGTTAATTATCACTCATGATTTTATACATAGTATAAATTCTTTTTTTTTTTGGGAAGTGTGAGGGGAGGAGGGATCTATCACCTCTCATAGTGGAAAATCTGTGTCTGTGGGTAGTGTTATGTTGTAATGAAAGAAAATATCGAATTAAAATTGTGTAAGTAATGTTACATAGACATTACGTGTTTTTATTATAAGTTATAATATTTTTAAATACTGTTGGACGATAGGTGTAGCCCTTATTAGCTTGTTTGTTTTGTATCACATATAATGCCAAGGCAGAAGCTCTAATTGGGGATTGTATAGCACAGTGGCTTAGTCATTGAACTATCGTCCCTTTAAATCAAGTTCGAACCCAGCAATGCTTTCGTTCTCCTAAAAGGTAGGCTTAAGCCTGCTTCCACAACCCTTCCAAGGGGCCTTAAAAAAGTGGTGGTCGAAGGTGATTCTGGCCAAATTACCGCGACTACCCTTTTATCTTAGAAAACAAAATTATATGTTCTTAAATATTTTTTTTTCAATTTAAAAAGAAACATTACTAAGATAAATATTTTTAAAAAACCACACATTGATTAGAGGATTACGGCAACCACCTACGTGTTTATGTATAAACTAAATAAAATTTTGCCCAGATAAAATCTTGGTTAAAAGTTAAAACACAAAAATTGAAAATTTGTATTTTTTTTTATTTTTTATTAAACACTTTGGAATGAAACAGGAGGGGCCCAGAATAGGATTTCATGGCAACTTAGGCCATAAAATTTTTTAGGTTGGCATATTTTGAGATATTTTATAATTTTTGCACATTTCGATGGGGTTATGAATTTTCAAATATATGAATTCAGTAAGAAGTTTCAAACCAGGGGACAAGAGGAAAACAAGAAACAAACTGTAGCAAGTATAAATGATCTACGATTTTTCTAATTCTACTTTTCGTTGCACTGTTTTTTAGAAGAGATCAGCAATCAAATATCTTTGGAGGTGAGGGGAGAATCATATACCATCAACCTTGGGAAGGAGGGATGGGCACCTCTGGAATTTTAAACATTTTATAAAGTTGCTTATAATCTAATCCGTATTAAACATATTTTCGATATTATACTACGAGATGAAACTTTTTTTTTTAAACATAATTCCTCAGTATTTATTATATGATTATCGATACTAAATATTGAACTTAATTAAATGAAAATTCCAGAGATGAATTTATATAAATTTATAGAAAATAAAAAAACTCAAGCAAAAATATTAAAATTGTAACTTAAAATATTTTTATATGAATTTTTTTATTGTTTGTTATCCGTTCTATGAATTGTGTATATATTTCCACCAAAAGGCACCTAAGGGTTATTTTAATCTGGAAGAAGAGAAAAATGTATTCTGGGACTGATGTCCTCTAAGAATAATAAAAATGCTTGAACATTATGCATATTAGTCTGGTAAGACATTTACAAAATATTATAGATCAATCACCTATTAGTTGTAGTTATTACAGAAGTGAACAGTACTTGCATTGATGCTGTAGTTAGAATATGAAATAAGAGAAAGAATAGGAATAGTTTAAAGTAAGTTTTGGATGGAGGTTAATGTATAGACTTACTAAAGAATTTCAAAATACTGTAGCAAGAATGACAAAAGATTTGCTGTTGACAAAGCGGTTTCATGGGTGGAGATATAAAGATCCATAGATTGAGATATTATTTAGTGGCTAAATAGAGGAATATAAAAAGAAGTTCAAGAATTCAAGGAGGTTTTTTTGGTTCTAAGACTTGAAAAAGAAAAACATGAAGGAGGAACTGCAGTCTGAAAGTGAAATAGAACGATTTCAATTCGGTAGGCAAAGATGAATCTTAAGATACAATTCATGTCTCTTCAGTCTCTTATCTAACCCAGCAAGAAGCTTAATGTACATCAAGTAAACATAGTCAAAGTGAGGGAAACAGGAGATGATACAAGGAGTTGTATGGTCTCCTATGCAATGGAACAATGAACCCTTAAGATTTGTTTAAGGACAGTTATAGATTATTGTGAAATCTGGAAAATATGATAATCCCTGAAGAGGTTCTGATCATAGGTAACTCCAAGATTTTTGATGGATTGAAAATGAATAGGTTGCCTATTGAAATAAAGTAGTAGAGATATTAGGGATTCAGATACCTTTTTTTAAGGTAAAAATCCAAGTAACCTCTTGTTGGGTCCAAGTGGTCACAAATTTTCACACTCTTTTATCACGCTGAGTCTTTATATTATTTTTATATATCAAGTTAAAGCTATCCCAAATCTTTATTATTATTTGGTTGGCAAAAGAATAGTTTCCGTTTTAAATATCCCGCGTTATGGCAAGTGCTGGATGGCAGATCTAAAAGATAAAAGATAAAACTTGAGCTTTGAGAGAGACTCGAAGCCTTGAGGCCACTACCTGACCAGCATTGAACCAGCAAGGACCGACAGACCGATGGCGGGGGTAAAAGGTTTTTTACCTTCCAAGGTAAAAAAGATGTAGGCTGGCACATAGACGGTAAGCTATTTTTTTTCACTATCATAAACCTACCAATCCCTTAACATACAGTCCACTGCTTAAAAACTAGAATATTACCATAAAATTTAGAATGTTGCCTTATTGAGACTCATGAGAATTATTTTGCCATAATTGTAAAAGTTGCCTAAACATTATTATTAAATAATGAGAGGAAACGTATGCCTTAAAAAAGCATTTTACCTAAGAATAAAAAAGTAAATTCTAATAATTTTCTTTAAAATTTTCAACAATTTAAATACTAACATTTTGCCATAGATATTTGCCCTTTACACACTAAACCATCGTTTCAAATATGATTAATTTTACTATTTCATCTATTGAAAGGGAGTGTCTGTCAATTTTAAATAAAAGGGATAGAGTCTTTAGTGCATATTTGTATTTTTAATTCTAGATTTATAGAATCAGTCACTTATACATATTTAATTAATTAAAAATAAATTAATTATTTTTGTTTAAATTAGACTGAATTTTATCTGTATGTATTTTAATGCATCTGGATGAATTTCATCATTTGAATATAATATATATTAAAATAATTTGAGATATATTTGAATATAATATATTTCAGATATAATTAAAGATAACTGAAATGGTCGTTATGACTTTTATGTAATAATTATTCATGTAATAATATGAATATGTAATAATAATTATTATAATGAATTATAATTATAAATATTAGTCATATTTGAATAAATAATTTTTTACTTCAATATTTAAAATAACAGATAACAGATAACAGCTAAATTAGCTATTAGCGGGGCCAAGAAGCTAACTTTTAGCGCAAGTTAACTTTTAGCTTTTCTTACCGCTAACCGCTAATTATCTTTATCTGTATCTTCAACTAAAAGCTAATAGCTAACTCTTCGGATTTCATTGATCTTCGAGTCGATTATGACGCTGGGGGGCGCTTTTTATGAAAATAATGTCGGATTTTCGATAGTGCCCCCCCCGGCAACGAATTTTTGTAACGTCTCTGATTTAATCAATATATGGGTCGACTATGAGGTTTTCGGGGGCGCTTTTTATTAAAACAATGTCGGATTTTAGATAGTGCCCCCGGGCACCGACTTTTTGTAACTTTTCTGATTTAATTGATATATGGGTCGACTATTAGGTTTTCGGGGGCACTTTTTATGAAAAAAATGTCGGATTATAGATAGTGCCCCCCGGGCCTCGACTTATTTAACTTTTTGGATTAAATCGATATCAGGGTCGACTATTAAGTTTTGGGGGGCGCTTTTTATGAAAATGATATCGAATTTAAGATTGGGCCCCCCCGCGCCTCGACTTTTTTTAACTTCTCCGATTAAATCGATATTAGGGTCGACTCTTATGTTTTGGAGGGCGCTTTTTATGTAAATACTGTTGAATTTGAGATTGCGCCTCCTCTTCGTTTTTTTTTTTTTTTTTGTACTCTGATCTTTAATCTGACATTTTTTTATTTTTTTCATAAAAAGCGCTCCCCAGAACCTATTAGTCGACCCTGATATCGATTTAAACCAAAAAGTTAAAAAAAAGTCGAGTCACGGGGGACCCAATCTCAAATTCGATATCATTTTCATAAAAAGCGCCCCCCCCCAAAAAACATAAGAGTTGACCCTGATATCGATTTAATCAAATAATTTAAAAAAATAGAGGCCCAGGGGGCCCAATCTCAAATTCGATATCATTTTCATAAAAAGCGCCCCCCAAAACATTAGAGTTGACCCTGCTATCGATTTAATCGGAAAAGTTAAAAAAAGTCGAGGTCCGGGGGCACTATCTAAAATCCGATAGAATTTTCATTAAAAGCGCCCCTGATTACATAACAGTCGATCCTAATATCAAATAATAAAATGAAATAAATAAATTTTCCTCCTGTGTTAGCGTTAAGTTAGCTTTTAGTTAAGTTAATAGTTAATTTATCTCAAGCTAAAAGTTAGCGGTTCGTTTCCGCTAAAAGCTAATTTAGCGCTAAAGTTATCTGCGCTAAAACAGTTAGAAGCTAAATTAACTTAATATTTAGCGCCGCTAATTTTAGCTTTTTAGCGCTACGTTAGCTAGTTAAAAATTAGCGCGCTAACGCCCAACTCTCGTTGAAATTCTGATTAGTACATTCGGCCTCTCATAGGTTTCGCTTGCGTAGTGGAGTTTACTAATGTTAAGGTTATAAACATTAGAACACGAGTTAGGATTTGATTAGGAATATCATCAGTTTGAAATGATTAATTTTTGTGTTCCTGGTAAGTAACACAATATGAATATTACTTTGTATATGTATTCAACTTTAGTTAACATTCCACTTAATTGCTATTATTGAACTTTAACAAAGTCTGACAATTGAAATAAATTATTTTATTTTTTTATGGTTAATAGTCTTTACATATCAAATTTGGCGTTTCTATTTGGGTTTAAAAATTAAAATCTAGGCTTTCTGATTTATTATTATTAATAAAAAAGAACAGTTTATCTCCAGAGAAAGTGAATGTGTATATGTGTCTATACAAGTTGCCTAGAATGAATTTTACTTGCTTTTATTTCAACATTGTTTTTCAATAATAATATTAATTAATTAAACCAGTTTTCATTGAGAAACTATTTTTAGATCTAGACGAAATGTGTGATGAAAATCTGTCATTAATTATTCTCAATTTCCAACTTCATTATTCATTTGCATTACATAGAGGACCCTCAGTATTACTTGGCTTGTTGATATAAGAATTAGAATATAATATAGGTTTCACTCTGACCATAGTTTCTGATTATTTTATAAATCAATTCGGCTTAAGTGGATAAAGCGTGTTCCAAGTTATTCATGATATCATTTCCACCAAGTTATATCTGAAAAATCTATCGTTTTTAATATCTTAATGTTTTGTACATCTAAGATATTCCTTTTTTTTTAAAGGAAATTAAAAAAGTCTTATTTTATTCTATAACAATTTTCAATCAAATTTGAAGCAGTGCACATTACTGCTGTTTTCCGTTTGTAGTTCTAATTTCATGTAATTGTTGTATATGATAGAAAATAAATAAAAATACCATATATCTATACTTTATTTACTTTTCTGACCTGACTACCGCATGTACAGGTACCATTATCATCTAAAATTCTGGATACTTGATACTGTTGTCAGGTGTTTTCCAATAGAAAAAAAAAAGATTTTGAATCTGATCAGTAATTTAAAAAACTAATATTTTAAGTAATGAACAAAACAATTTATAGGAACACGATTGTGTTTGGCTGGTGACACTCATATACCTGGAACAGGAACATATGAGCGAAAAGGATACATATACTCAAGCTTGGCAGGCATTGTTAAAATAACTGAAAAAGAAAAGGTAAATAATAAATGATACTTTGTATTTGTTGTAATATTACTATAATTATTGTGGAGGTGGGCAGCATATAGCAGAAGTCAGTATATGAGGGAGTGATTTTTATGTAACATTTCTCTCATCTTTTCATCTGTTTCCATAATACATTACTACTTCTAGGGGTAGCTCAAGTTTTCATCCACTTTGTATTCTGGCCTCTACTGTAGGAAAAAAGATTCAATGGCGGAGAGGAGTCTCTTGGAGTATCATATTAGGAGTCTCCAATTTCGAAAAGGCTAATGTCAATAGAAGATCTTTTATTATCTTAGTGCATGTTTAGAAAACATTTGGACCTGAAACTTTTTAAGAAGATCAAAAAATAAAAGTTCTATAAAACTTTTAATTGGAAATTAAAAGAAGTTCTAGTTCATGGAAAAATGTCTGAGTTCTGAAATATTATGAAAACAATAAAAAGTAAAAATTGTTTCAGATACTTTGGAAGTAAAAAAGATCGAAAATAAATGTTAACTTTTTACATCTATGTCTGGAAAATACGTTTAAATAGTGGTATGAACTCTGCTCTAATTTGGAAAAGGGAATTGGGACCGGCAAATGGAGCTTATAATATTTTTTTCCATCACCTGGTGGCAACTTATAGGTTGTCATCCCGTACTAACCAGATCGTGTGTGCCAAGAATCATTTCTTTCAGTCAGAAATGAATATTAGCTGACAGGTGAGAATCAAATCCACAACTTTCAGAATTGGGCATTCAGAAATACCTTATCCTAACGTGGTTGAAAGATACAGTCATTAGATATTCTCTCAGATTGAAAAGCAAAATCTCAGGATAAAAAAATTATATTTGAAGTTTTCTTCCTGGTTAGATACGATTTTTTTTCCCTTTACTACTACCTATAAGATATAATTTCCCAAAGAGACCACTTTACTTTCAGAGCTTCATGATAATTTTTTAATCATAAAATTATTATTTTGTTTTCATTATCATTCCTTTTTTGTTATTCCATTTCCTTCATAATGTCCATTTCAGCTTGAAATATTCTTGACTTTTTTGTATCAGTAATAACAATTTTTTTCATATTGAAAGATTTTAAATTATCTCTCAGAAATGATATTTACAATAACTCTATAAGAACGCTGTAAGTATTTTCTTAATAAAATTGATAGGCCATAAAGATCAGCATCTATTTTAATAAAAACTATTAGTTCATGATTTTTAATTTTGTTCATATCTTTTCCATTTTTAAAATATATTTATTTAATTCATAATTGTATCGATTATTCCCAGGTGTTTGTCGTTGAAGTGCAAACAGACAAGGGGCAAAATATAGTTCCGAATCCTGGTGATGTTGTGACTGCAGAGGTATGATTCCAATTTGTAATATGACAAATTAGTAATATTTAGCTGACATAAAAGCTAATAATTGTTTGTAACAACTAATTAATATGACTAATTGTGAATACAAGTACATTTAAGCTGGGCCTTCAAGCTGTGTTTAGAAAGATAAAATATGATATTAAAAAATAGATCAAGGTGAAGTAATCTAAGAAGAAAAAAGTAAATCTAAGTAAAAAGTAAATCTAAGAAGAAAAAAAATTGATAAAGATGTTTTATAATACTTTGTACAAAATGATTTTGAAAATGAATTTTAGCTCTTTTACTATTTATAATTAAAATATAAAGAGAAACTGTAACTTAAGGGTAAGTTAATTTTCTGTTTGTGAATTCAACTCTCTTTCATGGTTATGTATTATCATTACTTTTGTCTTCATCGTTACTGTAAGATGGTTCCTTTATTAATAAGCATTTAAAATTCAGTTGAACTTTTCAGATTTGAAGCAGAATATTTATCACTTAAATTTTAATACTTCACAGCCCAGATTTTTTTTTTTTAATAGCCTAAATCCATTTATGATATTATTTATAAGATTATGTTCTAAACTGTGTAAACATATACAGTATTGGTATATTTAATATTTATTCTAAATAATGGAGTTCTTATTTTTCTATTTTTACTTTCACTTACCTATATATATAATTTATAGTAAGGGAAAGTATCACAATAGTGAAAATTTTTGAATCTGAGTTTTCAATGGAAATACACATTTTGAGGTTCCTGAGTCTAAATAACCAAGTCCCGAAAAATGGTCTGTGTGTATGTGAACACTAGCTCAAAAAAAAAAAAAAGTCCTATGAAACTGATATTACACATTTAAGATAGGTATATGTCTTAAATGTCCCAGCAACTTTTTCCTTAAAATTGGCTAACCGGAAGTGCCACTTTATATCAACGGTTAAACATATTACAATATTAAACATATTACAATTTTCTCGAAATCGGCTTTAACGACTTTGATTAAACTCAGTGTATTATTGTATAATGAAGTGGTCTTTAATATCATTTAGTTCTTATTCCCGTTGATGTCACTTTACAGGGCTTAAATGCCCAATGTTCATATGTGTCTTTCTCTAAAGTACCTTTAATATGGTTTATTTTAAATAATTAACTATCTCTCATTATTAAGAGTTACGAAAAAATGCTAAATATAACTTTTGAAAGAATTTGATAATTGAATAAAGAAGAAAAAAATAAAAATGCTTATCTAGGTCGAAAATGAATCTCCGGAAATACTAGTAAGAAGGTTCATGTATAATATATTGTTGGAAAGTGCAGAATTTTAGAAAAAACAATATCTAACATGGAAAATTATAGAAGGTAATGTAGAGTGGCAAAAAAAGTTGAAATAATAATTTCTAAAAACTAACATTATTTAATGTAAATCATGTGTTTTCAAGGAAATTAAATGAAATTTTCCTATTAAATGTTAACTTTTTATAAATTTAAATTAGTGAATAATTTGATGAATTTTCCCTTTGCGATTTTCCAACAGTATCCACTTACAATTAATTTGACAACTTTTGACATATTTAGAACAGACATTGCAAGTCTCTTAATTCCGTTGTAGTAAACTTTGTAATGTAAAATAACAGTTTAATAACTAATAGTCGTACAATCCATAATCAACCGGTGATATAATAAATAGGCCTTTTGTTATTTTAATGGTGTTTATGATTTGTTAGCTGTAATCTTTTAGCTTTAGCTCAGTTAAAAATGCAATTAAAAGATTTTATTATAGCCCAACATAGCCAAAAAATAATTTTTATTCAAAGTTGAGCTGTAAGTGAAAGTTGTCTGTTTCGTGAACCAGATTCTTTTATTTTATTTTAAGTAGTTGATACAGTGTGTGCTCAATGAAGTGAAAACACTAATAAATGAAACTTCTCTTACTCTAACCCAGGGGTCTCCAAAATACAGCCTGCAAGCACCTTCAATCCAAGCAAAAGATTCTTTCATTACATGTTAAAATAAAAAAAAAAACTATTTAAAATATGAAATTTAGCAAATTACTCGCAAACGAGGTCACTAAAACATTTATTGCATATTTTTTTTTGTCTTGGAAAGCTCGTTTAGCAATTGAAGTGTCATTTATTGAACAAGATATTTTTTTTCCATCACAAGCCATGGTCCATGGGACCAAAATGGAGGTCTCAATGCATCCCTCATAATTTAGTCGAGGTCTCTATGTGGCTTGTTGGACCAAAAAGTTTGGAGACCCCCCTGCTCTAACTGGTCAACTTCTTAAAAATTACTTTTACTTTAATATATATATATATATATATATATATATATATATTTTTTTTTTAACTTAACAAATTATAATGCACTTTTATTTAATATAAAGAAGAATTCCATTACAAAGAAACTTGGTTTTTTCTTTGTCTACTGTAAATAACCAAATAAAGTTAAATGTTAATAATTTGTTTTGGCGGGAATAGGCGAATAGCCTTCCGCTTTTATATCGAGGAACTAGGTTATTTACACTCTTGATTATTAAAACAAAACCCCAGCACTGGATATAGACTTTTTGAGGGTGTTAAACTGTTGTTGGGTTGGGAATCTAATACCTTTTGTGACACTGAGTGACCAGAAACAATATATATATATATAATGTGGGACTTAGTAAATACACTTTAAATGAATTGACTCACCTGCTTTGTTATTCTTCAATTGTGAGGCATATAGGACAACTAAATAAAATGACTTTTCACTCCTGTATAATAAAACAATTTATTGTATAACTGTAATAAATGAATGTATAAAAGTCTTACAACTGTTGGCTTGATATTCTTATTCTTCAATGTAGTAAGCCTCTCTTCCCAGATGACATCTTTTCATCTTCGTGTCCAAGCCTCAAGTGCCTTTCTCGGCGTCCTTCTGCCAGTCGTTGCTTGCTACCTGCTCTGACCTTTTTCCAGCGTCCTTCTTCATTAATTGTTTATCGATATGAGACATTTCCATGAATAATTTGTCCACTGCATAATTGAGTACAAGTCATCGTGCAACCTCACATTTCTATATATTATATATTGTCCCTCACACAATGTCACATAAAGGAGTAAATACTGGGTGATGTCTACTACACTACTTAAGAGTGGTTTGAATCACACAATGGATTAGTGAGTTGAGACAATGGAGAATGCACTATAATTATTATTATTTAATTGCTTAATAATTATGGTGCATTCTCCATTGTCTCAACTCACTAATCCATTGTGTGATTCAAACCACTCTTAAGCAGACAAAGAAAAACCAAGTTTCTTTGTAATGGAATGAAATTTTTCTTTTTATTAAATAAAAGTGCTAAACTTACATTGTACTGAACCCATAACCCTTCATGGGTTTTTAGTGGTACTGGTTTATATATAAAGTTATAAAATTGTAAAAGTATACCTTTCATTCATTTATATGTGCAGGTTTCAGTTATTACCCAGCGGTATGCGAGATGTGCTATCAAATGTATACGTGACACACCATTAGAAAAACCTTTGAGGGCTTTGATAAATAGAGAAGAGGTTCAGGCAACTAACAAAGACCAAATAGAAATTCATAAAAGTTTTCGACCTGGAGATATAATATTAGCCAGAGTTGTATCCTTTTATAATCAGTTTTAAAAATTGATGACCTATATCCATCACAGAATGCACATCCTATTGACTATTGAACAATAGAATTAAATAAACAATTTTATTTTATAACAAATTAAGTATGGATGAAGAAAAATGAGTCAAATATGTTATAATAAAGAGTAGAGAAGGTGTGCATTCTGATGGCGATAGGTGCTTGAAACATTAAAGTATAATGAGTTGGCCCATGCGGAAAATTCGTACTGTATATTATTCATTGTTCAAGTGACAGATTAATATTAAAATAAAATAATGCAGCGTATCATAATAAGATACAGAAATCAATTGTTAGTTTCTCGCTAAATATAATCAACAAAGGAAACAAAAATTAATTTAAAACTTCATTAATGTTTGGAACCAACATGTTTACAAATTTTAATAAGCTGTATTTTTGCTTATAATTGTCCTATTTCGATGATTTTTTTTCCTTTTGTTGGGAATTTAGAAATTTCCTATATAATCATGGGAAAAGTGTGTAATTTTTGAGTTATTCACAAATAAAGTTTCTTTTCTTTAATAACTGAAGGAGAAAGAAACCTCCAAAATTGGAGGCTCAATCTTGGGATTTGATGAAGAATTAACAACGATGATATGGCTTATCGACAAAAAAAAAAACCTTTGATAAATAGTATTGACTCCTCTTTTTTAGATCATAGGGACCTCTAGTTGACGAAATGAGATATGTATTCCATTGCAGCACTACAATTAACGGGAGGTTATGAACTCTTTGCTTCGCATTATCTCGAAAATAGTAGGTTTTTGCGTTTTAAGCCGGAAGGAACTATCTAGATCTTGGTGTACGCATCAAAATCTTTAAAGCCCAATTTTTTCCGTATCGATCTACAGACTTACCACCGTTCCAGTATTGAAGCCTAGCAAAATGTTTATATCTACTTTATTTATTTTAGAAAAAAAAAGGAAAAATTGGAGACTATGATAGGGTCAATTCCCATGAAATTCTGAATCCAGCGGTACCCCATTCTTGTTAATTGAGGATGACAGGAGCTTATATTTGGTACTAAACTGATTTTGAGCCTTACTGTAATAATATATGTGGGGATTGTTAATAAACATTAACATGTAAGAAAGTCTTATATGTCACCAATTATCAATGAATAATACTGATCCTCTTCCAAAGAAACAAAGTATATGATGGATTTCATTATTGTGTAGGCATTCATTAAATAGTTTTAAAATTTTTTTTTGTTTTAATTTTTATCATCATCCTGATCTTACCTTAGATAAAATTTTGTTATTTAAAATATTTTATTTGGTTTATAGATACATATATTGTCTTTAGTGTTCTTCCTATCTTTTGTAGATTCAGTTTGCTAATCACTGTCAACCATAATTTTCAAATTAAAATTTAACAATTTATCGGTTCTCTCAATGGAAGGGGAGGAGGAGAGAGTGGATTGGGTGGCTCAAATAATCTTGAAAGATTCATGACCTGAAAATTTTTTCCCAAGAAACAGAAAAACATTTAATTTATGTAATTTGTGTTCTTGAATAATTTTCAGGTAAAAAAATATTTCCTTTAACATTATACATTAGTTACCCATAAAGGAGCTCCAATCCTATCAGCTTACTACTGCTGAAAACGAGCTGGGGGTAGCTATTGCTTATAGTGATGCAGGTTTGTCAATTTTATTTTAATTAAAAATTAAATACTTTTATTTAATTATTTTTATGAAGTAAATTCTATATTCTGTTTAAACAACAGTCTGAGACTTATATCAATCTAAATCGCTAACAAGTAATATGAGGGTGGTCTGAAAAGTTTCCGACTGCAACATGGAGATGGTAGCACTCATAAATAAAAGCAAGTGAATTTCGTTTTTCATCTGTTGACAGTTATCCACCAAAGTTTCAGCCATTTTATACACGCTGTTTTTATGTAACATTTGTTTGAGATAGTTGATGTCAGTGTTTTTGTGAAAATGGACAAAATCGAGCTTCGAGCTGTCATTAAATATTTGTTTTTGAAGGCAATACGCCTATGTAAATCAAAGGTGAGTTGGATTCTGTGGATGGGGACTCTGCACCATCATTTACCTTAGTGAAATTTTGGGCAGCTGAATTTAAACATGGCTGTAAGAGCTTGGGAGACGATGAACGTTCGGTACGTCCAAAAACTGCAACTACCAACGAAAACATCGCCAAAGTTCAATAAATGGTGCTAGACGACTGCCGAATTAAAGTGAGAAAGGTAGCAGAGGTTAGGAACGTATCAAAAAAACGTGTTTGTTACATATTAAATCAACAATTAGATATGAGAAAGCTGTCCTCACGTTGGGTGCAGTGTTGCCAAAAACGTATTCGAATGAACATTTCCAACATTCTGTTTAGGCGCAATAAATCCGAGTTTTAGCGCCGATTAATTACTGTAGATGAAACTTGGTTACACCGATATACATCCGAAACAAAAATACAGTCCAAATGGTGGACTGCAAAGGGAGAACCAGCTCCAAAAAAAGTTTTCTCGGCTGGGAAAGTGATGACGTCTGTTTTTTGGGATAGTCATGGAGTTATTTTAATCGACTATCTTCAAAAACCATTACAGTAGCATACTATGAATCATTACTTGACAAGCTAAAGGCAGAACTTGCGGAAAAACGGCCACATTTGCAGAAAAAGGAAATCCTGTTTCACCAAAACAACATACCGTCTCACACCTCAGTGGTTGTCATCGCGAAAATCCATGAATTACGGTTTGAACTGCTTGACCATCCGCCTTACTTACCACATCTAGGCCCAAGCGACTTCTTTTTGTTCCCTTATCTAAAAATTGAGCTCAGACAGAGATTTTCGTCAAATGAAGAGGCAATCACCTTCATGAACAATTATTTTGCAAAGAAAAACGCTGAGTACTTTTTGGACGGTTACAGAGATGGGGATTCGCTGGGAGAAATTTGTAGAGTTATAAGGAGACTATGTTGAAAAAAAAAAAAAAATCATTAAAAATGTCTCGTCTTTTTGTTAGATTGGAAACTTTTCAGACCACCGTCGTATAGATTGATATACATACTTGACGCACTAAGAGTAATATTTTATCGTAACTAGAAAAGTCTGACCATAAAATTGAAAAAATTATTTGTAAAAATATCATAATTGTGCTATTTCGAAACGGGAAAACAGAGTTGGAATTCGATGTTTTCATTGTTTAATTCAATCATAATGATTGTTTAATTAATTAGTTAGTTTAACCCAATCAAGTTCTATGATGCCCATATAGAAAAAATAAAAAGTAGAATAGATCAATTTGGCTTGTGAAATAATTTATTATTTTCACTACTGGTAGTTTAGAAAATTTTGTTTTATATAATATTAGGTTATCAAATTTTTAAAATGTTATAATCAGAAATAGATTTTGATGACTTGTTTTTTCTCTCCTCTATTTAGATGCTCAGATGGTCCCTATCAGCTGGACTGAAATGCAGTGTCCTGTCACGTATAATAAAGAATATAGGAAGGTAGCTAGAGTTTTACCTGAAAGTGACAAAGTAGATAAAGAGAAATGAAGAAAGGATGGAGATTAATGTCTTTACATTATGTGTAATTTTGTATATTTGTTAAATAAATAAATAATATAAACGAATCTATAACATTTATGCATGCAAATCCATACTATAAGAACGATATACAGGTGAGATAAAGATAGGTGTATGCAGGATTTATAATTAGTTCTAGTATAATGCAATATGAGCTGTTTATATTTTTGGGATTTAACATTTCTACTGTAGAATCTCGATACTGAGTACTTGATTTACTGAGGATTTCTTTCTTTCTCTTTCTTAAATTTATTTCTTTATTTTTTATCAATGTATTTTATTTACTTTTAAATGATATATTTGAATATTATAATAAAATTTCAATGCATCAAATATGA
Source organism: Nezara viridula (assembly GCA_928085145.1). NCBI lineage: Eukaryota > Metazoa > Arthropoda > Insecta > Hemiptera > Pentatomidae > Nezara > Nezara viridula. The sequence continues at coordinate 108,661,026 of OV725079.1, read as the reverse complement.
CTAAAATTGGCACGAGATAAAATTCTTGGCCCTGGTTGATGATGAGCCATGACCAATTTTTTCCAAACAGTTTTAAATATAGGGCAGTCTTGTATAATATGTTTTACTGTCCTTTATATTATTTTATTTGACATTTATACTATACTCGTATATGTAAATAGTTACAATTATATTATGGAGGATAAGAGGAAAAAATATATATATTCATATATATATTTTATATATGATTATATTATATTATATATTATATTATTATATTTTAGGGGAAAAACAGTTTTTTTTTTTCTTCAGTCTTGAATACGCTTAAGAGTTTTTCTCTGCTGGAAAACTAGTTCGGATTTTAATATGGATGGAGCCAATAGTGATTACAAAAATCTATAATAAATGTTAAAGTATTTTTTTTTTTGTTTTTTTTTCTGTAGGCATTACAGACTATGTAGATCTTTTGTCACCTTGACAAGCCTGCTCCATCTTTGCCTGTCTTGGGCTATTTCTTTCCATTTATCTGCATGCAGCTCTGTTGCATCTTTGTCGATTCTGTCTATCCATCTGCTTTTTGGCCTTCCACGTCTTCTGCCTTCTATTGAGGCATTCATTGTTATGTAGAGGCTTCCAGATGGATTGCTATGCCATCCTAACCTCCGTGCCTTCAGATTATGTGATATTGATTGACCAGTTTCTATAAGCATTTCTTTATTAGTCTTTCTTCTCCATTCGATCCGGTTATCGTGCAGAAGATTTTCTTCTCAAATCTTTAAACACTTTTTTCTAGGGTGCTGGTTAGTGTCCAGGTCTCACAGCCTGGCTTAAAGCTGGCTTTATCATATCATTGTACACCCTTAGTTTGAGATTTTTCAGGATTTCAATACCTTTCAGAGGGAGAGGAAAGCTATGTTTGCGCTAGCTATACACTGGTCTATTTCTGCCTGTTGGTCATTCATTGATGTTATTGTGGAGTCGAGGTATTTGAATTTTTCTACTCTCGGGAATGATTTTCCTTCTACACAGATCCTGTTATTGGGGCGGAATTTTCGGCTTATTATCATATATTTTGTTTGTAAACAAAAACTAAAGTCTTCATTTACTTGTAGGCCGAACTGCTCTGCCTCTCTTGTCAGTGTTGTAGCGAGTTTCTCATTGTCTTCTTGATTACTCCAAGTCCAAGGACAGCTATATCATCTGCATATCCAAGGATTTTATGATTCATTCTGACGTGGACCCCCTCCATTTTTATGTGATGTTGCTCTTAATACCTTCTCCAGGGCTAAGTTGAATGACATTGATGATAATCCATTGTTTTCTTTACTAGAATGAGATTTGTTACCCTGAAGTACTGTAAGTTTTCTTTAAAACACACCATCTTTGTAAAACCTTTATTTTTAAGACAACTAAAGGAGCTATTAGTGTTGGTGTGTTTTTTAGCGATTATTCTTTTTGATCTTTCACATAAATAAACCAGATGCATTTGTTCATGTATTCATGGGGAGCAAGAAAGAGACACGCATTGTACGTTTTATTTGTTTTCAAAAGTATGAAAAAAAGTGTAAAATCATTGACATATGGTGACTTAATTTATTAGTGCCTGTCTTCTGGTTAGTCAATTTTATGAAAAAAGCTCTAGTCTAAATTTAAGATGGGTGAAACAGTGGGACACAGCCAGTTGTAAAATAATTGCACACTTATTAAAAAGTTAGAGTAGTTAACTTACTTCCATGAGTATGAAACTTGATACTTTATTTAAAGTATTTGTCATTTGTGCTTACTGCTCCATTCTTCTGGGTTTTGCTGGTTTCTACTAAGTTTGTAAATGATCTATCTAACATGAAAAGAATTTTTCAAATCGTTCTAGAGTTTGTTCAAAACAATAAATAAATTTTTACATAATGGTATAGATCAGGGGTTTCCAAAATACGGTCCAAGTATGTTTCTTTGATTACATGGTAAAATTTTTAAAACCATTAAAATATATGAAATTTAGCAAAATATCAAGACAAGAGGTCACTACAACATCTATTGCATGTTTTTTTTTCTCCAAGAAAGCTCATTTTACAAATGAAGTGTCATTTATAGAATAAGATTTTTTTTGTCATCAATTCCGACCAAGCCATGGCCTGCGGGACTAAGTGGAGGTCTCAATGTGGTCTGTGGACCAAAAAGTTTAGAGATCCCTAGTCAAGAATAGTAAATATTAAAAAAATATATATATATATTTTTTATCTGTGTGGATTCTAAGTCATTCCTGAAAGTAGACAGATTCAAATACCTCAGCTCCACAATAACCTCAATAAATGATCAACTAACAGATATAGACCAGCGAATAACAAGTGCGAACAGATCTTTCTTCTCTCTTTCAAGGGTACTGAAATTCAGAAATCTCAAAATAAGGGTGTACAACGCTGTGATTAAGCCAGTTGTGCTGAACAGTTGTGAAACCTGGGCTCTAACCGGCACATTAGAAGCCAGAATTGAGAGATTCAAAAGAACAGTTCTACGTAGGATAACAGGTTCTATATGGGACCAGAACCTTAACACATGGAGGAGATGGAATAATAAAGAACTGTTGAAAGAAACGGGTCAGTCAATATCTCATGACATGAAGGCAAGGAAGTTAAGAGGGCAGGGCATGTAGTTTGTAGTAATCCATCAGGATGCCTCCAGAAGACAATGAATGCCAGAGTAGTAGGCAAGAGACCACGTGGGAGGCCAAAAACCAGATTGATAGATAGGATAAACAAAGATACGGCTGAGCTTCATACCGCAAACTGGAAAGCAGTAGCCCAAGATAGGCAGAGGAGGAGAAGGCTGGTTCAGGGGACCAAAGATCTACAAGGTCTGTAGAGCCAACCGAAAAAAAAAATTATATATATATATATTGTAATGTAAATATTACATAGTGATTTTGAATAGTGGCGCGAAGGTAGTGACGTCACAAACTACTGTCAAAAATGGACAAAGAATGACAGATGGTGGGGGAAGAAGAGGCAGAAGGTAGCCAGCCGGCTAGTAAAGAGGACTGAGCAAAGAAAATACAGAGGAAGATTCACGGCAGGACAGGGGGAGTGAAATATAAAAATAGACAGTTCGAAAGCGCGCCAAGATTAGACCCCGACAAATGAATGGAAATTCATAAATGTTATGTACAGTTAATGTATGCTTTTATATTGTATAATTGAGGATGTGTGTTTGTTGTTCCAACCAAACCTGAGAATTAATTATTGATTAAAATAAATATTATTTGATTCAGAAACTGTTAGTTTACTTTTCAAAGGGAACTTAACCTTACAATATATATATGTATATATTATCCATGTTTTTTGATTATCTGTGCACATTCCTTCCTACCTAATTGTCCTAGATAATGGAGGCTCCACTGTATGTGAGTACTTAAAATAATAATGGTTGCCTGTTTGCACATTATTAAATATCAAGAATTATTTTAGACTGCTATGATTTTTGAACATTTATAGCTTTACTAAGAGCTTTCTGTGGTCACTGCTGTCATTTATTGGAGTGGAAGAATTAAACTAGATCTACTGCCCTAGGTCAGGTAGAATTAGAGTACTCTGATTTTTTTTGGGGTAAGGAAATATTTGTTCAATGAAATGAACTGTCAATAACATTTGATTATGAGTCAACAAATGATCAATTTCATTATACTCTATAAAACCTTCAGAATAAGTTATGAAATTTTCAGAGCAAATTTATATTTTCAAAGATCTGTTACCTATAATACACCAATTATTAACCCAAGACTGAGATTGCCACTTTCAGTTTGGAACTCCTTGGATACCATGTTGCATGTCCTGACCACATTCCTATTGTTCTTATAAAGGCTTCTAATGGCCTCCTTCAATCCCTTCTCATGTAATGCTTTACCTATATCATGATTCCTGATTCTGTCGAAGGCGTTACCTGTTAGGTCGACGGAACTGGTAAAAATCTATTTATCTTTTTCAATTGCCTTTCCTGATATTTGCCTTAGGGTGAATATCAGATCTTGTGTACTTCTGTTAGGTTTGAAGTCATACTGCTCCTCCATTAACAGGGACTTGACAGTTCTTATCAGCCTCTTTTCTAGGATCCTGGTATATATTTTTGAGGGAATGCTTTGGAGAAAAATTTCTCTATTATGGTTTTGGCACTCCTTTTTCATATACTGACTTCCCAATCTTTGGGGACTGTTTTTTTTTCCTTCTACACTAAATATATAAGATGCTGGAAGATTTCCATGCCTTTGAGACCCATAGACTGCTTTCAGTGTTGCCAGTACCCCTACAACTTTGTCCTCATCAATGCAGTCGTCTTCTTCCTTTTCCCGGCTTTCTATATAAGGACCTTGTTCTTCAGCTGACTCAGATTCAAGAAGCTTCTTGAAGTATTCTGCCTAGTGTTCCATTACTTCTTTTTGATTGGTGAGAATATTGCCATTCTTGTCCTTGATGTGCTTTAACATGGGTTATGTTTTTCCACACGTGTTTCTGAGTGTTGTATAGAAAAATTGTATAATGATGTAGAGATGGTTGACCGTGATATAATATGAGGAGTTGGTGGAGGGGGGGGGATGCGGTCAAATAAATACTAAATTTTAAAAATAGTATTTTTAATTATTATGCCGACATTTTGACGTTTAACCCATCTTGCAGGTATTGTGTTATTTTATCAGGTCTTATTACTATTATTATGTTATCTTATTTTTATTTTAGCTTTACTAGGTCATTACATATTCAATTTTTCTATTCGTCAACACTCATTTTCTTTATTTGTTAACCTACAGTCATCAAATGTAATCTTTACCAGTTTGTTATACACTCATTTCTTATCTTTTATCACAATATGTTTACTTTTAACTTACACGCTATATTCTCTTTTGTTTTCTATTTTTATTCATACTTATTTTCTATTTTTATTTGTATCTTCTATATATATAATACTTGATATTTTAACTACATTATCATCCACTATATCTCTGATGTCATCTTATTATTTCTTTATCAGAGAACTGTTTCTTATTTAATATCTACTTATAATTCATTTATTTTATTTTCACCATGCACCTTTTATATTTTGTAGCCCTAATAATTCAAAATACTATTTTTTAAAATTTAGTATTTATTTGATCGCACCCCCTGACCAACTCCTTCTCAGAAAAATTTTATATTTTCTTACTGGTTCTTTCTCTTCCGTTTTCTTTCCATACTTCTCTCATGCCTTTGGTTTTGCCTGAATTGCTGCTTCCTTAGCCTTATTTCTACATTCCTTATAAGCAGTTTAGTTTTCATCTGTTTTGCATCTTAGATACTGCTTCCAGGCAATCTTCTTCTTTTTTTATTTCTTCCTTTACATTATCTTTCCACCATGTCATTTTTTTTTTTGTTCTTTGGCCCACTCTAGATGTTCCACAAATCTTTTTGGCCGATTCCAGAAGTATTTGCTTCATCTCGCTCAATGAAGCTTTGATGCAGTCAAAAAAGCCCCATTGATGAGTGAAATAGATCTATATTTCATTTTTTTTTTTTCATTTAATATATATTGATGGCCTACTTCTAAATTCTCAAAGGATACAAAGTCCTTTTCTATAGGGATACAAGTTTTAATGTAAAGAAAATATTTTATATAAGGTCCTAGGCATGTCAAGTCTCAACCCAAGTCTTAGACCAAGAGGAATATTCTAGAAAAGCTGCCTGTTTTAATAAGGAGTGCAAGTGATGGTTGATAAGAATTTCGCTCATAGACTCATGTTACTAAGAAGAATAGAATGAAAAAAATATGGTATCAAAAAATTAGAATGAAATACAAACTATGCGAATTAGAAGTTTAAACACCTAAAGAACATTAATGAAACTAGGAAGATTTATCAGCAGGTTACATAAATGCTAACAGCTCAATGCTTAAAGATGAGAAGGTAATGCAGTGATGGAATTATTTATTTCAGTACTCTCTTAAATGTAAGCGGGAAATCATTGTTTACAAGTATGAGTACAAGGAGCAAAACCATCTTAATAATAATAAGTTACCAGGAAAAGATTGTTAAAATATGGAAGAGAGAAATTCAAAAGATTTTTGTGTGATCTAATGGACATTTGGTAAAGTGAACAAATGCCACATGATTGGTACATGACAGACCCATACATAAGAAAGGTGACTTATTAGGGTGCAAGAGCTACCAAGAAATATTTCTACTCTCTAAAAGCTCCTAAATATTCTCAAGGTTGCTATATTAGAGGCTCAGTCCAATCACAGAACAAGAAAATGTATTTTAATAGACAGGATTCATGAGAAATTGTACAAAATCAAATCTTTACAATAAAAATTATCCTAGGTAAAGCAAGAAAGTACAATATTAACAGGGACCGAGAAGGCATGAAAGAGGACAAAACCATATACAAATATATGAGACCAGGTATGTTAGGTTTGCATAATCAGGTCGCAAAAATAAAAATAATAATCTGGTGTGTCCACTCACACGACTTTCCTACCTGTTTCAGAAAAGTTTTTATATCTTTACATATGTTCATGAAGAAACAAAAAAGAATTGAACTAGATACATTTTCCTGAAAATTGATCAAACATAAGATTTTAGTACGATTTATTTAATAAACTAAAGCAATGTAAACCGGTTTAAAGTAGGTAATTTCTGTTAAAAGTAGAGGAAATAGTGAAGATTGTGTGATGCGGGCAACAGATTTTCTTACTTTCACTTAGTCATCTTTATTCTCTCATTAACCATTTTCTGGCACCAGGATATGAAACCTAACATTGGAAATTGAATAGCCGTAACTTCGTTAATAGTTGTCCAAAATGAAAGATTTTTATATGGCTTTGTATGGAATTTCATTACCTTTCAAACGAAAGGCTAAAAATGTGTTTTTCGGACTCAGGGGGCTCTGAAACGTATAGATCCGTCGAAAACTACATGTCAGAAATTTGACCCGATTGCAGTACTTTCCTTACCTAGTATAGGTAGGAAAGTAATAAGTTAAACAAATGTGTAAAAATTAGAATAAGCTGTATCATCGCTAATACTGGTTCGATTTCGATGATTTTTTTTTTTTTGTTTTGTTAAAAATTTAATTATCTTTCAAAAGTTTTATTATAAATTTTACAGTAAATTATATACTTAAGGAGTCAGGCCCCATAAAATTTTTCTTTTCTTTATAACTTTTTTTCCTGATTTTTTGCGAGAATTCAGTCTATATACGAAAATTGAAAGAACAATGATTAGAACATTATAGAAAAGTTTCATCAAAATCGTTAGATCTGTTTTGCGCTATAGTCTATAGAAAAACATGTTTTTCATTTATTGCGCACCGAATTTCTGTCACAGGCATCAGTAGTCAAAACCCTACAAAATAAAAAAAGAAGCAACAAAATCGGTTCAGTAGTTCCCAAGAAAATCTTGGCACAGACAGACCAATGTCTAAAAATGTGTTTTTCGGACTCAGGGGGCTCTGAAATGTATAGATCCGTCGAAAACCGCATGTCGGAAATTTGACCCGATTGCAATACTTTCCTTACCTAGTATAGGTAGGAAAGTAAAAAAACAAACTTGAAATTAATTATAATTTAATGCTCTTGACATAAAAAATGTTATACAATACATTTAAATATATTTTTTTTTTAAGTTCAGATATTTTCAAACATCTCCCGATGTTTTTCTAAAATCTTCTCAACTGAATGACTTCGCTTATTTAAATAAGATCCTACTCTTACTAAATCGGGTATTGAATATGTATCACCCACAATTTGAAGCATAAAATCTAACTTTGCACTAATTTCCATCAATTTATCTATAACAGAAATAGATTCTTTTTTTCCTGTTGATTTTAAAACAAACATTTCATCTCCACTCGTTAAATCATTTACTTGTTTAAAACTTTCGATATCTTCGATAGTGTGGTCTTCTTCTGTCACACTACCTGAAGGTATGATACTTTTCAAAAGATCTGAAATTATGAATTTCATCTTAAGAAGATATTTGGCATTTTCATCAAGATCGCCATCTGATAGGATTCTGTGAGCCATTGAAAAAAATGATTCCTCTTCTTCTTCCACTGTCACGATTGGTTCAACAATAGCAATATTTGATTTTGTCTTCGATAAATATTCTACTGAAGTAGATGAATCTTCAGTGGATTCTTTAATTTCCTATAAAAGTGAAATAAGGTTAATTTTGATGTAGCAGTAAAGTTAAAAGTTGACACTATGTTTTTCTGTATTGCACATTGACATCAGTTAATTTTAAGATTTGTATGACACTAGTTGATACTTTGATTTGACAATGTTATAACTAATATTTTTTTGCTAAAATTAGATTGTTGCTGCTTCTGACTCTCCTTAAAGATAAATGTAATTTTCATCAGTAGAAAAAAAGGTCTTTTTAGTCTCAATAATTAAAATAATTTATTTAAATTTATCCAAATTTTCGCTTAGTCCAAATTAATGTTGGATGGAGCGCCTTTCTTTCCCAGAAGGATTGATCTCATTCTATTATGTACTATGACTAGGTGTGCGAGATTTTTTTTTATATACATATTGTAAATTTGTTAATATTCATTTTTAATTTTATTATGAGTTTTATGAATGGGCTAATGTCTTCTAGTAAGTCCTCTGAAAGAATTTTTGTATATATTGTTTTTAGATGAAAATTCACAATACATTATAAAATCAGACTACCTCAAAAGCTAAATTACTGCCATGCAAAAAAAAAAAATTCTGAGGAATTCGCTAGGTACCTCTCCACTACATTCACTCTCTCTCTCTCCAGAATCCCATCACACCCACACTGCAAAAGTAGAAGAATTCCTCTCTTCACCAATCTTACTCTCCTTACCACCTAAAGCAGTTAATCTATCTGAGGTGAAATATCTTTTACGAAAAATCACTCCTAGTAAATCTCCTGGATACGACCTGCTAATCCCACAGATCCTTCAAAACTTCTACCTAGAGCTATCATATTCCTGACATATAGTTATAACTGCTTATTAAGAACTACCCACTCCGTTCTCTTATGGAAACATTCCACCATCGTCCTTTTCCTGAAACCAGGCAAACCTTTCAATAGCAGAGTGTCCTACAGACCAATTAGCCTAGTCCATTCATTTTCTCAATTATTTTGAAAAGATCTTACTGACACGAATCCTACCCATAATGAAATCCCAACACTTTCTTACCCACCAATGAGTAGAATTCATTTCTGAACATTGCGCAATCTTTTGATCAGATATGACATGCCAGGTTACTCTCAAGCTTAAAATCCATTTAACACAGTCCTTATTATATTTAATATTCTGATCCTACCTCTCTGAACACGCCTTTGAGTTTGCTGTGGTACAGAAATCTTTAACTGTTATTCTATTGAGGCTAGTATTACACATGAGTCCTTGGGTCTCCATCCTTTACATTCTCTTTTCCTCTGATATTCCTATTCATCCCAATATCCTTCTGGTAACATTCTCTAATGAAACTCAGGGGTGCCCTTCCCCCCTAAAGATCATTGGTGCAAGAATATCCTCCCCCCTTCCATGATATTTTAATGTTTTCTTCTTCTTAAAAACAGTGCAAGCAAAAGTATAATTAGAAAAATCGTAGATCATCTACAATTATACTTGCTGCAGTTTTTTTTTTTGTTTTTTTTCCTTTTGTCCCCTGGTTTGAAACTTTTCATTTCAAAAATAAATATCTCCGTCGAAATGTTCCCCTCTCATAAATACAAAACTGTAAAAATGTGCTTCCCTCAAAAATTTGACAGCGCAACTTGCACCATGAAACCCCCTTCTGGGCACTGCTGATCAAACTACCATTCTATCATCTAGTTCAAATCCTGAAACAGTATCCTTATAGGCACCTCATCCTTATTAAACACTGGATTTAATAATTGGCGCATCCAAGTAAATAAATCCGAATTCAAACATATCACCTTCACCCTTTGTTGCATAAGCCATGCAACATAAGCATGTTCGCCAGTTTATTTCAACTCTGTCCAGCCTCCTTTATCGGACACAGTCCAGTATCTTGGCTTCCTCTTAGATAGAAGACTAACATATAACTCACATACTAGACTTAAAAGACTAGAGCTCAACCAACGAACAGCAACAATACAGACTACGGAATAGAAAATTTAAACTTTCTATTGAAAACAAATTACTGATTTAAAAAACAATCCTTATTGAACATATCTGGGCCTACAATTTAGAACTTTGGAGGACACCTAAATTTTCTATCACCAAACACATTCAATCTTTCCAATTTAAAGCCCTTCGAACAATAATAGATGCTCCCTTTTATGAAACCAACCAAACACTGTATAAAATGACCCATTTATTCTTGAATTTTTCAAAATTCACCAGAACCTTGTTCATCATCCAAATTCTGCAGCATAATTCACATCTAGCATCACCCATCCCTACAATCCTCCTCAAAACGGCTGTGACCTCACGACCTTTTGTAAATATGCATAAATGGAGTTCCAGCAATAGTCAGATTCTCCACTCGAGTCATATGAGCCTCTGGCTATAGCACCCTCACTCAACCTCCACTGGCTTTAATAACGATGACACGGTCGAGGGAGAAGAGTTGGGAGCCTTGCTTTTCCCTCCACAAGTTAGGGGACAAGATTGCTTAGGAATTCCCTTTGCAGACAGTGATATTAAAGAAATAAAATCAGAATTGAAAATACTTGAACACCCATCTAGTGATACTATTGTAAAGGATTAATGACAAAACAAATTTTACATTTTGTGTGCTTCTGGGATAATGTAAATGATAGCAGGCAAAGAATCTTACATTGTGTTGTAATTGCTGTTTGAATTTTTCCAGTTCATCTAATGCTGCCATGAACTTGATTTTTTCATTGCATGTGGGTTGAGTGATATTTACAAACTCCCTTAGCTTTCTAATAAATTCCGATATAACAGTGCCATGGTTTCTTATTGAGTCAAGTAATTGATCATTCTCGTTTTGTAAGTTTACATAAATTTCTATTTTCTTTTTTAATGGTAATAATGCCTCTTCTACTTTATGTTTGCTTTTTATTTGAACCTCTTTCACTTTATCACAAAACGCTTTATTCATTGAAGGAATGTGCTCTGCAGCTTGCAATATTTTAGTTGTTTCTAATTGTTTTTTCAAATACTGTTTCTGAAGGTCCACTTGCTTCTCTATATCTCTTGTTTTAGTGGTCCAATATTGAACATAAGAACTGAAAAATTAAAGTTATTTACAATAATTTAATTTAAGCAAATCATAATTATTTTGTATGTACCTTATTCATTCAATAGAAGAGATTTCATTGCTAACATAATCATATATAGTTTCATATATTAGAGTTTAAGTTTTTAAAAACTTCATTTCCATGTCCAGATGAGTATTTACAATCATGATTTTTAAAAGTTAAAACAATTAATAAACTGTTTTTTTAAAAATGTATATGGAATAATTATTTTAAAAAACACATAATTATCAAACAAAAATATTACCAGAAGAAATAATGAATTTTTTCTACTCAGCTCTTTTTGTTTGAAAATTTGTATGTTACCTCATTTCAAGCTGGAACAATTCTTTCTGTTTAGACAATTCATATGGTAAAAATATATGTTTATAACTGTATTCCAATTCCCTTTCTTTGTGTACAGCTGTTGTCATAATTTCTTCTTCTAAAGTCTCTCGCCTCAAGTTCAGAGCATCTTCAATTTCATTGTTAAGGGTTGTTTCAATATAACGGTCCAAGTCTTTTATCATTATCTAAATGAAAAATTGAATTATTCAACATGTTATTTTAATTATTTTACTTGAGCTTTTTTTGATAAATAAATAAATTAGTGGTTAAATTAAATTTTCCTTAAATAAAGTCGAAGTATTATATGATGGAAAGAATGCTATGGCAGCAATATTATTCATTGAATAGAAGCCTTCTATATTTGAATATTGCTGAAGAATTATAATACTTATAAAACTTTAACCTCCACAAGTACTCAAAAGCCTAGGACAATACATCACTCACTTTAAGAATTCTATATCATTTCTACTTAATCTTTTTTAACTTGTTCTATTTCTGGTGCATTTATGTCATTTTATGTTTATGAGTCCTGATATTGCTCAATTTCTTATTTACAGCTGGTTGAGAGCAAACATAAGTAATACTTCAAATAAATTATTAAAAAATATATAGGACAGATATTATATATATGCTTAATATTTATTTCTTTTTACCTGACTAAGCGAGTATTATGTGTTTGGGTTAAAAGCTATGTTATGATTTTTCGAGCGATCGGCTGGATCAATTTTTAGGTTCGACAGCTCAAATTATTCAGTGCGAACCCTTAAGTGTTTTGAAACAATTTGAGCTAAAAACACTGACCTGTGATTGAATAAAATGTGTTCAATCAATTTGCTAAAAGATATGTAACGGTTTTATTGGAAAACGGGGCGATTGATTTTTAAGTTTGATATATTATAATATTTGGCGAGATCCTGTGAATATTTTGAAACTATGAACTAAAAAAACTGACCCATTATGAAATAAAATGTGTTTGATCAATTTTTTAAAAAGTATGGAAGAGTTTTTGAGCGAACGGCTGAAGTGATTTTTAAGTTTGATATCTTAAATTATTCAGTGAGATCCCATGAGTGTTTTGAAACAATTTGAGCTAAACATTGTGACAAATTACTGTGTAAAGTATATTTAATCTATCCGCTAAAAGTTATGTAGTGATCTATAGAACGGATGGTTTGACCAATTTTTAACTTTAATGGCTGTAATTATTCAAGAAGAATCCATGAATGTTTTGAATCAATTTGAGCTCAAATTGAACAATACTGAAAAAAAATTTTATTATAATTTAAGTATCTTGATTATTAATGGATTTGAAATGATATCATGTGCTATGAAAATAAATTGTTAATACTTTAAAAACTAAAAATGTTAAAATAACTTAATTAAATGAAAGATATTTTGACTAAAACAAAGAAACTGACAATGCAAATAACTTGATCCGTCTGAAGGAACGGAAAGTTAGGCATACCTTTGGCAATCTTTCAGGTATCATTCTTTTCACATGTCCAAACCAGTATAATCTTTTCTTTTCAATATTTCCTATAATGTTCCTTTCCACCTCCATCATTTCCAGAATTCTTTTATTTTTTATTTTTTCCCTTCTTAATCTTCTTGCTGCCCTTCTCCAAAAGTCCATCTCTACTGTTAACAGTCTTTTTCATTTTCTTGCATTGATCAATGATGTCTCTGAGGTATATGTCGTTATTGGATCAAATATAGCCTTGAATATTATCAGCCTCATTGTACTGGACTGTATATTCAAGCTCCAAATAATACCGTTGAGTATTGCTGTGGCCTTTCTACCTTCACCAATACTCCTCTCAATATCACTGGTTTCCCTCAGCAATTTGGCCCTTAGTGACTCAAAGGCGAAGCAGTTCATGATAATGTGTTAAGCAATCTCCAGTATTCCACAGCTAGGGCATAGGGGTTGATGTCTTTTGGCATAGTATTGGTATCTTTCCAAAGGCCACAGGGCTTGACTCAAAAGATCCCGTAGTCTATGAGGAATTGCGAGATATAGTAATCCAGGAGGACTGGGCTCATATGACTAACAAACATGATTGGAAGGTGGGGAAGTCTTTTCTGAAAGTGATCACGTTTGGACCTTTCATCCACTGTTGATTCCAATCTTCAATTTATCCTTCCAGAAAATGGTTTTCCATTGGCTCGAGTCTTCAGCAATCCTCACTTTGAGATTTCTCGGTAGATCTGCTGAGTCCTCTTTCTTTTATTTATACTTTATTATATCTTCTCGTTGGAGGAATTCGAAATCAAGTAGAAAAGATCTACACACTCTGATGTGCTCTGGTAAATCACAGTTTTTAGTTTGCTGGATTGTTGCCAACGTGCTCTCCTATTGGTGTGAGAGATTCCTATTCCAGATGTTGGACGCATACCTCAGAATATCTACAGCCATTTCTATATAAACAGTCATTGTTGCTGGTTATCTGAGTGCCACTTCATATATTTCTGTTTTTAATATTTGTTAATTTTTTTTTCTGTTGGCATTGTAGATCTTTTGCCAGTTTAACCCTTTAACAACAGTGGACTTGTATATGAGTCGAGATGAAATCGGACTCAGACAATGATGGACTCAAGTCGAGAGCCTGTTGGGCTCTTTCTCATTAAACAACAGGTTGCTCACTGATTAAATTTACTTTCAAACTGTCTCACGGCCTTCCCATGAGGTAGTAAGACTTTATTTCCTTCATTGAAACAAGTAACATTGAAACAGAGGAAAACATCACAGTAGTCAGTTGCTCTTTAGAATTAGACTGGGATAGTTGCAGAGATACGTATACTGCTTGGTTTAACAAATAAACTATTTCTTGTATTATATTTATTTATATATGGATCTAACTCGGACGAATCCACCGCGTCTTCTTTTGTCATCTATAATTAGACTCACAAAATAAAACTACATAATCTGTGCAGTATATATACAGCCGAACTTCAAGCAATAGCCTCAACTCTCCACTTTTCTATGACAATAACATCCTAATACATTACAATAATAACTGACTTTGTAAGTTCTCTAAAAGGGATAAGTAATTTATCCAACCATCTTGAACCATCCAACCATTTATCATGAAACATCCAACCATCTTAAAAATTCATAAATATCTAAATATACTAGAAGCTCTACCAAGCAACTTGGGAATCGTTGTAAATGAGCTCACGGATGTAGCAGTAAAATAAGCTCTTACTCTTCCAGGCTGAAGTGCTGTCAAAATATGTCTTCCCCTCAAAAAATAAATAATTCATAGATGGCAATCTATGTGGAATGAGAGTCCACCAAGCAAATCAAAATATATTAAAAAACCAGTAAAGACGTGGTCAATATCAAATTGCCTTATCCAATAACAGTGACGCGGTTGGGAGAGAAGCACTGTGATCTCCTGGATTTCTGCTTTGGCTTCCACATTTGGGGGACAAAGCTTGATTCAGAGTCGCCTGGGCCAATGTAAATATTGTACATAGGTGTGAATTTTTTTTCTTCTACTTTGTTTTTTTTATATTTATTTTCCTTATGTACATATTGTGTGAATGAATACTATAGCTCTACTACCAATGCCCTTCAGTGTGGCAGACTGTATTAATACTCAATAAAATCATAGAAAAAATGTGTTTTTATAATACAATTTTCTTTTATTCCATTATTATTTTGTATAACTTAGTTTTTTTTCTTAAATAAATTATTTGTATGTGTTAATATGTTTACCTTTGCATGAAATATGAAATAGTATGGAAAAGTGTAGTAATCGTGATAAATTTTAAATCCGATTTTTTAACGGAAATACATGTTTCTACGAGCCTATAGTAAAAATTTTTACGTCTTGCAAAAAGTTCTGTTTCTAGTTTTTGTGTATGTGGGTGAGGATGTGTAAGTGTGTGTGTGTGGTGCTGTAGTGGCCTGTGCTCATTTGTCCTGGATTCTTTCCTTCAAATTTTGAAGTGAAAGAATTAATTTTCTTTTTATCTTTTAAAAATTGTATGTCAATTATTATTTTTCAGTCAATTGATTGGTTTCCACTTTGTCAGTAATTCCTTTGTGATTTACAATGAAATTAATCATGGATTGAACTAAAATATTTTATATTTATCTTGAAGTGAATCATAAAATAAAATTTATAACATTAAAATTTTTCATGTGAAATTAAATTTAATATAATTTTTCATGTTCATTATTTTTAGTAAACATAAAATGAAACATTAACATTATTATAAAATTATATAATCCTATAAAAAAACAATACATTTTGTGCTACACAACTTTGTGTGTGTTTATATTTTTAATTTTAAGAATTAAAGTTTAAAATATTGCTGTAATATGTATTTTATTTTGTATTTTAAATAAAATAGATAACCAAATTGTATAGATTCCTTTTAAGTTATGGTCCTATATTATAAAAAATAAATATTGAAAGTGATTTGTATTTGAAATAATATTTCTGCAAACTATTTAAATGTTTGGTAAATAGAATAAGTTTTGTCCAGGTCTGCTTGAGAGAAGTGACTCTGTTTTGGAATCTTCCAATAATTAGATTATAACAGTTTCTGTATCTTTTACTTTCGTTAATTAAAATTAATTGAATAATTAAATCTTAATAGCGAATTTAAAATTTACATAAAATAAATACCTTTTTTTCTGAAATATTCAACATCTAATATGTATATTATATTACCATTAAGATCTTACAATAGATGCAGAGTTAACGAGCATTTGAAACTCTTTCATCGCAAATTCATATCTTTTTCCTTCAACTTCTATAATTTCTCGTACGCCATTGTATAAACTAGTTTTTAAATATGCTCCAATCCTTTGTAGATATTTGGTTTTGGCTTCATCTGCTTTTAACTTTCTAACATATCGTTGTTTCTCATCTTCAAGCATTGGCTTTGCTATATATAATATTTCTTTAGTTAACTCATAATAGAGGGATTAATTTTGTGATATAAAACTAACTACTGAGTTCATTAATTTAAGACCTGGGAAAGAAGATGTGATAGCTAAATATGTTGCAGGGTGGGTACCATAGTGCCCCGTTGGACAACTTTTGGATTCGATTTTCATCTTGGTCAGTTAATATCTATTTTTGGGTGGCTTCACCTAATGAATCATAACAATCCCACTCTGGTTAGAAAGTGGCAACAACCTCTTGGTAACTATCAGGAAGAAGTAATGACAAATGTTTTGTGTCATTATAATGTTCTTAAGGAACTACTAATGATTTCTTAGATGTCTATTGGCTTCCCTTTATATGGGGAGAGGTTATCAACACTTTAATCTTATATCTTATATCTAATTATTCTTAGTTCAAATAAAGTACATATATTCTTAATATTCTTTTCTTTTATTTTGGGGTATAATATTTCAGTTTCTATTTTTTTTTTATTTAAGCCAATATTACACCTATGTTTTCACTTCAAAATCCTACTACAGCGTTTTGGCTCATCGAGCCATTTTCAATTCTATCATACAGTTGTCCATTATACTTCTTATGTAAAATACATGCGTCTTCTCATAATAGCCAGTATCATGTTCACCATATCTATTTTTAACATATTATGTGTCAACCCACATGTTGTCAGTTTCATTGTTATTGAGGGACAGTCGCTTCATTCATTAGATCATGAATGAAAAGTGAAAATAACTGAAAATGAATGATGACCTGAGAGTGCTACCTCATTAAGGAAGATAAAAATAAAATAAAAATGGAGGTAGAAGTCAGGGCAGCATTTGACAGGACCCAGCAGCTTCTGATGCACTAAAAAGAGTCATTATCAGTTCCTGAATCACTTATCGCTAGCTTCTGATCTGTAGATATCTCCAGCTGTAAAGAAATAATGAAGGAATAAACTTACAACGCTTTCTTTCATTCCTTTCATCTTCAAATTTCTTTAATCTGCTCATGATCGGAGACCTGAATGGTTTAATCATTTCTGAGACTTTATCAGGAGTAATCTCCAAAAATTCAAAGCTGGTAAATCTTCTTTTTTTCTAAAACGAACTTAAGTTTAATTTCAGAATTATTTCTTCTAAATTACAAAGCTTTATTAATAAATTTAGCATGTATAATTTTGCAAGAAATATATGTATTATATTATATACTTTATTAATTTATTTTTAAAAGAATATAGAAATTAATATATTCAACTGATAAATTAAATAAAAATAAGACATATTTAACTCTAGTTTTACTTTATTGACCACCTAAGGGTGAAAAATTACATTAGTCAATTAAATTTTTTTAATTTTATTTTCTGGCCCAAGACTTCCTTTGAAGTCCTTCCTATGCTGAAATATTAAGTTGCTGTCATGTACTCTTTCAAATTTTCACCTATGAACTATTAATCTAAATTGTTTATATTATATCATTTTTATTGTGACCTTCTTGCACTTTTTTTCTTTGCCTCCTTCTGGCACTGTAGCTAGTTTTTACTAAATAAGCACTAAACTATTTTGTGTGAACTCGACATTTACCAAACCAAAATGAATGTTGAAATGAACTGTATATTTTTTGCCCTTCTTCCTCTAAAATATATAGCATAACATTTCAGATAGCAGTTGCATGCTAGTTGGTGAAATGTTTCTTACCTTAATAACCTTTTCTTTTTTTTATAACATAACTTCTTCCTGAAAATGAATTTCATTTGTCCTCAGTGACAACTTCAGCAGAGGTGCTTCAGAATAACACATTTTCTACATTTCTGCTCTATATTCAAATTTTAATTATCTTTATCTTCTGCTTCATCCTAGTACCTTTTAGGAAAAGCATTGTCGTCCCATTTTGGAAGTGAAATTACAATTTCAACGTTATCAAGGAAGAACCAATATATGAACAAATAGTATTTCCTCAGTTGGGTTTATTTAATTACTTTTACATTATTTTAAGTATGGTTGCTTTCATTCCTGATAATGGGTTGCTTTCTCTTCCTCTATTTTTCATTTCAGAGTGGAAATGTCTCCTAATCAAAAACCAACAAGATTTAAAAATTTTGAATGACTAATTTTTATCCCTATTCGAAATTCATGAATGCACACTATAGCTTCCACCATTAATCAATACAATAATCCTTTTTCAAGTTAATATTGGAATTACTAGGGAAACTTTTTTTAAATTTATTTATTTATTTACATGATATTTACAACTGTATACAAAAAATACATCTGGTAAATTCGCACATGGATATAATGACATGGAACACATGTTGAGAAACTACCCATTGGTAGCACTCTAATAATATGTCTATATTAGAACATCACGTGGCCATCTTCTTTTCAGACGCCTCGGAGGGTTATCAGGAATTGAATAGGAAGCAAGGTTAGAAACAAGAGGGTTGGGATGGTTATGAAGTTTATTATGGAAGGACAGATATCTGGATTGGGCCAAATCTGAAACATAAGGAACATTAAGGTCATTATGGATAATTTTATTTGTAACAAAATAAGGAGCATTGAGGATTTTACGAAGGATTTTGGATTGTAAGGATTGGATGCGAGAGGAATTTGAAGGTTTGGTGGAGCCCCATAGCTCGACTACGTAAGTCCAAATAGGCCTTATTATAGTCATGTAAATGAGTCTTTTATAATTAATTGGAAGGTTAGAGCGTTTATCTAGTAAGTGTTGAAGTCGGAAACGTCGAGCTGTTTCTTGTCGTTTCAGTCTGGTATGAGGATTCCAAGTTAGACGTTTGTCCAGATGGAGTCCTAGGTAATGGATTTGTTCAACAGGAATAAGTGAGGTGTTGTTAAAGGATACTGAAGGACAGGAAGTCATTGGTTTACGACGTGGGAAACTTTAAAAGAAAAAAGAAAAATTTGAAAAAATGTGTTTTATGATATTTACTGGACACCCCTACTATTTGTCTCTGCAAATAATATACTGTACAAAAAAGTACAGAGTAACATTTGGCATTGCTTGGTAAAATATTCTGTTATTATTATAATAATGGCGCAAAAGTCCTGCAAGAACCCAGGCCTCCTCCGCTACATTTCCCTCTATCATGGAACGCCAAGCCGCCTTAGATCGTCCTCCACATCCTCCAGCCATCTCTCCTGAGAGTGTTCTCTACTTCTTTTGCCATCCGGCTTCTCATTCAGCATTCTCTTGGGCATTCTTAACACTTGACCTCTTTTTATCAATGCCACAATATCAGGTTCTCCATACAGTTCCTGCAGCTCCTCATTCTTTCTTCTTCTTCTAATCCCATTCTCAGCGATTTCGCTTCATATTCTTCTCAGTAATTTTCTCTCCTAGGAGTGGTGCAGGTATTCTGAGTTTTTGGTTAAGGTCCAAGTCTCACACCCATACATGGTTTTGTAGACGAGGTATTTATTCTTTTAGATATTGATCTAAATTTCAAACATTCTATGCTTATACTAATTATTTGCCTTCAATGCTATAAAAGCTAATGTAAGTAGTCTGAACTATTGATTACACTTTTCCATACAGAAAACAGTTATGTCATGTATTGCAAATCTTCTTAGAGCTGTCTGAATTTTCTGTGGTTTGTGGACATAAAAAAGTGGAATAAGTTTCTAATCAACCCAATTTTATTATTTTTACATACCTAAGTTAGACTGATATATTTTTTTTAAAAATATTATAAGATCTAAAAATAATTTGAACATATAATTGTGTGGTTTATATAATTTGAAGAGAAGGGTGGTTGGGGTGTTCAGGCAAATTAAAATGGTAAAAAATAAATAATATTATTAACAATAATTAATAATTATTTATTTTTTACCATTAAAATTTGGCTGAACAAATTATAGTTAAAAATCACGTACTTCATTGGCAACTAACTTCTTACCCCATCTTCATTTCTGACATTTTCATTAAAATATAATAATAAGTCATCAGGCATTCTGTCATACATTCCTGGCCGCCAATCATCAACTGAATTCCTCCTATTCCACAATTTCCTAATTAAGTCAATCACTTCCACTTGTCTATCTGTTAAGCAGTCATTTGTAAAAGTCTATTAGAAATGAAATAAAAAAATATGTATATATTTATATCCTGTTGTTATATTAATAATTCACGCAAAGATTCAACAAATAATTAAATGACTAAGCATATAAACCATACATGGTTTTCATTCAATAATCTTTGATGTTATATCATAAAAAATATATTCAATTGTTATATTTTCAGAAAGAAATTTGAACTCTTTTTTTTTTTTTTTTTTACTTGATGTTTAAAGTAATAGTTTGAAAATGGTGGACATAAACACCTTTTAGACCACAATAAAATACAAATAAGAATTTTTTCTTATTCATTCATTAATATCAAACCTAAAAGAAAAAAATTATAGATAAATTATTATAATTTATTATAGGTGTTTGTGGGAATATTTGTGGTTTTTAAAATTAATAAAATGCAAAAATTAAATCAAAGTGGTATTTATTTTTAAAAAAACTGTTAAAATTGTTTTAATTATTTATGTTACAAAAAAAATAAAAAATAATAGTTGAGGGTTTTTTGTGTGTTGTATTTAGTATTATTAAAAATGTTAAGGTTGTTTTCTGTTTAAATTAATGGAAAACTAATATATACTTACGCCGTTCATTTCCCAAAATAGATTTGTAAATAAAAGGAACTTCATATGGTGTTTCTTTTGGCTTAGGCTTTTTTTTTAATCTGACTTTCCAAAATTCTACATTTCCTTTGCTGTCATGACCTTTAATAAATATATACTCCTTTCTGATTTTACGTTTCTTTATGGGCCGTTTTCTTTTATGGATATGGTCTTTAATATACTTAGAATTCTCTCTTTTTTCAGCATCTTCAGTTGCTTCAGTTTCATATTCAGAAACGACTAGTCTGTTCGGTTTACCCTTTAACTTTAATTTTCCTTCTTTAAGTAACCTGAAAGTTTCTTTTCTTGTTCTGTAAGTTTTCATTTTTGGCGGAGATGGTAATCTTAGTCCCCAAAGCTTCCTATGTAGTTTTAATGTTTCTTCATCCATCATTTCAGGCTCTACACTAGTTTCCATAGGCTTCCTTTTCTTTGGCCGTTTCATTTTTATAATTATTTCTTTTTTATTTATACAAAACTACAAAGATCAATCTAAACATACATATAAATAACTATTTTTATGAACAATTTCAACAATAAGTAGTATCACATGTTCATAACAATACAGGAATTTCTGTATAAAATAAACATTGGAAGCTGAATTTAATCTGCTTTTAGACCAACATAGAACTTTTAGCAATTAATCAATTTATAACTAAGAAAACAGAAGTTGTTCATAAAAATGGTCTAATATAATACTCATATAATTATTATACTAATTTATGAGCATAATTAAATAAGCTTTTGTTTTTTTGTAATCATTTGGTACAAAGTAAATGTATCTCGCAGTCCCCAAATCTTTTTTTTTTTTTTCAGTTGGCGCTACAGATCATTAAGATCTTTGACCACGAGATGTGGTCTCCTAGACCACATCCCGATTCCCGATTTAAGTAAACGGGGGTAGGATCGTCAGTCCTACATTCGGTGAGTTGCCTGACAGGCTTCACATACCCTTGGGGGGGAGGGATCTCGGGCAGCGTGGCTTTCTCTGGTGGACGGTCACCCATCCAAGTGCTAACCATGCTCGGCGTTGCTTAACTTTGATAACTTATTGCAAGCGCCTTAGCCCGCATGGCTACCCCAGCCCCTGCAGTCCTTATAATATTAAAAAATTTATCAAGAGTCACATGGAAGCAAACTCCTTATTGTCTTGAATATCAAAAAGATGATCAATGTATATTGGAGTGATGAACATAGCCAGATGAATGATCAAATTTAAGAAGCCTACAAACTTTAAAAGGAAATATCAGATAGTTGCAACCATGCATGTCAGTTAATTGCTGCGTAATCAAAATGATTAAGTGTAAACATTAAATCAAAGTTGTTTATCACAAAAACGTTAAAATAGTTTAATTTTTTTTAGAGGAAAAGATCATAAAGGTCAGTTATTGGAAAAATGGAAGAAAATAGTCCTGAACACAAAGAATTGCATTTGAAATTTTTGATTTAAATTAAGTAATATATTGGGTTGAGGAAAAAGTAATTCTGTTTTATCCCAATAGGTGACTTTAAAGTCTTTTATCTGTTGGAATTTATTTAAGAAAAGCACCACTAAAGGATAAAAGTTTACAGGACTATTATCCTAAATACATACATAGTTGGCACAACAACCCGTTAACGGGTCTAGGCCTCCTCCAAAAATCTCTGCCAGCCAGTTGGCTCTTTCTTTTGCTACAGGTCTTCAATTCCTAATGCCGAGAAGATTGTGTGTCCGCTGTAACGGAGTCAGCCCAACTCACATTTGGCTTACCCACTCTTCGCTTGCCATGAAGCTCTTCGGCCAATGTACTCTTAGGGATATCGTCCTCCTTCATTGCCCGCCCATCGGAGTCTCCCAATCTTGATCCACTTGACGATATCAGGATCTCTCTACAGCCTTGAAAGTACCTGGTTCTTCCTCCTTTTCCAGGTATCTCCGGGCCAAAAATTCTTCTCAATATGTTCCGTTCAAACCCTAGAAGGAGATTCTCAATGGCTCTAGTGAAGGCCCAGGTCTCTGACCCATACGTAGGAACCAAACGAGTTAGGATCTTATATAGGCTGATCTTGGTCTTGTTGGAGAGGTGTCTGCTCTTGAAATATTTTGCTAGCCCAAAATAGCTTTGATTGGCTATGGCAATTCTCCGGTTGATCTCCTGGGATAGGTCATTTTGAGTGTTTATTTCTTAGCCCAGGTATAAGAAACTTTGCTACCTCTCAAATTTGTATGATCCAACTTTGAAAAGTTATCCTAAATACTGAATGTAATGATTTATTTTTTCCAATAAAATAATATATGTTGGAAAAATTGTTTTTATTAATTTTTTACTTCTAATCAGTCTTTGTATATAAAATTTTGGTTGTCACTGTAATTCGTTGAAAGATATTATAACAGATCCACTGTTGCACAGCATTTGGCCTGGCACCATTTTGTGCAACTGTAAGAAAGTAGCAGTTTAATCTTTGCCATATATTTAATAATTTAAACATTTTCTACTAATAAAAAGAATCCTGGAGCTGAATCAGTTGCAAAAACAGTAAAAAAAAAAAACTGTAAAATTTTAGTTAAAATTAATACATTGTACACCAGTAATCTGTTACTATTAATCAAAGAATGACACACCCTACAACATTTAAAATATTAATTTACTTTTATATAAGTTGCTATTTGCCCAAAGTTTTTTCATGTAAACATCATACACAGCCAGGCTAATTACGGTCATTAGAGCTCCATTATTGGGAGTTATCAAAAGTCATTATGGGATATCCCACACCCTAGTGTGTTGTTTACGTGACTCTCCTGGGTGCCTCACACTGTCGTTTGCAGTCTATGTAACTGTTCTGTGAATTTCATATCCCAGTGTTTTCTTTATTTTGAAACTTCGATTCAATTTATAACTTAGGATACTTCAGGAATTGATTTCTAATATTATATTAATTAATAAGTGATGTTTTCAATTCCGACATTACTTTTAGTTTAGCAACTACCAAAAAAAAAAAGGATTCTTCTGAAGAAATCCATAAATGGTTATGGGAGTTAGAAGATAAAGAAAAGATGCTTGGCGTATATTATTTAATATGCTTTATTTAAAGATGGTACAGTAAATTTTGATCAAATATGTCATATGTACACAACAGCAATAAAAAATATCTAATGTGGTGCGCGCATCACACAACTTTCACTTACCGCCCTCTTCTTAGCAGAAATAAGTATTTTCAGAAAAAGTATAAATGAAAGTAAAAATTATAGACGCTATAATTATTTATATTTCATTGTGAGTATTTTTATTTGTATCAGTACCCTTATACATACTAATTTTAATATTTATATCGGTGTAATCTATTTAATTAAATATTAAATAATACCAACAATAGCATTTACAAACACCACATATGTATATTTATATAATATTGTCGGAACCCGTATTATATTAAGCTCATATTACAAATGGAAGCCTGTTATAATCTTTCGGGCGAGCTCGGGTGCGATCAATTACAACTATTCACCTTCACGATTTTTCATTTCTCCTTTAATAATTTATCAAATTCTTTCATATTTTATATTCAACTACTTTTTATAGTAGAGAATTATGTGAAATAGTCAATTAAGTCAAATAAAAAAAATAAAGGTACTTTAGAGGAAGCTAATATTGAAAATTAGCCATTTAAGCCCTGTTAGAGAATTCAACAATCAGACAATCAGAATAAAAACTATATTTTATTAAAAAATGCTTAATTTTACACTGAAATAATGAATTTAATCTAAATCGTTAGAGCCATTTCCGAGAAAATTGTAAAAATGTGTTTAGCCTATAATATAAAGTGTCACTTCCGGTCAGTTGATTTTGACGAAAAAGTTACTGTAATATCCCTAGCATATAAAAACCTTAAATATACAGTTTCTCTTTCGTATGACTTTTCACTTTTGAGCTAGACTGTTAACACACACAGACCGTTTTGCAGGACTTGGTTATTTGGACTCAGGGGACTTCAAAACATGTATTAACATTGAAAACTGAGATTCAAAAATTTTCACAATCACAATACTTTCCTTTACTATATATTTCATAAATAGGTAAATGAAAGTAACAAGGAGGCTGTATCGCCAATTTTTCGTTGGAATGTTGACCCATGCTGGTATAAACAGCATGATATTGTTCAGTTTAGTTAACTGGGAAAAGAAAATGAAATTGAGAAATTATTTATTTGACCCTTTTTTTTATTTTTTAGCGATGTAGATGTTAACTTTTTACTTTACGTGAGCATTTAAAATATATCTAAGGTTACCTTGAATTTTTTTTTTGGTTTTCTTGATCATTTAGTGTATTTCTGAAAAGCATTTGAGTTTTTCAGATCATGACAATTAAATTTTATGATAATTTAAAGTTTGGGTGTACCAGAGTGTCAGAATGAGTTACCGTATTTAATTGTGTCGTTCTAGGGTTAATTGCGAAAGAAGGACTATGAAACCCTGTTTTATTTAATCATAAATTTTAAAGGTATACTAGAAATCATGGAATTAAAAGAAAAAACAATTTTTAATTAAATTAAATATTTACAAAATTTACAGTATACTATTTACATTTAAATATCAACAAATTTTTTTAAAAGATGTAAACGTTTTACAAACTTTTACTTTCATACTAGAATTAAAAACTAAACTGTAATTGTTGTCTCCCCTTGTTGTAAATTTATGTGGTTGCAAATTCCAAGATAGAGGAGCATCATCAAAACCATGGACATGAAGAGCTACCCATGGTATACCAGGGCGAACAGACACATATTCTCTGAAAACAAATAAATTTGGCATAAATAAATGTTTATATTAAATACAATGTTGTTTATTTAGATAGATTTTAATTTATTAATACCAGGAGTTGAAACTTTTTTAAGAAGTTCCCTTTTAACATTTTCTGTAAAACTTTTTATGAAAAATAAAAAAAATAAATGAATTATAAAATAATGATGAAAAACTTTTTTTAAATAAAAGTCTAAGTTTATGGTTTAAATTTAACTTTTATTTAAATTTAAAAAAAAAGTTACATTGAATGAGAAATAAACAGTAATTGAGCTTAAATTATAGTTGAAAATTTATCTTAAATGAATTGCTTGATTTTTTATTTGCTGTTTGTTTGAGTAACTGAGAATAAAAGAATTTTTTAGATTGACTTTTTAGCGAAATCAATAGAACTTTTGAGTAAACTTTTTTAAAAATTAAAGTTCTGTAAAAATTTAACTTGAAAATTTGCACAAGAAAAAGTTTTAGTTCTGAAATAACAGAAAAAATAAATGAAAATCAAGACTCAAGTAATACTAAAACTGATTAAAAATAAAAGTTGAGAATTCATTTCAAGCCCTGATTATAATAAATTAAGTATGTTACATATTTAATTCCATTTAGTGAATAATAAGTTGTTACTTTGAGTGTGCATTGTAAAATATACAAATATGAAAATATAAGGTAAATATACCAGACAGTTTTCAACTCTTTAAGAAATAAAAAGATTTATACAACCCAGAGATGGTGCAAATCTCTGGGGAAACTTAAAACAGTAATGCCTGAACCTCAAGTGATAACATGATACAATAGCTGATTGGCACTTAATTGTAAAATGCAGCAAAGCTGGTTGTTTCTTTCAGGAATGTTTTCTTATTACTTTCCTTTAGGAGATGAATGTTAAATTTGGATTTGCTGACTGTTAAACCCATTTGCAAACATACACCATCAGAACTGAAGCTGTGGTTTACATTAATGTTGAAAATCTCTCTTAAATCGTCTATTACTGGTATATTTGCCTTAAATAAATAAAGATTAACACATAAAAAAAAATTGCTTTCATTTCTGAATTTCGATATTAACTGTGACCCACAATGATGAAATTAGAACAGTTCAGATCAACTGTGAGGATTAACACTTCCTTAGTGGAAAAATAGAGTAGAATAACTCTACCCTCGCTAGTATTGCTAAGTAAACTGTAATAATGACTTGCCCTCATTCTAACAGCTGTTTAAATAACAGTTATTTTTGACTTAAAATTAACCTATTTAAAAACCAAAAAGTATTAGGGTCAATAAAACAAGGGGAGGTCATAGGTCATAGGTTACTGGTGATTTCTCTTTATATATAAAATAAGAAAAAAATATCATTGATTGTGTATTAAATAAGTTCATATGTAAGACATAAACTAACATATGACACAAAATGGTCTCTAGAGCCATGTTGAACGAAGACCATTGGCTTACTTCAAAGAAGGGACTGATTGACTTTTCTGAACTTGATAATTAAACAGCTGTTGTTTAATCATTTCTTTATTGCACTACACTATCAAGATTGTTACTTAATTCTCAACTTCTTTCCAATATCTTTAGTTAATTAATTGTTCATTTCTAATTAATGTAGATATTCTATTTATATTGTTATACAATCTCCAATTTCTCACATTTGTTATTTATCTTTAATGATCTGTTTATTGTACTTAATAACTTTTCTTTTACTTTTTGTGGTTATTTTCTTATATTTTAAACTATTCAATTTTGAATGCATTAGAATAAAATAGAAAATAAACTTTATTGTGGGATTAACTCCCCTCAGAATAACAATAATGAACAAATACAAACAAAAAAATACACATCTGGCCAAAAACTAACTTAATAAAGATTCCAACAATATATAGGATAATTTAAGTAATAATATGTAAACAAATAAAAAATAAAATAAAATTGTCTCAAGAATACTTATAGTAATGAAAAAAAAAATATCAAAAATAAATAAAGTATTGACTTTTTATATTAAAACATAAACATATATATATATAGCTTAAAGATAATGTGCTATAAACTAATTATATATTTTAATACTCGTTATTTCAATAAGATTATATGTGTACAAATATACCCACCCATTACAGGGTTACTGTAATAAGTGAAGTTCATACGTACAGAAATTATAAAAAAAAAAAAAGAAAAAAGATAAACAATAAAATAGGCCAAGTAAATTTTTGTTATGAAGAAGCAAGTCATATTAACTTTTATTCCTTTAAATGTTTTAAATACAAATTTTTATGGTAATAAAAAATTATACATTTTAGGACTTAATTTCTTGGAAAATTGTACTGAAATGTAATTGAAGGTTTTATTCATTTCAATCCTATAGGGTTAAGACGTAAAGTCTAAAAGTGTTGATAAGGGCCAGAAGGGCTAGGATTCCAAGAGTTGTAGAAATGTTGAATTTGGAGACAATCGGGAGAAGTTATGAATGCTTTAGTAAATGACAGGAAAACAATTTTTCCAAGAAAATGAGGTCCTAAAATTTGTATTTTTATATAAATTCATATTTAAGAGTTTAAAAAGACACCAATAACAAATCTAACTTAGGCTTTGAATCCAAACAGTTTAAATCTAACTTAGGTTTTGTGAGTCCAGAACTAATTTTGTGTTTTCATCATATGTATTATGCACTCATGGAAATTTATGACAAAAACAAGGTAAATCCACACATATCTAGTTTTTACATCTATGTATAACAGATTGACAGATTTCTAACATACATTTGTATTAACTGATGATGAAGTCATCTCCACATTATTTACCTAACAGAAGAGGACTGATGTTACATTTATGTCTGGTTATATGTGGCAATCGAAATACCTAAATAGTTCACATGAAATAATGTACTAAACATTTTTTGAAAAACATGACTAATCTATTACTTGTGTCATGTTCCTCAATTGAAACTTCAACTAGTGCATCAAGTCTACAACTTCAACAGTTAGAACAAAGTTTCACATCAATTTCAATAATTGAAACAGGCTTTCACAAGTGCAATTGTTGAAAAAAAAATATTCAGAACAAAATTTTCAAGAGCTTAAATAAAAAAAAAAAAAATATATATATATATATATATATATATATATATATATATATATATATATATATATATATATATATATATATATGTGTGTGTGTGTGTGTGTTTGTGTAAGAATCTGTTTGGTAAGAAAATATTTTAATTTTTCAATCTGTATGGATTTGAACTAGTCATTTATCAGTTAAGAATGTTAATACTTTCAATTTCAAATTTTTTTCAATTAAAACACATCATTACACAGACAAATTCCTAATTTCTTAACTTACAAGCCATTGGTCAAGGGTTTAAAAACTTAGTAACCCTTTGAGTAGAGGGATGGACGAGCACGTTGGGGCGTGGGTCCCAGAGTGCCCGGTTCTGAACGTTGTGGGTTCGATTCCCATCTGGGTCGGTTATTTTTCATTTCTTGGTGGCCCCAGGAAATGGATCGTGACATTCCCACTCTGGTAAGTACGCGGCGGCAACCTTAAAGGTAGCTGTCAGGGGTTGGCAAAAAGGACCACTATAGGCCCACTTGCCAGACTAGTTTCCCCCACCCAGTACCAGTAACCCTTTGAACAATATGTTTACCAAAATTGTTGTAGTTGGAAGTAGGTTCTTAAATTTCATATTTCTCAACTTTCAATTTTCAAATATAGAAGTGGGGATATCCTCTCTGTTATTCCCTCCCCCCAATAGCAATGCCCCTGATTTAGTATTCCTTGTTCAACAATTATACAAAGAGTTAATGTAGTCTCAATCAAATAATAATAATCAATACCTAACTGCTTAGAAGCTTTATCTTTCAACCCAACGAAGGATTGAAAGATGAACCTTATGTGGTCTTCATTTAATAAATCATGGATGTGACCCAGAAGGGTGTTAAGTGGTAAAATAGTATTGTGTAATTGATTTATGAGTAAGAATATTTCTCATTTACTGAGTAAAAAATTATTACTTCATAGTACGTCATCGAGCATGAGGTATTTGGAATTTAAATTAGATTTTAGGTCATATTTAAAACATTTGAAAATTCAGCCACAGCCAGCGAAAAGATTATCCAGGAGGCAGTCTTTGATTAGAGGTCTTGTGCGACATGGTCAATTCTACATACTGTGACCTACTATTGATAAATAGGTTCAGTGATTATTAAACCAAATTTATAACCAGTATTACAAATTTCTATATCTAAATCTAAAATATTATTTGAAATTGCAATCCAAATAAGAACATAATTTTTATAAAATAAAAATAAAAAGTTTACTGACAATCAACCTGAAGTTTCGATGTAATAATTATTAAGATCATACCTCATAATATCCAATAATTTTAAAATTCTTCTTGAAGAGACAAACCCAGTCCACTTTAAAGTTAAAACTTGTCCTATAATTTCAGAATCTTCAGGATGCTGATATGTGGATAAATATTCTTGAGTATTATCATCATTTCTAAAAAAATTCATCTCATATTAGAAAATAATATTGATTTATTAAGACAAATTAAGCTTGAGAGCAGATAGGATAAACTTCTACTTTTCAGCACTCTTAAGGAAACTTTAAAATGTGTTTGTTCAGTTTTCAATAGAGTGGGTACTTGGTTCAACAATTTTGGTTCTGTTAAGTTAATAAAGATCTTTAATTTCAAAATATATATGTAAAAAAGTGTCTTTCATTTATTTGTTTATAGTAAAACAGAAAAATATCTTTATGCACCAGTTATTGGTGCCATTTTTTCAGTTTTCGGTACCCAGAAGTACAACTTTTCGACACCTCTTATCCAATTTTAAAAAATCTAGAGATTAAATCTGGCAGCCTTCATAACAAAAGAACTATAATGATATTGTACAGTGTGTTTCTTGCCAAAAAACTTAAGACACGTCTATCCTGGACAACATCTGTCGGGTTTCTAATCTTTAGCGATTTTTTTAACCTATAAAACTAACTAGTGGAAGATGCTGGAATATGTGAGTGCAGGAAAGATTATTGCTTCATTTTTTGATATAAAATAAGCGCCTTTTGCCAGTTCTAGACCATTCCTAATATGCTCAATATTTTTCAGTGGGTGCCGAAAACGGGGTGGGATGCTGACAACTGGGGGTTCAACCCTACATAGATATAACAGCATTGTGTAGCTAAATGCAGTAGAGTATTTCAAAGCTTTTAAGCAATTTTTACAGACTAATGTATAAAGACCCTTCTGGCTATTGAAAGAGTGGAAAATTAACCTTTCAATAATTTTTATATTGTCTTAAATAGAACAACAATATACTTCCTGTTTGACATAGCATTGTAAATTATAATTAATTTTAAAAAAATACAAAATCATTTTTTGATTTGAATAATAATTGGAATAACATGTAAAAACAAAACTCTTGTTGGTTTCATTAAATGTTCAGATGCAGTTTGAGACAATAAAACAGTGGAGTAGAAAGAGTTGAAAATTTAGGAACATTGAATGATAAAAGACAACAATTTTACAAAGACCCATAGTTTAAATCAAAGTAAAGTTCAGAATCTTCAGTACAAAAATAATAAATACAAATTAAAAGATAATTAATATAGACTACAGTTTCTTTTTCAATAGCCTAGTTAATAATACAATTTTTTTGACTAATAAAAAAAATGTGTTGCACGAGTATCACACAAGTGGCAATTTAGATACGTCAATTTGAGAGGAAAATGTTGCTGTAGTTTTCCAAGCATATAACTACCTTAACTACAAAATTTGTATGACTTTTAATTTTTGAGCTAGGCTGTTCATAAATACACAGAGACCATTTTAGCATACTTCGTTATTCGGACTCAAGGAATCTTAAAATGTGTAGTTTTATTAAAAACTTACGATTCAAAATTCTTTGCAGTACTTTTCTTAACTATATATTTTATATATACATAGGCGTAAATAAAAATTACATGTGAAGTAAAGGAAGTTTTAAAAATTTTGTTTCAATATTTTTAATCAGAAAAATGTTTTGAACCTTTCCAAATTTTGTTTAAAAATTTTAATGAATTAAAATTAGTCTGGATAATTAATGGTCCGGTTGAATGATGTTTGGTTAATCATACCGACGCTCTATAGTGCTTTTTCGATGCACTTTTAATGACTTTGACATTCTTATTTTATTAAAAATTACTTCATGAATTTAATTCATTTTGTTTTCTTTAGTTGTAGAAAAGTAACAGATGTTGAAATAAAATCTTAAAAATTGCAAATTAAAATATGCTTTAAGTAATTTTAATTTTTTAAAATAAAGAGAGTTTATTTTCAGACTGCCCACATTTTACAGAAAAAGGGATGTTCAGTGATTTGTTTGCCAGTTGTGGGAATGATGCCTAAAGAAAGTGACATTACTCTGATAAAAGTTCCTTAACTCAGAGCTGAACTTGTCATTGGCATCAGATCTATCTTTAAACTGAGAATAAGAACTCTAGATTCATCCAAAAATAATACATATCTGAAGAAATTCTTGTTCTATACTAACTTTTGCTTAGCTCCATTACAGTGTTCTAATCAGGACAGTACCTTGATTGCTTAAGAGTTTCATGGAATTTTTCAATTAAGATTGCAGTTTTTGCTAACATCTGCCAAAGCGTGGATTTTTTCTCACTTTCTTCAAAATAGTGGCCTGAACTTGCATAGCCTACTGACTATCTAAAATGAGATATTCACTTGCCGAGCATTTCTTATCATACATAATAAAGTTTTATAAGGTAGGTACTCTCAATGATCAGGAAAACGTAGAGCTTAAAGCCTCGCAACTAGCCTTGATAAGTTTACGTGCTGTTTTAAACAGCAACATTATAAACAGTAAGAAATGAAACAAAAGGCTCCAAAAATGATAGTTTAACTACTTGCCAAAATGGTTATGATCATTTTTACTAACTTAATTTAGCATTGCATAATCTTAGGAATCGATGAAGTAAACTAAAATTTTTTTTGACCGATAAATCAATAATTTCAAAATTATGCTACAAATATCAATGTAATTACTAATAAACATACAACATATTTATAAATAAATCAGGAAAAATTTACTGTTTAGTAAAAAAATATAATAATTACGTATCAGGTCCACCGAGTAAATATATTCCCAACCATTCAAACATCTCAAAATTAGATGTTTCAAATTTGGGTAACATTACTTCATAATGTCGTTTCTCTTCATAATTTAATTCGGATTCATAGCAATCAATTCCCTTTCCATGAAAGTAAGAAGCTACAGAAGATGGACAGATCTTAGTGTCTAAAAGAAAAGAAAAACTTACAAGATTAATAATCTCAGAGATTAAATCTGGATTTAAGTGTTTGACTTAAACTTACCTTCAGGTTCCCAGAGGAGGATAATATCCATTTTCAAATTAGTCGCTTTTAGACGATTATAAACTCTTTGAAAATTTTTCTTTTTAGGATTGAAGCACTTCTCTTTTAGATCAATGAATATTACTAATAAACAATTTTATAAATACAATTAGATTTTATTAATAAAAAAAAAAAAAACAATTAAATGGTGATGGTTTTCAACTCACAATATCTATTGTCAATTTCCTTTATTTTCACAGCAGGTCCTTGTTCAATACCCATTTCGAGAAAATGATTTCTCTGAAGAGACAGAACTAAGATCCCAGTAGGTGTCAGACAGCAACAGTTTTCGACATCCAGCATTTTTTCAACACTTAATGCTGTTACTTCTCCTGTAACATAAAAGTAATTATCATTATACTGATAGATGTTTCTTCATGTGAAAATTTGGCATATTTTAACTCCATTAGCGTATAGATTCAATTAAATTCAACACCTTGGAAATAAGATATTATTTTTAAATGATTTAATGATGAAGTAACCAAATACAAAATTTATTAAAATTAACAATAAATGGCAATAATCTGAACTATATTTAAAATTTCAATCAGCTAACAGATCTTTTTGCTCTAATACCTGTGACAGGTGGAGAATCACAGTATGGAACTTCTGTAAAGCAAACTTTAATAAAAGCATAAAATATTACTCTTTATAAGTTTATAAACACTTTAAACACCAATAAGTATGAACTATTACAGGATGAAGAGAAAGCTCAAATGATTTAATGTTCTTAGTTAAATTTTAAAGACTCTTTTGTAACTTATAAATGGTTCAACATTAAATAAAATATTTCATCAATTAGTCATAGAACTAAAAAAAAATTAGTTCTAAATAAAACAGCTTACTTGTTACATACTCAGAAAGAAACTTAATAAGGAAATTAAAAAATATACCTTTCTTTACAAATGCTTCAATAAATGCATAATCGATAAAATGATAAATTGGGAAATTTGAAAACAAGTAGTAATCCGAATCATGAGATAAACTTTCTTTAACTTTTGACCATATCTGAAGAGTATCTGGAAATACTGCAACAATCTACAAAGTAAATTAGAAAATATAAGTACTTTTTCTTAATGTTATATTACAAAAAAATATTTTAAAAATTTACTCCATGGTTAAAGTGATGACCGATGATGTTCTTCTTAATTATATCATTATCCAAATTTGTGTCAATGAAATGAACATTATCTTTGGATGGTTTAATTTTAAACAGATCTGGAGCCAACATTGTGATGGATATAATCAGGACGTCTGAAGTATAATCACAAATCCACGTGACATCTCCATGAACGGGGAAGGTTATAATGTTTGTAAACAGAGTAGCCAGTGCAGATTGTCATCATTGCATCTAACTTTTCAGTGCATATTTTAATTAATTTATTTCAGTAAATCAGTATAATTATTAAGGACTTATTACATAGATATATTTAATAAGTTAATAATAAATTACTTCGGGATTTTGAATTAATATGGATATAGTTAAAAATATGAGTGAAGAAGATGTATGACAAGCTAATAATATGAATATATTATATTTTTAATATCAAATAAAATAGTATTTAAATGTTTGTTTTAGAAATTAAAATTGACGGTCCATAGTGTTGTCAGCAAAATTTGTGATGATGTCGGAAAGAATAATACATTTATTGGTGAATTCGACTTTACTGTCGATGCTAAAACTATTATAACTGAATTAGTGTGGAAAAAAATGGAGCAATATGTTGAAGATCTTGAATCATTTGCTCAGTAAGTATTATGCTTTTGACTAAAAGAAAACATAGGGATCCAAATTTCTGTTCGGTTTTTTATATTTTCTCAATTGAATGATATTCAAGTCTGGTGCTT
The DNA here is from genome assembly GCA_928085145.1 of Nezara viridula. NCBI lineage: Eukaryota > Metazoa > Arthropoda > Insecta > Hemiptera > Pentatomidae > Nezara > Nezara viridula. The sequence continues at coordinate 108,625,855 of OV725079.1, read as the reverse complement.
ATTATCTTTATCTATACCAAATAATCTTAGTAGTAATTAGTGAATTCTTACCAGTTTGAAAGATGAACTGTTTTAAAAGACCTGCTGTTAGTTTACAAGTGTGATATCTGGTTGATTAATGATTATTATTACACTGTTCTTAATATCGCGAAAGCCACTGAGTGTGTCTGAAAGTATGAAGAAACTACTGATCTCCAAACTTTCCTTAGAAATATGGAAATGAGGTCTCGCATTAATGTGATTATCGACATTTGGCTAGTTACTGCCAATATAGAGGTGTTTGGAAAAATTTGTTAGCGTTTTCCATAGAAATATTCTGAAAATAATATTGGAAGGAAAATCTCAAGAAAAATGTAGTAGAGAGTGACATTGGTTAAAGGTAGATCGGTTGTATCGATAATATTTTGGGGAGAATGGGAATTAATAGAGCCAAGATATAGGATGTGAATTAAAAAACTATCCTAATTGAAAAAGATAATGAAATAACAGTTGTTTCCTAACTTGGTGAAAATTATTTCTAAAAATTCTAATAAGTTTTTCATTATAATCTGGTGAATTAAATTTAATTTTATGATTGACTAAAAAAGTATCAAATGTTTAGTAATTTTTTATAAATCTTTTAGACATGCCAAACGTAATCAGATTAATATGGAGGACGTAAAGTTATTGTTTCGAAGGAATCCAAAAATTGTAAGTTAGCATATCTGTTAATTAATTATTGTTTTATAAACTACACATCTTATAACTTCTTATATGTTAAATATTAGCTGGAAGAAATCACCAAACTTGAGGCAGAAGACTCTGAAAAGCCAGCTGAAAAAGGCAAGAAACGAAAGCAAAGTTCTGTAGAAGCAGAAAACGATGAAAATTGAAACAAGATTTGTAAATATTAATAGTTGCTATTAATTACTTTTATGAAGAGTAATTATCTGTGATATTTGTGTTTTGTGCCATGATTTCAATTAGAATTAATGGTTTGTGATGAAAATATTTGTCAATAAAAAAATAAAATATAATTTGAAGAAATAATATATTATCATAACTAGAAAAATAATTTGAAATAATTCTAGAATACTAGAAAATTTGAAAAAAAAAAATTCAAATAAATAATTCTAATTTTTCTATTTAAATTCTAATAATTTTGATTATAATTAATTTCCTAAAATACTACACTAACAATTAGTAGCAGATTCAGTATTTAATTTTGGAGGGTGATAAAATTAATTTTCTATTTTTGGGCTGAGGAGCTTCAGCCTGAAAGCCCCCTTTCAAGTAGATCCAATTATACTAACATTAATTAAGAAAACTTGCTGGACAAGCATGTTAAAACATTCTCTGTCTGTGCATTCTTGAATCTGGCCTGGGCCGGTTGAAATTTATTTTTTGGTAGACCCAAAAAATAAATTTTGACCTTCCCACCCTAGTTAGAATAGGTTTGGTTGAACCTCTAGAATTACTCCATTTCTTAATTTTTGTTTTGCTCATATATATGTTATGAATTCATGAAAATTCAATGCAATAGTTTTTACTTCAAACTGTTGCTCATGAAGCAGTGCAGGTTTTAGTGGGAGAGGTACCTCTCTCTTGAGTTCCACCTGCAAGAAAATAGGACTAAGTATATTCTTAAAAAAGGAGGCTAAGCAAGTCTTCCAGAAAATCTCCAAGAAAGGATTGTGGTAGATTCATCTAAATGTAAAAGAATGATACAGGACGACACCTTTGTGCAATGGAATCAACGGTGATTAACTATTCTTAAAGGCTCTACCTTCAGAAAATACTTTCCTACTGCCTATTCAAGGCTGGAAGTAAAATGGATCCGCCCTGATTATTGGGTGTCACAATTCCTCACTGGGTATGGGGAGCTTCGTGCCAAGCTTCATGCCTTTGGGGAAGAAATTAACCCTCTATGTGGTGTTTCGAAAACTGCTGGGCATGTTACGACCAGCACTGCTTTTGAGGCTATAAGGGCCAAACTATTTTGTGAAACAGTACTGTACGCCATCATAGAGGACGATTTCTACGAGCTAGTAAACAAGGGTAACCACCTGTATTACGAAACTTTCATGTACCCTTGTAAAGAATTAGTGGGGATTGATCATTTCAACCAGTTAGAAGAAAGAAGAATCAGAAAATAAGCTGTTGAAATATTGTGATACCTCTACCTAAATCCGTGCTTCTGAGAGGCAAGGAAGGAAGGAAATAAATAAATGTTACTTCAATTTGGTTACTATCAAAAATATATTTTCTTAATTTAACTGTATTGTTGCCTTCAGTTGTTATTTATTTAATTATTACTCATTTGGTAGATCTTTTATCTATCACAAGGTTTTATAAATATTATTAATTTATTTTATTCTATTTGTTTTACAAATTATGTTTTATATATCGCTTCTTTAAGAAGATTACTCTACGGTCATCATCAGGGTCATTTTTTGGAAGTCGAGAAAGAACTAGTTTTGTCAATTCTTGTCTCGACTTCCAAATGACCCACATGTTTGGGTCGTAACATATATATATAATATATAAAAAACGTATATATAAATAATACAATTGTTTATATAATTGTACTACTCATTGCTCAAATTGTATAGTTGTAATTTACTTGTCTTCTGTTGTTTAGATTGTACAATTTTTTTAATTAAATGAAATAAACGGAACGAAACTACAGTTCTGACAAATTTTTAATTTCTTTAAAAATCTATATTATACATTGTGCCTTATTGCCAATAAGAAGTGTGGTGTTTTTGTTACGGTCCGTCCCACTTTGTATATGTAAAATAAAATATGATACAGTCCCTAAAAACTTTATTTTATAATAGAGAGATAGACTCTAACCTCTAAATTGTTACCCATGTGGTTATAATTAAAGAAACAAATAAGGAAAGGAACTGAAATGTGGTGTCAGAAACAACAATTTTCACAAAATCTTGAAACTTCCACATGTGTTGTTTCCACAATAATCCATTCATTTATGATATCTACTGTATTAAGCTTATAATTTAATTAAAATTTATTTAGTTAAACAATAAGATTATTTCTTTTTTTTTTTTTTGTGCATCTTTATTATGCCTAAATTATTGATTTAAATAATGATCCATTCATAAAATGTAAATTTTTCATTGTTTTATAATTATATATTTTTTTCAAAGGTGTTGTGAAAAGTTCACCCAGTTATGGGCTTAGAACATGAAGCTCTTCTCTGAAATATGGAAGAGAAGTGATTTTCTAACTTTATAGAGATTATAACTGAGAATAAGGTTAAATAATTTTCCTCATGAGTTAGGTATATTGTGATCATCATCCTAGTCTCCTGCACACAGTTCTTCTTTACCTCGGAATGAGTAAGGCTGGTTTCAGATGAGGTGGTTGTTTTGATGAGCATTAGGAGTAGAATAAAGAGGCTTTTTGTCTTGGAATCACCGCTCACGCACACTGATCTGAACGTGTAGGAGGATGTACATCTGGCATACGTCCTGCTCAGAAGCTCCTTATAATTAGATGAATCCACTCATATTTTTACTACTTGAATTAATTTCCATTTTTTCTCCTCACTTGTGTTCGTTAAAATTTAATAATAAATCCCTTTTTTTCCCTATTCTAAAATAATGATGTCTGAATTGGCAAAACATTAGTTATTTTCTGCTATTTGAGCGACGAGAGTCTTTCTTTTGAAATATCCTTATTATAACCTGATGATATTTTATCAATTTATTTATATGAAGCGTTATAAAATAAACCACCTCATGACCATGAGAAAGGTGTCAACAATGTCTTTAAAATAATTGGATTAAGTCAGGGACAAAGTGGTATTGGGTACTGCCCTTCCTCATGCCTGACATGTTGCCAACTCATTTTGCTGATAGTCAACAGACAATATTTGACAGGTACAAATTAAAGACAAAAAAAAGAAGTAATTTAAATTATTGATATCTGACTGCTCTAACACTTACTAGACAAACGCTCCAAACTTTCTATTAATTACAAAAGACTTATCTACATAACTATAATAAGACCTATATGGACATACGGAGTTGAACTTTGGGGCTCCACCAAACCATCGAATTCCTATCGTATCCAATCCTTACAATCCAAAATCCTCTATAAAATCCTTAATGCTCCATACTTTGTCACAAATAAAACCATTCATAAAGACCTTAATGTACCATATGTCGCTGATTTAGCTCGAGCCAGATATCTATCCTTTCATGATAAACTTCAGTCCCTTCCAAATCCGCTTGTTTCCACTCTTGCTTCTTTCTCGATTCCTGATAATCCTCCTAGGCGTCTGAAAAGGAGATGGCCTCGTGATCTTCTTACTTAAAATTATTTAGAGAGTGCTACCACTGGGTAGTAACTCTTCAAGCCTGTACATTCCATTATTTATATTTGCGCATATTTACTTGTTGTATTTGTATACAGTTGTAAATTCCATTAAATAAAAAAAAAAAATTATTGATATGAACATTTTCTTTTAAATAAACTAGAAAACGTTCTGAAAATGATACTTAACATTGGTATCATTGTTATACTGTTTTTCTGGATCATTCTTTCGTGGTTTTTATTTAGGAGGAATGAGGTTAAAAATATAAAAATAACTATTTATTTTATTATGAAACATTTATTGTGTTGTTCAGGATAAAAATATAGAGTATGAATATAAAATTTTCTTTTCCTTTAGGAAAGTATTCCCCCTCTGGATCTGCCAGTGGTGTGTGCATTGGCCAGGACTTCGGATGAGCAATGGGCAATCGTCCCCTCGCTCTTTCTCCCCAATAAAAATATTCAGGGCGAGTATAGCATTTACTCCTTCCCCAATAATTTGAAGTAAAAAAAAATTTTAAATTTATAATAAATAAGCTATATGGATGAAATAAATAAAGCTATGTAAAGTAAAATCAATAAAGAAAAGTCAACTAGCTGGCTAGACTAAGGTCTAGAAGTAGGTACCTAATTATTTTATCAAAACCTAAATATTCCTATTGTTTAAACTTTCGTTTGTATTCATGGATAATAATGTAGCAACATATCCTACGATTTTATGATTCATTCTCCTCTTATGTGCACCCCTTCATTTTCAGATGATTCTGCTGCAAAGTTGAAAAAATATATTGAATAAGTATAAATATAATTAATAGAGAATGTGTTTTATACTATGTTTTACTTAGCTAGTCAGACTGTAAAAACACTGTCTTTTTTTTTTTTGAGATTGGATAAACTAAGAAATCAAAAATATTTTTCAGTTTTTAAGATTATTTATTTATATTGTATTTGTTCGTTTCACAATAGCTACGTTGAATTCTTATGTATAATATGAACTCCAGATATTCTTTTGTTCCTTCCTTCCTCCCGATCAAAATGAAAATATTGTGCCAGTATGTTTGTGCACGATTATTCTATTTATTGTAAGATAAGAAGCAACTTTGTTGGTCTTGTCCATGTGTGAGTATATGAATCCAACTTTATTGTCCCTAAAATATTTGTATATTCCAACTTCTTCCTATCTAGCTATGAAGGAAATGAGGAACATGGATTGTTTTATTTTCCCAGCTGTCATTGCTAACTTGATCAGGTGACTGCCAGAAAAAAATCCCCACCTCTCCCCCCTCCCCTCCTCCCTCGAGGTAGAGATAAATATTTAACATCCTCCCGAGAGTAGGGTGAGGTATTATTTGATTTTCCGGTGCCCGGAGGTGCGGCTTTGTGGTTTGACATTTTAGAAAAGAGTAAAAAAAATGACTGCCTCGGGGTTGTAGTTTGTGATCGGCAAACACCGCTAAGGGTAATGAGTTTTCCGAGGTCGCTATATTTATATTGGCCTTTTTGAAAGGGCCCTGTGTGAGGATAATGTCCCCCGAACGGGGCTTGTTTTCGGCAAACACGGACACACACCGCTCCTGTGGTTTTTTTCAATTTCCAGGGGTCGGGTGTGAGCCGATCGGCAACGTCACTCGCTCCAGGTTGATTTTTATCAGAACTGCACGCCCCCTAACGGTCAAAAGGTATGCCTATAGACAGTTCACTGCCTCAGGCTCGGAAATGGTGGAGGGGAAAAAGGCAATAAAAAAAAAATGGGAAAAGCGGGAAAAAAATTCGTGAAAAATCCGGCAGACATATTGGAGCCGACTAAGCTCCCCCCTTCTCTTTATTCAATCCCTAATTCTATCTTTTATTATAGAGCTATTGCATCCGTTTGGAAATGGCTCTCCCCATCGTTTCAATCAACGGTCAGCTTTTTTTGTTTTTTATTTTAACTTTACTCTTTAATTGACGTTTTATACTCTGTTATATTTAATATATGTTATTTTATTACATTTCGTAATTGAATCATTACTTCTCATTATGTAGGTTTAATAAGAATAAGTTGCGAGGAAAGAGAGTTAATTGGTTATTGAACATTTTCACTTTATTAAATATTAGTTGACTAACTGATACCCGCTGTTTAATTAGCCCAATCAAATTGACCTTGCAAAAGGTCGGGTGATTCAAATTTCTTTGTTATATTGTTAGATATGTAGTGAATATAAAATATCTGGTGTGTCCACTCACACGAATTTCCTACCTATTTCAGAAAAGTTTTTATATCTCTACATATATTCATGAAGAAACAAAAAAGATTTGAACGAAATTTATTTTCCTGAAAATTGATCAAACAAAAAATTTGATTACGATTTATTTGATAAACTAAACCGGCTTAAGGTAGATCAGTGTAAAAATTTCAATACTCACTAATATTGCTGATTAAAAACTTTTTGCCATAGATCAGTATTGTCAAACAATAATTTCTGTTAAAAGTATAGGAAATAGTGAAGATAGTGTGATACAGGGAACAGATTTTCTTACTTTCACTTCGTCATCTTTATTCTCTCATTCACTCCTTTCTGACACCAGGATATGAACCCGTAATATTACATTGTAAATTGAATAGCTGTAACTTCATTAATAGTTGTCCAAAATGAACGATTTTTATATGGCTTTGTTAGTAATATAATTACCTTTCAAAAGTTTTATTATAAATTTTACCGTATAATATATACATAGGGTGTTAGGCCCCATAACATTTTTCTTTTCTTTATAACTTTTTTTCCTGATTTTCTTCGGGAATTTAGTCTATATACGAAAATTGAAAAGATAATGATTAGAACATTATAGGAAAGCTTCATCAAAATCGTTAGGGCCGTTTTCGCGCAACAGTCTATAGAAAAACATATTTTTCATTTAAAGTCTTGTGGGTTCGATGTAGTGTAGTGCTCCAAAAACCATTGAAATTTCGAACTTTATTTGGTTTACGCTAAATATCTCCTTTTTAGAGCAACATAGATAAAAATGGTTATATTCAATATTAAACATCTTAAAATTATCTAACATTTTTTTCGAAATGTTAGATACCCTGCCAGAAACGAACTTTCGATCTTTCAAAATTTACCCATTTCGATTTCTTCACAATAGTGCTCTTTCAGTTTTGAACTGAAGAATTTTGTAACTCCATTTTAAATCTCGTTCAGAGAATATGGACGTATCCTTGCAGATAATGAACCATTGACTGGAACGGTAGACGGTAGTCGGGAGGTGTTTAAGAAAGTATGTTACACGGTGGACCAGACCTCCCTATCGTAAACCCTCCCCTTACTTCCCAATAAATAATACACTTGTGTTTTTATTAATAAAACGCCAATGCTCCAATGAAAAAAACCGTAAATGAATAAAGACCATACCGTGCCAAAATGGCGTTCAAACATATCAGATTGACGTATTTGCTTGGAGTTGGTTTTTCGGTCACTGAGATTCGGCATTTGGCTTAATTTCAGCCGTAATTGACCTTTTATTAAAGCTGGATAGATAGAGAATAATAAAATATTAAAAAGTAATTGGCCTTAGCAATAAAGAACACAATAAAAAACGCCCTGAAATAAAATGTCTGGAGAATACATTTCTATTTCTAAAACACTGATTACTTATTAAAATACTTGAAACAGTTACTTAGAAAATCCACTTAATCGGCGGAAAAGTGGCACTTACTACAATAAACGTAAATTAATAGGCGTCTAGAGTCCTATGCCATAATTAAGTATTCATAAATGGCATAGTTATAGTGCTATAATTATTGTATTAATATTTGATTGTATTAACAAGTAAATATTAATACAATAATTTCATTTTTGTATTATTTTTTTTTTCAAAACTTTAACCATTTTGAAAGCTCGATAGTTCGCTACCTGTTGGGTTTAAAAAAAAAGTTAAATAATTTTAAGCTATTTAAGATTGAATATAACCATTTTTATCCGTGTCATTTTAAAAAAGAAGATATTTAGCGTAGACCAAAAAAAGTTTAAAATTTCAATGGTTTTTTGGAGCACTGCAGTGAACCACAAGGCTTTCAAGGGTGGAAACTTGGATTTTTTTATAGTCTCTGCGTACCTAACAATATAAAAAAGAAATTTGAATTACCCGACCTTTTGGGTCAAATTAGACCCCTTTTTTGTACTAATTTGACTGTGCTAAATACTTCATTTCCGCCAATACGTTTAATATTATGTCTGGTGGGAGTGTTAAGGCAGTAAGCGGATGATGTCTTTCTTTTATATATACTTACAATAAAAAAATGGATGAATAAGGTAAACTGAAAGATTAAGTTATGGTATTCGTCCACAAGGTGGGTGGACAACCGATGGCACGCAGCCTCTTAGTGATCCCACAGAACAGATTTAGAGCTGCCTTCAACCTCTTTGCATAGAGGAGGGGCTATGCTCTTATCTCCCCAACATTTGAATTACAACCTTCCCTGGCTGTTTTTATGATTTCCCTAAATTTCAAGATATCTCGTATTTTTCAAATGTTATTCCATCAATAAGTCATCTTGCGAATAAAGAAAAGTGTATATTGGACATAAAAAAAAAATTAAGTGAAATAATTTAACTTGAAAATTGTAAATAACCTGTTAAAAGTTAATTATAAATAGTCCTTTTGGCGGGAATACTGAACATTCCTTCCGTTTTTATCGGGGGACTAGGTTATTTACACTGGAGAATATTAAAACAAAATCTCGGCACTGGATATAGACTTTTTGAGGGTGTTTAACTGTTGTTGGGATTTCGGGAACCTAATACTTTTGTGACACCGATTGAGAAGAAATAATAAGAATATATATATATATATATATATATATATATATATATATATATGAAATGTGGGACTTAGTAAACACACTTTGAATGAATTGACTCACCTGGTTTGTTATTCTTCAATTGTGAGGATATAGGACAACTAAATAAATTAATGACTTTTCACTCTTGTGTAACAAAATAATTTATTTCTACAACTGTAATAAATTGATTCTATTAAAGTGTTATAATTATAGGCTTGATCTTCTTAATCTTCGTTGTAGTAGACTTCTCTCCTCAGGTAACCTCTTTCCTCAATGTCCCAAGTGAGTTCTCCTCTCTTCTCCGATGTCCTTCTCCGGCTGTTGCTACCTCCTCCGTCCTATTCCAACCTTCTTTCTTCATCGATTGTTTATCGATATGAGACTTTTCAATGAATAATTTGTCCACTGCAGAATAAAGTATAATTCATTGTGCAATCTCACATTCCTATATATTCCCTCACACAATGTCACAAAAAGGAGTAAATACTGGGGGCTATCTACTACAGAATGATAATGGGTATAGCAATCTACTGTTTATTTTCGATTATAAGGTCTGATTTTTTTTAATGTTGAAGGTTTTAGAATATTTGTTCATTTTTTTTTTTTTTTTTTTTTCGGTTTATTGGGAAGATGCTCTAACTCATCCAGAATTTAATTTTTGGAGGCGGGGGATGTAGAGGCTTCAGCACGAATGCTTTATATTTATAACGATACTCACTTAAAAAAGAGAAGAAGAAACTACCTGTATGAAATGAGGTTTAAGAGATTCTTGTAGTCCTATTAAATTTAATTACACGAACAATCTTACTTTTAGAGATAATTTATTTTCATAAGACATGGTTATATTTTATCATTTTGGGAGGGTTCAGCTGGAAAACCTCCCTTCCTCGGCAAACCGTAGATCCGCCTTTGGAAAGATATAAAAAATAACTCCAATATCGAAAGTGTAGTTTTTACTTTGGTTTAAGTATAAACCAAGAAGAGATTTCTATTTCAATTAAAAATACACTACAAATTATCGATTTGTTTCTTTTTAGATCTTGTTTAATGAGTAATGTTACAATCTGTCTCAATTAATGACATTTATAATTGTGTTTAGAGAGCACATTGTACAATAAATTAAGCAACAAAATAATATAACTGAAACTAAATGTATATATAAAAAACCCTTTAAACTACTAAAAATAACAACTTAAATACAAACACACTTTTATACAAAATTCATTCACTCAGGAAAACTCCTCCCACTCGTGCAAGGAAAGGCAGAACTCTAGAAGATGACAGCGCCTCTCACTCAGCCGCATTATTGGTATTATGGGCCAGTGGAGGCTGGATAAGAGGCGCCCTTGCCAGAACTCCAATAATTGTTTATTTACAAAAGGTCTCTGGGCAACTGCCGCTTCGAAGTTCGAGGATCGTATGAATGGTCTGAGCTTGATAGAGATTGTGCAAGGGGGTTTGGGTGGTAAATGAGATATTAAGGTCGGGGTGTAGGATTTGTTGATTACATAGAACGGAGCATCAACTATTGTTCGAAAGACATTAGACTGAAAGGATTGATGTTAAAAAAACTTGCAGTCTCCTGAAGTTCCATTCCGAAGGTCTAAATAGCTTCCAGTATTGTCTTGAAGATCAATTATTTGTTATCAATTGAAAGTTGAGATTTTCTGTTCAGTAGTCCAAATAACTGGCAATATCTTCGAGAGTCGAGGAAGGTTGAGTTCTTGCAGCTTAAGTCTAGTCTCTTAGATACTTCACTATTTTTCTTTAGGTCCCAGCTGTATTTTGGGGTCATTTGTTTTGCTTGGACATAAAACTGAAAATGTTTTATGTTCCTAACGAATATCTTATCTCTCTGTCATTCTGAAGAAAAAAAATCTGGTGCGCACAACCCACAACTTTTACTTACCGCTCAACTTTGAATAGAAATTATTTTCTGGCAATGTTGGCCTATTATAAAATTTTTGGATTGCATTTTAACCGAGGTAAGGCTAAAAGCTTACAGCTAACAAATCGTTAATACCATTAAAATAACAAAAGACCTATTTATTATATCATCGGTTGATTATGGGTTGTACGATCCGTTGATTATGGATTGTATGACTATTAGTTATGAAACTGTTATTTTCCATTGAAAAGTTTGCTAAAATGGAATTTAGAGATTTAAATTGTCTGTCATAGACAGGTCAAAAAGTTGTCACGTTAATTGGAAGTGGATACTGTTGGAATATCACAAAGGGAAAATTCATCAAATTATTCACTAATTTAATTTTCTAAAAGGTGATTATGATTTTTCGGAATAAACGGACGGTAGATTCCTAATTATTTAAATATAATATTAGATATAGAGTTATTTGAGAATTCTAACAAAATACAGTAAATATATTTAAGGTTATAAACATATCCATGAAATAATTTTATATTTCACTTCTTCTTTCACACAAGTACCATGAAATAGTATCTTGCCTTAAATCTGTGGATTTGAAATACTTTTTCAAACTTAAATAAAAGGTGAAAAGTTTACATTTAGTAAGAAAATTTGATTTCCTAGAAAACACGTGATTTACGTTAAATAATGTTAGTCTTTAGAAATTATTATTTATATTTTTTTCGCCTTCTACAATTTTCTATATTAGATATTGTTTTTTTTTTTTTTTTTCACTTTTCTGCTTTTCAACGATATCTTATACGTATGCGTATGCCGGACCTAACGACCTAGTTCTGTTATTATCCATTCTGCTAGTGATGATCATGGTAATATACACTAACAGGCAAAAAATTCCACCCACTTGATTTTTCCATGTTTTCATCTAAAAATATGTCTAAGTTGTATTTGTATATAATACATGGTATTTGTAGATAATACTTAGTATTATCTCAGTTTCTTCTTCTCCACACCCTTTCACGCCCGTCTGGAGATCGAAGAGCGAATCTTGACTCATCTGTAAAAAGTACATCAGTCTATTCGTCAATGGCTGTGTTCTCGAGCAAAGGCCAGCCGTGTTACTCTGTGAGTTCTGGTCAACTCTGGTCCTCTTACTGGACGAAAAGCCATTAATCTGTACTCATTTAATCTTCTCCGAGCGGTACGTTCAGAAATTTGCACACCTCGAACTTCTTCGAGCTGATGAATCGCTTGAACAACGGTAAGGTGCCGGTTTCATAAAATTCTCAAAATCAAAAACCGGTCATCCCGTGGTTCTGTTACCATAGGCCGTCCAGAACCGGGCCTTCTATTGTATGAACCAGTTTCCTGAAAACGCCTGACGCCGTCTCGTAAAGTTTCATGTGGAACTCCGATGGCATTAGCTGCATACCTAATGGAACGTCCATCATCAATAAGTGCCACACCACGCGCAACATCCTCAGCACTAAGATACATTTTTAAACTTAATATTGAAAAAATTAAAAGCCGGAGACTAAGAAATGTGCTGCATGAAACGTCACTGAACTAATGATACTGAATAAACATTTTGATTCCATAGAAAGTAAACATTGGAATCTAGAATCATTTCATTGAATTAAGGATTAAGGGTTATTGTCCTCTATATTAACATTCCTAATTGAAAACAAACAAAAAGATTAGCTATTTATTCATTAAAAACAATAGACCAATCCAAAGCAGAAATATTTTTAGATGAAAATATGAAAAAATCTAGTGGGTGGAATTTTTTGCCTGTCAGTGTATATAAACAAAAAGAAGATATATATATATATATATATATATATATATATATATATATGTTTATAACTGTGCACAGTAAATATCAACTCTTCTAGTGTATCCTTGGTCCATTCTAAGTGAATGATAACAGAGGTTCTTCTGAAAAAACAAAAAAATGTGAGTGCATAGTTGGAAACACTACGTTGCGCATCTACTGGTCGATCAGCTGTCCAACGATTTTATTGAATAAAAAAAGTATATTCACTGCGTAAATATAAAAAACCTGAATAAAAATTAAATAAAACTATTCACTATTCTTTGAAATATATCACTTTTTGAAAAGTTTTTGTCTTACCTCTTGAGTTTCAGTATTTTGATTTTGATATTTTACATACTTTCTATTCAAATTTTGAAATACATTTTATCAACCAATGGTTATTTGTATTACATGATACATTAGAAACATGTTTGTAATATAATTGGGAAATCATATTATATATTGTTTTACGTGGAATCCCAATCAGGTTCACCGAAATGATGCAATTAGTAGCATTATTAAACTGTTTTTCCTCTTCATCAGTCATTATTTCTTGTTTCCATTTAAGGGAAGTCAGTTTAAAAATATGACATAACTACTTACTTCGTAGTATAACAAATCAATAGCTTTGTTTGAGATGAAAAGGTAAAGTCATTGCAGAAAATAATTATTATTTTTAAGGGAGGTTCTCTCACCAAGAACCAATTTTTCAATAATTGAACAAACTAAAAAATTAAACTAAAAAAAAAATGGTTTGACTAATTCTGAGTCATTTTCTTTAACATCTAAAAAAAAAACATTAACGGCCAATAAATCATATAATTGCAATATAATATATTTAGCTATATAGTTGATACAATAATAGATTAGAAATGAATAATTGAATTTAAATAGTTTATGATTATTAATAACTTAGCGATAAAAATATTCTTCATCTCACATTAACATTAAGTGCTACTCTCCAGCTCATTTTATAAAACACGATTGAATCCAGTTGAAATAAACAAATAAATACTACGAGTAATCAGATGGTTTAAAAACTAAATGTCTATTAAAAGCGAAGAAAATTTCTTTTGTGGGTACCGAAGTACAGGTTGGTACCTAATGACACATGCTCGTCTTTAATATGAAGCCACTCTTATGTTTCATGTATACCTATATATCGTTCAGTTACCGAACTGAACGAAAAAAAATCACTTAAGGTTATATATATGAATATGAAATCCTCTTTAAAACAAGGGGACACATGGACTCTTACCGAATCCCTACTATACACAAAATACAAGAAGCAGTTGAAAGAATTCATTAATACCATAGAATTACAACGCAACATTCGAGCATAGAACTTTTATTTAATAAACTTTTGAGAATAACAATTTTTATAAACTCCACATATTTATTCTATTTGTTTTTACGTAATCATTAGTGTTGCCCCAAAATCGGTCTTGGTCTTGCACTTTGCAAGACCAAGACCAAGGCCACCTAACTGTTGCAAGACCAAAACCAGGACTGGTAAAAAAAAATCGATTTTTTAAATAAAAATTAAGGCAAAATAGTTACTAATATTTGACAATCTTAGTTAATAATTGGTATAACCGATATACTTTTGCATTTAACTCCTCTAATTTTTCATTTGGGCTTAGTTAGGTTTCTCTTATCTAAAAATTACAGTCATATCTCTATAGCAATAAGCTAATAAGTAACTGAAAGACTGCGTAACACCAAGACTGAGTTTGCAAGACCAAGACTCGTCTAGGTCTGGCATTTGGGCATCACTAGTAATCATATATATATATATAATATATATATATATATATTCATTTTTTATCTATTATATTTTTTTCTTTTTTAGTACATTTTGTTATTGTTCACACACCTGATACTGTTATTTATTTTATTTCATAGTCCATTATTTAGTTTTCTCTTGTAATATATTTTAAGTAATATCCCTTTTAAGTATCTTTAGCCAACATATCTTGTAATAAGCTATTCTTTTTATATAAAAAAAAAAAATTGAATACTTAATAGTTGACCGCTGTATTATTAAGAAAGGAGATGGTTCGGGGTGGCGGTCATAAATAGACTAAATAGTGGCAAAACTATTTTATTAAAAGCCAACGTTTTGACCCGACTTAGCAGGTCTTCTTCAGGGCTAGAACGGACAAGATACAAAAATATATGTAGACTTGAGGAAGTTACATCATATTTAGATAAAAAATTATAAACAGTGTGAATAAATTTATTAAAATTATAAACAGTGTGTACATTAAAATATTAAGAAAAATAAGTTATATAAACAGAGTAAGCTAAGAAACAAGATCCTAAACTGGAGTAAATGGGTGGTAATAATTGTTGTAGAATAATATAAAATATAATATATGTAATTGTGAATATACTCCTACAGATCTACAGGAGAGATTGGAAGAAATGGAAAAAGGAAATAATATGAAACAATGGACATAAATGGATTTGGATGTATGGTATCTCATTTTTATATTTATATTTTACTTGTATGTACGTTTTACTCCTTTCATTTTTGTTTTTATTCACATTGTACTCCTATCTATAATTTCTTAATTCTATTTTATATGTACATGTATATATTTATAATTTATTATTTTTTAGATGTAGTATTTTCCCTTGTATCCATCCATATCTTCATATTTTAGATACTGTAATTTTCTAGGTTTTTTTTTTTACTTTTACTATTTACCCCTCACCATTTCCCAACCAGGTCAGCAAATTTCCTCAATACTTATTCATGTTTTTCTAGTTCTAAGTGAAACCCCTAGCTGAACACACCTGTAAATCTCTATTTTTATTCTTCTAATTTTATTTACTTATTTATTTATTTTTTGTTTTTCTTCCTCCTTTTTCTTTTCTTTCTCCACATCGCTTTATGTCCATTATTTCATATTATATCCTTTTTCCTTTTCTTTCAATCTCTCTTGTAGATCTGTAGGAGTATATTCACAATTACGTTTATTATATTTTATATCATACAACAACAATTATTACCACCTATTTACTTCAGTTTAGAATCTTGTTTCTTAGCTTACTCTGTTTATACAACTTATTACTTGTTGTTCTTAATATTTTAACGTACTTACTGTTTATAATTTTAATAACAATCATTCAATGGAATTGTAACAGATTTTCCCGACATTTAGAGCACCTAAAAATGACAATAAGCGAAGAGAATCCTATACTAGTTTGTCTCCAAGAAACACACTTACAAGAAACTCAAACAGTGAGGTACAAAGATTACGATATATACCGAAAAGCAAAAGATCGTCATGGGAAGACTTCGTATCTTCATTAAATCAAAGCATTTCAATGAAGGAGCTCTGGAATAAAGTGAAAAGCATTAAGGGGATCTCCAAAACAAAGAAATTGCCTGGTATAAAGAGTGGACAAGACATTATAACTGACCCTGACGAAATCGTTAACGACAGTGATAAAACTCTGCAACAGAGTGTAATTTAAAGGCGTTGCCAATGACCCTACAGGGTAGAGGCAACAAAATACCAAATAAATAAATAAATAAATTTTAATAAGTTTATTCACATTGTTTATAATTTTTTATCTAAATATGATGTAACTTTCACAATTCTCAATATATTTTTGTATCTTGTCTATTCTAGCCCTATAGAAGACCTGCAAAGTCCGGTCGAAATGTTGTCTTTTAATAAAATAGTTTTACCACTATTTAGCCTACTTATGACCGCCACTCCGGACCATCC
Source organism: Nezara viridula (assembly GCA_928085145.1). Taxonomy (NCBI): domain Eukaryota; kingdom Metazoa; phylum Arthropoda; class Insecta; order Hemiptera; family Pentatomidae; genus Nezara; species Nezara viridula. The sequence goes on along the minus strand of OV725079.1, from coordinate 108,609,269 downwards.
CTTTTCTTAATAAAAAAAAATGTTTAAATAACTATGTAATGCATATAATATACTTTTGCATGGTGTATGCACATTTCAGACATATGTTTTATGCTCATATGTCAGAATCTTAAACAGAAGAAGATTAGTTAATCGTGGTAGTTAAACATATATGGTTTAATAATTAAACAAGCGCTATTAATTAGCTTTAGAATGAAAATAACTTTTCTAGATTCATTCAGTTGGTTTCGTAGATATATCTTCTTCTGTTATTTACAAGATATAACTTTTGACAATCAATGGAATGCTAAGCCTCCTCGAAATCAATACACAATAAAACTTGGATGAGGTTTAGAAAGCTGAGTTGCTATCCGTTATGTAAAGATGGATTTCGGATTAAGGTAGGAATGGGTATAGTTACGTGTGGATGGATCGGATAGTTAGGTGGAAGACCTGGTCGACAAAAAGCCCGCAGATTACAGGAACGTTCACAAAGCCGTCAACAGGCATACAACAGTCCAAAACAAAAAATAAAACAACGGGAAAAGAGAGCTGAAGAAAAAACAAACGGTCGGATAAAGCGAAGGGTATTTAACCAGGACGCCGTTAGATTTGAAGTTTTAAATAAACAGAAACAATGGAAGGCTCTCTCATTAGGAGGGGCTATGCTTCTATCTCCCGCCGGCTTATCAGCAATAAGCCGATGATGCATTATTTTTTTTTGTTTTTTTCCCCTCCCATACAGGCCTCTATAATTTCAACTTGACCGCCCCCCTACCCTATCGGGTTAATTTATTTTTTCCATTTCCATTCGGGAGGGGGGCGCGAGATTGCAGATCCGACCCTCATTTTTACAGTCCCCTCGGACAGTCGTCCAACCCCGCTGCCATTTACCACGGCCCAGGAACCTACTGCCATTGCCCAGTTACAGTCCTCAGAAATTGCCAATATACGGAACTGTTCTGCGGGGTCAACGATCTAATTTACTGATTCCAGTTTGAATACACCAAACAGGATAGCTTTAACGTTGTGCGATAAGACTCGGCAAACTTGAATTGTTATAAACTTGAAAGATTATACTGTACACTTGAAAATAATCCACTAATGAACTTATTGTATACCTACTCATCTCAGTAACATGATACTTCTTAAAAAATTCTACAGATGCAAACTTCGTATTTTCAAAAAGGAAGGAGATGGTCCGGGGTGGCGGTCATAAAAAGGCTAAATGGTGGTAAAACTATTTTATTAAAAGCCAATCTTTCGACCCGACTTTGTAGTTCTTCTTCAGAGAGGTATGTTCAGCTAGGAGTTTCACTTAGAACTCTGCAGTTCTACGTGAAATTACTAGTTGAACACACCTCCCTGAAGAAGACCTGCAAAGTCGGGTCGAAACTTTGGCTTTTAATAAAATAGTTTTGCCATTATTTAGCCTTTTTATGACTGCCATCGCGGACCATCTCCTTTCTTTATAATGCTACGGTCAATTATTAAATATTCTTATTTTGAAGATAATGCTTTTAAAACAATAACAACAGCCGACTCGTACTTCAGCCTCTACACTTGCTATCATGTCCAATCCAAGACAAAATAGAGAGGCGTGGATAATAATAAGTTTTTTTATCATATTGAATGATTTCATTAAAACACTACAAATCCTACAAATGAAAACAAAACAAAAAGATGTGCTCCCTCTTCACGCCTTAGACTGTGTAATCTATATATGACAAAAGAATGAAGGGAACGTTAGTATATTAAATTTGGTCTAAAATCAACTATTTAAGATGTAGATTTAAGACTCCTCTAACAATGTACAGTTTTCTGTATAACTCATATCAGCCTAATAAACTTCAACGATAGTATTTAATTATTAAATTTAATAACATTCATAGATTTTAATCTGTTGATAAATGAATTAGAATTATTAAAATTTTATAATATTCGAGGAAAGAGGTTGGAGTTGACTCTCTGTTCAAAGGCACTACCTATCAGAAATCATGGGTTGAAATTCGGAGATTATAAAGTGATACCTCGTATCTGCAAACCCACTAATTTATATTGTAGAAAAACTTGTTTCCAAACGCAATTAAAAACCTTCCAAGCTGTTCCTTTTCTTGTTCCATGGCTCTAATAAGGCATATCAATATGCAACAACGTTTTTTAGTTTCTCGATTTTTCTCTATTTAGTTATGCATGCATAAAATTTTCTTAGCAAATAATTTATGTCATGTCACTCCTCATCTACAAATAAGAGATCTTGACTGTCGATGCCTTGTAGTTGCACGAGTGCCGACCGGAAGTCAATTTTGAAGGTTAAAAAAAATTACAAATCGTATTAGAATTATTATCTAATATTAGCCTATTATTAAAATAACTGAATTAGATACATGTTGAATGAAATAAAGATCAAATATTACTTAATATAAAACAGCTTAAGTTTAATTTAATAAATTATTTTTTTAGGGAGGATTACGTCATGGTCCGCTGTCGCAAAATGTCTAAGGCATTGATCAAGATATAATTTTTTGGGAAAGGTGAATTTTGAAAGAAACCAACTGAATAGTATGACGAAAACCATTATTTATGTAGGTTTTAATTTTTTTGGTATCCAATAGTACAGGTTACATGTGTTTTGAACTGAATAATATCTATTATAAAGAAAATTTACTCCAGTTTAATGTACCGTTTTTAGATAAACTAAATATTTATAGATATATTTAAGAAATAGTGTATAGTGCCAATTTTAATAATTTTTTTTATAGTCCGTGGTACAAACCCCTTTTTATAAAATTATTAACATCCGCTTGAGACTTCGTAAATAGCTTCATCTCATCGTAACCTACAACTATTTTATTAACTCTTGGATTTTCAATATGGAGGTCAGTAATTAATTAGTTAATAAAAACTCGTAAATAACCATTTGCTTTCTACCTGGAACGTAAGATAATTTGATCACCAACGTGAGATCGGAATATTCTCGCCCCGAGCAGAAAGCAGGAGCTGCTAACGACCCAAATGTAAATTTCAGTAATCCCTGATTTAATTTCGAAATTGGGTCTACCGCTTCTCCGTGTTTGACCGCGGATCGTTAGAATCGCTAAATTACAAAAAAAAAAGAAAAAAAAATTTAAAAAGGGAAGAGAGATGAGAGGGGGGGAGGTATATGTAATGAGATGTTGATAAGACAGCGGAGATGAGAGGATACATTGCAGATGGCGGTATTAAGTTTGCCTACAACTGTCCACGCTGTGCCATGCTTTTTGAATAATTCTCTCCTCCCCCCCCCATGTATATTCATGGCAAGCCACGTGTACCCTAGCCTCGGCAATTTTTTCACCCGCCTTCCTTATCGAAACGGTTAATGCCCTATATTTGTTTGTTTCTCTTTCTCTCAACCCCTGTTTTGTTATTTATTTTTCCTTTTTTTTTTACTCTTTCCGTTTCTTTTTTATATCTTTTTTTTTACATTTGTTTTTCTTTTCATATTCAGAGCCGTTGTGTTTTAGCCTAATCTACTTTGGCCTATATAATGGTACAATTACCATTTGTTAGAGGAACCGTAATAAAATCGCTGAGATAAGTAAGTACAGGACAGGAGGACGTGTATTCCAGTCGGAGAGGAGACAAAAGAGGACGGACTTCAACTACCTTATCTCTGGAAATAACTGTTAGCAAAATAAAAAGAGCTAATATTTAGGACCTTGGGTTATATAATTGCCGATCTCCTCTAAACCTTCAGTTAAAACTATGTTTAACTTACTTTTTTGTTGTTAAAAATTTTATAAATATAACAAAAGCTGGCATATCTTATTACTATTGACGTCCTGTAAATAAATTGTCTACTTTACCATTATTCTTATTATTAGTATAGGACAGTGAAACGATGATTAAAAAAAATAAAATTACTGCAGAAATAATTTTTTCCATTCTGAAAGAATTTACTTACATTTAAGAAATTGGCAGTAGTCGGGTGTCTTCCATGCTTGAATGAAACTCGAGACTCTTTTGGATGTTGGCTAGAAATGGGCTGATGAATCGAGAATTGAAGCAAACAGTCGATTCATCTGAAAGAATTGTACTCTCAAGTCAGAAGTGCCCATTTCACTCCTCCCCCTAAAGTCGATGCCGCAAGAACCTATTCCTCCCCTCCCAAGATATTTTATTGCTCACCTTTTCTTAAAAACAGAGCAAGCAATAATTAGGTATAATTAGATAGCAAGGTATAATTAGAAAAATAGTAATTAGAAATATAATTAGAATATAATATAATTTAAAAAATATACAGTTACACTTGTTGCGGTCTGTTCCATGATTCGCCCTTATTTCTTAGTATGGAACTTTTCACTCTAAAAATTAATAACCCCATCGAAATGTGTCCAACTCAAAAATTCAAAAAACCCGCCAAAATATTCCTCCCCCAAAAATTTTGCTCAAACCCCCTTCTGAGCATCCCTTTCTCAAGTCATTTGCACGAAAGAATCACAATTCACACGGAATCGGTCGATTCAATAGGTATTATTAAAGTACAAGAGAGAAAATGCAACTATATATAAATAAAACAAACAGGGTGCTCATGGAAGAATAGATTCGGTAAGTAAACAAAACAACTCGGCGAACAATGCAACACGACTGGAAGATTTCCCAGAATAAACTCGGTGAATCGACCGATTCCGTCTGAATCGGCGATTCACCAATACACCGATTCAGTCGGAATCACCTCTAAAAACTAATTGTAGAATTTATGACGCCTAAGTTGAAACATTATTTTGGGGGATAACAATTTCATCCACTTAAAACCCTCCATATGTCTTTATCTGGCTTTTCCTACATAGTGCGGAAATCTTGGCTATCTACGTGCAAGATGTCCAGTACCTCTTAGTGGTAGATTCTCTAAGATGTTGCGTCACCACAAGACTCCACCATCTATATAAAATTATTATCTGAAAAAATATAGGTCAGAAATTTGTATATAATATTTCTAATTTGATAATTACTGGATTTTCTTTCATAGGAATAAGTAATTGTAATTTTTCTGTGATAAATCATTTATTAGAATATTGCCGCAATTATTTACATTGCCCAATGTTTGAAAATCGATTTCCCTTTCCGCCATCCTTAGGCCATAGAAAAATAATTTTGATATTTTGAAAATCACAACTAAATTTACGTTATTGAGAAAACTTTCAATTGTTCTTATCATTGACGTAGTGGGCAGAAGTGTACCATATATTTTTGAAAAAAAAAATACATATTTTTCCGGAAAATCACAAACCCATTCCAGCGAACTGGAAACAATAACCCAAGATAGGCCGAGGAGGTGAAGGTTGGTTCAAACGGGACATTTACAAGACCTGTAAAACTAACATAAAAAAAAAGTTTTTGCTCAGTTGTCGCATAAAAGATATTTTAAAATTATACAGACATTTAAAAACATTCCGACAACAGCATAACTATTGTATAATGGATGTTCAACAAATTGGATAAAATACTGCATATTGTTAAACACTAATGATAACGTGATCAGATGATGAAGATGGAATCCGAACATCAAAATTTTGGTGTATTATTTTCAATAATGAGCTATTGCAAATCTACCAAGCCTGAAAATCGAATAACAAAATTTGTCTTTCCGCTACCCGCGGCTTTTCTGCGATAATCCTGGACTGAATTTTTTGAGATTTGGAATCAAAGTCAAGGGTCATCCAATGATGATCTTCCTACCTCGACATTACCATCCGCTCTTTCATTTCAAGAAGACGTCCAAAAAACCTGTGTCATATAGACTGTGCTAGGGTTTGCCATTAATAACCGATATTGTATATTTTACCATCGATAGTTTCTATTTCGGTATTATAGATTATCTATATCGTCCATTCGATATTTTAAAATTTAAAAATTAATTTAACTATCCGAAAGTGCTAGAAGCTATACATAAATCTGATCGTTAAAAAAAAAAATATATACTTATCTTGCCTGTTTCATGTAGAATGTAGTGCACAGTAGAGGAAAATATCGATATTTTGATAATATCGATTATGGATGGCCATCTCTAAGAAGAGTTGAAAAAGCGCACGGAATTCTTCTCAGTAAACTCAATTTGCCCAATATTTTTTTTTTGTTTTTGTTTTTTCCTGTCTCCTTCCTCGTCTTTTAGGCTATACGGGGTTTTTTTTTTCGGGCCAGGGGCTATGGGCGGGGTATTAATACCAGAGTTAAAAGACCTCCTCGGCACCTGAACGTTAACTCAGAATTATTTTAATCAATTTATCTCATATATCAGGTTGGCGGGAAACGGCGGTGCTATAGTTAGAACCTTCTCAAACCAAGGTATCGAATTATCAACGAAATCTATATGGGATGCAAATAAATTAGCATTTAGCTGAATTCAAACTATGGGTGAATGAAAGAATGAAAGCTGAGGATGACTAGGAACTAGGAAATTATTTTTACTAAGAAGAGTATGAGAATTGATATTTCCATTAATTAATTTAACGAGGAAAATAACATATATCCATATGCTAGAGAATCAATATTTGTATTGATATTCATATTGCAAACATGTTTATAATATCAATGAAAATATCGACTGTTTATATTTGAAGTCAGATATTTTGATGATATATATCCGATATCTTTTTTTTTTTTTAATTTTCTTTTCTTTGCGGAATCACTTTATGGACTTATAAGTTCATCAACATTTTATTAGATACGTTATCATTGCTTTCTTTAATGTACGGTATAATTTTTATAATATACTTATATTCAACAGGAAAATCTTTGTGACCTGTTAAATATGAATCATAAAAACTGATAACTGGGGAGCGAAGGTAAAAGAAGTACACTGAGACCTGATATCGTCACGTGACTAAAGAATCATAATCGGACCTGATAAGCTACAAATCGTGTTATGGCTCTTAGTATAAATTTAGTTCCTTCATGAACGCTCTCTTGTGGCGTATCGGTTGACTTGTTTGGACCCGACTTTACAGATCTTCTTCAGGGAGGTGTGTTCAGCAAAGAGTTTCACTTAGAACTGGGAATCGCTATTTACACCATCTAAGTGAAACTCCTAGCTGAACACACCTCCCTGAAGAAGACCTGCAAAGTCGGATCCAAACGTTCGCTTTTAATAAAATAGTTTTGCCACTATTTAGCCTATTTATGACCACCACCCCGGAACATCTCCTTCCTTTATAATGGAACTGTCAACTATTAAATATTCAAAATATATATATCTTTAATAAACAGCAAATATTTGGGGCAAATGCCAAAATATAAGGCAAAACATTGATTACTTTTCCTTTATTTTCCTTTTTCTGCCGTAGTTTGGATTGGACTACTGAGGGCACAAGATGAGCAAGGGTTGTTTCTGAACGGTATTGACCTGGACGGATTGGCATAGCCATTATCTTAGAAGTAAAGTAATGGATGTAAAGATGTGTTAACGCTTTTACGCCCACTTGCCATCTTTGGCCAACCTAGGTGTTTTTTTGAGAATTATTTATTAATATTTTTCTTATTTGTACAATACTTATATGAAAAATAGCTATAAAATTTTTCCAAATACTGACTAAAAATTCTTGGAATCATTATGTTGGTCTGATACTAATAGCCTTTATAATAATTAATCAAGTAGTGTAGAGGTATAATATGGGTTTCATGAAAATGTGGTAAAAATACCATTTGAAGATATTGTTTCTGTAGGTATAAGAAAAGCGGTGGAAGTACGGATGGCGGGGATATCTGTTAAGGAGACAGAGCCTTACATATAAATCTCTAGCTGGGAACGGCATACATTCCCTTCGAGGGTCGCGGATAAATTTATTCATACGAAGCAGTTAAATGAAGTTGGAAGAGTCGTAAATGCCTTCCAACTTTAATGGTCTTAGCAGGTATTAACAAGTCCACAAAGTAACTGCGGACTCAACGTTAAAACGGCCATTCTCTCTGTTTGCTTCCCTTCTTTTTATCCTAATTATCCTTTTATATATTTTTTTATATCCTTGCCATCTTACGAGTCCTTACAATGTTGCCGGGATAATATACGAGCGCACCACAGATATGGCCCCGCCAATTATGTCCTGATCAGGACCTCCTTTATTGCTGCTTAAAGCAGAGGGTATAAATTATGTCAGCCATAATGAACACGAGGAGCTCCAGCGCAGATGGTTTTATAATAAGCAACATTGTCAATACTTTGTTCTCACTGCCTACCGCTGTCGAGGAATTCATATTATTTTATAAAATACAATGTAATTGTATATATTTTTTTCGTTATAAATCTGTACTGATCAATCCAAATATGATACTGCATAGTTCGTGGAGTTTTATTAATACTCATATAGGCCGTGGTGCAGACCCATTTTCATCAAATTATTAACATCCGCCTGAAAATTCGTGAATCTCATCGTAACTTACAAATATTTTATTTACGAAAATTCTCGGAATTGGGGCGTTTTCAATTTGGAAGTTGGCAAACTTTGTCTATTTAATTAGGTATTAAAAACTCGTAAGTACCCATTTGCTTTCTACCTGAATCGTAAGAAAAATTGAGAAAAAAGATGGCCTCCAAAAATAATGAGCCGTTTTGCGTGACCAACACCCCTAAATTCTCAAAATAAGGAGGTTATTTTATAGTCATCCGGGCCAATAATTTTGTAGGTCACCATTATTATCGAAAATTTACGAGTATTTAGTAGTGTATTTACGAGTTTTTAGTACTTAATTAAATAGACAAAGTTTGCCCCTCCTCTCCAGATTGAAAACGCCCCAATTACAAGAGTTTTCGTTAATAAAATAGTTGTAGATTACGATAAGATGAAACTATTTACGAAGTTTCATTCAGATGTTAATAATTTGATAAAAAGGGGTCTGTACCACGAACTTATACAACTGAACTCCATACAATAGTCTCAGCTCTCCACTTTTTCAAGCCAATAACCACCCAAAAACATTGCAACAGTAACTAATTCAATAATTCCCAAAGATGAATGAATAACATATAGCATATAATATACGAAAGCTTTGGGAAAATCGGCACATTTTACCGGCATACCAAGCCACATAGGAATCGTTGGTCTTTAATGAGAATAATGATGACTTAGTGTAAATTCAGGGGTATGGCTTATTGCTTAATTGGTAAAATTGAGAATCTATCGTACCTTTTTCAAAAAAATATTTGAACCCAATTTGATCTTTCGTTCGGCACAAATTGTTTCATTTCAACATTGTACTCATACTATAGCTATCTGCCAATTATAAATTTGTCATAATATAACATTATCACAATAATAATTATATCTAACATTTATTTATTTATTTTTGGACGAAATGGTCTTTTAAGAGCTCGCGAATATCATTACTTTTCCTTTCTCACTTTCGCTTTTCTCTTCTCCCAGGATCTTTTCATCATTTTTATAAACCATCTTCAACTATTTTTTTTAAATAGTCAAGTGGGCAAAAAATAATGGAAACTTAAAATTTACTTAAAGAAAAAAATAATCTTTAACTGTTTTGTATAGTTGTCATTTCTTTTCCCATTTTTCTCAACTAAGTTATTATTTTCGCAATACCTTTCCTTAATTTTTATAAGCAGCAGACTTATATTTTACTCACTTTTGTCAAAACGATTTTCTATAAGACTAACCTAGGTTAGTTTACCTAGGCCTCACAACCATTGTACATACCTTTTTTTTAAGTAAATAATTTGATAAAAGTAAATAGTTTTTTATATCCCTATATTTTTATAAACCATTTTCAACTATTTTTTCTTTAAATAGACAAGTGGGTAATAAATTATAAAAAAAAGCGGAAACTTCACAATTTATTTATATTAAAAAAATCCTTAACTGTTGTGTTATTTATAATTAAATTTTCCATTTTCCTTAACAAATTTTTGTGGCTTTCATTCACGAAGGATCGTTTAAGGGTTGCTTATTAGGTACTTTCAGAGAATTTTCAACATTAATGCGAATCACAACTCAAGTTCTGACGGTGGATCTTTGCAAATGGCTTTAGTTGACAACAAATTTAGTCCGTGGGCGGGGTAGCCGAATGGGCTAACGCGTGAGCACTGCACACGTTGCCGTTGCCCTGATTTATCAATCAAATGATATAAAATAGTCAGGAGTTCGCGTCCCGGTGCCGAGGGAGTCTTTTAAATTCAGGCCCACACTCCCTTCCCCGGGAAAACCCCGTATAGCCTAAACGGCGAGGAAGGGGAGAACGCAAAAAAACAACAAAAAAAAAATTTAGTCTTTTACTGATGTCGTTTTTTCTATACAGTCAATTAGTTTATTATTCATGAAACTATGACAAGAATTTATGACAGCGTATTTTGTACTAGTAATAGGCACTCTCCAAATTCTCCACAGTTTTAAACAAGAAAATGACAAAGTAAAAATGAATAAATCAAAAATTCAAAACTATCTCCTAAAGAAAAGTGATAAGATGATAAGCTAAAGTGATAATAAGCTCCCTGAAACAAACACACAGGCTTGCTCCGTTAAAAAATAAACTTTAAAATCAACCTAGGATTCCACTTGGATAAACGTCTCACTTGGAATCCGCATACTAGACTGAAACGACAAGGAACTAACTACTCAACGTTTCCGACTGCTCCAACACTTACTAGACAAACGCTCTAAACTTTCAATTAATTACAAAAGACTCGTCTACTTAATCATAATAAGATCTATATGGGCAAACGGAGTTGAGCTTTGGGACTCTACCAAATCATCGAACCAGAAATAAAACCATTCATAAAGATCTTAATGTTCCACATGCGCTGATTTAGCCCGAGCTCGCAATCCACTTGTTTCCAGCCTTGCTTCTTCCTCGATTCCTGATAATCCCTCTATGCGTCTGAAAAGAAGATGGCCTCGTGAACTTCTCACCCAGAATTAAATAGGGAGTCCTACCATTGGGCAGTATCTCTTCAAGTCTGTTCATGTCATTATTTATAATGTGTGCATTTTTACTAGTTGTATTGTTTATACATTTGTAAATTTCATTAAATAAACAAAAAAAAATCAATCAATTAGCTATGCCATGATATCAACCTCAGAAGGTTCAGACACCACCCTCCCAAGTGTTATACCTTCGAAACTAATCGTATTTGCAATCTCTTTTGGACGTATAAAACTTATCACATGTTAACGACCTGAAAACTGCCTATTATTGGTACATTTACCCTAAATGCAGTTAAAACCTAATCAAACCAAGACCACGAATTGTGTGTTTAATAGCTATCTTGATAATATTATGTTGTATATATGAATAAACATGTTTCACTGTGCTTATAGATTGGATGCATTAAAGAGAAGGATGGATATCTAATGAGTGCTCTAACTGGAGTATACTTGTTTTCAATTATTCTATTACTCTAATCTCATATAAAAAACCGCTGCAAATTATTTCACAATGGTTTATTATTTCCAAACAATTATACATCTAAAGTAGCATTAGATTCCTAGATACAAAGAAACATAAATAAAAGGTGATTCCAATTATTGAACTAAACCTTTTTTAATCATTAGTAATATGCTAAAAAAACTAGCATTACTACAGTAACACATTATCATTGGTTTCAAAAACCAAAACAAAGGATATAACCTTTGCGGTAGAAAATACAAAAAAAAACTAGAGACCACATCTTTGCTCCTAATTATCGGATTTTAACTTTTTTTTAAAAACATTAATTTAATTTTACCATCCCTCTTAACTTTTATTCCAGCTTCTTTTCGTTGAAGTATATTATATAGATAAATATAAAGGGCGTCGAGAAAATGACTTTAGCGAAGTTTCATTGAAATCGGTACGTTCCTTTAGGCGCTACAGTAGCAATGCAGATTTTTCGGCCGCTGTTATGAAAGTAAAAGGCGGATAGGAATGTTGATGAAGGAGGATCATCCTCGGGTGACTTCTGGTCTTATAACCAAATTTGAATAAAATCGGTCCTGTAGTTTCGAAGAAAATGGGCGGACGTCGGGCGGAGAAAAAAATTTTTATTCGTTTTTCGAATTATACGTATCTTGAAACGTAAAACCTCAAATTTTGCGAGGGGTTAAGTTTTTGAATTTTTTGGTCGAACACAGTGGTTCATTATTGGAAATAATAAACCAAAATGAGGAGACAAAGAGGACGATCCAAGAAGATATGGTCGTTGGATATGTGGAGGATAGTATGGCTCCCAGAACACTTCGAAAGAAGACCGGAAGAAATGGCAGGAATGTTTAGGAACCGTGAATAACTTCAAGCGCACAAGAAGATAAGATAAGATGTAAGAGATTCGGCGGTGTTAATGGATACAAATATATACCATTCAACTTCTTGTAAGTGTAATTTATTATCGTAATGCGTTTTATTTATTAATGTGATATATTTCGACTGGAGGCATTAAATATTGTTATGCCCGCCCCTCGGCTCGAGGCTACGGTTATGGAATAAGCTAATTTGTATTTTAATTAACAAGTGGGCGTAACTACTTAGCTCTGCTTCTTAGCCGGCTATTGGCGAACGTTTCAACAGCTGACCTTTACTGAATCGAATTTATTAAACTGGTCTTCGCTTCCACGGAGTCCATTGAAAATAAATAATTATGATTTATGCGTTATCTTAATTGATGAGAACCATTTAAGTTTCACCCACTTTAAAGAAAGTCCAAACCTCATTATAAGATCTATTAATTTCATTCTTGTGTTAAAGAAACGTTGAAGATCTATAGGAAGAAGTATTATTACAGCATTGCTTTTTATTTTTAATTTCCTATATATGACATACACACTAAGAGAAAGTATTGCAATCGTGATGAATTTCGAATTTGAGTTTTTAATCGAAATATACTTTTTAAGCAACCAAATTACTAAGTCTTGCGAAATGGTCTGTGTATACATGATCAATCTTGATGGCCCCATAAGTTACTTCATTTTTCTTTATTTGTTGTTAAGGATGATTTACTGTGTTATATATCAACGGTTCTGCCCTATTTTCTTCTTCCATCTCTCAGGAAGCCTATCATACCCTTTTTGCAAAATTGTTGAGACGCAAAATATTCATCAAGGTGTGTTTTTATTTTGCTTTCGGGTTTGTGACATTTACCACGGAGGGAACTTTAAACGAATGAAACAAGTAATAATCGGATGGGGCAAGGTATGGAGTATGAGGGAGAAAGTCCCAATCATCCTATAAGAGTTCCTGTCTTTCGGCCAATCCCGCATGCTGCACTGGCTTCCTGAGAGATGGAAGACCGTAATAGAGTAGAAATATTTATTTACAACACAGTAAATCGCTCCGGTTATCGGAGATTTTTTAAAAACCTTTCAGTACTTCTTTCTAGGGTTCTGGTCTTAACGTCTGATAACATTAGTGTTGCCAACGTTGCGAGCCCGAGACGAGTCTTGGTCTTACAAACTCACTCTTGGTCATGGTCTTGGTCTTGCGCAAGAGTCTCGGAGTTACTTATTATCTTATTACTATAGAGATATTACAATATTTTTTAAGATAGGAGAAACCTAACTAAGCCAGAATGAAAATTTAGAGGAGTTAAATGCAAAAGTATATTGGTTATAACAATTATTAACATATAGTAACTAAGATTGTGGAGTATTAGTATCCATTTTGCCTTAATTTTTATTTTAAAAAATCGATTTTTTTACCAATCCTCGTCTTGGTCTTGCAACAGTTAGGCGGCCTTGTTCTTGGTCTTGCAAAGGGCAAGACCAAGATCGATTTTGGGCAACACTAGATAACATCATTCAGATTAAAAAAAATTAATGGAACAATCTATGTGTTGCAACACTACCGCCATCTAATTTCTATTTTTTCTAATCAATTGGAATTTCTTGTTTTATTTTTTAATCTTAAACTGTTTTCAGAAACAGGAATTTTAAAATAATTTTTAGTATGGGAAGTATATGTAGTAGTGTTATTGAGAATAAGTGATTTTTAAGATACAAGATGTCAAAGTGTTTATGTCGTCGATCAGCAGATTTCATTATATCATTCAGTTCCTTGAACCTCTATCCCACGACGGATTTGGTTCTAAAGAGGTTTGTTTTGCAACACAAATATGGTGTGAATTTTCTTCTCGGTAGATCCCTGTCCTATTCATCGGTTGATGTCAGTGATGTCCATTCTGGATCGCTCTACTTCATCTAAGAGCAGTCCGGGTCTGTATATGGTTAAAACGGTCCATGATCCAAAGATGAAGTTCAACACTCGCCACATTGAAGTGCCTTGACTCTCACCACCACGAACCACCCCACGAAATTCACCAGATAATCCAGTTTCCTTTCTGGATACGCGCTATTCTAGGTCTTTTCATACCTCCTATTTATTCATATGGGTAATTAGTGGCATTTAAAATATCTCGCTATGTACAAGATTAAAAAAATCGCTGCAAATTATTTCACAATGGTTTATTATTTCCAAACAATCATATATATCTAAAGTAACATTATCTTCCTAGTAACGAAGAAAATGAAATAAAATGTGATTGCAATTATTGACCTAAACATTTTTTTTTCATCATTAGTAATTTGCTAAAAAAAATAGCATTAATTCATTAACACATTCAAAAATAAAAATCCAAAACAAATGATATAACCTTTGCAGTAGAACATGTAAAAAACATCGAGAGACAATATCTTTGCTCCTAATTGTCTGATTTTAATGATTTTTTTAAAAAGGAACTATATAACTGTTTAAAAAAAAACATATAATATTGATAAAAAAGTTTATACTTTTTGAGTTATTCGGAATCTAATTTGACCACCCTCGTAACTTTTTTCCCAGCTTCTGCTCGTTGAAGTATGTTATATAGATAAATTTAAAGTGCATTGAGAAGAGGACTTTAGCCAAATTTCCATCTTGAAAGGAAAAGGTGGATAGTAACGTCGATGAAGAAAGATCATCAACAAGTGGCCTCTGACTTTAAATCCAAATTTGAAAAAAAATCGGTGCAGTAATTTCGGAGAATATGCGCGGCCGGTGTACGGACAAAAACATTTTTATTCCTTTTTCGAATTCTACGTATCCTGATACGTAAAACCTCAAGTTTTGAGAGGGGGTTAAGTTTTTGAATTTTTCTTTCGATCACAATGGTTCATTATTGAAAATAATAAACCAAATGTCGTAGTGACGTCATATATTTCTTTATCGCATTGAGATTTAGTAGAAATATTCTTGAGGTGGAATTCTTAAATGTTTCTCAGTAAAAGGGCACATGGACTAATAAGTTCTTATTGCAGCTATAGGCTCAAATGATTTCTACATTTCCAAATTCGTTTCACTGATTCACAGCCTATGATGTGTGGTGTACGGGTGGTAGGGATAAAAGAACAATGTCGGAGAGAAGACACGAAGTTGAAGGCGCCGCAGCGTAAAGGCAAATTGGAACAGCTCCCTTTAACGACCTACTCAATGGCTGCATAAAATCCTGCCCATACCCCCTTCCCTCCCCCCCACCCAGTATTATAATAATCTATTTTTTACACCGACCCGCCGATAAACATCTGGCTGGAAGTGAGGCGCAATCACTGTTACTGAAATAGATTGCAATATATTTATTATTCCATAGGCTACAATATATCGTCCATCGCCACGCCCTCGGGCTTTCCTTTCCAATTAAAGTTCTTTTTCTACATATTTAAAAGTAACATACTTTATATGAATACAATTTTAAATTTAACGGAATCGTGGGTTTATTTCAAAAAGCAATTAAGTGCATTTTTGATACAGGTTAACTTTCAAATATGTTTTTGTCAATTTCAACTTTATTTATCGATACAAAGCGATGTAAGTGCATCATAAAAACAGAAATATAAAAGAGTTTGTTTTATTTTCATGAACCTACAGTGTTTTCGTATCGATAAATAAAGTCTAAATTGACAAAAACATATTTGAAAGTTAACCTATATCACAAATGCACGTAGGGCCTGTTGCTCCAACTCAGTAAAGCTTAGATTAAAATTAAGATCTAAGATTAAACCAAATTTTCTCAGGTCGACCGATCAAGATTTAAACTTGGTTTAATCTTAGGTAACGCTCAATCTAAGCTTTACTGAGTTGGAGCAATTAGCCCTTAGTGACTTTTTGTAATAAAACGACGATATACTCCTTAATATCATAACTGAGACAAGATATAAACTAAATTGGAAATAATACACTGTATATAATATTACACCGAAAGGTCCATACTACATTACAAAAACTAATGTAAAATGAACTGATGAATACTGAGGTTATCAACTGCCTCAACAGGTGGGAAGAAATAAATGAATTAAAGCTGAATGCAGATAAAACTAAGGCTATTCTCATCGGGTCCAGACATCTCATCAGCCTCCTCCCTTACTTTCCTCTACTTTACCTCAATAACCGTCCCATCAATGTTTTCCCTACAGTCAAAAACCTAGGAGTAACCTTGGACTGGAACCTCTCCTGGAATAACCATATCTCCCAGATTATCCTAAAACCCATAACTGTTCTTTAACAACTCCTAAGATTCCTTGATTGCATTCCTCAGATAGATCCTTGTAACCTCCCTTATATTCCCCTACTTCGACTACGCCTATTTGGTGAATGAGGGCTATCTGCCAGGCTAGAAATGAGGCCAACGAAACTCATGAACTGTTTCATAAGATACATCTTCGGGATTCCCTCAAACATGTTTCATACTGGTACACCGAGTTAAAGTGGCTTTATCTTACTTCCTGACGGCAATTCCTATTTAGTGCTTTCCTTTTTCAAGTCTTTAGATCCAAAAACCCTCCTTACATCCTGGAACCCCTTACAATACTTTCCTCTATCCACTCTCTTAATACTAGGTCTCAACCTATAAATTTATACATCCCCTCCACAAAATTACTTCCTTCAGCAAATCCTTCGTCATTCGTGCTACCTCCTTTTGGAACTCTCTTCCTACCTCCATACGTCAATCTTTGTCCACAAATCCCTTAAAACAACTCCCGTAAAATTACTTTTATCTGTATACCGTTTAATTTCAATCTACTGCGTAATTGCTATAACAATCAACAGTTAATTAGTTTGTATTTTTATTATTCTAAGTCAGACTACGACCCATAAATTGTAACTCTGTTATTATTAATGGGATGGTAGTCCCAGAATTAAATTATTTTATTTCATTTCAAGAACTAAATATGGACTAAAACCGGACACCATTTTGAACCATCACACTTTACCTGGTTAGGCCACAAAAGCAAAGGATAGGTAACATTTGATACATGGATTTGAACATGGACGACCCAACCGATCTCTTCTACCGGCCAAATAATGCTGTAACAAATATTATGTACAAATTATAATTATATAAATATTATTTGCAAAAATTTCCGCATATACATTTATATATTTATATTTATATATATATATATATATATATATATATATATATATATATATATATATATATATAATTTCACTTACTGCTTTATGAAATATAACAGGATATTCCATTAGCAAAAGAAAATATGTAAAGGGATGATAGTATACCTCAAGAACTACAAAAAAAGATTTTGGTCCGATTTTTCGTAGAAAAGTAGAAAATATATTAATTATTTAATAAAACCTTTACTTAAGAGACAATTAATTAATAAGTATAATTAAAGAGTCTCTAGTATCATCGGCGTCTCAACCCCTTGAAATAATCTGAAAATGCTAATAATAATAAATAAATAAATAATGCTGAAAGTGTTACCATATCTCGACGTTTCAAAATAGTAAAATAATTATTAATTAATTAATTTGACTTAATTGAAATAATTAACTGCCCCTGTTTGGTAAAATGGCCAAGTATAAACTATGAAATAATTTGGTAATTAAGTGAAGGATAAAAAGGAGAATAGTTTTAATGTATAATAATAAATGCATAGTAATATATACGAAAGTATCAAATATGCAGCAGAAGTTAAGTGGATAGTGACGAAAAACTAATGGCTAATTGGTGTAATAAAACTGTCTACTTTTATATTAGTGAATGGAAATAAATATTTCCATGGAAACTAAATTGGAACTTTTAACATTTTATAGTTTAGACCCAATAATAAATTTTAATACCTATATTTCATCGATATGTAATGAAAAATCATAAAGTAGTATTTTAGAAAACTAAATCAGTAATTTGACGAATTTACCCTCTGTGATAACATGGTTAACTTACAATTAGTTTTACTACTTTTGAAATTTAATAGGGTTTGTGTTATTTTAATGTATTTATGAATTTTCGTATTTATAAATATGAACGAAATTCTGGAATGTGTTCTTTAAAGTTTAACTGAAACTAACATACACTTCACTGATTTTTAGTATTACCCCAAATCAGGCAGTGGTAAGTGAATGTTGTGTGATGCGTGGACTAGATTATTATATTTATTAAATTTATTTTAAAAAAATGTGTAATGAATATTGTTTGTCCATTTTATTTCTTGTATTTATTACCAATATTATTTTTAATTATTCGTTAAAAATTAGATTCATAATTAAAAGATGATGATTTACAATAAGCTTTCATGTCAACTTTTAATAGCTCGGGTTGGTTTTCTGTATGAAAGTTAATCCGAGGCACTCCGGTCGTATACTTAACGATCCGGCCAACATGGCTAAGATAACGTTTAATCTCAAGACATTTACGATATTTTAATTTTATTGTATTCTAAAACTCGCTGTAAAATCTTTGCGAGTCGAAAATTATCGGAGGAAAGAGTTTTAATTTTTTTTAAAAGATATTTTATAGGCATATATTATAATTCTACTTCATTGCATTCTTCTTCCCTGATTTCTGTGAAAGGATCGTGGATGAGTATTTTATTGAAAGCAATCAGCAGATAATGTAGGGAGATTACAGGCAGGGTGTTGCAGGGAGAATATGTTGAACTGGAGAGATGCGCTGCGCACAGAAGTTCCTAGGTCGGAATATTGAATATTTTTATGAAATAAAAAAGGAGGAAAAAAATAAATGAAGCTGGTAGAGGATAATGTGGTTTATATACTCGGAGGTCGGAGTTTTAATTTAAACTCCGGACCATAAACAAGTCTTGGGATTTGCATACAGTAATGAGGCAACCGAAGAAACCAGGGTGCTGCTCTGTCCTCTTCTCATATTTATCTTTAACATTTTTTATCACGTTTCATCTCAATTTTTTTTGTTATTATTGCTTTTTTTTTAATTTTCTCATTTTCCACTCCACCGTATTTTCTGTTTGTACGTAATCTAATTAAGTTAGTCGGGTAGATCTCTACGCAATATCTGATTCGCTGACTGCTAAAGATTTGTTGAATACAGTTCTACCGTAAGCTTTAGCGTTGTAACATATTACATTCGCTCAGTGATTAGAAACGAAGATGTCTGCAAATTTGTATTATTGCAGTATCGAGGTTAGGTCATTTTTCTTATGGACACTCAACAGCTGCGGTCTTTGGTGTCCTTCAAATTACTTAAAACAGAAAAAAAAAATGACTTTAAAATATGTTTGTAGTTGGCGCATGCGAATAATTCGCAGAAAATTTTGTTTAGTGAAGAAATATCAAAACAATATGGAAATAAGTAGATCCTATGCATTATGTAAGGAAGGAATTAATATTTTTTCCTTGGTCGATTACAATATTCCATTTAACTTAATATACCAAAATATTTGTACAAGTTGCTTTGCTAGCACCTATTTTTAAACGCTGACTGAGAAGATTATAAAAGTAATAAAGACAAAATAATGCCCTGATCATGGGATTTAAAATAAAATGTTGGAACAAACAATTGCTTTTCAGAAATAATAATATATTAGTCAGAAAAAAAAGTGTCGTAGACTATTCTACTCCTAAATGCAACCTTTTTAAAGAATAAGACATTATTAAGATAACAAAACTAATGGACTGTAACTTTGGTACTAATTGTCTAATTTTTACGTTTTTTTTTATTTTGTTTGTAATTTAGTAATATTTCTAATTATCGAGGGCACAATCAAGAAAAAAATGCATACTTTTTGAGTCATTCACAAATAAAGTTTCTTTTCCTTCATAACTTTTTCCCCAGAAATATGGGGAGATAGGACTACTTTTCGCATGTGAAGAAGAAGAATATCGTCAAAATGAGTCGTCGATAAAGAATTTTATTTGATAAAGGAAGTTATGGCATACCGACAAAAAAACACCTTTTAGAAATAATATATATGATTTTATTAGACATATTGTTTTTTTAATGCAATTCCATTATTTTTTTTAAGTGGGTGTTGTTATCTTCCCAAGATAGTACCAAGGTTTCGTTCCATTCCCTGATCCTGAAAGAAGCTTCCATGCCGCAGACAGTCCTGCAAAATATGGCAAATCGTCAAATGCGCTTTACAAACTTCACAAATGGGAGGTGTAGGCTTATCAATGAGGAATCCGTGTGTCATTCACTTGTGTCCAATTCTCAGTCTAGTAATGACAATTTCTTCTCTTCAGTTCCTTCGGCTTGAACTGTTCCATGCTTTGGTTCCTCTTTAGATATTTTTTAACTTGTTGTGTCCATCGACGTTTTCCAAATTTCGGTTCCACGTATTTTTAGCTTGACATTTCAAATAGCTGCATATATCTGAAGTAGTGTGTATATTCGTGACCTCTAATGTGGATGGTGCTGCTTCTTTGGCTGCTTTATCCGCCTCTTCATTTCCTTTAATAAACACATGCGATGGTATCCAGACGCTATCCAGTATCCAGATTGCCAAGTTCTTTAAGTCTCTGGTCAACGACGAGTAAGCTTGAGCTTTCTTTTTGCAGTATCGTAATTCCATTCTGTTATTCAACTTCTTTTGTGATTTTTTGATTCTCAAACGACAGAACACGGACTTCGAAATGTATATGATAAAATAACTAATAGAAATTTCGAGGTAGGAAACTGACCCTATTTAGCAGACGTTCTATTGAATTATGTTTTATTCAAATCCTCTATTTGAAAAATATCTTCCTTTCGAAGTTCAGAATAGTTCACTTTAAAATATTTCTGAAGTTGTTCTTGAGAAGGAAATAATATCGTAGAAGTTAGTTTACAGATATGGCTCACTAATGTTCCGAGTTGGATGGTAAGTCTTAACTATTTACAGTTATATACAATGGTATATGGTGAGTTATATACAATGGTGTTAAAAAACAGAACAATTTTTTTTTGTAAAAATAATAAATTTTTTATTTAAAAGTATGTTAATCTTCTTGATTGTAAAAGTATTTAATCATGCAGGCATTGTGGATGAATGAATGAAAAAATAATTTTATTCTGAGACTACAGTCCCCTAAGAATAATAGCAGAGTTACACATTTATGTGTAATTCACATTTATGTGTATATATGCTAATTAACATATTAGCATATATAAATGAATGCTAATATGTTAATATTTACATATTAAAAATGCAAAATACAAACTAATTAACTTGTTGATTGTTATTACAATTGTGCAGTTGATTGAATTAAACAGTATAAGTAGTAATTTTACATAGTTGGGGCAATTTGAATGTGGAGTAGATGGTGGAACAGGAGTTGTTTGAAGGAATTAGTGGAGGAGGATTGGCGTGCGAAGGTAGGAAGAGAATTCCAAAAGAAGGTAGCACGAATGACGAAGGATTTGCTGAAGGGAGTAGTTTTATGGGTGGAGATGTATAAATTTATAGGTTGAGACCTGGTATTAACTAGAGAATAGAGGAATGTAGAGTAAGGCGTTTCAGGATGTAGGGAGGGTTTTCGGTTCTGAGGACTTGGAAAATGAAAGCACCAAGGAGGAATTGTCGTCGAGAAGTAGGATAAAGCCACTTTAACTCGGTGAATGAAACATGAGAACGCCTGTGGATATCCAAGATGTACTTTATGAAACAATTCATGAGTTTCATCAGTCTCATTTCTAGCCTGGCGCATAGCCCTCCATACACATATGTGTAATATGTGTTTTAAATACCATTAATTTCAATTAACAAAGAACCAAAAAAACCAATCCGTTTAGTTGAAGATATTTTGTTCTCTTAATTATGCTATCTTATTGTTCATATTTTACTATTTTAGTCTTTATTCTTTATTGTTGACAAGAAGAGCTGTTGTAAGAACTTTTTTTTTTCTATTTAATGTTACTTTTATTTATAAAAATAGCAAAATATCCTATTTTAAAAATGGCAAAATATTGGTCATGTAATATCATGAACAAATGAGAAAAATGAGACCTGTTTCAACTCTCTAGTTCAAATAGATTTTGAGAAATAGCCTTATTTCAAAAACACAACGTTTCTCGGATTTTTTCATCATTTTAAAAATGTATAACTAAAATAATTTAAGTTCAAAAAATTCAAAATTTTGAAATTTTCTTAACATTAATACAAGCAAGAAATGACAAACAAAATGTCAAATTCCAAGACCTATAGGCTCAATATTGTTTTAAAACAGGTTGATTTGATTCCATATGGCCCATATGAAATGATCCATTATAATCAAATGAGAATATATATTTTATGAAATGTATTATATGTATATTATGAACAAACTTATAATTTCATAATATAATACGTAAAAGACTCGTTAAATACATTGTAAATATAAAAAAAACAACTAAGGTTTGTGCTTTAGACCACACAATATAAGTGAAAACATCGACAAGGAGAGATCAATAATATGAAATGTAAATTATAAATAATAGCTGATTACAAAGAAGATGAAACGCTTAACATTTCCCTCGCTTATAGTATACAGATTCGATTTTTAGTATCTGAAATATTTCAATCCTTAGGTTGAACTAATTTAATTTTGTTTTCAACACTACTTTTTATTTTCGCGTCCCTAACACGGCGTTGCTTTAAGATGCAATTTGAATTATAGCCTATTAAAGAGAGGATAAAATGCTGAACAATTCCCTTGCTTACAGTATGCAGGCCTGATTTTTAAGAAATTAACTACCTACATGAAATGGTGTTTAAGTGATTCTTAAAGTCCTATTAAACGTAATTGCACGAAGAATAATACTTTAAGAGATAGTTTTTAATATTTTTTTCTATAAAACATGGTTATATTTTAGCGTAGATCCCGCCTGTGGAAAGCATATTTATTTTGTCCCTCTAGTTGGTGTGAGGTGTGTTTCTTTATGATCATTTCTTAATCAGCGAAACATTATCGGGGCAGTTACTCTCAGCAATTTTATATAATTACTAAACATATGAGTTTGAATCGTTAAATAACATCCTGAGGGTTAATTATTTTCAGTTATTTGTGTTTAATTTTGCCGGTATAAACTGGTAGATATGTGTGTCGTCGAAGTGTGAATTTTTGGTGTGAGTTCTCATGATTCTTATTTACTAAAGTGAAAAACCATTTAATTATACAGAAAATAATTTAAAAGTTGATAAAATGAAAAAGAAAAACGGAAACAATAAAAACATATTGCCGCTAACAGTATCTTTTTATTAAGAGGGAAACCGACACATATCGTTTTGAATCTACGTTTATTTCGGAATAGGTATTCGTGTTAATTGAAAGCATAACTAACTATTTTTTTTATTTATTTATATCTTTTTTGCTTCCACGTCAGCCAGCTCCGTCGGCACTCGAATGGAAACTACAGGTAGGACTTATTCGGCCGTTTTCACATTTTCTCCTTTTGCAGCGTTATTTTTTCAGTGACTGATCGGAGTATTGTAATATGCAGCCGACATCTGCATACAAGGAACCTCCGGGCGTGGCCTACAGTAATAAAAAAAACTGACAATAAAACGTTTATTTTTGTATTTTTTTTTTCGCTGCCGGTTTGTGGGCCGCCCTTTTGAAGCTGGCCCTCTGGTGATTACTAATTGTATTTTTTCCAAAGGGAAGTCATCCATTAACACTGGAACTTTTTATTCTGTCTCTCTCTCTCTCTCTCTCTCTCTCTCTCTCTCTCTCTCGCTCTCTCGCTCTATGGGAGACCGTTTTTGTGAAAATATAGCGGAAAAGTGTTTAAATTGATTCTTTTTTCTAGATAAAAAAATATAAGCTCGGACTTGGCTTTTTATCCATTAGCAAACTTGAACGGGTATGGGATGCTGTTTTTTTTTTCATCGCCATCCCCCCCCCTCCCGGCACAAATAGACAGATAGTACCACGGCGGTAAAAGGCCTCTAATGAGAATAAAGGTATGGATCTGCTCCGGTTATTTTCCGACCTGATGGCTTTTGAAAAATTGCTCCTCACAGCAGGTCAGCTTGGAGTAATCAAATTTTGATGCGGTTGGAAGGAGGATTTAGGGGCTTGTCCAAAAGAGGTTTGACGTAGGTTAATGGCTCCGCACATTGACATCCTGGTCTTCGACGTTGCGTCTCTGGAGGGTTACCGAGAATGAAACGTGAAATTTCGTGACAATCATTCAATCATCGCATGCGAATCTGTAAATTCCGCTCTTAAGAAAATCAAAGAATGAGTCTTAAAGAAGAAGGAAGCAAGTCTTCATTATCCTCATTCTCAGGCATTATGTACAAGCCTATTTATCAGAGGATATTTGTACATAATGCTTGGTGATCATAGCCTCATGTAGTAACTTCAGTAACGTGCCCGAGTAACGTGCTCATTGTCATGAGCTTGACAATAGGCAGATTTCCTGTAACTAATACGGAAAATTGACATTTTAGGCAAGAGGGAAAAAAATAGTACCCAGCAGCACTTCTTTTCGGCCTTGATTTATTTCCTTAATTCAAGAAAGGAGATCTCTCATCCAGGTCCTCTTTAGTTGTCTCCTGATAAGCATGTCAGCTGTGGCCATGTCGTTGATAAGTCCGTTGTCAGGTCCGTGTAGTTTAAGATGAAATCTTTAGTAGAGATCGCGTATGTGTTGGTTGATAGTTGGTTGTCGTAAGTCGTTATGTAAAGTTTTGTTGTTTACGTACCAAGGAGCTCCTGTTATAAGTCACACAATTTTGGATTGAAATGTCTGTAGTTTTTGTAAGTGTGTCTTTTTAGCAGAACCGTAAATTTGTGAGGCGTATGTCCATATGGGTTTGAGTAGGTAAGTGTATGTATTGTGTTTTTGTCTGATTTTCAAATTTGATTTGGAAAAACTGAGTACAGTATTTTCAGTCGCTTGTTTAGTGTCTGTCGTTTAATTTTGACGTGTGGGCCCCAGTTCCTGTCGAATATTAGTCCCAGGTAACGTACTGTGTTTGTCTGAGGAATTTGGTTCTCTCCTATGTAAACTGGCGGGTACGTTTCTCGTCGAAGTGTAAATGTTATATGTTGTGACTTGTCATGATTTAATCTTATTTTCCAAGTAGCAAGTGTCATGGCCGCTAGTGCAATTCAAGTTACACGTCGCTCTGCCTTTGATACGATCTAATGTGCTTATTATTTAAAATACTGCTCTAAGACTTTTTCAACAGTGACTATATTAATAGTTTTATATTTTTATATTCACATATGATCAGGTGAGTGACTATTTATTAACAATGAAACAGTTATAAATTAGTGCTCGTTTGGTTAGCCCATGTGCCTTGTAATTAATTCCCTTGCGGGTTTTACCTTATCTGCGATAAGTTCACGGCCAAGACTCGGCACTGTGTACAATAACATTCTTCAGTGTTATTCTCAGTTCGAATCCAAGACATTTAACTTCATTTTTTTTTTCTTTATATATATTTTTTTTTTCTTTCCAGAGACTCTTTTATTTCATTTTTTTCTTTGATTATTTATTTTTTGGAAATGAATTATTTTATATTTTATTTTATATCTGTATATATTTATGTAAATAATTTTGTAAATAGCTTAGTGTTTAAGAAGTTATCTCATAAATTTTAATTTTAATATTTAGGTTTATATATATATACATATTTTTTTTTCTTTTTATTAATTTTCTCTAACACTTATCATGATGGATCTGGATAAGAACACATCATGTGAAGATGTGATGTGATGCATAAAGCACCTGTACTACATCCTAGAGAAAGATATCCGCTACCATTATTTTTTATAGACCTGGAACCAGCAAAAACCAATGTTGAAATATTCCAGGTTCAACGATTGGTTTACTCAATTGTCCGTTTTGAGGAACCGAAACAGAAGCCTCTAATTGTACAATGCACTAAGTGTCAAAACTTGGGCCATACAAAGGCCTATTGTTATCACGAAGTCAGGTGCGTTAAATGTGCCGGCCTACACGCTTCAGACACTTGCCAGAAGCCAAGAGATGAGCCTGCGATGTGTGCCCTTTGTGGCGAAGCCCATCCTGCGAGCTACAGAGGATGTGAAGTATATAAAAATCTTTACAAACAAAGATCACGAAACTCAGCGGTGAAAAATCTTGGATCTGCTCAGAAAACTTACACTGAACCACCTGAAATTGAAAATCAGGATATTTTCCCAGCATTGCCGACTTCACCTTCCCTCGTCATCCAACAACAACCATCCATCTCTACAGCTAAGGACTCACCTCACCAGAATCTCAGAAATTCTCACTCCCAGTCTTCCACCAGTAAGAAGCAACCTCAACGTCAGGCGCCTCAGGCCTTCCAATCCAAGCCCATAATCCCTAATACTCAGCCTCAACCTCCTCGCCAGCAAATCCCTCCTCATCATTTACCCTTAAGAGTCAAACTCCCGCCAGAGCATCCACATCCAGCTCCATTCGTTCCTAATCCCAGGATGAACCCCCCCTCCACAAGTCCAACAGAATTTAGATCCTCCTCCTCCTCGTACCCCACGACGGGCCCATCCCCCACCCAACATTCCTAGTCGCATAACCTACCCATCACAACCTCCTGATCCAAACCCACTTCCCAGCCAAACACCATTCGACATCAACACTATCTTATCATCATTCCTGATAGATCTTCAACAGACTATCAAACCGCTCATAACCCTTCTAACCAGACTCCTTTCTGAAATCCCGCTTAGCTTCCCTCGATGAACTCAAAGTCCCTAGCTATTCTCTTATGGAACGCTAATGGACTGCAAAACCACCGTGACGAACTAGACATGTTTCTCCATGACAATTATATTGACATTGCCCTCCTAACAGAAACTCACTTCACCCAACGGACACATTTCTACATACGTGACTACATCACCTATAGATCTGACCACCCAGACAACACTGCCCACGCCGGTTCTTGCATCCTTATCCACAAATCTTTACCCCATTCCCTTATTCCTTCTATTCCAACAGATGCCATTCAGTCAACTTCTGTAATCCTCTCAACTCGTCCTTTCCATCTAACACTTTCAGCTGTATACTGTCCTCCTGGCAATTCCCTCTCGTACAGCCTACTTGAATCCTTTTTACAATCCCTCGGATCGCGCTTTATTGCTGGAGGAGACTACAATGCTAAACACCAACGATGGGGTTGTCGATCATCCAACTCCCGTGGTAATACCCTTTCACAAGTTTCTTCTTCCAACAATTATTCCATCCTCTCGCCCATGAATCCTACTTATTTTCCAACATCCCTCAAAAAACGTCCCGATATCCTGGACATATTTATCACCTCCCAGATTTCCTCCTCCCAAACTATAATCAAATCCCTGGATGACCTTTCTTCAGACCATAGTCCAGTTCTGCTTTCACTACATTCTGACTTTGCTCCTAAACCATCACTTCCTAAACTGATCACTGGACGAGTAAACTGGGACAAATTTCGTGATGATTTGGAAAACAAACTAGACCTCAAAATCCCGCTAAAAACAAAAGAAGACATTAATGGTGCCATAGAAAAACTGACATCATCAATAACAGACAGTATAAATAATAACACCTTTATCAATAAGATTAACTTCCCACAAAATACTAACTTGCCACAGCATATTCGCATCTTATTACAGGAAAAACGCAGAGCAAGATCGAAGTGGCATAGGACTAGATACCCAACAGATAAATCGCATTACACACAACTGACTAACAAACTGAAATCAGAAATTAGAAAATACAAAATTCAAAATTTACTAAATTTTACTGAAAAACTTACAACCACTGACAAATCATTATGGATGACCACCAAAAAACTTCTTAAGTTTCAAGACTTTAATCACCCACTACTTACTGATTCCCAAACCTGGTCCAAATCCGACGAAGAAAAAGCCCAACTATTTGGACAACATCTTTTCCAAACTTTTAATCCACATCCCGATATCCTTAATTCAACTCACATCAATTGTATTGAAGCAGAACTGGATATTCCTCTCCAAATGTCTCTGCCACCCAAAGCATTTCATCCCATAGAAATATCCAACATCATTCAAAAATTACCTTCCCGTAAAGCTCCTGGACATGACCTAATTACATCCCAGATCCTAAAACTTCTTCCTCGAAAAGCCATCCTATTCCTTACTTATATATATAATGCTGCACTCCGTTCTACATATTTTCCTGATCTTTGGAAACGATCTATTGTTAAAATGATCCACAAACCCAAAAAACCACCAGAATACCCATCCTCTTACCGTCCTATCTCTCTTTTACCCATCATGGGCAAAATCCTAGAAAAACTCATCTTAAAACGCCTGTACCCTATCCTAAATTCTAAACACATAATCCCAGATCACCAATTTGGTTTCCTAACTTCCCATTCCACTATACAGCAATGTCATCGTGTGGTAGAAGTAGTCTCCTCTGCATTGGAGCGCGGAATGTACTGTACGGGAGTCTTTCTCGACGTTGAACAGGCGTTTGATAGAGTTTGGCACCCGGGACTGCTGTACAAACTCCGAAAATTCCTACCACCTACATACTTCCTCATTATCCGTTCCTACCTTACTGATAGATACTTTAAAGTAAATCACAATAACGCCTATTCATCCCTTTTTTCCCAGTCTGCTGGTGTTCCTCAAGGTAGTATCCTAGGTCCTATCCTCTATAC
Source organism: Nezara viridula (assembly GCA_928085145.1). Taxonomy (NCBI): domain Eukaryota; kingdom Metazoa; phylum Arthropoda; class Insecta; order Hemiptera; family Pentatomidae; genus Nezara; species Nezara viridula. Next base: position 108,580,458 of record OV725079.1, on the reverse strand, counting down.
AGTTTATACAGCTGACATCCCTACCTGTCCCAACACTGTCATCACCACATATGCCGATGACACATGTATCCTATCAGTAAACAATGACCCAGCAATTGCATCCCAAATGCTTCAATCACACATCATAAATCTAGAAGAATGGTGTCAAAACTGGAGAATTAAAATAAACTCCAATAAATCCCACCAAATTACCTTTACCCTTCGTCGTAAACCAACGACTTCCTGTCCTACAGTTTCCTTTAACAATACTCCACTTATCCCTGTTGAGCAAATCCGATACCTAGGACTCCACCTGGACAAACGACTAACTTGGAATCCTCATACTTGACTGAAACGACAAGAAACCGCTCGACGTTTCCGATTACTTCAGCACTTACTAGACAAACGCTCTAAACTTCCCATTAATTACAAAAGACTTATATACTTGACTATAATAAGACCTATTTGGACTTACGGAGTTGAGCTATGGGGCTCCACTAAACCATCGAATTCCTCTCGCATCCAATCCTTACAATCCAAAATCCTTCGTAAAATCCTCAATGCTCCTTACTTTGTCACTAATAAAATTATCCATAAAGATCTTAATGTTCCTTATGTTTCAGATCTGGCCCAATCCAGATACCTATCCTTCCATAATAAACTTCAGAATCATCCCAACCCTCTCGTTTCTAACCTTGCTTCCTCTTCAATTCCTGATAACCCTCCGAGGCGTCTGAAAAGAAGATGGCCCCGTGATCTCCTAATATAGTCATATCATTAGAGTGCTACCATTGGGTAGTTACTCAGCAAGTGTATTCATGTCATTATATCAATTATGTCCAAATTTACTTGATGTATTTATGTAATACAGTTGTAAATGTCTTAAAGAAATAAAAAAAAAAAAAATCTTATTTTCCAAAGTGAGTACCAATTTTGTAAAGTCAGTAAATGATTTTGTTTATTAACACACATTTATAAATATTGGAAGCTAATTCATATTCTTCAATACAAGTCAGATTCTTCTCTTAATATGACTAATACTTACTGTTGTTATTTAGGGCTTAGAGGCGTATAACTCTGACACCATCAACGCGATTTAATCTTCATTTCAATAATAAATTATTATGGGGAAAAACCTTAAATTAAAATTTTTTTATAGCAAATCATTAGCTTTAAGAAAATTTATCACCGACTCCACTTTAACGTCATTATTTAAAAGAAAAGATAATTTTGGATTGATATTTAGTTATGATTGATATGTAATAAGGACACACTTGGAGAATGTGGCTGGATGTGAGAATACTGTTACAGTGTTGGAATTTTGGAGCAGGCTGTTTCCTTATGAGATAAGAATATGTTAGGTTTGTATGTCCTATCCTTAGTCTAGTTAAGGCAACTTCCTCTCTTCGAGTAGGGCGGTTCGAAGTGGACCATGGTTTTACAGATTGTTTAATTTCCTTCAGTTTGTTCGGTGGGCTCTCATCTCACATGGATTGCTAGCTAACAGCTATTTCATGTGCTGTTAATATGGCAGCGCCCTGGTATGAAAGAGCGAAAGGCTTGGCTGCCACGTCCACCATCTCATAAATAATACTTATTGTTTTTCCTATCTTTCTAGCAAATTAACCTCCAATTAGTATAGTTTCTGTGTGAATTCCGTTTTTTTTTTTATAGAACGTAGATGCTCGTGTACTGATAGATCTTTCGGGAGAACTTTTCTACATCGGTATCGACCTACTGACACACAATGGAATAATGTCTTGGGCAATATATGTTTGAACTCAATTTGTAAAAAGTTCCTGTTAAATTTTAAATAGTATTTTTATAATTGAATAATTATTCCAAATGAAGATCATGGAATTCAAAATTTAAAAGGCTGTAACATTTCCGGATCTTCTGAGAACTTTTTAATATATATATATATATATATATATATATATATATATATATATATATATATATATATATATATATATATATATAGTGTTTGTAGCAGTCATATATGTTACATTTTTACCATGTTCAATATTATAATTACCAACAGTAATCATTTATTTACCCAGTAGTTTTCATTTCATTCAGAAAACATGTTACTATATTGAGTGACCTCTATATGAAATTAATTAACAAAAAATGTAGTTAACAATGCAGTGATATTTTTTATAAATATATACTGAACAAATTCAACCATCTTGACTATGCTAATTTGTTGAAGAGAACTTGGGAAGATCCAAAATAATCCTTTTTATCAAATTATGAACACGCGTTTAAAATTTCGTAAATGGCCTTATCTCATCGTAACCTACAGCACTCTTTTCTACAAAAATTCTCGCAATAGAAAATTTTCAATCTGGAGATTGGCAAACTTTGTCTGTTTAATTATAAACTAAAAACTCATGAACACCCATTCGCTTTCCACTTGAATTCTAAGATAATTTGTTCAAATAATCGAGAAAAAAAAGTGCTTACAAAAATATTGCGCTGTTGCGCTGGCAGTACCTCCTCCTACATGTCAAAATAACAAGGTTATATGGGCCATAAGGCCCAGTATATTTGCAAGCCACCTTTATTATCGATTTTGTGATTAAATTATCTTATGATTCAAGTGAAAAGCAAAAGGGTATTTAGGAGTTTTTAGTACCTCAATAGATTAATCAATTGATGAGAAACAACACCCCATTTCTGAAAACGTTCGTAAATAAACAAATTATACGTTGCGATAAGATAAGCCATCCATGAAGTTTTAGACAGATATTGATATTTGATAAAAACTGGATCTGTGAATTAATCAACTAGGTCTGTCAATGACCTTTAAATGATCACCTCTCGTTCATTTTTTCTAAATTTTACCTAATGAATCTGGAATTTATAAACCATATAAAGCTTCCCTGCCTTTGGAAGTGAGGAAGTAAATAAAAAATATAATAAAGGAATTTTTCATTAAGGTGTTACTATACCGTACTGTACTCCGTAGGTCAGTAGCGGATTCAAGATTTATTTTTTTGGAGGATTTTGTTATTTTTTTTTACAATGGTATTTCTACCGAAGAAAAAAGAAAGAAACTTCATCTCTCTACCCTCTCAAGATATCCTCTCCTATTCTTAAAAACAATGATAGTGGCAGTATAATTTAAAACATATACAATTACACTTATAAATACAATTACTACTCTCTTCCCTTGTCGCCTGGTTTGAAACCTTTCATGTCGAAAATTGATGACCCCGTTGAAATGTCTCCTTCCCTCTCAAAATTCCAAGGCCCCGTCAAAATATGCCTTCCTCAAGAATTTTGAACTTGCGCTATGAACTCCCGTTCTGGGTATCCCTGCCTATACGAAATGATGTTTAAGTCATCCTTGAAGGCCTTTGTTCATGCATCATCATTTAAAAAGAGTATGTGTGTTTATTTTTCCTTTCCGCCCACTGAGTTATTAGAAGCGTTTACGAATATTCAGAGAGACCTAGATAGGATAAGTACCTGGGCAAGCTTGAATAAATTAAAGTTGAATGCAACGAAAACTCAGGCCATTCTTATAGGTTCCAACTCCGTCCTTAGATCCATTTCCACTAATCCTTCCTTGATTATTAATGACCAGCCAATCTCCTTCACCTCCTCTGTAAAAAACTTAGGAATTACCATTGATCAAAACTTATCATGGAAACCCCATATTGCTCAAATCTCCAGAAGGTCAATTGGTACATTTGAATTATTTCATCGTTCTCGTCAGCATCTCCCACAACCTATCTGTAGGCTCCTCGTTTCCTCATTGATTTTCCCCTACTTTGACTATGGCTGTGTGGTATACGGTGACCTCTCGTTGGTGCTTGAGGACAGACTGAAGATAATGATGAACTATTTTTTAAGATTCGTCTTCGGCACTTCGAGATGGTCTCATGTGTTCCACCTATATGCCGAGTCAAAGTGACTCTTCCCCTCTTCCCGCCGCCTATACTTCCTTGGAAATTTCTTATACCAAACGATCAACTCCCAGCACCCTTCCTATATCTGTTGTCTCCTCCAGCCTAAACCCTTAGTCCACTTAATAAAAACGAGATCCCGTGTTTCTGACCTCTATATTCCATTCCACAGGACAAAAACCTATGAACGTTCCTTCTTAGCCCGCTCCGTCTCCTATTGGAATTCTTTGCCACATAACATCCGTCATGCCTCTTCCCTGTCAACTTTCAAATACCTCCTTTTCCAATATCTCCTTACATTCCAAACAGAAGATTTACCACCATAAATTTCATTTTATGAACTGAATTTGCGTGAAATAAATGGTGGTGCCTACTGTTTAAGTTTCAGCATAAAACAGCAATGATCTTTGTCACCTAGATTGACTATTATTTTTACTATTCATTTTTTTTTTCTCTTCTCCTCAGGTTGTGCTTTTTCTTTCGGGTATATATGTTTATATTTTATACTTTTTGTCTTTCTGTGTGCCAATATGAGAATGTACGTATAAATAGTTCCTTTTATTTATTTTTTTTTCCATTACACCACAAGTAATCCTAAGATTTTATTTTATCTTAGTGTCTGCATATTATTATATAAATCAGTGTAGATATTATTAAATTTTGTATTAAGTTAGTTTTCTATTAGATAGCCTATTGTTTATAAATTGTGTAGTTATGTATATATAAATATGTAATTTATCTTCTTTTTTTTTTCATCACAATTAAGTAATTTTGAGAAGATTTTATGTTCATTTGTATATATATTTTATTTTTTATTGTTTACTGGTTACATACTTTTTAAATAATGTATATAATATTAAAATTTTTAGAAGTTAGTATTTGGCCAGATTTGTACTTTACTTTGTATTAACTCATCATTGTTATTCTAAAGGGACTTAGTCCCAGAATAAAGTTTAATTTTCTATTCTATTCTATTCTATGTGATCATCTTAGGCTATGCGTGGTTTTCCCAGACAAAGGGTGAGGGAGAGGGATTAATTCTAGAGTTAAAAGCTCCCCCGGGCATGGGAACGTGAATTCATATTTATATATATTTAGCTGAGGTCGCTCACAAAACAAATATGGACTAATGAGAATTTTTGTTTTCTATGTGAACACCTCTCTCCTTCTCTCCCTCTGTAGATCCTCCAGTGACCTTGATCACGAATGCTATTTCTTTATCAATCTTAGAACTTTCACCTATTGACTGTTCCTGTTTAAAATGGTGTTCAATAAACGGCAGCACTTTAGTAGCAGATATTTTAAAGTGAATTTTAACTAATCTATGAAGAATACAATAGACCAGACCGATCAATCTGTTGACAAAATGAAATCATAGAACTTTGTTTTTTACACAAAGAAACGGAGGGGTTACATATCTTTTAGCATCTATAACAACTCCATCCATTCTGCTTTAAACTGTTCTTTCAGTAACATCGATACCTCGCATTCTTCAATTGAACTTCGTACTTCAATGGTAATTGAGAACTGGAATCTTAGAATCTATCTGTATTACATGGAAAATACAATAAGTAAATGTAACATGACATGTACAGCATGAAGAGAAACTACCCATTGGTAGAACTCAAATTCTCTTTTTTTAAATTTTTTTTCTTCATTTCCTCTATTTTTTTAAAAAATTTATTTAGACATATAATATTCTGTCACAGGGACAATAATTATATTGATAAATGAACACATTCACACCGGATATACAAAAAAGAAACAAAATTAACAAAAGTAAAATAATAAATAAAAACTATATACAATAAAAAAAATAAAATAACCTAAATATAAGTAAATTAAAAACATAAAAATACAGTCATACCTATATACAATCAGGCGGGGAACCCAAATCTCTGCGATACTCTCTCAACCGCCTCACCGGTGCTAAAGCCGGTGGAGTTCGTTTTCCTCTATTATTATTATTTTTTATTTATCATTATTTTTCGTTCTTTATCATTTTTTTTACAAGTATTTTTCTATCCTGCTTTTTTCTTTATAAGTATATATTTTTACTTACTTGTTTTCTTCTTACCATGATTTTAATTAGTATATAAAAAGTATAAATGTAAGCATCGAGCCATAATACCAAATGTTCTTGATTTTGGCAGACTGTATGATTATTATTAAAATATAAATCTATAATAGTAAAATAGAGTAGAATATGTAATTGAATAAATTAGTCTTCTTATTTGATGGTTGATCGTGATCGACCTGGCACGGGTCTTCCTTCTTTCTTGGTTGCTTACTGTCCTAGTGACCAATCATTTGGCTGAAGCAGACGGCTTTGGAAATGTTGCGTTGGCCGATACATCTTCTTCTTTGTAAAACACATTATCATTTTTTCTTTTAAATCTTGCCTGTAGAGTTTGTGCACTGAGGAAATTATTGTTTTAGAAATAAAAATGGAAAGTCATTAACTCTTGTTTAAATGAGTAAACAGTTCATGGTACCTAATATTAGAAGTGATGCGTTGCTTTTGCACACCAGTTACACGCTCACGTCAGCAAAACCCATATTTAAAATAATTAAAAAATGACCAAGCGACATTTTTGAAAACCGAACATTGACAATACACGGCTATTTTATATTAATACAAAAAGTAAGTAACATGGGCGTAAAAAACCTTTTCCACTTTTTCATTTCTAAATTACTTCGTTTCCAATTGATTCCAATGCTCTAACATGCTGAAAAATTTATATTGAATCAAATTTACATCGGACAATGCATGAACTCTTTTTCCGAGCGGTTATTAATTTATCTGAAATAATGAATACAAAACCCATTTTCTGTCATGTTCTGTAAAATTATTTTCCCTGTTTTTTTATCTTGCCAACTCGAATTAGCCTTGCCCTGTGTAGTGACTTAATTTATTAAAATCGATAAATTAAATGTTTTTCAACTCTTTCAATAAAAACCTTTCAAAATTATCGATTGAAATGACGGTTTTTAATTCATTTTTCGAATACATGAATAATTATTATGGTGGTTCCGTGAGCAGGCTGATGCCAATAAAAAAAAAAAGAAACTTTTAACTTTTAAAAATGAATACAGTACAAAATACAAATATAACAAAACATTAGTAAAAGATATTTAGTCTGATTACTTTATTCGTACTATAGTCAAAAACATTTTAAATATAACCGTATTATTATTTAAACATGTGCAATATATGGAATATTGCAATACAATAAAACATAGATATTTTGTCATTTCAATATTCATAAGATATTTTTCTTTAAAAGAAAAATCCAAGAAATATGAAGGCAGGAAATAAAAAAAATAAAGAAGACAATAAGCACTAAAATTTTGAAGTGCTGTGAAGAAGAGAATTATTCAGTACTTCATCGGTTTCAATCCTGACTTCAGTAATTCTTTTTTCTTGAAAAGATCCTTCAGCTAATTTCTTTTTAGAATTCCATAGATGTTGTTATGAATACACCCTTATCTTTAACATCATGTTTTTATGGTCAGTCGTTCGTGGAAGTATTTAATATATAAGTGCCTATGTGATTCTAACATAATTTTAAAAATGTTTTTTTTGTCTATAAAGATGTATTTGCGCCTGTCAACTTATTGTCGACAATCAGCAACTGTGATGGCGATACATTAAATAAAGCCATGACAGAAATGGGGAAGGAAAGTACTCAGCAATACCTCTTTCCTAACTTGTTCCAATTACTTAGGTTGTTTAAGGAAGGAGATCTCTCATCCAATGTCTTTTTAGTCTCCTCCTCATGTTCTGAGGTATGTCAGCTGTGGCCATGTCTCTTATTAGTCTATTACTATATCCGTTTAAATTAGTGTAAAATCGTTGATAAAGGATCGTTATTTGTTGGTCAACTGTGGGAATGTGGGGGTCAGTATGTAGTTTTGTTAGTCACGTACCAAGGTGCTTTTGTTATGAGTCGCAATAATTTTGATTTCAACGTTTGAAGTTTTTGTAGGTGGGTCTCTTTAGCAATGCCGTGTATTTTTTATGAGTACGTCCATATGAGTTTAAGTATGTATATGTATTCAGTTTTAGTTTTAATTTTGAATATTTAGAAAAAAGAGAGTAAAGTAGTTTGAGTCATTTGTTAAGTGTCTTACTTTTCATTTTAACATGCGGACCCCATGTCATCCTTCTGTCGAAGATGAGTCTAAGGTAAAGTACCGTGTCTGTTTGAGTAATTTGATTGTTGTCAATATAAACTGGAGGGCAGGTGTTTTTTTTTTTTTGAAGAGTAAATGTTGTATGTTAGAGATTTGTCACGATTAAGTGTGAACCACTCTTGTAATTTAAGTAAGTGATGCTGTAGAGTTAGTGAGGCCTGTATAGGGTCTTGATTTTTTGTGAGAATTGTTGTATCGTCTGCATTATTAGCTGTCAAGATCTCATAGTATTGAACCTTGGGTAACTCCTGCCAAGATTGGACAAACTGAAGACATTTCCGAGCCCTGCCAAACTGAAAAACATCTGTCGAAGAGGAAAGATTGAAGGATAAGATAGCACGTGTATGGCAGTATCGTCTTAAGTTTAAAGAGTAGACCCTGGTGCCAGACTCTAACAAACACCTGAGCAACACCCAAAAATACTCCAATCGCATATAGTTTTTGTACTAAAGCTCCAGCAATGTAGTTTGTAACTCTGTGCAATTGATGTGTCGTCGAATGGAATGTGCGAAAGCCGAATTGGGGGTAAGGTATTACCTCTTGGTCAGTCAATAAGTTGACACGTCTTTTGTATATTAATTTTTCAAAATCTTTAGAGCATATAGGAAGGAGGCTAATGGGTCTGCAGGATGAAGGACTGTATATGTCTTTACGGGTTTGTGAATCATCTTAATGAGTGAGCGTTTTCATTGTAAAGGGAATTTTCAAGTCCTTAGTATACAGTTGTAAATTGTTGTCAGAAATACAAGTTTTCTTGAGCATTAGTTGGAGTGCTTCGGCTGTTATTAAGTAATAACCAGGAGCTTTTCTTTTCGGTAATTGTTTGATTTTAAGTACAACCTGAAATGGAGTAAAAGAAGGTGGTAGTGTCAGCTGAAGTGGGATATCGAATGTGTTTAAGTTCTAGAGTCTCATATTCTGTTAATGTTAATGTTACTTAATTGCTCTCCAGAAATGTCTTGATGAACCCCAAATGATTTTATAAAGGATTATTATTTGTAAATAAAAATTAAGAACATTTAAAATAAAGCTATAATGAAAGAGTTACATGTATTTTATTTTTACTGGAATTTTTTAAAAGATCCGCTGATATGGTATTCGTTTATTCGTTCACGAATTCCATTCCGTTGATATGTCTCTCTCGGTTTTTAAATTATTTTTATTGTATTTTTTTTTTAATTTTCTCTTTTTCCGATATCCTATTGCATTTTTATATCAGAAATGAAATGGAATGAAGGCCATCACTTTTATCTGACGTATCATTTGAGGGCTGACCAGGGACTGACCATAGAACCCCCATCGCTAGCTCCGTCCCAATATTACCTTTTAAGGTCGGATTGCGGCCGAGCCTATTGAGTGTCCCAGGCGACAATTTAATTTAACAGTGAAAAGCGGAAAAACATTGTTTTCTAAATTTTTCCGATTAGGGATGGGGTCGCTTTTAACGGTAATCAATCAATCCAAACCTCTGTCCGTGCGACAAGGATAAAAACAATAAAAATGACGACTTTTGTTCTTTGGGTTCTGGTCCTTCTGAAGGGCATTCATCACTACTCGACAAAGAGGATTCGGAAATGAGAGGTATTATTAGATAGCTAGTCATTGTTGTTCTTCGATCGCAGAATATTTTATTCCTTCCCTAATTGTTAGTGAATTTTTCTTGTAAATAATCAACATGATGAAGAAACTAATGATGAAATTACAAACCACTGACCGATATTAGTGTTGATATTCAATAAGTGTATCGCGAAATTTGCATCATTGCGAAACACGCACGAAGTTTAGTTTCATAGGGAAACATTAGACTATAGAATCCAAAGAAATCTGATAGAACGAAGATTTATTGAATCACTCCTAATCCTGGATGAAAATATGAACTTGCACGAGAATATTAAATAACGAGACTGATGCTGTAAAACCCATTCTCTATTTTTACAACGCTCTTTGCGAATTTTCGACTGTCTGGTACAGCGCTGGGTATCTTCTTCTGTCTGATCTTTTATAAAACGGGTGCCGTTTTTTCTATTAGCAAGAACGTGAATGTTGATTGATAGTTAGGTATTCAGGAACCCACGGTTGACGGTGCACAATTCTATGATTATCGAAAAAAAAATATCATCATTGGTTTAAATTTTGATTAGTTCATTCCAGTTTTTTTGCCTTTTGGTAACGATGGTTGGTCTCTTCCAGTTCATAGATTGGCGTTTCGTTTCAGGATCATAAGTAAAAAAACAATTCGTCAATCTGCATCAAAAAGAACAAGATTTGAGTCCGCTGAAGCTGTGAAAGAGAAAGCGGCACTGGCTCTGAAGGAGCTGATGAAGACTTCCACCACTGTTACAGATAACGGAATATTCGCATGGATGGTTGTAGGAATAGAGGAGAGGTGTATATTGAAGTGGTGATTAGCAAATATGTATGAAATCAAAATTATATGTTTTACATCATCAGTATCTTTATTCAACAGTGGATTCCAAAAACTGTTAAACTTCCTTAAAGCCGTCATGATATGATCATAGGACAAATGCTCCATTACATGCTTTGAACTTTTAGGTGTGAAAACTTAAATAAAAATGTTACTGTATTAATGTGGTATTCATCTTGTACAACTACTTCTCGCCTTATCCAGATACATTTAAAATCCATGAAACATTCATAAATATTTTAAAAAGTGGAAATTTAGAAAATATTTTTGTTGCACCAGTAGCTGACACTGGTTTATTTAGAATGTTCCAATATATGGCAGGAATGAGAAAAAGAATGTAATTATGAGAAATAAATTTTATTTTTTTCATTTTAAAATAGATATAAACAGAAATTAGCTTTAAATTATTATAGAACTAACTTCACTTCGTTTCTCGATTTATATGTATCGATAAATGCTGGTCACTATCAAGAATCTGGTTTCGGCAAAATGGAAACCTATTTTTGCTTTATATTTCTTTATATTTTTTCTTTCTTTTTTTTTTTTTTACAGGTATGTCCTGAAATATTAGTATCCCCATTTTTCGAGGAGGATGTCAGATATCGGTACAGTCAGCTCCTAGTGCTTTTACTCTATCACTCTCCAAAGTATGAAAAAACTCTATATGGCCTATAAGAAGCTCAAAAAGATTCCTTAACTAAACTATTTAACTTAACAACTCTGGTTTTACTGATCGATAAGACCCGGTCAATAGGATCTTTCGAGTTTTCATTTGCATTGCTGGGGACGAGCCTACACCTGGTGGATATGGGGTTAGTTATTGCCGGCGTTTAATGGACAAAATGCCGTTTATGCTTTTTCAGGCCTTTTCCATTTTTTTTTTTTTTTTTTTTTTTGCCCCGGCTGGTAATGAGTGGGGGAAGGGCAGAGCGTTGTCACGGCCAGGCAGGGCACATCTAACGCGGCCTCTCTAATTATTTCAGTAATTTACACTTTCATTTTTACCGTCCGTTTTATCCGTCCCCCTGTGGCAGAACGTGTGCTCCTGAAATTAAAAATACGTCATTCAACAACGGTTAGCGGCCATGATTGCACGGGATTCTACAAAAGGGCAATTTAGAAGCCCGCTCTTAGTTTAAATTCGCCGAATCCTCGGAGATAGAATACCTCGGGCTTATTCTATTTTATTTTTTAATTTACCTTCTTTTGTGGTATGACGGTAGTAATTTCTACCAGGCAAATTGTTTTAAAACAGAATCCATTTAGGTATTTTTAATCCTAGATTTTTTCGATGTGGAACAGAAGGAGAATGGAATGTATATTCTCTATTTATTACAAAAAGTGTACAAGTACTTAATTAATTAATTAATTAAAATTAAATTACAGTCCTCTGACCGCAGATGCAAAGTACGCATACAGCGTGCATAGTCCTCTTACCTTAAAATGCCCTTGGGCAATAAAAGGAAATTAAAAACATTTATATATTGTATTTGGTAATAAATAAATTCCTGGAGAGTAGGGGAAAAAACAAAATTAAATTACAATATTTCCAAAATGGAATAATTAGAAAAATTGTAAGAGGAACCACGCTGCAGAGAAAGAAGACATTGGATACACTAAAAACACTAAATTTATCAACAATAAAAGAATTTCTCGCAAAACGACAAAAATCATTTTTCGAAAAATTCCAACAATTGGCAAACCCTCTTTTCAACAACTTATTACCAGCCAAAATTCCGAAACGTTGGGAACAAATCACATGAGATAGATGTTTTATTAATTCAGTTGTAAGCTCTAGAGGATAAGGTCAACTCAAGCCTGAGGTGAGCCCTATCACCTTTTATATTATACAAAAAAAAAAAAAAAATACACTTTACAATGCTTTTAAGCAGTAAAAGGACTATTATGAAAACAATGAAAATCCAAGGGATCAAGTTAAATATAAATAAAAAAGAGGCTATGAAAAAAAACAAAAAAAACACCAAATTATAACAAATCACATTCTTATAATTTATTTTTAAAGGGAGATATTAAAAAAAAAACATTGCAAATTATTTCACAATGGTTTATTATTTCCAAAGAATAATAATCTAAATTAACATCACCTTCCAAATTACAAAGAAAAATAAATAAAAGGTGATTCCAATTATTCTACTAAACTTTTTTTTTTAATCATAAGTTATATGCTAAAAACTAACATTGCTTCAGTAAAAAATTTAAAATTCGAAACCAAAGGATATAACCTATGCAGTAGAACATACAAAAAAAAAAAAAAAAACTTGAGACCATATCTTTGCTCCGTATTGTCCGATTTTAACTATTTGTTTTTGTTTTTTAGGAAATTCCGTAAACTTTTTGAAACCATATATGTTTTTCGGCCGCCATTTTGAAAGTAAAAGGCGGATAGTAATGTGGATGAAGGAGGATCATTCTCGGGCGAGCTCTGATTTTATATCCAAATTTGAAAAAAATCGGTCTAGTAGTTTCGGAGAAAATGCGCGGACGGCGGACGGCGGACGGACAAAAATTTTTTTATTCGTTTTTTCGAATTCTACGTATCATGAAACGTGATACCTCAAATTCTGAGAGCGGGTTGAGTTTTTGAATTTTTTGGTCAATCGCAATGGTTGATTATTGAATATAATAAACCAAAACAAATTCAAAATATTTGATTTGTTAATTAATCACTACAGTCTCTAATCGATCATCTTACATAATCATTCTAAGCCCGCCCTATTCATTAAGGTAAGCCTTATTTGCCTTCTTCTTTGTAGGGTATAATTGCCAAGAATTCCTGACTCTTCCTGCATTCTTCCCAATAAGCTACCTCTTCTCTTATTCCATCTTTGGTAAACAAAATGCCCTCTTGATAATTAATTCTACGACATTAAAAGATTCTTGTGCTAGTTTGACTTGCTTACTTTATCTCAAAATATCTAATTACCATTTAATTAGTACTCGTAGGAATTCAGTTAAACACTTTTTACTTTCCTACCTAAACTAGATAAGGAAAGTATTGCAATCGGTCAAATTTCCGATTTGCGGTTTTCGACGATCTATACGTTTCAGAGCCTCCTGAGTCCGAAAAACACATTTTTAGTCATTGGTCTGTCTGTCTGTGCCTAGATTTTCTCGAGAACTACTGAACCAATTTTATTACTTCTTTTTTTATTTTGTAGGGTTTTGACTACTGATGCCTGTGACAGAAATCCGGTGCTCTATGCGCAATAGCTTGCGCGCAATAAATGAAAACATGTTTTTCTATAGACTGTGGCGCGAAAACCGCTCTAACGATTTTGATAAAACTTTCCTATAATGTTCTAATCATTTTCCTTTCAATTTTCCTATATAGACTAAATTCACGAAAAAAATCAGAAAAAAAAGTTATAAAGAAAAGACAAATCTTATGGGGCCTAACTCCCTAAGTATATGTTAAACGATAAAATTTATAATAAAACTTTTGAAAGGCAATTAAATTACCAACAAAAAAAAAAAAAATCATTTTAATCGAACCAGTATTAGCGATGATACAGCTTATTCTATTTTTTGCACATTTTTTAACTTATTACTTTTCTAACTATACTAGGTAAGGAAAGTATGTCAAATTTCCGATTTGCGGTTTTCGACGGATCTATACGTTTCAGAGCCTCCGACAAAAGCCGTTTAGGTAATGATAGGTAATGAAATTTCCTACAAAGCCATATAAAAATCGTTTATTTTGGATAACTATTAACGAAGTTACAGCTATTCAATTTCCAATGTAAGATTACGGGTTCATATCCTGGTGTCAGAAAGCGGTGAATGAGAGAATAAAGACGACTAAGTGAATGTAAGAAAATCTGTTGCCCGCATCACACAATCTTCACTATTTCCACTACTTTTAACAAAAATTATTGTTTGACAATACTAAGCTATGCTAAAAAGTTTTTATCAGCAATATTAGTGAGTATTGAAATTTTTACACTTAGTACCTTAAGCTATCTACCTTAAGCCGCTTTAGTTTATCAAATAAATCGTACTAAAATCTTTTGTTTGATCAATTTTCAGGAAAATAAATCTAGTTCAATTATTTTTTTTTTCTTCATGAACATATGTAAAGATATAAACACTTTTCTGAAATAGGTAGGAAAGTCGTGTGAGTGGACACACTACATATTTTTTTTAGTAAAAAGAAAATTCCATCAGTTTTTGAAACGTTCATCAGTTGTTCAAAATCAGTTCATATAGTATGGTATGGAACTCGGAACCTACACTTATCTGAAAACTAAGTTTTTGATAAATCTGTTCTTAAATTCGGGTATGAAGAGTTTCTTAATGCAAAACTTAGGTGTAAAAATCTTATTATTATATTTGTGTGAGGATAAAGGAAGAGAGAGAGAGAGTAATATCCTTAAAATTATGCATAAAAGCAGAAATTATTAATCATTAGCATTTCATCAATCATCAATTACCATTACCTACTTTAATAATAACATATTTTTTTTCTAAAATCCTCAGCCTTCCAACATTATACAGGGTGTTCCATATGTAGAGGGAAACACAGGAGAGATGGCAGATCTCATGATCTTCAAAGACGTTGTTCCGATTTTTGGCAGAAAAGTAGGAATAAGATTTGCTTTTTTTAAGTAAGACACGTTTTTATTTTGAGTTGATAGCTTAACTAAAGAAATACTTAATTTATATTACTAAAAATTACTTCACAGTAAACTAGACAATATTTACTGTAAATAAAAGTAAAATTTGTCACTGGTAATATCATTTAATGAGGCCTTTTGAGTGACTGTTATAAAAAAAGTAATCATAAGTTATTCTAGATTTTTTTTTATCACTCTGCAACTTTATTACAGTAACCCGACTTTTAAGGAAATATTTGGATTAGAAACATTTATTTTGTCTTCCTTATAATAGAGATGTTAGTAAAGAATACAGTTTCATTATAAAAACCATTATTTTTCAATAAAATAATGAATAAATTGTAAAAGTAATAAATAATGAAAAATACATCTATTTTAAAATAAAAGGAAATTATTTTTGTTACTATAAATCCGAGGTCATAGATGATAAAACAAAAAATAAAAGCTTTTCAGTAATTTATTATATTCATTTTTGGTGAAAACCCGGATACATTTAGGTGATTTGTTATATAATCACATCATTGTTTTACACAACTTGAAGTAAATCTCAACTTCTTCCATAATAAACCCCAATTGAATTAATATGTTTACAGCTTATTAATTATGTTTTGTTTAATTGTTTATGCGTAGTTAATATCTATGATATATATTTAATAGTTATAATACATACGATATATAATAGTTATCCCTAGTTAATTAATCAATAAATACGTTTAAAGCTTTCTAAACGAGGAAGTTTTTTTATAAGTTGGGTATTTTAAGTATAGTTAGAGGATGATAAACAAAATCGCGAATAATTTATGTTTTTTTTTTTTAAACAGAACTTATCTTAGTTTAGCCTCTCAGAGGTCTTCTTAATGTTTAAGCTTATCTTAAGTTAATCTCTTAAGTTTTAACAATGACAAACTCTACTATCATTTGAAGTAAATTTTGTCTAGTTTACAGCGAAGCAATTGTTAATTACCTAAATCAGATATTTTTACACAAATCTTAAAATTCCTCTTGAATACTTAATTGTTGACCGTTGTATTATTAAGGAAGAAGATGGTCCGGATTGGCGCTTCTATTATTATTTACTTATTTTCTTTTCTTTTCCCACATCTCTTCATGTCCATTATATCATATTATATACTTTTTGCTTTTCTTCCAATCTCTCCTGTAGATCTGTGGGAGAATATTCACAATTGCATTTATTATATTTTATATTATACTACAATGATTATACTACAACCATCTATTTACTTCAGTTTAGGATGTTGTTACTTAACTTACTCTGTTTATACAACTTATTGTCCTTAATATTTTAATGTACTTACAGATTATAATTTTAATACGTTTATTTTTTTGCCCTGAAGAAGACCTGCAAAGTCGGGTCGAAACGTTGGATTTTAATAAAATAGTTTTGCCACTATTTAGTCTATTTATGACCACCACCACGGACCATCTCCTTGCTTAAAATTTCTACTTTTCTGCCAAAAAAATTGGACCAATGTTTGTATAATTTGTTTTGAAGTTCATGAGATCTATTACCACTCCTATAAATCCCTCAACTCACGGGGCGCCCTGTTTACATGATATGTAAATAATTAAAATATAATAAAACATTATACATGACATTCTTTTATTTCAATTTGGTAAAATATTTCTTCTTTTTTCTCCTTGATCAAATTCCTATATATGAGAAGGAGTTAATCGGGGGTGCGGTCAGATAAATACTAAATTAAAATAATTATTATATTTTAATTTAGTATTTATCTGACCGCACCCCCGACTAACTCCTTCTCATATTATATCAACGGTCAACCATCTCTACATCATTATAAATTCCTATATAGTTTATTCTCAACCATTTCTTATTACTACCGTAAACCGTGGTTACTTTGTGGCTAGGGGGTGACATTGTACTTCGTGTTTTTTAATTTGGAATCACCTGTGCGGAATAAAAAATTGTGTGTGATATTACGACTAAAGGGAATTTGTCTGAATATAAAAATGTTTTAGCCCGCCTGATAATTTCTTGTTCAAAATAAACTCAAAAACAAATTCATTCCCTAGTCCCAAGGTTACCCCAGTTTACGGTACTAACAACATACTTTTAATTATTTATAATAAATAAAATTAAAGATATTTTAGAAGAAATTTTTTGAAAATTTGGCATTTAATCTCTATCATATTTTCTTCCAGAAACCACATTTATTTGTAATTAATGTATTTCATATATTTCTATTCTATATTTTTCTGTTACTATCGGTTCCAAAAGGAAATCGATCTATTTAAAAACATACTATATTTTTAAATGCTCACACCTCCATCCACAGACCTCCCATCCGTGATATACTTGTTTAAATATTTAGTAAAAATATGTATACACATAAATAATTTATGTAATAGTAACACTAATTTATACATCATAATCTAAAATACACATAATAATATACATCATACTTTACAAATTTAATAAATCATAATATAAATAATTTAATTTTCGGTCGACTTCAGACCAATTTCATATTTATCCATCCACCATTGAGAATATTAGTACGTTAGCTACTTTCCTCATACTTGTAATAAAATATTCTCCTTTTGCTTGAATTTTTTAATCAGAGCTTTGTTCTGGTTATTTCACTCAATCCGTCTCTAATAATCACCAATGATATGCATTATTTTATTGATCAACAGAAAATTACAATATTAAACGTTTTATTTGACCAAAACATTCGATTCTGTTGATCATGAGATTCCGTAAAGCCTCTGTTCAGACCAACTATTTATTCTTCCACTTACGTTTTTATCCTTAGGCTACTTGGTCTTGGAACAATGTTCGTTTAATTTAAATAATTTGTAATGTATATATATATCAACCACGCTTTAAATTCATACCTACTAAAGAAAAATAACTTACGAAATATTAAATGAAGAAATAGTAGAACATAAGTATATTCGTTATTATTATTTTTGAATTTAAATCTGATGAAAATATTATGCTGTCCTTTGTTCCTTTAAGTGTACGGCGAGGATCAATTAGATTTAGTTTGAATTCAATTTCTATATTTCATTATTAATGTAAATAGTTTATAATGATTGCATAATACTTAGTATGGCTTTGGAGTTTTCTCCTACTAGTGTTGGTCAAATGTCAGACTAAGACGATCTTGGTCTTGAGTACTCAGTCTCGGTCTTTGTCTTGTGCAAACGTCTTGCAGTTATACCGCAAATTAGCTTATTACCATAGAGATATGACTTTAATTTTTCAGAATGAAGAAACCTAACTAAGCCCGAATGAAAAATTGGTAGAGTTAAATGAAAAATTATCTTGATTTTACCAATTCTTTACATAACAAACTAAAATTGTCTAGTATTAGTAACTGTTTTGCTTTAATTTTTATCCAAAAAAGTAACTGTCTTGCACTTATGTGCAAAGTGCAAGACCAAGACCGATTTTAGGCAACATTACCTCCTATCATCTATTACTATAGTTTCATAGAATATTTATATTACTCACGAACTGCTGTTGTTTCCTTTAAGAAACAACAACGCTTATTTAACGATACACAGTTCTAATGATTTGGGACATTGCTTGGTGCTGGCATCTGTGGGTTATTTTCATAACTGCTAATTACCTACCTATTATGAGCTCTGTTTTATGTCCTACTTATATTAAATAAATATGGCCCAATTAGGATTTCTGTTCAAAGCGCTGTTAATATGAAATGAAGAGCTTTCTGTATGAAGTTTTATGTTGGAAACAAAAACACTTTTTAAATCGTGTTTAAAGTATGATTTTATACTAATTTACCAAATATTATTTTTATGATTGTTTTATTAATATTATGTCACATCTTATATAAAAATACTGATTATGAATTAGGTTTTCGGATTTTTTTTTAACAAAGTAATCAAACATATTCGCAGACATTCCATTCTTGGCTATGGACCTCTAAAAAAAGTCTCAGAGGCTCATATTATGTACAGAAATTATTAGTAATAATTATCATAATCAACATAATTATTGCAAAAGGAACAATACAATATTTACACAATATTATTTTATTTATTTATTAGTTACACATATTTCTGACATACAATAACTTTGTCATTTACTACTGCATTCAGCAAATATGGTATCAAGGAGAACAAAATCTAGCAATAATAAAATAAAATAAAGACTAAAATGAAAATAATATAACAAAATAACACAAAAGCAAAAGAAAACACAGCAAGTAGCTCAATGTAGTAAGTATCTTTGCCAGCGCCTCAGCAGTCTTCTGGGCGGATTGTATGGTTTGTGGCAGTAGATAGAGCTTAAGTAAGTGAGTTTGAATTAAGAGTCAGTCTGTCATGAAAATTACTAAAACAGTCTATGGGAGTTGTCGTGATAAAAGGGATGTAATGGTCAGTTTGTAACGTAAGAGTTTTATGTTAACATAAAAGGGTGCGTCTACAATTTTCCGGAGAAGTTTTGAGGGGAATGACTTAATGATTTTTATATTTGATGTCTTTGCTGTTCCCCATAGATCGATTCCATATGTCCAAAGTGGTTTAATGAGGACTTGCAAATAGTTAATTTAGAACGGCTGTCAAGTAGCCTAGAAAGAAGTACGTATCGCTAAATAAATTTTTTTTTTTTCGTTTTATGTGATTCTCAACTGACTTTAGTCTACATATTTATTTATTTATTTTGACTAGTTGCCTCAACCCTGTAGGGTCATTGGCAACACCTTTTATTTACACCTCTGTTATATTAATTTATTCTTTTTAAAAATTCAAATGTTTTTTTAACTGCTATTTCCCTGTCATTCAAGATTTCGTTTAGGCTTTATGGCATGTCTAACGTTTTCTTAACAGTTTCAAATATATGGCAGTCTTGTATAATGTGTGTTACAGTTCTTTGGACATTGCAGCTCTCAAATGTCGGAGGACCTCTTAGTACGTAGGCGTTGGAGAACTTATGTTCAATTCTTAGTCTGCAGAGAGCTGTCTCTTCTTTCCTGAAAGACCGATAAGAGGTTTTACATTTTGAACAGTGGGTTTTTATTGTTCTTAATTTTGAATCTTTTTTCTCTCACTTATTTTGCCACATTTTCCAAATATCTTTTTTAATTTACATATTTTAGATTACAATTTTACGTGCTGATTACAGTTTTAATTTACATATTTTATTCATTCATGTTGATTAATTTTTATTGATTTTGATACAAGTTTTGTTATTTGAAAAATATTAGAGGGTGAAATGAAATTTAACCATCCGGAAGTCTGCGTCTACGAGTAGTACCTTTTCTATTCTCATCCGTCTTCGTAAATACCAGTAAGCTATATCGTAACTATAAGAATCAATTGAGATGTGGAAAACGGTATCTTCAGTGGAGTGTAAAACATCTTCTACGATGGATAGTTGAAGAGATGGAAGCCATTAAAGTATTATTGCTTCATTAAGAGAGCTTTGAGAGGGGAAAAACCGAATAATAACACAGCCGAGAAAGAAAATCGCAGTTTTACCTCCAGTGAGGCATCATAAAAAATGAGTAGTAATTACGATATATGAGGGGGCCTTAATGATAAGAATTACACCGAGACCGAGCTAATGAGTTATTGTTCCGCGTCTCATTTCCGGGGCACAATAGTTCCCCCTCCCCCCCTCGGTAGTTAGTTAGCTCTTGGCCTTATCGTCATTCGAAAAATGAGTCGATATTGAACAATTACTTCGATATAATTACCGATAATTATCCGGATAGCGGAGCGTCTCTAATTGCAGGATGCCGGGAGTGGTTAAAAATAATCGAAACTTATAAATGTTTAATCGTGGTATGACCTGAAAATGTTATCAAAATATGGCTACTCAACAACCGATTTGTATAAAAGTGGAAGTTTTACAAACTGATATATAGTTATGATCTTAAATACTAATGAATATTGTCTTGTACACCTGGAAAGAATGTTATTGAATAGTGTTGCCCAAAATCGGTCTTGGTCTAGTACTTAGCAAGACCAAGACCAAGATTGGAAAAAAAGTTTGATATTTTGAATAGAAATTAAGGCAAAATAGTTACTAATATTAGACAATTTTAGTTACTATATATAAAGAATTTTTATGACCAATATACTTTTGAATGTTTAATAGTTGACCGTTGCATTATAAAAGAAGGAGATTGTCCGGGGTGGCGGTCATTAATAGGCTGAGTAGTGGCAAAACTATTTTATTAAAAGCCAAAGTTTCGACCCAACTTTGCAGGTCTTCTTCAGGGCTAGAACGGACAAGATGCAAAAAGATCGAGAATTCTGGAAGTTACATAATATTATGACAACAAATATATAATTTGTTGCAAAAAAACGTAAAGTCGGGTCGAAACGTTGGCTTTTAATAAAATAGTTTTGCCACTATTTATGACCGCCACCCCGGACCATTTCCTTCAATATACTTTTGTATTTAACTCTTCTAATTTTTCATTCGGGGTTAGTTAGGTTTCTCCTATCTAAAAAAATACAGTAATATCTCTATAATAATAAGCTAATTGGTAACTGTAAGACTGTTACGAGACTCAGACTCAGAGCGCAAGACCAAAACTCGTCTTGGTCTAGCATTTGGGCAACACTATTATTGAAGTCTCAGCTGTATACTTTCTGCACAACACTATGCTGTGAGGTTTATTTTTATAATAACTGAAGACCGACTTTTCTTTCAAAATAAAAAGCTAAATATGTTCATATATATAAGCTTTAAATTAAATCCTGGATCCGCTAGTGATTCAGAGGGCAATAAAAGACGAAAATTTCCATGATCTGAACAAAATATCTTAGTAATGTCAATAGTTGAAACAAAATTTGAACATTAATTAAAAATAATTGAGATGTATTTATTTGGCGAAAAATAATTTAATTTCCCCCAACTATTTTGTATTACTTCACATTACCAATTGCGAATGTTGACATTTAACCACAATATTTTTTCTAATCAAACAACATTGTATTGATAAGATGTCAATTTTTTAATTTGAAAGTTGTTGATATTGCTTTTTAATAACTGTTAATGTTATAATTTTTTGTTTGCAATTTGAAATAGATTTCCTAATAGATTGGGTTATCAAATTAATGGTCACTTTGCCTATTCCAAGGCGATGTTTCCGAATAAGGAACGTGGAGTATATTTCTAAATTAGATTATTGCGTATAAAAAATTTCAAGATCCATCGAAAACTCAATCATAAGATGTGCACATTTTTAAATGGAAAAACGATATATGAACCATTGAATAGAAAAATGGTTGTCAAAAAATGATATTTTGAGATATTATAATATTTTAGGGTGAGTTTCTGTAAAGGATGATGTTAAACAATTATAGGTAAAATCGCTGATATGTTATATCAGCTTATCTTTCCTCTTAAAAATAGTCTGTCCCAAGAATGTCAAACTGTTTATTGGATTTAATTTAGATTGTTTATTTATTAGATTATTGAACAAAAAATTATGGAACAAATGTTATTGAATTATTGAATGGAGTTAATTATTGAATTATTAATTATTTATTTATATCGAGAGTAATAACTTAAATGATTTAAACAACTTTTTCATTCAACGGCTCATTTGTGCGTTATCCAAAGATTTCGTTGAAGGGACAAGATAGTTTTTGAAATTTAACGCAAATTTTTGTACTTTATGACATTTTCGCGATACTTTTAGGAATGCAAGTGAACTATGTTGGATGTTCCGTTGTTCTATCTACGGAGAAGAACCGCTAATCTCTACCCTCTATTTATTCAGTCCTATCCTCCGAGCTCTTTCTCATCTATTTAGCTTTAGGTATAATAATCAATGAAATTGCCAGGAACCATATTTTAATTCTTAGTGATTCCTACTCAGCCCTCAAGCTAATGGAAAAGTTTAAATTATGTAACAACCTCATTGTCTTACAAATCATTCAAATTACAAAGAAAACTATAATATGTCTGTGGGTCCCTAGTCATATAGGAATACTAGGCAATGAATTGGCTGATAGAGCCGCTAAAGAAGCATCCATCATACACCCAGCACCAGACACTAACATAGCGCTCTACGATTTCAATAACTCAGTTTTGAACCAGTGTAGAGACATCTGGTGATATTGTTGGACAAAGATTTACTGCTACAACCAAAATGAAAACCATGTTTAATGACATGAATCCACTTCCAGAGATTCAAGGAAACCGACAGGAGCAGACCATCATCACACGCCTCAGAATAGGGCACACCAGGCTCACGCATGGGCACCAAGATGTCGCAGCTGCAATACTACTTTGACAAAGGCACACATTCTGGAAAATTTTCCGACCTTGGATCAATCAAGGACTTCGTATCGGCTGCTAGGATATCTACAAGCCCTGTAACATGAAAATCAGAAGCACTTACTTTAATTTATTACAAGGCATATTTAAACAATACCATCTTCACAAATGTACTCACAACGTAAATCAGAAATAACCTATATTGTTGTAACAAAACGTTCTTTAAATAAACATCCTGATACACATCTAAAATTTGACATACATAAGACATATTGAAATATATATTGCACACTGCACCTAAAATACAATCAAATAAAGTAGGGATACAATTTTCGTTACAAAATAAATGCTATTAAACAATAACGACACAAGGAACAAGGACAAGGAATAAGGGGAATACCAGTTAATTAAACGTTTTCTTACTCGATGATAGTGTGAAGAGGAATATTTAATTGTAGGGAAATTAGACAAGGAAATGTTAATCGTAATAATAAGCATTTTAAAATGGTTATTATAATCCACAGTCTGAGCCTTGGGAATCTCAAGGACAACAATAAGCTTTTTAGTTTTGAAAAATATGTTACAGAAATATTTGATTTTATATTTTATTTCATTTATTAGATTTTCAATTTTGGCCTCTATTAATTATGTCCTGTCTTCAGAGATAACTTGCTGAGTTGCTGAATAAGCTAATTGTAAATCAGTAAATAATAAGATAGATAATAAGAGGTAGGCTGTTAAAGTCACAAAGTGACAATAGTGACTATCTTAGCATGGTAGTATTGGACAAAGTTGACTTCTATACACATATACACAGGGGATCCCGCAAGTGAGTTTAATATTTAAAAGGTTGATTGTAAACATTTACAAAAAGTTCAAATAAGCAATTGCCTAACTTCCAGCAGAAAAGTGGGAAATTTTAGATTTGTGGTTTTTTAATCGACTTACGTTTTTTGTTTCTATTTCCTTTATTCTTCTATTTCCTTTTCTTTATTGAGGACTATTTACAAAGTCCTCATTAAACCACTATAGACATATGGAATCGAACTATGGGGAACAGCAAAGAAATCAAATATAAAATTCATTCAGTCATTCCAGTCAAAAGTCCTTCGGAAAATTGTAGACGCACCCTTTTACGTTTCAAATCTCACGTTACACACAGACCTTAACACTCCTTTCATCACGGCAACTGCCGCTGACCGCTTTAATAATTTTCATGACAGACTGACTCTAAATTCCAATCCACTTACTCAAGCTCTATCTACTGCCACAAATCCATATAATCCGCCCAGAAGACTGCTGAGGCGGTGGCCAAGAGACTTATTGCATTGAGCTACTTGCTGCATTATCTTTTTTTGTGCGTGTATTTGTTATTATGTCATAATGTATGTGTTATTTTACTACGTTTTTTTTTCGTTTTTTTTTTGTCTTGTTATTCTTCTCCTTGATATCATATTTGCTGAATACTAAGGTAGATGGCAAATTTATTGTAAGCCACAAATATGTACAACTAATAAATATGTTTTTTGTGAAATAGTTAGCGATGACTAAAGGAATGTTTAATTTAAGTAATTAAAAATTGCTTCGCTGTAAACTAGACAAAATTGACTTCAAATGAAAATATAGTTTGTCATTGTTAAAATCATTTAAAGAGAAATTTTGAGCGGCTAAACTAAGTTAATAAGTGCCGTTAATAAAAATTATAAATTATTTGTGATATATTTTTTTATCACCCTTCCACTTTACTACAGTTACCCCTTTTTGAGTTGAATCTCAAATTTTTTTCTGATCAACTCAATTAATATGGACTTATGGACAACTTCTAAAAGCGATGGAAGAAAAATGACAAATAATTTTTGACTTTTTTTTAAACGCAACTTACCTTAGTTACCTCAAAAGTTTTCTATAAATGGCAAACTATATTTTAATTTGGAGTAAATTTTGTCTAGTTTACAGCGAAGCAATTGATAATTTTTGAAATTAAATATTTGTTATGTTATCGATTCCTATTCAACAAAAAACGTGACTCGTTTAAAAAAAAATATCTTAAATTACCTTTTTTTCTGGTGGACATATATGGGCAATTGTTTATATGACCTTTTCTGTAGTTATTGATGTTCACTATTAACCTTTTAAATATTTTCCTCTACTTATGTGGCACCCTATATATATATATGTATATATATATATTTATATATATATATATATATATATATATATATATATATATATATGTTTATTGACGTTTCGATCCCGGTATTTTCTTTTTATTAGTCAACCATGGGATCCTCTTCAAAGCTAGAATTTTAAAAAATAGAGCTTCGATCAGGCCAGGGACACACTGACAGTCTCAGCACCGCCCACTAGCACATATATTAAGTTACTCCTTAATAAAGGTAGCATATTTATATATAAAGAACAGAAGAAATGAACATTCAATAGTTTATTAAATAATAATTAAGTGACCTTATTCCCAATTAAATAGTTAAGGTTAAATTTATATATATATTCATTTTATATTATTTTTTAATTTTATATTTAATAATATATTTGTAACTTGATACAGTGACAAATATAGAAATGAGAACGGCCACTGCTGAAACGACTCTAATTTCGATAGCGTTGCGTCACATGGACTCGACTCCATTAGTGAGATATAATCGCCATAATTACTGATAATTAACTTTTTATACGTAATTAACCCTTAAAGCAATTAAACTGCCTGTTAATTTCGGTCTAGGTAATGAGATGGCTGACTCAGCGGGCCATTCGTCTCACATCTAGGACATTTCGGCTTGTTACTTCTCCTGTCATGTTTTTTTTTATTTATTATTTTATATTATATATCATTACAGTCTTGGTAACGGGTAATGATGAATACTTCTGGAAACAATTTTTTTTTTTTCGTGGTTAAATAAAAGGTTAGGGTAAATAAGATAACATAAAAATTGTTAACGTAAGTTGCACCATCAAAAATTATGAGGGGGCATATTTTGACGGGTTTTTGAATTTCGAGAGGGGGACTCATTTCAATTTTAGGGTTTAGGGGTTAGGAATTTTCGTAAATAAAAAGTTTTTGTTTACGATAATACGAAGTTGTTGACGTGTATTAACCATTTGATAAAAAATTATCTGTACCACGTACAATAATACATATGTGAGTACAAATAAAATAAATATAGTGATATCTCATACAGTGTATCCATCCGTAAAAGTCTTCTAAAAGATATATATATATACATATTAAATTTGGCCATTTGCTACCATTGGGTAGTTTCTCAAGAAGTATTTTCACGTCATTATATCCATATGTTCAAATTTACTAAATGTATTTGTTGTATACAGTTGTAAAGATCATTATGAAATAAAAAAAAGAAAAAATATTTGGCCATATAATAAATCAAGAAGTGGATGCTTAGGCACAATGAAGGTCTTCATCAGAGGCAAAAAGAAATATCTAATGAAGACGAAACAATCGTAGAAGTACAAAAAAATAGAATTAATAAGAAACCAGATAACTGACATAAGTTCAGAATTACATACTACATAATTAACTATAAACTAATATAATAAAAAAGTTATAACTAATAACGTTTCGAATAGTAATTAATATATATTGTGATGCAAAATAGATTTTGATGTGATGAAGTAAGTAGTAAGTAGTAATACAAATGATTACCTGCAATATTTAAAATATAGCCCCATTATTATATAAGTTATTCTTCACCGACACACGGATCATTTTATGAAAAGTTATAAAAAATATATTATTTTCTGGTGTTACAGTCATTTTTTTTTCGCTTTGAGAGCGAATTTCATAAAACAATTATTTACTATTGGTTTGGTTAAATCCTATTATTAAAAGTACTTTTAATAATATGTTTATAAAATATATAGTAAGGAAACATATTGTGATCGTAAAGTATTAGGTATGTATATATTTGGTAAGTAGCCATATTTTTTCTTCAATATCGGTTAACCGGAAATGCCAGATCATATTTACAATCACATAATTTATTTTTACAATTTTTTCAAAAATTGCTCCATCGATTTTGATTGAATATGTTAAATCAATGTATAATCAAATTTTCTTTAATATTAGCTAAGGTCTCCTCATTGATATCATCTTACACGGTTTAAATGTTGAATTTCCGAAATTTCTTCCAGTCTACTATCTATTTTGAGGGGGGCACATTTCGACAAGGTTATGAATTTTCGAAATGAAACGTTTCAAACGAGGGAACAAGAGGAAAACAAAGAACAGACTTATTATGACTTATTATTTTTAAAATTCTCCTTTAGCTTGTACTGTTTTAAAGAAGATGTGCGCAATCGAATATCTTTGGAGAAGAGGGGAGGAGGTTCATATGCCATTGACCTAGGAAGGGATGGGCACCTCTATATGTTATAATGTCTACTTTTATATTATTGAATAGAAAATAAATATATCCCTGTAAAATAAATGGGATTTCTGTAGAAACCTTTAAAATGTATTTAATTTAGGCAATGCAATTGTTTAAAAAAAAAATCATTGTGTTCATGTGGAAGGAACCTAAAATAAAAATATATCCTGGAATGTTCATGGAAATAAATTTATTGTAGTTTAATCAGCTTTGACCCGATAAAAAATTTAAATAATCAAGCATATCTTTAAAAACGTCTGCTAAGTAAGGTCAATAGCTTCCTCGCCGTTTTCGTTAGGTACAAAATATTTTTATTTCATGATCTAAATTTTTTAGTATGGGAATAAAATCTCTGAGAGAAGCCGTTTTCTGAAATTCAGTAATTCCTCAACATATACGTGCTTGATATCAACGAGTTTTGTTCATCAGCGAATACTAAAATGCAAAAAAGCATTTGCAGATTGCATATTTGATAATTTGTGATCAAATAAAAAAATTCCAGAGCATATTGAACATGTACATCAGTCTGTTGGTGCAAAAGGTCGTATGTAAAAATTGAGTGTTTTACAAGAGAGAAATTAAAAAATAATAATTTCTTCATGATTTTATTGTAGAATAATTTCATATTTTATTGGCCTCTAATATTTTCCATTATAGCAGACTACTTATACCAGTTACAGACTACAAAATGTCAAATATAGAATTAAATTGGTACATACCATATTTTGCACTAACAGTAGTTATATATTCTTAATTATATTTTCGCTCGTAAAATGGATGGAACAAAAAATCAATAGGAATAATTCAACCTTTTGTTTGTTCGGAGTTAAGAAGACCAATACTTTTCTTCAGTCAGAACAAAACCAATTCAAATTGAAATATATACATATATATATATATATATATATATATATATATATATATATAAATGAAGTTCTCACAACTTTGATGTTTAAGGATGAAACCACCACGTCCACGATGAGTTGGTTGAACTTCAATAGAAATAAACACAATCACAAATACGACTAATTTTTACTTTCACTTACGTATATATGAAATATATAGTAAGTGTAAGTATTGCGATCGTGAAAATATTTGAATCTCAGTTTTCAACGGAAATACTTGTTTTGAGATCCCATGAGTCTAAATAACCAAATATTACAAAATGGTCTGTGTGTGTGTGTCTGTGTGTATGTGTTAACAGTCTAGCTCATAAACGAAAAGTAGTACAAAACTGATATTAAGTATTTAAGGTTTGTATATGGACCGGATGTGACAGCAACTTTTTCGTTAAAATCGGCTAACCGGAAGTACCACTTTATATCAACGCTGAAACAAATTTTTACAATTTTCTCAAAAACGGCTCTAACGATTTTGATTAAACTCGGTGTATCATTGTATAATTAAGTGGTCTTTAATATCATTTAGGCCTTATCCCAGTTGATGTCACTTTACAGGGCTTAAATGCCCAATTTTCATATGCGTCTTCATCTAAAGTACCTTTAATATGGTTTATTTTAAATAATCAATTATCTCTCATTATTAAAAGTTATGAAAAAAGGTAAATATAACTTTTGAAAGAATTTGATAATTGAATAAAAGAGAAAAAAATAAAAATGCTTATCCAGGTCGAAAATGAATCTATGAAAATACTAGTCCGAAGATATACGTATAATATATAGTTGGAAAGCGGAGAATTTTAGAAAAAAACAATATCGAATATAGAAAGTTGTAAAAGGAAGCGGAGATTGGCAAAAAAATTATAAATGATTTTTTGTGAAAACTAATAACATTTAACGTAAATCACGTGTTCCCAAGGAAATTAAATGAAATTTACTAAGTGCAACCTTTTAAAATATTTTTAAGTTTGAAAGGAATGTTTAAAATCGACCTAATAAAGGCAATGACATTGTTTAAATAACTATTTCATTGTACTTGTGTGAAAGAAGAAGTAAAATATAAAATCATTTCATAACCTTAAATATATTTAATGTAGTTTAATAATTTTATTACAATCCATAATCAATTGATCGTGATATACATGGTATTTATGATTTGTTAGCTGTAATGTTTTAGCTTCAGCTCAGTTAGAAATGCAATTCAAAAATTTTATAATAGCCCGGTATGGCCAAAAATAATTTCTATTCAAAGTTGAGCGGTAAGTGAAAGTTGTGTGTTGCCCTCACCAGATTTTTTTTTTTACAAACTTAAATTAAGAATTAATTTAAATTTATTGAAAATTACACGAAATCTAAATAACGGCAGTAAGCATCATTTGGCTACTATACTACCAAGCTAGTAACATTTGGAAGCGACCAAACAATACAGTATAAATTAACGTTTTGAATAAAACCTTATTAAATTTTACAACCTCATAAAAATATTTTATTAACCTAACACCCATGATCAATGCCTTCCACATTTCACAGCCATTATACTGTTAAGAGTTATTTATATTAATTTTAATTATTAGATGGAATTCAATGAAGTTCATGCTATGCAATTTCTAGAATGTTCGTCCAATTTACTCCAAGTTAGAGTCTAATTGAACGAGTCGTTTTTAGACTACAGGTGTCTCAAATAATACATTTAATGATCCAAAAGCGGAAGTATTTTTGTGTGAGTATTGTAACCAAATTATAAAGTTTATGTACTCATTCGAAGCAAAATTTAACGTTCTTTAATTTATTAAAGACCAAACTTTTCGCTTTGATGCACCTTTTAGGAATTATGAGTGAAAAAACAAAAAAATATCGAAAAAATGTGACTTTTTGGCTGTAAAAACTTTTCCCTTGGTAACTCCCGTATGCAATCTTGTTTCTTACATGTCTAAACCCATATATACAAGTTAAAAAAATAAGAACTTTTCTCACATTTTTCTCAATGGATTCCCCTTTCCGATCCTCAAATTACCAGCCTAATATTCTTTAAATCGGCTAAATTTTTTTAAAGCAGTGCTCTGGAACGGCAGACAAGGTTCTTTTTACTTAGAATAACATACACTTTCGAAATTAACAATCAAACCTTCGTCGATTTTTGGGCCCTGGCTCCAGGGTCAATAGGTAGGTAATAAAATAGAGGCTGGAGAAGGGTTTACTAGAGCTGACCCATGACGTTTTTTTTTGACCTTTAGTAATGTTGGAAGGAGACTGAGAGGAAATACGGAACCGTATATGGTTAACGTCTTCCGTAATAAAATGCTCAAAACCGGTAATAATTGTTGCAATTTTTCTCTTTGTTTAGTAGTTGGTTTTTAAAAGTTATTTTATTCTAGTTATTCTAGTTTTACATACCAGGCAGGTATTGCAGGAAAATTGGGAACGCAAACAGTGGAAATGACACGTGTCAACAGCGACGGTATTACAGCTGCCGTATTAGGAAGAGCCGTAATGTGCTGATGAAAAATCCTGATTATGGAAAGGGCAGAGGTGTCAGTGCCTGGCATAAATCATTAGCTCCAATTCATCACCCCCTCATCAGGGAGTGCTTTGTGACACCTTGTTAAACTCCGCTTTTATCATCGATGATTTATTGAAAATAATTATTTAAGTCCATTGTTTTAAAAATTATTGATAAGTAGCAGCTAACATATATAAGTATAGAATTACTATCAATCATCGAGAAGGCTAAGAGATTGACGGTAGTCATAACATTTTTTTCTGCTGACAAATGTTGACCAGTTTCTGGAATAATTACAGAACGAGATCTGATTCAAAAAATAGAAGTGGGAAAAATAAATAAATAAACTGCTGCAGTGAACATTTTCATAAAGTATAATATCATCAGTGGTCATGGTAGTTGGTAATAGTTTCTCGAATTATCTAACGAGTACAGAACTGCAAAGTGTGATTCTTTTAACAGGTTTATAAAATAATCGCTCCTGCTGTAATAGCTGAATCTCTACTGACTTATACCGATGACATTGCTGTTCACAGTCGTAGAATGAGTTATTGTCCGTGGTACAGACTCCTTTTTATCAATTTATTAACAACCGGCTTAAACTTATTAAATAGCTTCATCTAAACGTAATCTACATTTTAATTTACGAAAAGTATCGGTATTGGGGCGTTTTCAATCTGGAGATCATCAACCTTTGTCTATTTAATTATGTACTAAAACTAACGAAAACCCATTTGTTTTTCATTTGAATCGTAATATGATGTGATCACTAAATTGATAAACAAGATGGCCTACAAAAATATTGGGCCGTTGCGTAGTGTTGCCCAAATGCGAGACCGAGACGAGTCTTGGTCTTGCAAACTCAGTCTTGATCATGGTCTTGGCCTTAGACTCCCGAAACAGTCTTGCAGTTACTTATTAGCTTATTACTATAGCGATATCACTATAATTTTTTAGATAGAAGAAACCTAACTAAGCCCGAATGAAAAATCAGACGAGTTAAATGCAAAAGTCTATTAGTTATACCAATTATTAACATATAGTAACTAAGATTGTCTAATATTAGTAACTATCTTGCCTTAATTTTTATTTAAAAAATTATTTTTTTTTACCAGTCCTGGTCTTGGTCTGGCAACAGTTAAGTGGCCTTGGTCTTGCAAAGTGCACACTGGTTTCGCCTAACCCTCACTCCCAACATGTGAGTTTATGTAGGCCAAACGGACCAATATTTTAGTGTTTTTTTATCGTATTTATTGATCAAACTATCTTAAAATTAATGTTGAAAGCAAATAGGCAGTTATGACTTTTTTTAATTAATTAAATTGGTTGATTTAATGAGAAAATGCCCCGTTTCTGATTGTAGATAAAAAATTTGTAGGTTACGATGAGATGAAGCCGTTCACGAAGTTTAAGGCGGATGTTAATAATTCGATAAAAAGCGGTCTTTACCAGGAACTCTTCTGGATGTTTTAAAGAGCAAGATGTAAGCAAGATCACACCGGTTGAAATGATATCCATCAGAAAATTATTGGTAATACAAGAGGGAATAGGATCAGAAGTGACAAGATTCTCCAGGATTTGGGACTCCATCCAGGGATTGGTCGCCTTGAAAGAGCTGTAGTTAAAACTGCGTTGGAGTATAAATTTTGAAAATGATGCATCGTCATTTTGACAAATTTCAAATAAAAAATCCAACTTTTGTTCTTTAAATCCACTCAACTGACTGTTTTCAGCAAAGAATGAAATCTCTAATTTATTTTAAAATCCAAGTTCAAAGCTGAATGTTCATTACATCTGGGTTCTTCATACATTAACGGGTACTCCTATCTCCCTCATCGGGAGATTTTATCCCGGATGTCATGAAGACTTAATACTACAGCCGGAGAGCCTTAATTAAAATAGCTGAATGAAGGCAGCTGCAGAAGAATGCCCCATTACTGCGGGAACCTGGCTCATATGAAGAAATCTGCTAGTTGGAACTGAGACGACTCAATCCTATGTTAATGATGGCTGGTAAAAAAGAGAGCCTTTTGAACTGGGAGCAAGGGAGGAGAGCAATAAACACAATTAGAGAGTGACTGGGAGAGCGGAGTTAAATCCCGATGAGTGGCCCATAACTCGGCCTCTCTGTCCCAGTCAAAGTCGGAACTCCCAGTCCGCTGCTTTATTGGCTAACCCTTAGCTGCGTCCAATCTATTTCTCTCTAGATCCTCATCTTTATTCTCCAATTATTCAAATATAACCCATTAAGACTTCGTAGAGGTTGTCATAAGTAAGGATGCTTTAGAGGTGTGCATCTCATCACGGCAGGCTGGGTGTATCTTGTCTAAATCCCTTATCTTGAGCATCTAATGCGTAGTGCCTTATAAACTAGGCGCTTAAAAATATATAATAATTTTTAAATGCTCTAAGTATGCAATATATTCTTTATTAGGTTCAAAATGGATATCTTATATCTGAGATGTGTGGAAAGAAATTTACGTCGATCCCTTTAGTCTTGAATCTCTTCGATTCTATACTAAAATATCCGTACTCATGTATATATTGCCTAAACTGATAATTTTAAACCGTGATGGTATGCTTTAGGGATGCCCATCAACCCCAAGGTCAACTATATATGATCCACCTCCTCCCTCTCCAAAAATGGTATTACTCTCCTCGTCTTAAAAACAGTGCCAGCGAAAGTAGGATTGGACAAATCCTACAGCATTGGATATAGCTTGGATTGGACACAGATACAATAGTCTGTGGGCCAGACCCCCTTACCGTGCACCCCCCCCCACATCCCTATAAATTGCATATCGTTGTGTTCCTTGTAACTATTTATTAAAAAAAAGCCAATGTTCCCACAAAAAAAAGTGAACGCACTGCCCCAAAATGGCGTCCAAAGATGGCGGATTGACGACTTTGACTTTAGTTAGTTTTTTGGTCACTGAGAATCAGCATTTGGCTTAATTTCCTCATAGTTGGTCTTTTATTAAAGCTGAATAGTCATAGAATAATAAACCATGAAGAAATATTAAAAAATAATTGGCTTAGGCTATGAAAAACACTACTAAAGTCAATTTTTTTAACAAAAAAATTTTCAAGTTAAAAATCAAGCGTCATTTGTAATTAAACGGCCAACAATAACGCAAAACGTGCAGAAATAAACCATCTGGAGAATATATTTTTCTTTCCAAAACGCTGATTATTTTTTAAAAACTTTTAAACAGTTCCGTAGAAAATGCACTTATGCGGCAGAAAAGCGGTACTGGCGTGGGTGCCTACAGGCCTCTACCACACCATTCAGTAGACATAAATGGCTTAGTTAAAGTGATATAATAACATTTTTTGTACATTATATTGGTTTTATTAACGAACAAATATTAATGCAATAATTTAATCGTAAAAAAAAAAAAATTAAAATTTTTTAAAAAAATTTATTATTATTTTTTTTATTTAACCTTCATTATTCTACACGTAGGTCGTTTAAGAAGACCTTCATTGTAAAAATGATATAATTATAATAATAAAACTTAATTAAAAACTTTGCTAAATATCTTGATTTTTTTATTATTTAACGTTTGCAATTTAACACTGTGTTTTGTATATTTACTGATTCTTAAAGGTAATTAAAATTTATATATACTTCCCAGGAAATGAGTCGTATTAATACCTGTTTTATAAACTAAAATAATATATACCTAATCTGAACTATATATAATGAATAGCTGCTGGGTTGTATAGTAAAACTCATATATCACTAATTAAAAAATTAATTTTTATTTCCTTTATTTTGTGCGGAAGTTGGACTATATCATAAATAAATAGGAAATTTTATTATTGAATGAATTATTCTCTCTGCACAAAGAAAGATAGAAACGGTGACGCTATAAGTTCTTCTATAAACCAGAACTGATTGTTTGGATTTGGTCTTGAAATGAGGAAAAAGGCGAAATTGAACCCGAAAACTGGAAAAATACATTAAGCGAACGAGAAAGGAAGTGCCAAAACCTTGGAAAAGATAAAAAGGACCAGTATCCATTATATGGCTAAACGAATGTATAGTAGACAGATGAAGAGAATATTTCAAGATGCTGCTAAAAGGGGGTCAATTGCAGTTTGGATGATATTAAGTGGACGATGTAGGTTTATTATGGTAAAAACCTCTTTATTTTCGATTGCTGAAGGTGCACATTGGGTCTATCTTCACTTTGAAGCAGGATGTAGAGAGGTATATCGAGTTATAGCTCATAGCTCTTCTTCTGTTTAGTGCATTTGCAAAAGATTTTTTAAGGAATCTTATATAAGTTATAGCTCGTTATTGTTCAGAAATTGCGGAATAAATTTTTCGGAAGTTGTACCATATCATAAAAAAATAGAAAATTTTAATATTGAATGCATTATTCTCTCTGCACAAAGAAAGATGGAAAGGGCGAAACCGAACTGCTTCGCACAGTTTAGCGCATACATAGGCAACAAGTATGTTAGAAAATAATATGAAAGGACTGTGGTTTTTATCCTTACAAGAAAGGAGATACTAGGAAATACCCATCAAGATCCATTCCTGTTTAGTGTACCAAAGAAATTATAATCAAGAATCGTAGAAGCTGGAATAAGAAATATTGTCGATTGCCAGAGCGATATGGATTGAGAAACTCAAGTTGCACATTGGAAGAGAAGTTGAAAATTGAGACTGACTTCACTTTAAGGCAGGTTATAGAGAAGTCTATATACAACGAAAAATAGCTCTCTATCTGCTTAGTGCCTTACTCTTTGGATTGTGCTAATATCTAATTGTCTTTCAGAAAAGCAGGTTTTCCTTTTAGATTCCTTAAAAAATCGTTTGCAAATGCACTAGACAGAAGGAGAGCTATGAGCTATAACTTTCTCGATATAACTCTCTACATCCTGCTTCAAAGTGAAGATAGACCCAATGTGCATCTTCAGCAATCGAAAATAAAGAGGTTTTTACCATAATGAACCTACATCGTCCACTTAATATCATCCAAACTGCAATTGACCCCCTTTTAGCAGCATCTTGAAATATTCTCTTCATCTGTCTACTATACATTCGTTTAGCCATATAATGGATACTGGTCCTTTTTATCTTTTCCAAGGTTTTGGCACTTCCTTTCTCGTTCGCTTAATGTATTTTTCCAGTTTTCGGGTTCAATTTCGCCTTTTTCCTCATTTCAAGACCAAATCCAAACAATCAGTTCTGGTTTATAGAAGAACTTATAGCGTCACCGTTTCTATCTTTCTTTGTGCAGAGAGAATAATTCATTCAATAATAAAATTTCCTATTTATTTATGATATAGTCCAACTTCCGCACAAAATAAAGGAAATAAAAATTAATTTTTTAATTAGTGATATATGAGTTTTACTATACAACCCAGCAGCTATTCATTATATATAGTTCAGATTAGGTATATATTATTTTAGTTTATAAAACAGGTATTAATACGACTCATTTCCTGGGAAGTATATATAAATTTTAATTACCTTTAAGAATCAGTAAATATACAAAACACAGTGTTAAATTGCAAACGTTAAATAATAAAAAAATCAAGATATTTAGCAAAGTTTTTAATTAAGTTTTATTATTATAATTATATCATTTTTACAATGAAGGTCTTCTTAAACGACCTACGTGTAGAATAATGAAGGTTAAATAAAAAAAATAATAATAAATTTTTTTAAAAATTTTAATTTTTTTTTTTTTACGATTAAATTATTGCATTAATATTTGTTCGTTAATAAAACCAATATAATGTACAAAAAATGTTATTATATCACTTTAACTAAGCCATTTATGTCTACTGAATGGTGTGGTAGAGGCCTGTAGGCACCCACGCCAGTACCGCTTTTCTGCCGCATAAGTGCATTTTCTACGGAACTGTTTAAAAGTTTTTAAAAAATAATCAGCGTTTTGGAAAGAAAAATATATTCTCCAGATGGTTTATTTCTGCACGTTTTGCGTTATTGTTGGCCGTTTAATTACAAATGACGCTTGATTTTTAACTTGAAAATTTTTTTGTTAAAAAAATTGACTTTAGTAGTGTTTTTCATAGCCTAAGCCAATTATTTTTTAATATTTCTTCATGGTTTATTATTCTATGACTATTCAGCTTTAATAAAAGACCAACTATGAGGAAATTAAGCCAAATGCTGATTCTCAGTGACCAAAAAACTAACTAAAGTCAAAGTCGTCAATCCGCCATCTTTGGACGCCATTTTGGGGCAGTGCGTTCAATTTTTTTTGTGGGAACATTGGCTTTTTTTTAATAAATAGTTACAAGGAACACAACGATATGCAATTTATAGGGATGTGGGGGGGGGTGCACGGTAAGGGGGTCTGGCCCACCGTGTACAAAGGAAACAAGGTCGGAGTCGACTACATGTCGAAATGTAATCTATATTTTCGCTAAAATATCCAAAGGACAATATTTGAGATTATTTCACCAAATCACTATAATTTGATATATTAGAGATAAAAAATATAATTTTCTCATATCAATTACAGTGGTTGGCTTAAATCTCCATCCCATTACGATTTCTCATACTCTCCTTAATTCTTACTCTCAAACAATTGTATTGGGAACTTAAATAAAACATGATTGTGTTTCTTTTTTCATAGTGTTTCGCATTTTGCACTCAAGTTTTGGAGTGACTCGTCCAGGTCTCGCATTTGGGCAACACTAAACTTCATGAATGCCATGAAGGACTTGAACAAATGGCGCCTCACTTTTTTTTTTTTTTTTTTGTCTTCTGTGGATCTCATTAACTCATCTATAAATCTGAACTGTAAGAAATTATTTGTCAGTATATTACAGTTTAATATGATTAGCTCAGATGAAATAAACAATTTAAGAATTAATTGTTTATGTCACTACTAAGTTAATATCTAACCGAACGAAGCACTGACTCAGGCCGCTCGATATAACTGTTGAATGATAAATAATTTACTATAATTATTTATAATTATAGATTTATAACTATATTATAACTGCAATTAGTAAACGTCCAACATGATTAACAAAACATGCTGGATGGCGCGTTGTTTGCCCTAACATATTGGTGGTACTCTTGTGATCATAAATTGACCCAAAGGCATCTTACATTCGGAGGTGTGTGCAAGTGTTCGGGAATCGAATGTGAAGCAAGATTAGAGAAGTGAGTGTGGTTTTTACAATGGATAAATAGGCGACATTTTTTTTTTTCAGGCGAAATCATCAACCTCTAAGACATTATAATCGTTATGGCTGTTATTCTTTTTGTGATATGCTGAGGGACATTGAGAATTTTACGACCATTTGTAGGTTGGAAGGATTGTATATGGGTACAATGTGATTGTTTAGACAAACCTGCAAAAAGAACACATAACGATCAATAGGCCAGATCATTGTACTTTAAATGGGATTGTTTATGATCTAATAAATTGAAGGTTCAGAGTGTCGTGTGTGGTACCTGTAGATGTGATAGAAAATTATTATATTAAGATATCTTTCATAATTTAACTAAACTCCTGAGACTTAACTATAAGAGGAAAGTGTGAGAACAATGACCGATACTAATCCAGCCCGATAATGCAACGGAGGACCACAATCTCATAGCCCGTGGGAACAGCCTCCTCAACTAACCGTTCAACGAAATGGATCGGTCAACCGCAGCCACTTATAGTAATCATTATCATATCTATCAATCAATCATTACTCATCGATTGATTACGTATTGACATTAGGCATTACAATAACTATAAATAACAGAAAAACAGACTGCCATTTAATCTGAGTATTACAATAACTAACAATTTTTATTTTGTGGGTCCTTAATTTGTTTCATTAAGGATAATAATTTACATATGCTTATATTAACGCAGATCCGCTTCTCGGGAAAATACATGATCAAAGTCTCAGTAAACAATGAAATTGTAAAAATCACTCCACAACTTGAGGGCTAAATGTGCAACACTACGGGAAAAGAGACACTTTATCATGTTTTATTTAAGTGCACAATATACAATTGCTTGAGATTTATTGCTTGAGAAGTATTTAGTAGGGTATGAGAAATCGTAATGGGATGAAAATATTTAAGATAACCACTGCAGATGATATGAGAAAATTATATCTTTTTATCTCGAATACATCTAATTATAGACATTTGGTGGGGTAATCTCAAATATTGTCCTTTGGATAGTTCAGCAAGAATGTAGATTACATTTCAACATGTATATGTAAATAAAATGTTAACTTATTTTAAAATATCATTTAATATTAATATTTAAAAGTGGAGTGTGAATGTGCTCTCTGAACACTGTAATAAATTTCCTTAATTGTGACAGCTTGTAATATTTCTGGATAGATAAAAAAATATATATTTAAAAGATAAAATGTATTTATTGTTTTATAGTTGTCGTTTATGCGTTCTATTACCTATTTAAGATTTTATATTAATGTTGATAATTGGCATTATTTTAAATGTTTGTTTTTTTATGAAATATGATTTGTAAATTATACTTAACTCTTTTATAATATTTATAATGTAGCATAACAAAGAAAAAAAAATTGTATTACCATTAGAATAATAATGTTTATAATACAACGATGATATATGATTTATGATCTGTGTCCTCCTTCTGAGTACCAGAGTGCTAAACCGTTAATAGAAGGACCAAGTAAAGATGAAGTTGAAGTAGCTATCAGAAAATGAAAATCATATAAAGCAGCGGGGAACCGATAATATACCTCCTGAAACTAATTATGCATGCGGGAAGCTGGAGTTTCCTAAAATACATCGTTGGATTAAAAAGATCTGTGTGAACGAGAAATTACTGAGAATGGAAAGAATCTATTCTTATTCCCGATCACAAAAAGGGTCTGCGGACGGATTGTAATAACTCTCGAGAATTGCACTCCTTCCGGTATGTTAATAAAATATTCACTTTAATTCTTAACCAGTCGAATCACGGAATACGCCGAGGACAATTATCGGAAGAATACCAAATGCGGATTTTAGACGGAATCGTCGACCATTGATCAAATCTTTTCTTACGGCAAATATAGAGAACAAAATTGAGATTAACGGTATGTCACACTGTATATAGATTTTAAAAAGGCCCCCCCCTTTTTTACGATTTCTTTGACCGCCAGAAACTGGTATAATAAATTCTAATCAAGCAGGGGATTCCCAAAAAAACTAGTAAATCTAGTAGGATGGCTTGATGTTAGACACTCAATAAAGTTAGAATCGGACAAAATTTGTCCGAAAATTTGAGTTATCGTTCTGGACTTAAAACAGGGGGATTCTCTTTTCGCTGTCCTGTTCAATTTGGCATTAGAACATGCTATTAGGAGGTAATGCCGAACCGAGAAAGGATTGTCTGGCGGGACAACATCCGTGCTGGGCTATGCTGATGATCTTATGGTACTGTTAAAGTGAAGACGTTGATCATAAAACTAAATATCGACCACGTTAATGAAAGCCGGTAAAGAACTAGGACTCGAAATAAACGTGATAAAACAAAATATATGGTTAGCTGCAAAAATGGCGATACTACTGGTGATATCGATTAGATGGTTAATATTTTGGAACAGCATAGATACATTTAGGTATCTAGGTTCTACGATAACTAAAAACGAAATTGAAAGGATATTAAGTTAGACTGAAGCGGGAAATGCTAGTTATTATTTCTGTGACAAAACACTTAGTTCGCGCCTCTTGTCCCGGAAACTTAAAAATTAGAATCTATAAAACTATTATCTTTGCCTACAGTTCTTTATGGATGCGAACTTGGCCGCTACATTAAGGGATGAGTAACAAGCGTCTTAAGGTTTTTGAAATAAAGTTATTGCGTAGAATATTCGGACCGAAGAAGGTATGAGTTAACCCGAGAGTTCAGACGGTTCCACAACGCCGAATTGCGTGACTGTACCCGGGTAATATAATTGAGTAATTTCACGCGGCAATCAAATATATGATGGGCTTATAACGAGAGAATCTAAAAAGGTTAATATTTGCTGTGCCGAATGGAAGCGTCCGAGGGGTAGACCGAAGCGAAAGGATGGAAGGATTGCATCAAGCTGATCTGAGGAACAGGGTTTGGACGGCGAACGGTGGAGGGAGGTGTGTAACAAGCGATTGGTGGTGTCGGCATCGAACCTTCTTGTTTGCTAAGCCTTATTATTATTATTATTATTATTAATACAACGATAGACTCTATTCGTATTGGAATCTTCCCTCAAAACAAATAAAGATTCAATAAATAGGTTAATTAAATAATACAACAATTTTATGTATTTTTATACAATTTAATTACTACTTGATATCCTCGTCACTACCACTGTCAATGTATAACAGGAGATAGTGGGATAGAACGCCATAACTAGATCACTCAGTTTATTATCT
Organism: Nezara viridula; assembly: GCA_928085145.1. Taxonomy (NCBI): domain Eukaryota; kingdom Metazoa; phylum Arthropoda; class Insecta; order Hemiptera; family Pentatomidae; genus Nezara; species Nezara viridula. The sequence continues at coordinate 108,538,860 of OV725079.1, read as the reverse complement.
GTTTTATAATTTAATATATTGTTTTTCAAAATTATATTTTTGTCGGTAGGTCAAATCTTCGTTTGTTCTTAATATTAAATCCGATGAATGAGCAATGATTTTGGAGATTATCTTCTCCTTCAGGCAGGAAAAATTAGCGCATCCTCCCCCTTCAAAAAATCAACCAATTGTATTTTATGTTTGGGTTTATTATTTAGAACGGACCGTTGTAATCAACCAAGGATAAGACAATTTACTCCTCCCTCGTATAAAAGAAAGAAAAGTAAATTTTATTCTGTAACATTTAGTCTCCTAAGAATAATTATAATGAACAATGATAACAATTAAGAATAATTTTTTTTTTAACTTGCAATTTTTCTTCACACCTGCCAAAAAAATAATAGTGACAATCAGTGAATTCGATGATAGTGCAAAATGTAATGACATGTAAGGCATGAGGGTGATCAGTACCCAGCGGCACCTCCTCCTGGCGTGATATCTACATTAGGCGAGGATGTCCCTCATCCAGCTCCTCTTCAGTCTTCTACTGACGTTACCTAGCATGTAACATAGTTGTCTGACCATAAAATTGAAATGAAGAAAAATTACAAGTAGACGCATGAAATTATAGATAAATACATATGAGTGAGTTATTGGTACTTATTTTTACAAATAAGCGATATAGATGATATATAGGTAGGTAGATAGATAAAAAATAACTTTTTTCTGGGATGAAATCCCTTGCAGGAAAAAAAGAATTGCATCTGACCAGAAAAATAGTTGGATAAAAACTTTAAGTAAATAAAATATATATAAAAAATAAAACCAATGAGACTACTTAAAAAATACTACAATTATATATAATAGTAATTAAACAAACTATGAAATAAAATAATACCTGCATAGCTAAAAAGATAAAAGAATATAATAAACACAAGAAAATGTTTTAAAAAGAAGACAGGGAAATACAAAATATGGTCCTTTAATAAATGAGCAAGAAATCTCCTATGAATAAAAGAAAATTTCAATTCTTATTGAAATACATGTACATACATACACAAATATATAAATAAAACCGTGTTATCTAAATAAAGAATATATATATATATATGTGTATAAACGTAAGATAGAAATTATAGTCGGATAATAGGTCATGAACTACACTTGAATAAACTAAAACAGCTCCTCTTTATTCTTTTTATTCAAAACGTTTCGACCCTTGTTATTTAACATAAATAATTGAACCCACTTCAGATCTGCAAAAACAATACCCATTATTTGTACAACAACAAAAGTTTTCGCACATTTTAACTATAATCCTAAATTCATCCTACTTACTTTAAATTGAGAATCGACACCCCAAGCCGAATAGTACCCTTTATTCGGTTACCTTAACTAATCACCCTTAACTATAATTTAGGATTATAGTTAAAATGTAAGAAAACTTTTTTGTTGTAGCAATGACGGGTATTGTTTTTCCAGATCTGAAGAGGATCCCATTATTTATGTTAAATAAAAAGGGTCGAAACGTTTTGAATAAATAGAAGCTGTTTTAGTTTATTGAAGTGTAGTTCATTACCTATTATACGACTAAATTGATATCTTAAGTTATAAGGTCAATTAATCGAAACACTATGTTATATATATAAATTAAAGACTATAAGCAGCATGTACAAAAAAATAAAATAAAAATATTGTTTTTTGCATTATTATTTAATATGTGTTTAGTCGTTTTCTGACTGTTGCGAGAATAGAAAGATTGTAAAGGAGGATAGGGAGGGATCATGCCGGGTTTCCAAAGGTAAGGAATTCCAGAAAGAAGCAGACGGTAGTGTAGGTATCTGTAATACAACTTTAAAATGAGCTATAAAATACGAAAATATTATTTTTACATATTCAGAGCATTGGTTTCTGAGGTGATGGTGTTTAAATGAGGTCGAAGTTGAGTATTAGCGTTTAGAGGTTGGCAGGGAATTCTAAAAAGAGATAGCTCGCATGACAAAGGATTTTTAAAGGAAACAGTTCTATGAGATTCAAGTGGAACCAATCTACGAATAAATTGCAAGAAATTAAAAAAGATACCAAACCGTGGACGACCTCTTTCAGAAAGAACAGAAAAGAAGAAATAATTTTAACTCGGTTTAGAATTGGACATGCAGCCTTTACCCATGGCTACCTAATGAGAGGCCTGGAACCACCATTTTGTAAAACATGCAACACGTCACTTACACTGAAACACATTGTAACAACTTGCAGACTATACTCTGAACAAAATATAATATACCTTCCAACATATCTGACGCAATTTCAGATGACGAAGAAAAGATACAAAAAGTATTTTAATTTATATAAGACGTTAAATTTGTCCACCTAATTTGATTACATCTAAAGCCGCTAATGACCCACTCGGGTAGATGCGGAATGTAACAATAAATAAATAAATAAAAAAAATATGAGAAAGAATAAAATATGAATTAAACGCGAGGAAGTAAATAAGTACTCTCAACAGAAAGAGTTACCGCTGTGTAATGAGTGTTTTTCATAATGGCACACATTTCATCATTGTGTATAATATTATGTTAGGCAGAACATCGGTTTTCAATAACGATTTTGGCGGGTGTGGATTATCATATTAATTGAACATTAAAAAAAAAAAGTTTATTAATTATAAAAAGAATTATATTTTAACCGAAATAGATGACTGTCCAGTTGAAAATCATTCATTTTTTAAGACAATTAAAAACTATTAAATGTACTGCTATTCTTTTCAATTTTCTTTTTAACGAACAACTTAAATTAATTGAAATACGAAAACTGTTGGCAACGAAACGGCCTAAAGGACTATCCGAAGTGAATTATTTCAATTGCATTTAAAAGGAAATCTGGGAACTGAGCGTCCACTATTGACAGAACTGGCTCCGCCCGCTGAATAAAAATACACAAAAGGGCAGCCACTGATCCGATACCATTTCGTACTTTAATAAAGGGAAAAAAATACAATCCAAAAAAATAAATCATTTTAATGGTTGGAGGCGAGGAAATAGAATTGTGATGAACTGGCTCCAGGATAAAAATCTACCCGCTCTATCTACTCGATAAAGATTTACGTCGGCTCAAATTGCCTCAGAGCTAAATTTTATTTTTAAAATGGCCACCACATGCGAGGGCCGGAGAGGTGTGAGGGGTAGACCAATTTTAATTTGCATCAGTTCTTTTTTCATCCGGATTTGGGGGCCGGATAGATTAGGCGAGATATATAGATGGAATCTAGCGGTGCTGACATAACTTTCAGATTTGTGAGTGTGGAACTACAGGACTTAGCGTATGTCCGTAATATTTTCGCAGGGAAAATTCAAAGTAAACTTTTAGAAATTCTTTGAGGAATACGGAGAAACAGAATCGTATGAGTCATTGGCCGTAGGTTCTAAAGCATTATCGACCTTTAAAACTAAAAAAAAAAAACGCTGCAAATTATTTTCAAATGGTGTATTATTTCCAAACAAACTATACCATCTAAAGTTACCTTCCTAGTTACAAAGAAAAATATTAAAAAACGTGATTTCAATTATTGGGATGTAAGTTATTTTTAATCTTTAGTAATATGAGAATTAAACATAAATAGCTTACTTCAGTAAACTCTTTCGAAATTTAAAACCAAACAAAGGATTTTTAGCATTTGGTGTAGAACATTTAAAAATAAACTGGAGGACCATCTCTTTGACCTAATTGTCGATTGACGAATGTTTTTGTTTTTTAGGAAATTCCGTTGAAAAACTATATTCAGTATCGACCAAAATAGTGTTTACTTTTTGTGTTCTTCTCGGAATTAAATTTTCCATCAGTCGTAAAATTTTTATACCTGTGAGTTATAGTATTTTGATAAATTTAAAGGGCTCGAGAAAATGACTTTTGAGGGTTTAATTGAAATCGGTACATTCGTTTAGGAGTACAGTCCATAGCAACGCAGGTTTTTCGCCGCCATTTTGAAGGGTTAAAAGGCGGATAGTAATGTTGATGTGGAGGATCAGCCTCGGGGTGACTCAGATTTTATTTCCAAATTTGAAAAAAATTGGTCAGTAGTTTCGCTGAACAAGCGCGGACCCGCGGACGACAAAATTTTTTTTTATTCGTTTTTTCGAATTGACGCATCTCGAAACGTGAAACCTCAGATTTTGAGAGGGGGTTATGTTAATGAATTTTTCGGGCGATCACAATGGTTGATTATTGAAAATAATAAACCAAAAATTAGTTTGGTATTTTTAAATAAAATGGAAAAAAGGTGTTTATGGTTGGAGACTATGATGATGTTGCTTTGTTTTATCCCCACAAAAGGGATGCCTTTTAGTAATACTAAGTTTTGGCGGTAACATTATTCGGGATGCTACTGGATAATTATTGATGAATACTATCCAGAAATATTCAATAAAAATTAATTATAAAAAATTAGCAAAAGAAATTTGGATCTATAACTGATTGGTCCAGGATTAATCAATTGAATTTATTTTCTCAAAGGCTGGTTTGTGTTTATCATGCTTTCTAATTTCCAACATTACCTGTGCTCATTATGCAGATAATAAAGGAGATAAATAGGTGGGAGAATTAAAAATAATTTTACTAAAAACCTTAATTTATTCCTAGGTTCAATAAATTATATATAATATTTACAAGAAACTAAATAAAAACTTGATTTTTTATATTTAATAAGGACTCTATGAAGGTATGATTTCAGAAGTACTGGTTTGGGAATATGCCATCAAATATTTAACATTAATCAATCTATTATTGAGAATTAAACTTATCTAAGGTTTAAGAAATGATGTAGTTAAGTGGTGTTGTTCTACTACCATCACTGCATCTACTGGTTCGAGGTCGTCTGGTCCAGTCAAAGCCAAGCGCCAAGTCCGAAGAAGCCCATCTCTCAGGCTGTGTAGGTCAAGCTGTACCCTCAACTCTCCAAGGTCGGAAAAATACATCTGACTAAGCCCTCATTCTTCTGTCTCCCAAGCAGGAAGAAAAAAATAAGACCTCATCCCCTTATTTCTTGCGAGAATTTATACAAATATCCAGAGTGGGGCAAGTATGATTCTCATTGGCTTTCAACTTCGGCTGGTGTAAAATTATTTAATCTGGTCACACCTAAAAAAGGACCAGTTGCTTAAACAGTTACTTTGACCAGTTCACTCTGAGAAAAGGTTTTCCCAGTGCTTTGTCCTTAAGTACCTGTTCTCTATCTTGATGGTGTCTTTAATGGCAGAAGTGTTTGGTATTGGCTTTTTTTAACAGACACTTTTTCTTTGTTTCGGTTGTCGGCACCTCATATTAAGTTTAAAACATTATTTGTTATGTTTAATACATTGCAATGTTTAAACTAGTATCGCAGGTGAAACCGAGATTGCATTTTAAAGTGGAAAGTTAAAGAATTACAAATCTCATAGTTAAAAGAAAAACAATAAAACCTATACTAGTGCCGGAGAAATGTTATATTAGAGAAATGTTGAATGAAATACAATTAAAGTATTACATAATATAAAACAGCTCAATAAATAAATTTAATTTTTATAGGGATGGGAGATTGAACGTGATTGTCCGGCGGCGCCGAATGTCTAGGCCGCCACTGAGCTATGAGTAACCATAATCATAGAGCTGTTACATACAATAAGAGTTATTACTCAATCTTCTATAAAAGCTATTCCAGAGATATTGGTTAGTGAATATTAAAATTCATGTATGGAGAAAAGTTCAGTTTCTATTTTGGTCACACAAAAAAAATAATAAAAAATTTGGTCGGGTAATCTATATTAATAAAACCGTAAAAGTTCGTTTGTTCAAAACCGCTAATCTCCGAAACTTCTTCACTGGTTGCTTTAAAATGTTGACATAACGTCTCTATCGGAATCAGGAGTGTTTTTATATACGTTTAATTACCCTCAGGCATTTCTTTTCGGAAAGGCTGCAGAAAAATATGTGTCGCTATAGACTGTTGTGCCTAAACAGCTGTAACGATTTTAATAAAACTTGGCTAAAGTGATTTCCTTGAAGCCCTTTTTAGTTATGTATATAACATGTTTCCCCGAAAAGAGCATGAAAAAAAAATTATGATGGGCTCAAAACTATATTTGCGAATAACTCAACAAGTAAATAATTTTTGTTTGATTATACCCATCAATATTTGAAAGCTTCCTTTATTATCTGCAAAATGAGAAAAAAACAACATCGAAATCAAAAAGAATTTTCTCCGAAATGAAACAATTTGTACCAGCCTAAGGAGCAAAGTGGATTCAAATATTTTTTTTAATGAGAAACGAAGTTGATATGCTTATTTCGCACTTCGATAAACCCTCAAATACGAATTTTCATTGCCATAGAAAAATAACAATTTTTTACTACAAATTTTCGTCAGTGCCTTCAATTTGTTTCTAAAAATCACAAAAGTTGTCATAACTTCGACATGCCTCTACTTATCCACACGAAACTTAGCATGCCCCAATAATGTAGACTAAATGGCACAAACCAGAGATTCCTTAATAAATTAGGGTTGGAGATAATAAATAAAAACGTGTTTGAAAATTTTCTTTATTTATTCCTTATAAGGGCGTTAAATATAAAAATTTTATATATTCTTAAGGAGCAACAACTTAGCTTTCCAACAGTCCTAGCAACATTGAAATTAGGAGAAAATCACAAGGAGTTATGTGTGATTCAGTGAGAAGCAGGTAAAAAGATTCTACATGCTTATAAAAGCGTAGTGTTTTTATATTATGGCTGTTACCGTTCAGGACAAGATATTTTTTAATAAAATCTTTTTTTATTTTTTTTTTATTGAAATATTAATTTACCTAGATTCGGAAAAGGATCGATATATACAAATTAGTAAATTATATTTCAAATCGATAATGACGTGGTAAGAAAATAATAAAATAAATCATTGTATTGTTTTCAATACAAATAGACCGTAATTGGTTTAAATTATGCCATCTAGTTATTATTTTAAGAAAAAATGTAATTATCAAACATACATCAGCTAAATTTCCACGAAGTTATTATCATCTCTTACATCGCCGAACGGTATGGTAACAGTGGCGGAGTATTTAGATTGCGGATTGCAATGGCACAACAAGGCAACCAATCAAACAGGGCAAACATACATAGATTTATGTTTCTTGCCCAGATCACAAGGGTAAATACGATTCGCTGAATCTAAAACAGCCTCATTGAGAAATTGGTGACGGTCAATCAGCGCATGCTAATTGGGAATCAAGAGAGATAATTGCCGGTTTACATTGCTTAATGAACTCAGGTAAGTTGCCCAAAATGTAACATAAACTTGGATCATTGCTTTTGTTATAGCCAATGTATACAAACAACGTACGCTACTAGGAAACCATTTACATAACCTCTCCTATTTGCTCCCATCACAATTTATCCCAAGTTTCTAACTGGTTACAATATAATGTCGATCAATTGAATTCCTCATCACTTATTTCTAATAGGAAATAGTAAACTTTTATAAAATTGACTTAATAATTTCTCTGCACATCCAAAATGGTTTAATTTTTTTTCCATGCAATTAAAAAAAACTACTATATAACTACTAGTTCCATCCCGTTTTCAGTATTTTCAGTCTGTCATCGAAAAATACTTTACCTTCATCTAGAAATTTTTTTCTTCTTTTTTTCTTCTCTTAGTTTAATGTCGCATAAAGCTTTGATCATCGGTCTTAAGGATAAGATAGAAGCTCTTAAACCAGTTTCCAATAGTTTCCAGTATCTGTTTTGCCGATTAATGTCTTGCTTTGTTTTGATGAAACTTTATCTTTTCTCTGGTAGTGGGGTAGCTCAATGGTAGGGCACTGAACATCCAATATTCGAGGTGTCCCAGGTTCGAATTCCGGTTAATGGCAGAAAAATTATTTATTCTGTTACATTGGATGTGGGGAGACCCTCCTGGACACACCCAGCTTCTACAAAGTTTGGAGTAAACCTAGTGATTGAGCGTGATCCTGACCCGATATCCTACCTGCACTACCGTTGGCCTTGATACAGTACTTTCCCTAAATAGTACTGAACCCAAGACCCTTCATGAGCTTTTTTTTTATTTTTCATGTATTTTCCACCCTCCCATGTCACCAGGCCAATACTGGTGTATGCAGTAGTGTGATATTAAGCATTATGCATAACAACACACTACTGCCATAATATCAGTTAACAAAATGCATAGCTGTGCACACAGCTAGCTCTTCGACTTTTCCTCCTTCTACACCAAATTAGGCCTGGCTTCCCAAATCCGGAGGTCTTCCTGGGGCTGGTCCTCTTCTCCTACCTAGGTTGAGCTGCACCCACCGCCGTCTTCCACCCATTTATGAAATCTTTGAAGCGCGGGATGGTTTCTTCACTCACCAACTGAGGAAACTCCTCCTCAGTGAGGACGTAAATTCCCGTGATTCTCATTAATCTGGCTATTAACCCGTCGAAAGCAGTGCAGGCCGTGACCACATGCTGAACAGTCTCCGGAATACCACAAGCAGGGCAGTGGGGATCTTTCATGAGTTGTAGTGGTACAGTTTATTTTATTTTTTTCTTATCTTTTCTCTGCCAACCCCCAAATTTCCTCCAGGCTGTGCATGAGCTTCCAAGAAATTTTATTGCTTCCTCCTCTTAAAAACAGAAATTTTATTTTTTCATAAATTTAAATTATATAAATATAAATAATAAACATTTTCATAAATGAATATATATTGTCTTAATCTAAAATGTTTTGCACAAGCCTATCTTATTAAATGAGCAATGATTTTTTATAATTTATATTAAATATTATAAGAACAATAGTATGAGATAGCAGATAACCGGAAACTTATAAATCTAAGGAACAAGTTTTTTCTTCAATGTATTGATGTCAAGAACTAGCAATCCGATTTGAAACAATCTTTTTTTCGCTAAATGTACAGAATAGGTTTATGTTGTACATAACTATAACCATGGTATAACCCATATGCACTGAGTTTGGAGTCCAATATATTATGTAATAGGACAAAAATAAATATTTGACATATAACCGTTAGTTACATGCTAAATCCTAAGCAATAATTATTAAGTTTCATAAATAAAACCAACGAAAAATTTAGAATTTATGTTTTACAAATGGATAAATCAACAGAGGGAATTATGATTCAGCTGACTCGGTAAATTGCAAATTAATTGACAAATACAGCACATGAAATTCCTATACTATGATAATGGCTTAATAAGAAGGCAGATAAGGACATAAATTATTCCCCTAAGGCCACTGAAGTAGGAATAATGATCTAATCTAACCTCCACCGCTAAATCATCTGATTAAATCAAAAGTCTCATTTCACTTAATTCTCAGCTTCACTTAATTCAGGCTAATTGAAGATGTTCCTTAACCAGTTAATGGCTGTACTCTGACTTCCCTCTCGCTATGGATAAACAATTTATTTCTTTTTTAATTTAAAAATCTAACCTGTGATAGTGGAAATTCAGAATGTAATGGTCCACGATTTTCTACTTTTGATAAATTATATCCGGAGTACTTCAGTCAGTAAGGCATTTTACTCCTATGCTCCGGATCACAGGTTTGCACCCGACTGTGGGAGATCTATAATTTATTTATTCTATAACATTGGTATGGACCCTGTTTCGGCACACCTCTATAAAGTGGGTATTCTCAATCAAATAATTAATTGGAATTTATTAATAATTAAGGGAAAGTACTAAGCCGCAAAGGTACAGACTTCAGGGGAGGGCGATGCCTCCCCCCTCCAATAAGAATAGATTTTATCTTAAAAATAAAATAAAAAACAATAACAATCAATCAAGATGAATGAATAAAATTTGCAAATTAAAGTCGATTATGAAAATAGAAAAAATCGATTAGGTGGTAAACAAGTTGGTACGCACGTATTTTACCATGCTCTGTCTTTCTATTTTTTTCTTATTTATTTAGAAATATAACAATCAGTCATGTGGACAATAATTATAGTGAGATATGAACACATTCACACCATATTTACAGAACACATAAAATTAACAAAAATAAAATAATAACTAAATAATAATCAAACAACTATGTACAATAAAAATAAAATAACCTAAAGATAAGTAAATAAAAAACATAAAAACTCAGTCATATCTATACACAATATATACAATCAGGTAGGGAGCTCCAAGCCAGATTTTTCCCTCCAACTATAGAGGGAAAAGTAGGACTCCAAGAGATCCCTGCGCTACTCTCTCAATCGCGTCACTGGTGCTAAAGCCAGTGGAGATTGAGCGAGAGCGCATTAGGCACATACACTCATGTCTTGGGTGGAGAATCTGGCCATTGTCAGAACTCCAAAATATATACTACAAAAGATCTCTGGTCCTCTTCAAAATAAAAAAAATTACAAAACAATCCAAAAATTTATTTGAAAAATAATATAACAATAATAAAAATTAACAATTAAATACTAAATTTTAATAAATTATTAAATAAAAACTGACAATCACCTAACTTATGGTGGTCCTCCTCTCCTGCTTGTCAATTGAGGACTAAAAATAAAAATAAAACTATTGTCCAGATGGGCTATCCCTACCCCTACATCTTTTTCTCGTTAGCCACGTCTTTTTTATTTAATTTAAATTTCATTCCAGGCACAACAAGCCTCAATTCAAGAATTTATTTTTATATATTATTACATTGTTTGTTTAACAATAATTATGTTAATTATCACTCATAATTTTTAAACATCATATAAACTATTGAAAACTCTTTTTTTTTTGTAGGGGGTTACTTCGTCCCCTCCCCTCCAATCAAAATGGAAAGTCTGCCCCTATGCTTGGCGGTTGAGCCTTAGTCAAATCAGCTCCTTCACAACCGTTGACCAAGATGAATCCAGGCAGTCATCTTAAAGTCTCAAAAATCATTCAAGATTTTTTCTCGACATGAATAAAAACTATAATATTGTCTTTACTTAAACTTTGTTTTTTTTTTTTTTTTTTTTTTACAATGATAATTGCAGTATCCACTAGAAACTTTCCTTGTCTTTCGCACTCTTAAATCCTTACAGAGCTATAAAAGCCTAGCCTTAATATACCAACTATCATCTACCATCTACATACCACCACATATCGTATCCTATGTATATCCTATATACATATCGTATGTATATATTTACATTTAGGTATTAAATCGATATCTTATAATTTAATTCAATCGCGCTCGACAAATAATAACTACCTACAATTTAGACCCGGGTGCGAGGGTATAAGTGTTAATGGATTTTTGCATAAATAACGAAAATTGTGAAGCTATTAATTAGTGTTTATTAAATTAGCTCTTTCCAAATTGTTAGTGCGTTAGCTTATTTTCTTTCACTCACGTTTACAATTATTTTATGCCTGTGAACTCTTTAACTCTCCTAATGATTTTAAATCAAACGATGATAAAATGTTTAATGGATTATGTATTCACTTTACCTTAATCAACAGGCTTTCACAAAAGTGCCATGGTTGGCCGAGGACTAAAACAAATGAAATTAATTCAATTATGATCTTCGTAATGAACTCATAACTATGTGATGTCTTGATTCCTATTAATAATTGGGAGTGCAGTTGTGAGCATTGACATTTTAGACAGATTTTGACCTGATATATTTTATCTATGCTTCATTTATTTCACACTTGTAAACATATACATGGAATTGATATTTATTGTATGAAAGAAAACTAGAACACACTGTCTAGATTCAGTGGTCTATAATAGACTAAATACAAATCAGTCAAATATTATTGACTTGTCAAATTTATTGGACAAGAAAAATTTCGTAATATATAGATACTTAAATTTAAAAAAATATATAATAATAATAAAAAAAAATAAAATAAAATCGACACACGAGAGTTTTCGTGAATAACACAAGTTTAAGAACTCCTATTTTAAAGGATACTTTACTTTTAAGATAAAGCACGCACACTCAAATATATGTATATTTTAATATATATAAGTCGCTTCATATCAAAGACGGATGTTTGTCCTTTTCATAAACTGAAGAAAAGTAAATTTTTGTTTTATATTTAAGAGGGTCTTAATAAATGTTCTCAGAAAACCACGAAGTTCTAAAAAACAATCCAAATATCCCTTGCTACTGCCTAACCATTACATTATAATTTAACATTTCTTTGGTGTATAAGAGTGTTCCATAATTTATAATAATTGTAAGTACAACTTAGTCCCTACTTTGCTGGCGATTGATATGTAATAGCTCAGAAGTTAAAATGTACTTTAAATGTTAGGTCACCTTAATATTAAAAAATCTGGTGCGCGCAACACACAAATTTCGCTTACCGTTTAACTTTTTAATATAAATTATTTTCTTACCATGTCGGGCTATTACAAAATTTTTGAATTGCATTTTTAACAGTGCTAAAGCTAAAAAATTATAAATAACAAATCATAAATACCATTACAATAACAAAAGTCCTATTCATTGATGATGTATTGTACGATCCGTCGATTATTGATTGTAAGACTATTGGTTTTAAAATGTTATTTTCCATTGCAAAGTTTACTAAAATGTAATTTAGAGATTTGCATTGTCTGTCATAGACAGGTCAAAAGTTGTCACACTGATTGTAAATGGGTTCTGTTAGAATATCGCAAAGGGAAAATTTATCAAATTATTCACTAATTTAATTTTCTAAAAGGTTACATAATGATTTTTAGGAATAAACGGACGATAGATTCCTAAATGTTTATATATAATTTCAGAATTAGAGTTATTAAACTACAGTAAATATATTTAAGGTTATAAACGTATCTATGAAATAGTTTTATATTTCACTTCTTCTTTCACATAAGTACAATGAAATAGTATCTTAAACAATGTCAATGCCTTGAATTCGTGGGTTTAACTAATTTTTCAAATTAAAAAAAAACCTTATATTTAGTAAAAATATTTCAGTTTATTTCCTTGAATTTACCCCGCGACCTTTTATAGGCAATGGCCAGATTCTCCACTCACGACATGAGTGTATGTGGAGGGTTAAAGTATCCACTGTTGGAATATCACAAAGGGAAGATTCGTGAAATTATTCCCTAATTTAATTTTTAAAAAAATTTACATGACAATATTTCGGAATAAACGGACGTTGATACCTAATTATATAAATATAATATGAAACTATAATTATTAAACTACATTAAATGTATTTAAAATTATAAACATATGATTTATACAACCATGAAATGATTTTATATTTTACATCTTCTTTCATACAAGTACAATGAAATAGTTTTTTAAGCAATGTCATTGCCTTTATGAGGTGGATTTTAATTATTTTTATCAAATTCAAAACTATTTTAAAAGTTTACATGTAGTTAGTAAATTTCATTTAATTTCCTAGAAAACATGTGATTTACGTTAAATATTATTAATTTTCAACAATTATTATTTATAATTTTTTGCCACTCTCCGTTAGCTTGTACAACTTTCTATATTAGATATTGTTTTTTTCTAAAATTCTCCGCTTTCCAAATACGCATACATTCTGACCAGTATATCCAGAGATTCATTTTTGACCTGGATAAGCATTTTTATTTTTTCTCCTTTATTCAATTATCAAATTCTTTCAAAAGTTATATTTAGTATTTTTTCGTAACTCTTAATAATGAGAGATAGTTATTTAAAATAAACCATATTAAAGGTACTAGGGGATGATGCAAATGAACACTGGACATTTAAGCCCTGTAAAATGACATCAACGGGTATAAGACCTAAATGATATTTATGACCACTTAATTATATAATGATACACCGAGTTAATCAAAACCGTTAAAGCCATTTTTGAGAAAATTGTAAAAATATGTTTCAGCGTAGATATAAACTGCCACACCCGGTTAGCCGATTTTAAGAAAAAAATTGCTGTCACATCTAAGGCATATACCTATCTTAAATACGTAATATCAGTTTCGTACTACTTTTCGTTTTCGAGCTAGAGTGTTCACATACACAGAGATCATTTTTCGGGACTTGGTTATTTGGAATCCCAAAACGTGTATTTCCATTGAAAACTCTTGAAAAATTTTCACGATCGCAATACTTACTCATACTACATATTAAATATATACGTAAGTGAAAATAAAAATCTATAAGTTATTTTAGCTATAGTGTGGCATTATAAATTATCGAAAAATTGCAAAAATATTTAAGATTGACTGAACCTCAAGAACTTTATGAATATATCATTCTTTTTTGATAATTAGTGAAGACAATTTTAATCTCTCTCTCTCTCTCTCTCTCTCAATATATATATATATATATATATATATATATATGTGTGTGTATTACGTAGAACTGTACATAATTTGTAATTAAAAACAAAAACGCGGTGCAATGGGTGATATAGCGTAATGTTAGATTTTCATATTCCACCAGAATTAATATAATTAGATTATTTTATTCTATGAGCAATTTCCTGGAGGAATGAAGAGGAAAAAACAGGTTTTTTTTTCAGTTTCATTCAAACTTCATTATTGGCTTCAACGGGAAGTAATTGAAAATTGAATGACAGCAATTTCGGTTGTTCATAATTAAAACAGTAGTTAGATGAACCTCGAATGAAAAGTAATATAATAAAAATTAATAATATAAATTTAATAATACAGAACTGAAGATAGAATTGGTGAAGCCGATTATTGCAAATTAATCTTAATTTAGAAAGTTTGAAGAATTATTAAGAAGCTTTAGTTAAACGCTATTCAGATCCAACTGATTTTAAGAATCTATATATAATATACAGAGTATGAATGTGATCTTACTTCACTATAACCAATGTCCTATTAACAAAATGTTTTAATAATTAATAATCAATAAAGAAAAAAAAAAAAAAAAGGAAAAAAAGAAACCCGACTTTCATATATATATATATATATATATATATGTATGAAAGTCGGGTTTCTTTTTTTCCTTTTTTTTTTTTTCTTTATTGATTATTAATTATTAAAATATTTTGTTACTAGGACATTGGTTATAGTGAAGTAAGATCACATTCATACTCTATGTACAAAAAATTTTTAAATAAATAGAAGCGAAATTACTGCTACATAATAATCAAAAAGTGATAAAATTCAATAAATGAAAGTCGGTTTAGAATTAAAAAAGATTCTGATAAAATAGAATTGAGTGAGGTTTCTTTCTTTTTCTTTGAATTCACATTTTTTAAATGATAAAATATCACTATTTGAATTAAATTTTGCGTTTCTAAATCTTCTTAGTTTTTTTTTTTTATTCGTTTTCTGTAGTATGGAAGAGAACAGTTAACATAAAATTCGGATTTCAGATATCTATTTCATCCACTCTATGAGACCAACCCGAATTTATTTCGAAAAAATAATTAAAAAAGTTTTCAGCAAGTGTCCAGTTTATAGTTGCTTATTATTAGAAAAGTTGCTTAGGGTAATCAAACGAACTAAATGGAAAACTGAAAAACTAAAGTTATATATTTAAAATCCATAAGCAGTTATAACAACAATGACAAACTATTGTTAAGCATGCATAAAAAACAAAATGGTAGAAAATATTTTAAACTTTTTGCAGGTCAAGGATTTCGATAGCTTAAACCGTCACGGTAGAACACGGACCATTAAAAAAAAAAACGCTGCAAATTATTTCACAATGATTTATTATTTCTCAACAATTATACATCTAAAGTAACGTTACTTTCCTAGTGACAAAGAAAAAGAAATAAAAGGTGATTCCAATTATTGTACTAAACATTTTTCTTAATCATTAGTAATATGCTAAAAAAAAAACATTAATTCAGTAACACATTCAAAAATCAAAAACCAAAACAAAGGATATAACCTTTGCAGTAGAACATATAAAAAACATCTAGAGACCATATCTTTGCTCCTAATTGTCCGATTAAACTTTTTTTCTTTTTTTTTAAGAAATTCCGTAAACTTTTATATAACCATATACAATATCAACAAAAAAGTGTATAGTTTTTGAGTTATTCGGAATCTAATTTTATCATCCCTCGTAACTTTTTTCTCAGCTTCTTTTCTTTGAAATATGTTATATAGATAAATTTAAAGGGCTTCGAGAAGAAGACTTTAGTGAAGTTTCATCGATATTGGTACATTCGTTTAGGCGCTACAATCTATAGCAACGCAGGTTTTTCGGCCGCCATTTTGAAAGTAAAAGGCGGATAGTAATGTCGATGACGGTGGACCATCCTCGGGTAACCTCTGATTTTAAATCCAAATTTGAAAAAAATTGGTCCAGTAATTTCGGAGAAAATGCGTGTACGGCGGACGGACAAAAAAATTTGTATTCCTTTTTCGAATTCTACTTATCCTGAAACGTAAAACCTCAAATTTTGAGAGGGGTTAAGTTATTGAATTTTTTGTTCGATTACAATGGTTCATTATTGAAATTAATAAATAAAAAATCGTGTAAATCTGTTCAATAGTTTTGCTGTAATCGGTTGCAAACTAAAAATAGCCTTTCTATTTATGTATTAGTACGATATGTTAATACAAGTGGTCAAAATAACATAAAATAAACTGAAAATGATATTCGAGAGCTGAACCAGAAATTTAAACATTTAAAGAATTCAAAAAATTTCTTTCCCTCGAAGTGTGTAATATATTTCTAACGCCGTATATTTTTTATCTTTCAACTCGCACCTATTTTCTATTGACGGAATATGAAATATAATAACATTCTTCAAAAACTTTGAGATTATTTTTTACTAAAAAGGTTCTGGAAAATCATTTATCCCTGGAAAAATATTTATCGGATATATATTTCACCACGTTTTCATTAAAGTGAAAAATTTGTTTTCATAATTTACCACTCCAAATAATTTCCTCAGTCTTCTTTGAATTGGATCATTTTTGTACTGTATGCAAATGTTCCCGGTTATTTCGAGGTCAGAACAAAAATGCTGATAAATTGCTGTGCTTGATTAATCATTGGAATGGTATTATAAAGAGTTAAAATGAGATAGCGAACGTAACAAATATTTTCTATAATCTTTTTTAAACCTAATTTTCCAATCCTGCGGTCCATGATACATCTTTCAACTTCTCAAGCTCAAATGCTCTCCCTATTCAAAATATGAGTTTACTGGAATGAGTAAACTGAGTTGGATGTCTTTAAACAAGCATAAAAATAATATTATAAATTTCACTCTACACCAATGCCCAAATTCTTTTAGGAAAAAGAGTCCCCTATGGTTTTGTAAAGCCTCATAGCAGTGTTCTGGATTTTAAGGTTGTCAGAAATATTCTACTGAGCCATTTCAAATAAAACTTACAATTATTCTTAATTGATTATTGCGGCTTTCTATATCTTCAACAGCAACTTCATTCAAAATTTTCGGTAATGCACCATATCTTTCATATGTCCAGTATTTTACCCAATTTTAAGCTAATAGTTGAATATTAATTCCTTTCTGCAATATGGAAATATTGCTGAAGAATACCACAAAACTAAAACGATAGATTTTTTAAATTTAAAAGTTTATATAAGCCATCGAATTCCTCTCGTATCCAATCCTTACAATCCAAAATCCTTCGGAAAATCCTCAATGCTCCTTGCTTTGTCACCAAAAAATAATCGATAACGATGTTAATGTTCCCTATGTTTCCAATTTGGCACAATACGGATACCTATCATTCCATAATAAACTTCAGAACCATCCGAATCCTCTCGTCTCCAACCTTGCTTCCTCTTCTATCCCTGATAACTCTCCGAGGCGTCTGAAAAGAAGATGGCCTCGAGATCTCCTATTGTAAATACTCTTTTTTTTTTAGAGTGCTACCAGTGAGTAGTTTCTCAAGAAGTGATTTCATGTTATTATTTTCTGTTATCAAATTTACTAAATGTATTTTATTTATTAATACAGTTTTAAATATAATAAATAAATGAAAAAAGTTTATATGTTTGGATTTGTCATGATTAAGTCGAATTTTCCATGGTCTGAACCAATCTAGTAGTTTAATTAAGTTATTGTATACTATGCATGTGTTTTAGTTGTTATTTTAATTAAGTTAGTTCTTTTGTTTCTGTACATTTATTTTTATTATTATTAGTTTCTGTATTATTTATTTTTATTTATTGTAAATAAAGTGTGAGTGTGCTCTCTGAACCCTATTATAAATGTTCTTGATTGTGACAGAATGCAATATTTCTAAATAAAAAAAAATAAAAAAATTAAGTGGTGTTATAAACTTACCGAGACCTGTCCAGGATCTTCAAAAAAACACCTGTAATTCTGTTTATATCAACAAACGGATACGGTACTTTTTATTCTTGGAATTACCTTGGATAGAAGGTTGACATGTGAATCGTATTTAAAAATGAAACGTAAAACATTCAACAAACGGCTCAAACTACTCTACCCCATTTTTTCAAAATCTTCAAAACTGAAACTGAGGGAAAAACTGAATAAATTTACATTCTTACTTGATAAACCCATACGACATTTTCATCTCAGATATACGGTATCGTTGAAAAGACCCACCTACAAGAACTTAAAACCTTCCAATCGAAATTTTAGAACTTTTAGCTTTGTTTATCAGAAATAATTTATGGTCTCTCATTCTTAGTCGTAATAAAAAATAGATAAATACAAAATTGAAAGATTATTTTCGCAGGCTGAAATTTTTTTTTTTCGGAAATAAGAGTTTTTACATAGATTTTAGAAAAATTAATATCTGATACATAAGGTCGTAGAAGATAATGGAGAGTGTCGAAAAGCTAATGACTTGTATTGAATTGTTGTATTTAACATTGCCTAATTTTATCTTATATATTATTGCTTTTATTTATTTAATAGTGTGCTGCGAAAATATGGGTCCACTTATAATTAGTATTCCGAATTTCCATATTATTGCACATTCATTCGTTTGTGTGTAAAAACTTCAAACCAGACAATCTATCCCATAGGTGGGTGACCGCGGACTCCAAACGTTTTCGCTCGATATTTATTAATCTATCGCTAAAATTAGTTGATATTTAATTATTTAAGTAACTACAATTTGAAAATCAATTAAGCTGAATATATGTAAAAGGATGTGTGTATTTAGTGATAAATAAAAATAGCAACGGTAAAATATAAAGAATTATTGCCATTAACACTGCCTAACCTCAAAAGGTTCCCAAGCTATGATCTATCCGTTTCACGGTCTGTAGAACAACATAATGAAATTTCATATTGCTAGAAATTACACGTTTGCCTGTTTCTGGTATAAATTGAACGATTTTGATTTTTGTTGCAGCAAATTGCACATTTTTATACTCTTTGTGCTAGATTAATAGCAACGAACATGCAATGGTAAACGTTCCGACAATATCAGTGCACATGCTTGTGCAAATATTTAATTTTTTATTGAATATTTAATAGTTGACCGTTGCATTATAAATTAAGGAGATGGTCCGGGGTTGCGGTCATAAATAGGCTAAATAGTGGTAAAACTATTTTATTGAAAGCTGACGTTTCGACCCGACTTTGCAGGTCTTCATCAGGGAGGTGTGTTCATCTAGGAGTTTCACTTAGAACTAGCAGTTGAACACACCTCCCTGATGAAAACCTGCAAAGTCGGGTCGAAACGTCAGCTTTCAATAAAATAGTTTTACCACTATTTAGCCTATTTATTACCGCAACCCCGGACCATCTCCTTCCTTTTTAATTTTTTATTTTATTATCTCGATCATGTTAAGGTTATAATTGAAAATAAAATATATGAGGAAGGTAAATAATTTTGCAAATAATTTAACGTTAAAAAAAGAAGAAGTAAACACAAGTAGGAAAAATTAATTCCTATTGGAAGTATGGTGGTCAGTGGAAGTTGTGTGATGCATCCAGCAGGTTGCATTCAATTTATTCATAGAAGATACTTTTTTTTTCATTTTATATCTTTTAATTAAATTAATTCTTATTGTAATATTATTATAATAGTAAAATGGCACGTTACATTGTTATAATAGATACTACAAAGTATTTTTATTTCAGTATAAAGCTTAAGAATAATATGGAATATTTCTAATAATGTAATTACAAATATTTTGAACTGACAACCAATCCAAAGCCGTAATATAATTTTAGCAAATAAGATATGTTTAATGATAAGATATGTTTGATCATGATCCTTGTCATTTTTTTCCCTGCTTTGTTCTGCTTACTCCCGTTCAGCCGATACCTGTTTTTGAACCATCATTTCATCCAGGAGAAATGTAAAAGAAAATTATTGTGAAAATGGAAATGATTAGATTTTCCTTTGGTGCAATCAGATTTGAAAAGAGAAAGAGAGAGAGCGAGATGAAAAGTGGGTTTGATTAGGCAGCTAACCCTTCTCTTCCGATGTAGTTTATAATTGGAAGACCGTCGACTTTTGTAAAAAGTAATTTCAGACTTTTCAAAACCTTTTATACAAAAGTGACCGCACCTACATTCGTTTTTTTTTTTTTTTTTTTACATGATCATTTTTTTCTTCCAAATACAGTTTTGTTTGCCATATTGTCCACCGACCTTCTGCTTAGACATTGATTCTATTGTTACAAAACTTGCCACACACAAACTCATTGTAGTTCTTTCAACATAACTTGGGCTTTAGTATCTTATTAGAATTTAATAATTACTGATATATTCGCTAAAAGTATAATAATATATCGCATACTCAATGCACATTCTGTTCGAAGTAATGAATGATTTTCTTAATTATTTATTTTAACAGTCAAAGAAAATTCCTGTATACATAAATATGTAGATATTTACAATAATTTTAGATGAGTCTGGTCGTGATAAAAATGTTATTGATTCATATCATCAGGATACACCATTAAACTTATTCCAGTTATACTTAATTAAAAAAAAAATCTGCCGAGAAAGATCAGTATAGATTCCACACCAATTTCTTTTTTTACACAATCACTTATATTTCAAGGTCTATAATTTTTTGTTTGAGAATAAAATCTTCAGGAGTAGCCATTTCGAAATACAGTAATCCTTCAGATACTCATATAAGATACTCTTCAACATACTCTACAACAGACTAGCCCCATTCGCCGATAGTCAAATTGGAAAATAGCAACCTGGTTTTCGAAAGGGAAGATCAATTACTGATCAAATATTTACTCTCCGGAAGATTCTAGACAGAAGTCATGAGTATAAAATTCCCACCCATCATCTGTTTATTGACTTCAAGTCCGCCTACAATACCATAAGGAGGCACAAGTTGCATGACGCAGTGAGACAACTAAACATCCCCTCTAAACTAATTCGTCTGGTAAAAATGATAATGCAGGACGTGCAGTGTCGAGTACGAATTCATTCGGAATGCTCATTGGAGTTTCCCACCAATAAAGGACTGAGACAAGGTGATGCTTTGGCGTGTTTATTGTTTGATTTGGCTCTGGAGAAGGTGCTGAGGGACTCAGCATTCAGACTAGGGCCACCATATTTACAAGTATGGTAAACTGTTAGGTTACACTGACGACATTGATATTGTTTCACGGTCCTTTGCAGCACTCGAAGGTGTCTTCCTTGAATTGCAAAAAACTGCAGCTAAGATGGGGCTCCACATTAATGAGAATAAAAATGTTTATCAACAGCGAAGACAAAAATGTAGGAAATGTAGAGTACCACTTTTCAAGCTCAACACTTTTCAATACATACACAGTTGTGTGATATTGAACATGGGTATATTGAACATGCATATACATATAATAAGTATATGTTCACTCGTTAAGTGTGGATGGAACAAAAACCTTTCAATTAAAGAAGAAGAATTCAATTTTTTGTTTGTTCAGTGTTAACGAAACCAATATTTTCAATCAGTCAGAACAAAATTTAAGGGATCTCTCTGGAAAATTTAGACCATTAAATTTAAAAATAGATTCTGGTGTTCACTAAAAAAAATATCGTTACATGTCGTTTCCAGGATAATCTAAACAAATAATCCTTCATGTTGATTCGTCATAATCAAGTAATAATTAAAACAAAGAAATATTTCAAAATAAAGCTTCAAGGTAAGCCTGTTTTAAAGCTTGCATTCCTATATTACATAAAGCTTGCAATTTGACTGGACTAAATCAA
The DNA here is from genome assembly GCA_928085145.1 of Nezara viridula. Taxonomy (NCBI): domain Eukaryota; kingdom Metazoa; phylum Arthropoda; class Insecta; order Hemiptera; family Pentatomidae; genus Nezara; species Nezara viridula. The sequence continues at coordinate 108,516,778 of OV725079.1, read as the reverse complement.
ATTAGCACAAAAAAACAGAGGCCTACCTTGCAAAAGGTCGGATAATCCAAATTTCTTGTTTATATTATTGGGTATGTAGTTAATATAAAAAATTCAAATTTCCGCCCTTTAAAGCCTCATGGATTCGCTGCAGTGCTCCAAAAACCATTGAAATTTCAATTTTTTTTTTTAAGCTAAATATCTCCTTTTCAACTCGACATAGATAAAAAATAGTTGTATTCAAATTTAAACAGGTTAAAATCATCTAACATTTTTTCTAATCCTAACAGGAAGCGAACTATTGTGCTTTTAAAATTCGCAAACACATGTATATTTTTTTTGTTTTTTAACTAATTATCTGTTTTATAGGTAATTTAGCTCTAAATTTTAAATTCAATATCAAAGCACATAAAATTTACTGCAGCTTTTACAGGAAACATATTTTTCTAAACTTATCAACTTAGATACAAATCGCTAAAAAGAAATTGATGTTTTCAAATTCGAATAAATCCTCTTAACTTTATTTTTTCTGTTTACATTTATTTTAACGAAATAGGTCATCAACAATTAATTTTTTTTGTTACTTTTAATGACATATTTATGCCATATCTTTCAGAATTGATAAAGGGGATAGTTATAGTGCCATATAAGAAAGTAAACAGAAAAGAAATAGTTTTGGGCAATTAAATTATTTTATTAACATTTGTTCGTTAATATAATCAAAATAATGTACTAAAAACGTTATTATGCCGTGAGAACTGAATGATGTGGCAGAGGATTCTAGGCGCCTATGCCAGTGCCGGTTTTTCGCTGATCAAGTGTATTTTATAAGTACCTGCTTCAAATATTATAACATATAACATTCTCAAATATAAAAATACACTTTGAGAAATGAAGAACGAAAAAGAGATAGAATGAGTTCATTTCATAAAAAAAAAAAACTTTACTTGAATATATATATATATATAAACAGTTAATTATAATTGAATAAAAAAAAATGTATGTATTGAAATTCGTACGTCGATAGTTGGAAATGCATGTACTATCTCTTACCAAGTATTATGATTATATGATTGCTACACAATACATATATAGTATTAATAGTTAGCTGGTATCTGACTGTTTTTGGAACAGGAATTCGAATAGGAGGTTTTTCAATGTGTATAGGGAAGGGGCATGTCGAATTTTGATCGGGAGGGAATTCCAAAAGTTGACAGAGAGGGCTATAACACATACCTAACAATATAAAAAATAAATTTTAACAACCCGATCTTTTGCAAGGTAACATGTCTAACTTGACTGGACTATCTGATGCTGATGGATCAGAGATTTCGTTTAAGTTGTCGTCAGAAAAAGTGTAGTCTTAAATTTTAAATATAATTTCAAAGTTTGTTAAAATAAAGATTCATAGGAAAACAAAGATTTCTTTTTTTTACATTATACCATTTGTCTAACGAAGTTATTGAAGTGGCATGGATTTTTCGAAATATAGGTTTCTCCTAACCGACGTGAATCTAGGTTACCCGGGGGCGGTTGCCGTCCTTGGCTACAGAGATAAAGAACAATAGGAAACTTTATCTCATAACTCCATTAGGAAGGGACGAGTTGATATTATGGAAAGCCGGGAGTATTGGGTGGTTAGGGCAGCGAGGGAGGAAAAGGGCTACCTATCGAAGGGAAAAAACACAACACAACAGCGGCTAGAGACAAAACGACACAAAACTCTTTTGTCCGCCTATCAGTTCCTGCTGCATCCACTGATGCCGGGAATTTTTGCTTTATTTGCCCTTCGGTTCTGGTGCAGCTGCCTTCATTATCAGGCCTGTCCGACAGCTCAAGTTTGCTCCCGTCATAATAACCTTTTGCTGTCATAGGAGTTCGCTCTACGTGTGCATTGTCCACTTTCCAAAACCTCTCTGCGGCATTCACTGCGTCAGCCAAAAAGTGATGCTCTTGTTTTTTTGAAAATAATACAAGGGAAATCATTGTCCTTAATATAAACCACTAACAACTGGAAAAAATATATGGCAGATGAAATAAGTATGGAAATATTTGAATTTAAGGATAATAGATAAGCTTTCCGTGATTTATTTTTTTATTTTTTTAAAAACGTATTAAAAAATTTTGAACCACTCCTTGCTTTAATACACGAACCATCGATGCGTTTCTGGTGGATGATGGAGTTTCTGACCCTCATACAATTTTGTAGATAACATAGCAGCTTAATGTGAAATATGTCCGTGTTATCCTCACTACCTGGTGATCAAAGCAAAGTATTTGAACATGTTAGTGTTAATATGGTACATTTTGAACATATTGAACAATTTTTGATCATATTCTAACAAATATTAACGTTTTCACCAAAACGCACTGACTATTATAAATCAATTACTGAAAAAAAATCTAAAAGTTGTCTTGATCGATTGACCGCCATTTTGTATTCCAACAGATGGATACCAACATACATCTATGTTTTAACTGACCTGAATATTTGGAATGAAATGAAATAAAAAATAATTTTATTCTGGGACTGAAGTCACCTTACAATCTTTGGAATGAAATGAAATAAAAAATAATTTTATTCTGGGACTGAAGTCACCTTACAATAATAGAAGAGTTCAAAAAATAGGTACATTAGTCTGGCATGTAGATATCATACAAATATATAGAAAAAATACTTTATATTATATATATATTATATATATAAATATACTAAGGAAAATACAAATATATTAAAAAAAAATATAAAGGAAAATGTAAATATCTACAAAAAATACTAAGAAAAAACACAGATATTTACAATAAATAATGAGATATAAAAAAAGTGAATAAATAAAAATAAAATGACTTCTATCAATTGATTGCTAGTGACCAACGTAATTATATAATCCAGAAATGTTTACAAGCTTGCGGAAGTTTGAATAAAGAAGAAGAAATAGGAGTTGTTTGAAGGAGTTTATGGACGTGGTTTGACGTATGGAGATGGATAAGGAGTTCCAGAAGGAGGTAGCACGAATGACGAAGAATTCACTGAAGAAACTGGTTTTATGGGAGGGGATATATAAATCTATAGTTTGAGATCTGGTGTTGAGATAGTGGATAGAGGAAAGTAAGACGTCAGTTCTAAGATGTAAGGAAGGATACTGATTCTGAGGAATTGAAAAAGAAAAACACCATGAAGGAATTGCCGTCAGGAAGAAGGATTAAGCAATTTCAATTCGGTGTACCAACAAGAAATACGAGAACGCTTGGGAATCCCAAATATGAATCTTATGAAGCAATTCATAATTTTCTTCAGTTTCGCCACCACATATTACACAATCTTTGTGTAAAATAATTCAAGACTGCTATACCAATGTTCAAGGATATGCCTAGACGTCAGACTTTTAGTCGGACGTGCATGTCATTTCTCTAACTTTTATTGAATCTCACTGACTCAAATGATAGGTTCTGATCTCAATCCCAGTTTCTATTAAAAGTGGCATTGAAACCTCTGCTGAATAATATTATTAGTCCATATGAGAATTTATTTGTATATCTACTTAAAAGCATTGGTTAATGAAGTTGTATTTAATAAAGATTGAAACTAGATGTCGTAGTAGTCACGGGCGGATCTGCGGGGGATGGGAGAGGCTTTCGGGCTGAAACCTCCCCCCAACATGGTAAAATATAACCAGATTATGTAACAAATCTGTAATAATTACCTATAAAAGTATTATTGCTTGTGTAATTACATTTAATAGTACTTAAAGAATCACTTAAACTCTTTTTCATATAGGTATTTAGTTCCTTTCTTTTTTAAGAAAAAATCTTTCGGGCTTAAGCCCCAATAAAACTAAATCCTGGATCCGCTTGTGGTAGTAGTCGAGGGCTTTTCAGCCCAAACCGACTCTTGAGTCTTTTGCATCTTAACTTGCAATGTCGATCCATAGGATAAATTGTAATTATCAGAAGCCGTAACGTGTTGGGCAATGCACCCGATTACTTTGCCAAGTTCAAGTATTCATAGACGTAACCAGCATTAACAATCTACCGATGCGGTTAAGTAGATGTGCAAGTACATTTGTCTAAGGTTGTTTTTCAGCTTTTTCAAGTATTGGCGTTCGAAAATTCGGGCCATCCAACTTAAAAGTTGCTTGCAGTTTCGTTTGTTAAAAAACGATATTACAAGTCGGCTAAAGATTGAATTTTATCGAACATTGGTGGAAGTGCAAAGGCATAACTCCCAAACATGAGAAGATGGACTACTGACCGTTTTGGAAGTGTGTGAGGGCGGTGCCTTGGAAATTTCATCCCAGGCGCCTCGAACTCACCTATCGGCTCCGCGGTCAGGTAATAATTGCATATAATTACTTTTTCTGAGCAACCACACGACAACCATGAATTTTTTTTGTAAATTTTTCTAAAGATGGGGTTAATAGGCTTCTACACCTAATCCCACAGATATTCGATAGACTGGGCTAAATGAATTACATTCTATTACTTCTAGTGAAAAAATATTGAAGTGGCGCAAGGATATAATAACTTAGATCGGTTAGATGGACAATAATAACCATATAGATATGTATATTAATCAAAAGCATGATTTAATCGATTCATACTATTACAATCAGCCTTAGGCGTTGAAATATAATTATGATAAGATGGAGATGGAATCGATCCCTGACAGAGGCAGAGAGTGGGAAGACCAGCCGCTGTAAATTCCCAATGACAGAGGGAGCCAGCGGAGCGGCAGATTGGGACGGTGCCATTGACGTCCTCAAAGGGATAGTTTTGACTGACCCTTCTGCAGTTCATGTCGTCATAGCGCGCTAGCTTAGCCTAGTTGCTCTTTGGTAGCAAATCAACCAGAGACCTACAATACTTTCAAAATAAGTCAACGAACAATACTAGAATTTTTTTTCGATTCCAAGCCATTTTAGCTCATGACAAAATGGTTATATGGAATGATCGTTATATTGAAAAAAAAAAATCTGGTGTGGTGCGCGCATCATACAACTTTGACTTACCAATCTTGTAGTACATTGGTATTTTCATGTATAGAGAAGTCAAACTGAAAACGACGGTATTAATTCATTTAAAACAGCTAATTACCATTTTTTCTAGCCCATCGAATCGGTTAAATTTATATGTTTGCATAGCTTTCCATTTCCTTTTGCGACTGGATACAGTATCAAACAATACTAATGATTATGTTGATAAATGGATGTTTTGGACAAATTCTGGCTGTTATCGGAAACATTTAACAGGAATCTCGTCGAAAAAATAAATTAACGTTAGTAAATATTGTATATTATTAGCTTTATATTAGTATAGTATATAGTAGATCCTTTATATAGTATATAGTAGATCCTTTATATAGTAGATCCTCGTTTATATAGTAGATCCTTAACATTTTGCTTAAAACCATGTTTAAAATTATGGATAAGTGATATATTCAAGTTGAACTAACAATGTGGAAGCTCTGTACAGTGAGGCATCAGGTATCTGTATCTGTGAAGGGAGAGGATCGGAAAAGGTCGGGCGCTGTCGGATGTTTTTGTAGGGCTACCAATCCTGATGTCTCCTTTAGTTACCAATTAATTATCTTCATTCATTATATTTAACCATTTTTCATATCATTTTCCAATGTGAAATGATTAGTTGTTTCAAATTTAAGAAATTAAAGGTATTTTAAAGTAAGAAAATTTGAAAATAAGACATTTAATCCTCTTAGAGAGAAGCGGAATAAGACCTACATATATAACAAACTGCTTAATTTTACACTGATATAATGAATTTAATCAAAATCGTTGGAGCCATTTTTGAGAAAATTGTGAAAATGTGTGAAATGAATAATATAAAGTGGCAATTAGGTTAGCCGATGTTGACGAAAGATTTACTGTAACATCCCAGGCTCGTAAAAACCTTAAATAGGAAATTTCAGCTGCTCACGACTTTTTTAAAAAAATTTTTTTATTGAAATCTTTTATTTACAACGTTTTTAAAGGTCCATTTAGGATTTAAAAATCATAAATGTATTGTTAATATTGTATTGGGGATACTGATGAGGGTATGACTAATCATTGTATTTATTATTTTATAGATGAGCAACACAGATTTACATGAGCATGTAGAAATATGATGAGTCTTCAACTACTACCTTCTAGCCTGTGGTGTCTCTGATGTCTTCTCGTAGTATCTTCTTGACATCCACTGCATCCTCAGCAACAGGGTAAAGCATTACTCCAGGAGATACCTGCACAACATCGAAAATGTTTTGGCTCCTTTTTATCTTTGAAATAGGCAAAGTTTTACCTTTATAATACCCAAGCGGTTCTCGGCAACTTTTATTGAAACCACCTCCGATACAAATACCGAGGATTCAGCAGGTTCAACCCAGGTTATCCTGTCCCAAGTTTACTTGCAATTTTCTGTGTTAATTTAAAGTTTTCTATCTTTGAAAGAATCTTTTTATTTTTAATTCATGAAATATATTTCCGCACCCTGGATATATAGCAATTTCTCCATAATTGAATATTGGTATTGTGTCATCTTAGAGCAGCTTTGTTTTCAGCAAAATAACTTCTTCTTTCTCTTCCACCAATCTGTCTCTCAGCGTGGGGTACTTCCAGCCTTCGGCTCCATACATCTCTTTTACCGACAAGGTTCCTCATCTCCTCCAGTGTCTTCCCTCTTCGTCTTTCAAATCGTTCCAGATGGCTAGCGTATTCTTGTTAGCCCTCTTGGTATTTTCCTCACCTGCCTCACATCTACGGTTTAACTGGGTCTATGGGGTGATCCGTCCGGCAGATAAGCCCATACTACTTCAGCTGTCTTCTCTTTTTTTTGTTCTCCTTTTCTTTTTTCCGATTACGGTATTGCATATCGTATAGTAGACGGAATTCGCTTTTGATATCCTGCTTGAGATTTCATTTGATATCCGACTTGAAGTAATTTGCTTTTCTCCCCATTTCCCTAATACGCTAATTCCCTTTCTCTTCAATTCTTGATTCCTCTCTGTTACTGCCTACTGAAGTCGCTCGGGAAATCTGCAATAGGAACGATGTCGTCTGCAAATAAGAGAAACTGCACAACTACAAGTTCCAATGTATCATGTGCATTCGAACTGTGCGCCTTTTGCAGGCTTAGGGAGTCGCATTGTTTCATTCCTTTTTCGAGACTAAACACTCCTGACTCTTTTCCATTCAGGCTTCGAAAGCTGCCTTCAAGTCTAAGAAGGCGAGATAAATATTTCGGTTTCGGTCCCAGGACTTCTCTATCACATTTCTCAGGGTAAAGATGTGATCATTTGTTTGCCTGTCGGGCTAAAAGCACTTTGCTCTTCCAGGAGGTCAGGTTCCCCTTAAGAAACCAGTTGTCTTAATCGGTTCTCTTGGGTGGAGGTATATACTTTATAGAGGATTGGAGACAGGCAGATAGATCACTTTGGCTCCCTTTCTTGTATATGGGTATTATAATGTTGAACTCACATTCTTTGTAGGGAGAAATTTTTTCATTGTCCCAAATTCTTTAAAAGAAATTTTCAAGAGCTTCTACTAACTCTAGCAAAATAACTACAATTGAACCAGAGCATGAAGAAAATCCAACTGGTTAACTAACCAGGGTGAGAACGTCGAAATATATTCCTCTGGTTAATAAAAACTAATTGCCTTTTATTTTATGTTTTCAATTATCATGATTAGTGTTACGATGTAATCGTTTGTTTAGTTGCCATTTTTTAACATCGCAACAAATCTGCTTATTGTTATTTTCATGACAGGTGCAGATAGAGATTTGAAGGTTACGTATGGATATATATATATATATAAAAGAAAAATCTCGTTAGATATTTTATCCATTATTTATTTTATTTTTTGTATTTTAGACAAGTATGATGGTATCAATACAGACATTCTTACAAATGGGAACACATACTTGCCATATTAGCATATGTAAATTGCAATCCTTTTTTTTTTACACTTTTTTCTTTTTTTCTGATACTTCAACTTTTTTTTTTTAAATTGTACTTTTGAAGATATATTAATGAAGCTATCGGAGGACTGAATGTGGTTCGATAAGTTTCAGATGGAGTCAACATGTAATTAACAAGAAGCAAGGCGTGGTTGGGGGGAGAGAGAGAGGCAGAAGGAGAGAATTTGCACATAAATGTTGATTACGTATTGTAATGTATTCGTAGGTAGCGCTAGCTGGATGATTAACATAGCCCTAGCTTTGATTAAACTAGCAATTATACGCCTCATTATAATATAAATTACCGCTACTCCCTGGGCCCAAGAACTCCCTACTCCCTCTTCCCCACCTCCCTGCCCTCCCTACCCTCTCCCTGCCCTCCCACTTATTCAGATGAGCCGGTCACTGCTTCGCTGTAGTCCCTGTCCTCTGTGTTATCATTATCTCGTCCACTAGGAATCTGTAATCGATTCACCATTCGGAGAGATCACTGCAATCAACTGATGGACTTCATAAACGTTACATAACAAAAAAAGAAAGAAATAAAAACACACATACACACACAAAAAAAAAGTTTTCTAATCGAGCCAAACTCAAGAAATGGGTTGCACACAAGAAAATAATAATAAAAAAAATTCGTATGTGTTCTAATCCGATTTTTATTGTTTATATTAATATCGCTAAGTGAGCAGGCACTAAGCGACTTATTATAAGAATTATTTGATGCCTTCTATTGTAGCATACTGCAGCTTTCTTCCAGATTTCGCGTACACTAAATTCTTATAACATCCAACAAGTATTATATTTAATTTTTTTCATTGTAAAATATGTGTTTTTTTTTTTAAATCAAAACGCATATATTTCAGCAAATAAATAGAAGGGACTTTCTTCCTCTTCTTCTTCAAACTTGGCGCTATAACTCTTTTGTAGAGCCCATGTAATTTGCAGCTTTAACCACCAGGCATCTCTGAAAAAAGGAACTGTCTTCCAATCGTGGACTCCAAAGATAACTCGGGCGTCGCTTCCACTACATCTTAGTTTTGTGTTGCCTAACCGCCTAATGTACATTCGCTTCTCTAATAATTGTATCCTCTCATATGATCTGTAGGCATCCGGCAAACTTGTCCAGTCCATCTCAATCTCCCCATCCTTATTATTCCTACAACATCGCCATCTCGATATAGCACATTCGCCATTCCTGATTATCATTGAGGATAGTTGATTAATAGACCTATTGGAGGACGTTCCAAGAAAAGAAAATCTTTAAAAGAATTATTGTTCTTATAAATAATGTTTAAAAAAAAATAACGATAATAACTGTGGAAGAAAAATTAACAAACTATACCAGATAATGTCTAAGTACAGTCGTGGTCATAGATATTGAATCACCCAGTACAAATCTTATTTTATTTACCAGATAGCTATTTGCAAGATCTCTGAATATTTTCTAGCAAATTTCGAAACGATATTCTAAAAATACCATTAATAGTTTAAACTGTTTTTTCTCCACCCAGTTCCTTTCCTTCGCTCAGTGGTGACCTGGGAACGATTTTTCTTAAAAAAATATACTACCTTTTTTTGGTAAAACTATGACTTCTGTTGATTATTGTTACTCTTTCCTCTTTGCTGTTGAAAATCTCTTCACGCCGTCTTATGTCACAGGTGTGCCCATCCCTCGATCCTTAACCTCTCTCCTCCCCCCCTCACGAAATACTTAATTGCTCTCATCTTCTTAAAGTCAGTGTAAGCGAAAGTAGGATTTAAAAAATAGTGGGTTATAAACAATTGTTGTGCTCTGTTCTATATTTTCCTTGTTCCCTGATTACATAATTTCATCCCGAAAACTCATGACCCCATTGCAATGTTTACTCTCTCAAAAAAAAAAAAAAAAAAACCCGTCATAATATAACATTTTTGGGTACCCTGTAATGTAACAATTTTAATATATTCTGTTTATCTGTTTACAGTTATTTGAAACTGGTCATAATTACAGCTGCTATCCTGATATTAGTTAAAACTGAACTGAAAGACAATTTTTCAGTTTTCTTGTAACCTAAATTAAACTGATTAAAAAAACCTAAATAAGTAAAGGAAAAAATATTTAATGGAATCAACTTTATGAACATAAGAATCAAAAGAAACAGGTGATGCAATTGAATTGGTTAGTGTACTTCAGTCACAAATTTTAATTTTTTCAGGAGAGAGAAAAACTTTATAACTCTTCTAAATTTTCGAACATTTGAACATTTTTTCCTTCTTTCATATCACGCATTTCGACATAAATTAGGCTCAGAAAAATTTTATTCGGACTTCTGCTGTTTCTGCACTCAACTGTTTTTTATAGACAGCTGAAAACTTGGAAAAAGGTAACCATTCATTAAAAGTTTATATTTTTTAATTAACAATTTATTTTGCAACAATTTATATTAATTTTAAATTATTTTACAATGTAATTGATTTACATCAATTTTAATTTAATTTATTTTACAATTTTAAAAATTTATATATTTTTCATATTATTTCATAAATGAATCCACAGTATAGCAAAGTCATCTTAAAGTGAAACGCTCTTAAAGATCATTCTCGACGATTGTATCATTGCTGTGGTTGCCCAGGCGAATAGTTCATCATAAAAAACTTTAAAGTTTTATATATATTTATATTCACAAGTACCAAAAATATATATCGTATTCGTATTTATATTTTTGAATATAAATATGCACTATGCATATAAATATAAATATCTCTGCTGGTCAAGCGATCCAGCGGTGGGTGCACCACGTCAGTCACTGACTCATGTTATTTCTGCGATCAACGATCGAAAAAGACGTCATGTATTAACGGAACTACTCAACAGACTAACGTTGTTCTTGCACTCAACATGTACCTTGCCTTTCTAAGCTTCCTTTCATCGAAAACGATTTTCCCTTTTTTTTTTTTTTCTGAAGTGGTTTCTGCACTCATCAATTCAATTTCTATGACTACGACTGTAGTAGTCATGCTAAGAGACCAGCAAATAAAAATAAAACCAAAGACCCACTAAATAAATTATAGATCCTCTACTGTTGTATAGTAAAAATATTTACATTTGTCGGGATTATTCACCTCAAGAACAATAGATGCATTTTTTTACTATAATAATCCGCTAAATTAGAAAACATTGCATTATCCAGTATTTATTTACTTCTTTTATCGTAAATATTTCAAATTAATTCCACCCATGAGCCACAGGGAAGGGAGCAATATTCGCTTTTAAGTTAGACTAAAAATATAATTATTGTCACGTGTAATATAAAATTTCAAAAGAGGGGTTCATTAAAAAGGAAGGTTAATTGGCTATTAAGTAGGGACTGATGCGATGGGAGGGAGGGTAGGGGACGGTATGTTTAACGATATACGTAAAATCCGGCGAATGATAAATAAATTATATTAGCCTTTAATTATAACAATTAAATAACAGAGACTCTTCAGCATTAAATGGAGAGATCGGAAGCTGCTCTACTGCGTTTTTAATCAGATCAGGATGGTATTAGCTTTTTATTATATTTTATGAAAGCACTCTCTGTGCACGCTCCCAATGGCGGCATAATTCCCTTGTTTATCGCGAAAACTGATACATTTTTAATATGCGACTCACGTCAAACGTCCGATTTATTGGCTTCCGTTATTTGTACCGCTGGTTTTTTCAAACAATACAATTTATGGTCTAATTGACTTTTGCGGTAAATTAAAAAAAAAACAAAAAAACTGTATGCTGTATAAATTGTTACGAATAGCATTAACGTCATGATCGGGTTCTACAATTAATTTGAGACCAAAAGAGAGGCTTCTATAACAAAAAATGTCATGAGATAACAATAGATTCATATGATAATTATAATTAAACATTAAAATCTATGCCCTGAGATAAAAGACACCGAATCCATTTTTTAATAAAATGATTTAGTAAACAACAAATTTTAATATTTCAAAGTATGGAACATTGGCTTCCCGAATAAATCTCAAAATTAGGCATGGTGTCTTTAACCTCTGGGATAAAGATTTTACAGTTAAGAAACAAATTTTAATAGCTCAAAATTATGGAAAATTGGCATCTTGAATGAATACAACATTGTACATGGTGTTGTTTATCTTCGGGGCAATGAAATAAACTTTACAAAATTATCATATATTTTGACAACCACACTACAAAAGTCTGTTAATACAAAAACCTAAAATTATTCCTGAACAGAGAGGATGTTAATTACAATTTTAAGCTCTATTAAAGAGCTGAATATCTTTCTCGTTTTTTGTTTATGAATATTGTATGTTTTTATTCTGCTCATTATACCTAAATTTGGTGTCTTGACTTTTTCATTTTTATAAATTATTTATAGGCCGTTATTTATTTTTTATTTATTTTATACAATATTTTATTTCTTTCTCATGTCATCTCGACAACTTTTCGGCCAACACTGGCCATTTTCAAGTCCTAATTGAGTCCTCCACTATATCTCCATACTCAATGTCATTTTTCTGAGAATAAATTAAACCTGTCCTAATATTTTAGGATTTCCTCTACGCCATCTTTGGAGGAACTCAACAGACAAAAAGAACTTTAATAACTCCAACTCAATTCAAATTTGACCTTTAAATTCGATTTGGAGGAACAGTAGAGATGATTAAATTTTTAAAAGAACTTGATTAATTCATCTGATTGTTGGCCTCAAAATACTCTCTTATCTACTAATGAGGTTTCTAAGCGAAATATTTACTAAATACATTTTTTTTTAAAGCTAAACAGTCGTGGATTGAAGGGCGAACAATGTCATAACTAATATCAGTTTAAATAATTTTTAGTTTTAATTAATTCAATTCACTACATTTCTCTCTTCAACTCAAAATCATCTCAATCCCCTTTCAATTTTCTCCTTCTCCCTGTTACCTACTAAACGCATATTAGAAAGAAAATGGATAAGAGACCTACTCCTTTAACAATAATTAAATTAAAATTGTTATCTATAAATCCGCAGAATATTATCAGTTAGGTCAAATTTGCTGGATGCGCTACTGCGCAGCTGCAACTGGAATATATTTTTTTTATTTAGGAGTTTCTTCAATATGAAGTTTTCCTCAACCAAACTCTGTTTTAGTAAGTCTCTCCACCTCTGCCGGTCCATCGCATCCTCCTCCGACTATTCCCTATTAGCCATACTATCCTCCACTCTGTCCTTCTATCTAATTGGGGTTCTTCCTCTCCTTCTGCCGTTTGTCTCTCAATCCATAATTATCTTTGGTATCCTACCGTCACATTGCCATACCACCTGAGTGTCCTTTCTTCTATTAACTCCAGGGTATTTTGCTTTATTTCCAATCTCTCCCTTATAGTGGCGTTTCTTAACCTTTTGATCCTTTGATATATGGAATTCCCTGGATAATATTGGATAATATTTTTATTAGACACTTATATATATATATATATATATATATATATATATATATATATATATATATATATATATATATATATATATATATATTATTATTATTTGTATAAATTTTTTTAATTAGGTTCACGATTCCTTGGTCTATTCCAGCCTTCTTTAAGTATACTCATAGGAGTTTACGTGACACACTATCGTATGCCTTTTCCAAGTCATTGAAAATTAAATTTAATCATTTTGATTTGTCCATGCGCTCTTTTAATAGCTGTCTGTCAACTTGGACGTACTAATTTTCCAATTGCGCTTTCACTATTCTTCCTAGTTGTTTCATGAATATGTTTGTCACACAGATGCCTTTATAATTTTCACATTTTTTTTTCTATCACCTTTTTACATATTGCTGTAAAATATCCTAGCTTCATTTCTTGAATGGAATAGAACATTATAACTGGAAATGCTTCATAGCTTAAAATGGAATAGAAAATTTAAATAAATAAAAATAAACACCAAATAATAGACACAGCCCGAAACCTTATAAACAAAGCAATAACATTAATTGACCAAACTTACATTTCAAAAATAAAAACTTAAATATACAAAATACTAACAGAAAATGTTTATCCTATTAAACTAATAAATAAATTATGGTTCAGCAGATCACACAACAAAATACACTTAAAAAATTGGTAAAAAAACAAAAAATACCAAAAACACCAATAAATAATATCGGACTACAAAAAAAGCCTAAACTACAATTTATTACACAGTTTTTCAAGGAGACAGGCATAACAAATGACAACATCCAAAACAATAATCCACAAATAAAAAAAATATTCAACAAAAGAATTTTTAACAAAATGACATACATACCACAACTTACAAAACAAATCAAAAAAAGTATTCATGAACTATGACCTACCGGAAATTCAGTTTGGCATATATATTGACAAAAAATTAGGTAAATACTTGACAAATACAAAAGACAAAATAGAAGCACTGGACAAGAAAAATGTTGCTTATAGGTTAGACTGCCAACATTGTCAACAAATATATATATATATATAGAATATCACAACTTACATCAAACTGCAAAAATAGTAAAAACGTTAACATAACAGCCCTAGCAAACCATAGCATTAAATCACTACAAACATTTGACTTCAAAAACCCACAAATATTAGCAATAGAACCAAAAACAAATAATAGGAAACTGCTGGGAGCCATACATATAACAAAAAACATTAAGCGAACAGTAAACTATAAAACAGATACAAAAACTTAGGTACACACTATTCTGACATAATATCCAATGTTGAAATTCAAAAAACAACTATAGACAAAAAAACAAAACAAAAAAACAACCATAATAAGAAATAAGAGGACAAGTAAAAAGTACACTAATGAAACTGAAGATAGCCAGATTTTGGTTAGTGTAACAATGAATAACAAAAGATGTGTAACACAAAAAAATACAAAATGAATAGTGACAAATATTTGAATTTTTGACAAATGCACATCAAAAAAGCAAGGTAAATAATTTTACAATAGATGAAGTAGATTGGTACTGTAAAAATAGTTTATTTAAAATGTGCATAGTTTCAGCGAAGATAAGGATTGCTATGATGATGGAGAAATTGTTCCGAAACGTTAGAAATAATAAATGTGATTGAAGGGATTTGAAGGAAATTGTAAGTTTGTTTGGATGTCTAGGCGCAAAAACATCCAGGTCATCAGCTTCCGTTCAACTAAATAATACTACTTTTTTTATTGTTTGGACGGTTAGTCCAAAAAATAAGAATAAAAAAAGGATAAAAATAATTAATAAAAGGATTAATAGAATAAAATAAATAAATAAAAATAACAATAGACACTTATTGATAATGAGATAGAATAGGTAAATAAATAAATTTAAAAAAAAATATAGCAATAAATCAATAAATGAGTTGAAATTAATAACCAAATGAACTTTTAAAATAAAAAAAATAAAATAAAGTAAATAAATAAAAAAGAATAATAAATAAAAAAATAAAATAAAAAATAATAATAAATCTACAAAGGATCGTAATTTATAAACTTGTCATATATGTTGTTTAAGTCTTTCATTATCTAGGAACTTGAGAACTTTGGTAACGATTTCTTCTTGATTTCCCTGGGATGCTGATATATTCTGGGGTATTCCGAGATCTTTCAACCTTGCGGTGTAAAAAGGACACTCTTCCAAAACATGTTTTGTGGTTAGTGACTGTTCACACTTTTTACGTCTGGGGATAAGATCTTTTGTTATGAGGTGGAGGTGTGTTAGTCTAGTTTGTCCGATCCTCAACTGCGTGAGGGCGACCTCTTCTCTACGACTGCAGCGTCTGGAGCTGGTCCACGGTTGCACCTCTTTCTTTATTGTCTTTAATTTGCTTTGTAATTGTAAGTATTATTGCCTTAAGTATGAAAAAATAAAAATAAAGTAATTTTTGTAAATTTTGATTTTAAAATTTCCTGAGTGAAAGAAAGAAACTTTGACAGACATAAATTTTGCAATAATACAAAAAATAGAATATTGAAATATCTATGAAATAAGGGAAGGATGTAATATTAAGAATGCTTATCACCCATTCAACCGAGATTTAATAACGAGTAATCCTCCATAAACCAGAGCAAACCGTGTAGATTTGATTTCATAAAGCGGGGTTGTTACAACCCTATCCTAATTGTGACAGCCGAGCTTCTTTAGGGCGGCTGACTGGAGGGCCTCCCGTTCTGGAAGGGTGAGGAGATAAACAGGGGGAGAACTTTATTAAAGCGAGGGGGGAGCCTGTCGGCGTTTTCTTGGCTTGTTGCAGCCCATTACATCAATCAGTCAACGATTCGTGGTAAAGATTGATTGAGTGGCATTCATCACCTTGTCCTATCAATAATTTAAGATTCTTATTGACATAATTAGTAGTAGTATATTTTTTTACCTGTTATTAAATCGAAACAGAAGATTTTCTTAATATCCTAGGAAGGCTACAGTAAGCAAACGACTGCTTCATTATATACTTTTATTTTGGCTCATTATAGTAATAATAATATTCTTAAACTAGTCTTATAAAATTATTATATAATAATGAAATCGTGTTCTCCGGAGCCTCTGAGCTATATAAAAAGAACAACAAAGTCAACAAATAGAAATAATAAACAATTATGAGTTGCTTTTAACATTAATAAATAGAAAATATAATAATATTTAAAACAAAGTAATAATTTATAAACGTATTTACAGAAAACCTATTTACAATTGTTTCAGAACTGAATGGATGAAGTGATTGAATAGGCGGGATATAAAGGTTGGTTGGGTATTGAAGCGACGGATGTAGGAAAGGATGGAGTTTCATAAGGACGAGGACGGAACAATGAAAGATTTGTCGAAAGCCGAGGTTCGTTGTATATTTATCTGAAAACCGAGAACGAGTGTTGCAGGAGCAAACAGAGGATTTGAATTTAATGAGCTTGGATAACGGACGATTGAATAACGATTGTACAAGAGGAAGGATGCCAGGAAATAATTACAACGGTAGGAATGTCAAAGACACTTTTTTTTATAAAAAAGGAGACTAAGGCGTCCTTCAGGATCTCGAAGCTGAATCTTACAAAACAATTTATCAAAGTTTTCATTTCACCCGGAGCTCACATGATACACCTCCATATAATGTACAACAATAGTCATAGCGGGGGAATATTGAGCAACCAACAGCGGTTTCTAATGGAAATAGATGACAGAGGTAATTAAGCCGTATTAAGGTAGAAAAGGAACGCCTGAAGATATAGAAGATTTTATTTGTTATATAAGTTGGGCCATTATTCACCAACATTTTATTTATTAGCTATTTTATTGCGACAACGTTTCGACCATCACTAGGGCCATTTTCAAGTCTTATTGAGCCCTCCATTAAATTTTCATTATTCAGTATTGTATTAATTTTTCAGAGAAAATTAAGTTGTCCTGACATTTTAGAATTCCCTCTTCGTCATTCCTGAAGAGACTGTCAAATGTGTGTTGAAGGTCAAATGTGAATTAAGTTGGAGTTAGGAAGGTGATGTTTGTCCGTTGAGTTAGGAACTGACGCAGTCCAGGAATCCAGAAATGACTTAGAGGAATTTCTAAAATATCAGGACAACTTAATTTTCTCTGAAAAATTAATACGACACTGAATAATGGAAATTTAACGGAGGACTCAATAAGACTTGAAAATGACCCTAGTGTTGGTCGAAACGTTGTCGTAATACAATAGCTAATAAATAAAATGTTGGTGAATATAACAAATAAAATCTCAAGATACCAATTTTAGGAATAATGAATAGAAGAGATATAGAAGATTGTTCCTCTAAAAAGCTGTTGATTCTGGACAAGTCGTTCCAGCGATTTTAAAGGGTTGGATAAAGAAAAACGGGATGTAATTGTAAGAATAAATTGTAAAGATGACATACAGTGTTTAAAATTGTTTTATTTTTATAATTAAATTGTAATTTTTTCATAGTTCATTTTTCACATTATTCTATATCTGCATTTTCACACCAAATACTATGTAACTTGTTAAAATAAAAATAATATTATGTGTTGCGCGCACCAGATTTTTAAAAACGATATCATAAGGTGAGGTAACTCTGGGACTGTGTGGGTAACTTTGGGTCAGCGGGTAAAATTTAGTTTGTGGTGATCCGTGGTGGATACACTGTGTTGGTTCAGTCTTCAAAAAAGTGCTTTGTGTAGGCATGTACAGCGCTACTACCTTGCGGTTAAAACAGTTACGTTTTATTAATTTCCATTGTTTTTTTCAAAATTCTTGTTTTCATTGAAACTTTCGCTTGTGCCTCAAGAGTAATGTGCTGCACGTTTACTATAAGTAAATGTATGCTACTGCATGCACTGCCTACACGTAGCACATTTTTGCAGACTGAACCAACACAGTGTATCCTACCCGGAGTCACCATCAACTTTTACGCGCTGTCCCAAAGCTACCCACCCACACCTAAAGTTACCCCCCAAAGTGGAGTATTTAATTAGGCTGATCGTAAACGTATACGTTTTTTAAAGCTTTAATGATGTGTTATAAATATTCTTTATCCATTTTTTAGCAATAAATTATTGCTATGAAACCAATCATCAGTTAAACAAAATATTTCGATAATGCCAAGTGTAAAGCTGAGTGGAGTCTCTCACCGATTGTATCCAAACCGAGAGGTTACAGCTATTGTTTTTAATTCCCTCGGTCGCGGACTGTTCTGGATACTGGACAACCATAAAGGACAACCATTCCGAATATGCGGAGCACACATAACGACCGGCGGTTAAAGAGTCCCGGCGAGAGATAAAAAAATAAAAAAGTTGGACTGGTACATTGGAAATTCGAATCAATATGAAGTTAATTATTCAACAGGAACAGGCGGGGAGGGAGGGGAGATTGTAAAAGCTGGAGAGCTCGGGTTTTTTTTAAAATGGCGCTGACCCCCTCCCCCCCCTCATACCAACGAACTGAGAACATATTTAATAGGGAATTCATAAAGCCGAAATGAGTGACGGGCCGAAAAAAAAAAAATAATATGGAACAGAGGCGATGAAAAAAATGTTTTGAGCGGGCGGTGTTTCGATAACGACATTACATGGGGCTCTATGGCGTACTTTTTAATTAAAATGTATCCAGGCCGTTCCATTAGAGTCCTGAGGAGGGATTTTATTATCATTATTAATTGCTATCAGCGTGTGTATGTGTGTGTTTGTTAGCTCCAAAGGTAGATCCTTCTGATCAATACCCCACCGTTGGAAAAATGTTTCTCTGTCTGTGAAAAATAAAAGCGCTTTTCATTCAACCAGCTCTTTTTTCCAATCACAATGAGTGTTTTCTTAATCATTTCCTTCATTGGAAATGGGAAAAGATTACACTCTGTTTCAATAACAGATAATTGTAAGATGGCTAAAAAAACATTAATAATTTACGAAACCTAAAAATTCTAACCAAATTTATATCATAAAAGTTCCTACGAGACGTTAAATACAGAGGGCAATAGCGGATCCAGAAATTAATTTTGGTGGGAGGGGAGGGGGGGAAAGCCTTCAGCCTGAAAGCTTTATATAAATATAAAATGATAATTACTTCAGAAGAAAAAAAAGTAACTAATTATTTATATGAAATGGTGGTAAAGTGATTCTGGAAGCCCCGTTAATTTGTAATTTCACAAACAATGGTACTTTTAAAAATATTTTTTTATGAGACATGGTTATATTTGACTTTGAAGCTTCTTTGATTTCATGATAAAATTTTAAAAACTATAAAAAAAAAAAACCAGGCGTGTCCACTAACACGATTTTCCTACCTATTTCAGAAAAGTTTTTATGTCTTTACATATGTACACCAAGAAACAAAAAAAATTTAATTCGATTTATTTTCCTGAAAATTTATCAAAGAAAACATTTGATTACGATTTATTTGATAAACTAAAGCAATGTAAACCGGCTTAAGGTAGTTCAGTGTAAAAATTTCAATACCCTCTAACATTTCTGATCAAAAACTTCTTGCCATAGCCTAATTTTTTTAAACAATAATTTCTGTTAAAAGTAAAGGAAATAGTGAAGCTTGTGTGATGCGGGCAACAGACTTTCTTACTTTCTCGTATTTTTTCTCTCATTCACCCTGTTCTGACACCAGGATATGAAACAGGATATGACACAGGATCTTACATTGGAAATTGAATAGCTGTAACTTCATTAATAGTTGTCCTAAATTAATTATTTTTATGTAGTTTTGTAGAGAATTCATTACCTTTCAAAAAACACCGACAGACAGACCAATGGCTAAAAATGGGTTTTTCGGACTGAGGGGGCTCTGAAACAAATAGATCCATCGAAAACCGCATAACGAAAATTTGACCCGATCGCAATACTTTCCTTGCCTATTATAGGTATGAAAATAAAAATATAAAATTTAGCTAATTACTCACACCAAGATATTACTAAAACATTTTTTAGCATGTTATTGTTTTCTTAGAAAGCTTATTTCACAACTGAAGGGCCATTTACAGTACAAGATTTTTTTTCCCTCACAAGCCATGGTCCGCGGGACTGAATGGATGTTTCAATACTGCCCGCGAGACATTATGATGGTCCCAATGTGGCCGTGCTCAAAAATTTTCGAGAACCCCGATGTAGTAAGTATTTAACTGTTTTTTTTTTAAGGCGGTGATAGGTACATCCGGAGAAACATATGAAAAAGAGTTAAAATTTGTTGGGTTTAGATGTTATTTACGCCTACATTTGTTTACTACTTTTTCTTTTGTATTTATTATTTTTTTAAATTTTGATTTAAAATTATATGACAGGTGCGGATAAACAGTTAAAGATAAAAAAAATTAATTAACACATTTTTTATTATCATATGCGTGATTGTTTTCCTTTTATACCTCCTAATTAGGTGTTTAAAAATAACCTTTCTCTGATGTGTTTCGCATATCTTCCATTCCCTTCAAAATAAATTTGGAGAATATATATGGCTTGGTGAGATGTCGCTAGCAAAAGTTTTTTCTCCCTATTGATGCTCTGATTGCAAATAATCCTTCCAAATGAAAAAGATTTATGCTCCCCCCCCTTTTTTTATTATATATACTTTTAATCACAGAATTTCATTGGAGATTTAATTTTGAAGGGTATAGTTCTCGAATCACATGTAAAGCGAATAAACAATAAAGAGACTCTGAAAACAAATAAATACTGACCACCACCTTACTAGCTTTGAGATCTACCTATTTCATTTTCTGATGCGAACATGGATTAAGTTATAAGTGAATTATTTAATGTTATTCGTTGTAGCTAGGCAATGCAAAGAACAACTATAATTATTCCGCTGCCTACAACCAATCACTCCGGCAATTGGAAATTAATTAATCCCAACTCCTGCCAATTTACCTTTGATAAACATATCCGTTTATTCAATTTTCTTGCATGAACCTCGACAAAGTGGTACGTAGATATTCGATCTATCGATAATGTTATTCATTGTATGTAAACATTCAGAACAACTATTATCATCAAAGCAACAAGCAATCAGAGTGGCAACATATTCGCTAGATCCCCCCTTTCTATAACGTGAAATTGGTACAAGACCCAATGGCAAAGCCAGAAGGACGGTTTTGAGCTTAGCTCGAACGTCTTTATTTATGTAAGTATTTTTTGAGCTTATGGCTAAATCGATTTTTAAGTTTGCTGGTTCAAATCACTCAGGAAAATCTCGTTTGTGAAGAAAAGTGCTATGGACCGATTCATTTTCAATCAAATGTCCAGGTGTTTGTGTCTTATTGTTGTGCTTTGCCGCACTCTATTGACAAAAAAACTTATTCCTCAGTGTACAATTTCAAATTAAAGCGTAGGGGAGGCTTAGTTAATTAAAAGCTGTTCTAGAAATTACGGGAAAATTAAATAACGCCAAAAAAATCTTCGTTTTGAAGTTTTGCAAACAAAGTTTACCTGCCCAACTCTCCAGACCTCTTGTTTCCAACTATTATTTTTTAGACATTTTATTGAAGGTAATTTTTTTAACAATCAAAATATTTTTTATAATTTTTAATAACAAAGATTTAACATTATATCAGAGGAAATGAAAAATTGATTTTGATAATATCAAACCCGTTGGAAGAAATTTATCGAGAATAATAGGGTCTATTTTCATTAATAGTTCGTATAATTTATTTTATGTTTCACTTCATATATCTATCCGCACGTGTCATAATAGTAAGCAGATTTGTTGTGATAAATTAAATGCGCATGAGAAAGGATTAGCCCTGCAGTACTCTTCCTGGCCATTGGTTACTTCCTTGATACAGAAGAGATCTCTCATCCAGATCCTATTATATCGCTTATAAGTCTGTGTTCCTGGAGATTGAGATGATGTCGAGAGTAGAGAGTGCTTATGTGTTGGATGTCGTAAGTAGTTAAGTAAAGTTTTGCTGGCGTACCAAGGGGCCGTCTTAAGTCGTAAAATTTTGGATTAAATAATTTGGTTTTATCTTAAACCATAAATATGCAATAATTTCAGACAACAATAATTTATATATGAGATAGACAGGGAAATAAGGAGTATAGTCTAATTAACAATAATTATTTAATAAGTAATAAGTTATTGATTATGTTAATATAATTCCATTCAAAAATGGTGGTGCTAACGGATATGTGAGAGAGAGTGATGAGATATTCCCTCAGCCGCGAGATGATGGATGCACCGGGCAAACAAGAAGGGTAGCGGTCATGGAATAAGGACTGTAAAAGAGCAGAGGGAACCATAAAGAATAGCTGGCCGGTGTTGAATTATGCAACGAGGAGAGGTCCTCGCTATGAATATGAGCCCTGGAGGTAATAAGATGCCCTATCTCTTAGCGCCTACCTCCATATCCCATAAGCCCTTCCTCGATCCGATCCACTTTATATACAGATATTTACTGGCCAGCCTCGGTAAAACAACGCTTATTTGGCCGGATCGAATTTCTTCGGGATACCCCCTCCCCTCCGTGCCCCAGGGGAGGGTCCGTTAAAGCCAGTGGTCATCCTCACCCGATATTGGCTCCTTCAGAGGCACATCGACTGATCTAATACCCAGCACCCTTCAGGAGTCTTCCACGGCCTCCCCTATAAATAAATTATATATTCATGAGGAATGGACCACACCCCGTGTCAATAAGCCCTTTTGTCGGCTCTTATCTCTGAGTCATCTTTCAAAATTGAGAAAAAAAACCTTTATGGTCCTATCGAGAAATAGATCGAGACTCGGACAACACTTAATATTGTTTTTGAAAACTTTAAATTACATTATTTGCAAATAGTTGACAGGTGTGAGTTGAAAAATTAAGTAAAAAAAAAAAGTTTTATATCAAATGTTCCACTACTTGCATGCAATTTACAGAAAAAATAATAAATGATGGTTGCTATAATATTTTACTTTCCTACCTAAACTAGGTAAGGAAACTATTGCAATCGGGTCAAATTTCCGACATGCGGTTTTCGACGGATCTATACGTTTCAGGGCCTCCTGAGTACGAAAAACATATTTTTAGCCATTGGTCTGTCTGTCTGTGCCAAGATTTTCTCGGAAACTACTGAAACGATTTTGTTGCTTCTTTTTTTATTTTGTAGGATTTTGACTACTGATGCCTGTGACAGAAATTCGGTGCTCCATGCGCAACAGCTTGCGCGCAATAAATGTAAAACATGTTTCTCTATAGACTGTAGCGCAAAAACGGCTCTAACGATTTTGATGAAACTTTCCTATAATGTTCTAATCATTGTTTTATCAATTTTTTTATATAGACTAAACTCACAAAAATATTCAGGAAAAAAAGTTATAAAGAAAAGAAAAATGTTATGGGGCCTAACTGCCTAAGTGCAGCAAAATTTATAATAAAACTTTTGAAAGGTAATTAAATTAGCAACAGAACAAAAAAAGAAACGAACCAGTATTTGCGATGATACAGCTTATTCTATTTTTTACACATTTTTTTAACTTATTACTTTCCCACCTATACATCATACCGTAAGGAAAGTATTGTAATCGGGTCAATTTTCAGGAAAATGTAGCTGGTTCAATTCTTTTTTGTTTCTGCATGAACATATGTAAAGATATAAAAAATTTTCTGAAATAGGTAGGAAAGTCGTGTGAGTGGACTCACCGGATTTTATTTTTTAAACTTATTTATTGAAAAATATTACAATCTGTCTCCAGGACAGCTATAATTAGCCAGCATGGTTTTTCCTTCTTCATCTTTTGTAGTTTGTCAAGAAATATTGACAATCTCAGACAATCAATGATTTCAGTTGAAGTAAAGCATTCCCGTAATCAAAAAGTAAAGCAAAGGAGATCTCCTTTGCAGTAGAACATGTGGTGAATATTTAGAACGATGTCGTTGCACCAAAACGTCCGATTTGAACTCTTTTTTTGTTTTTTAGAAAAGTAGATCACTACGAGACAATTGATTATAACAACTACAATCTAGTGCGTTATTAAGAAATATAATTTTTAACATTCCTCGCAACTTTTATTTTAGCTCATTTTCGGTGAAAAATATTGTGCATAAAAATTTGAAGGGCTTTCATTAAAATCGATAAATCCGTTTAGGATTTAGGATTTACCATTCCAAATCTCAAAACAATCGGTCCAGAAATCTCGGAGAAAAGCCGTGGACGGCGTGCAGCGCACAGTGGCTTTAGAAAAATTGTGGCTTTAGTGACTGTTTTTGTCTTAGAAGACAGGACCATTCTGCAATACATGAGTTATATCAGGCAGGTGATATGAAACTGAAAAAATAGTTTATTAAGCCAAGTCATATTGAAAGAAGAAGCTACAAATGATTATATTTTAGTCAGTTATCGATGTATTTGCGACAATAAATTAATTATGTAGTGTGATCAACCAAAAAATGGTTTCTGCCTCATTTTAATCATAGATTGGATAAAATTTAAAACAATACAACCATTTTTCGTCAAAAATATGTCACTTAATTGGAATGGAAGTTTTCAATTAATGTTCACAATTGTAGTGACTCACAGGATTTCTTTCATAAAGAGAGAAGGCCTAAAAAATCTCGATGATTGTGGAAAAAAAACTTCTACACTTTTAATTGTTCCTGTTACGAGACGAAAAAAAATCTGTTTTTAATATAATTTATAGTTTTAAGAATATTACTATTTCAAATTCAAAAATAAAACTGAAAACGAGTAGGTTTTTAAAATGTATTTATTTATTTTATAGTTATTATTTTTTTGTGACAGAGAATTTTCATTTGTATAATAAATAAATGAACGAAAAAAGATGAATCTCAGAAAATAAAACAGTGATTTAAGATTAAAAACATTCTCCAGTGCTACCTCGTTTTGGAAATATTCACCAATCTCCATACTCAAAACTTCATCTTTAACTTCATTTAAACACCATACATTTATAATGTAACTATTGTTTGTTCGCCAATTTATGCCAGACAAACGTAAAGAGGCCAAACTTAAACGCCTAATGAACTGCGCAATACGTTTAGTTTTCGGAATCTCAAGAGATACGCATATAACCCAGTATTATACCAAGTTGAAGTGGCTCTATCCATCCAACCGCCGTCTATACTTCCTTGCTGCCTTTCTATACCAAGCCATCAGAACTCAGCGGCCTTCCTATATTTTTCACAGCCTACAATTCAAATATTCCATTCAATCCCGTCTCACTAGATCTCGTACCTCCGACCTCTATCCACCTCCCCACCGAACTGCAGCGTTTGACAAATCCTTTATAATTTAAGCCGTCTCCTTCTGGAATACCATCCCTCCCGATATCCGACATGTACAATCAGTTTCCTCATTTAAATCTCTCCTTTTTAACCACCTACTCCTTTCCCAACCCGATTGATCATGAAATGTAGATAAGAGAACTTTTAAAGTTCCCCCAGAAATGATTTTCTATACTTATGCTATTTTATTTTCCCACGTTTGTATTATACACATCAGAATTTTTTTAGTGTAATAGTTCTATTTTTTGTTTTATTCTTTTTTCAAAATCTTAATCTTAATAATAATTGTAAATAATTAATTTTATGTATGGCCACACAGGCATTTATTCTGTATCTGTAATTTGTCCTAAAAGGACAACAGTCCCAGGATAATAAAAACATGTTTTCAAAATTTTTTCAATAAGATGATGGTCCAAACAAGAATAAAGTTTCTTTTTTTAATTGTATTCCGCATATTTTGTTAGTTCAAGTCTTTAATAATTTATTAGGAAACTTAAATTATTGCCTTGAAAGGGGGTTGTAAACAGCTGTCGTTATTCAATCAAGGGGTGACTCGGAGTTGGGATGAGTCATCTCAAACTTTCTGTTGTTTCGTATTACGGTAACTTCACTTCCTTCCCTTCAGTGGGAGTAAAACCATCATGATGACCTCACTTCTTGATTTGAATGGCATTAAATTCATCATGTACTGACAAAACTGAATATTTTGTACCAATACCGAAACTGAATATCCTGGCCATACTTGAACAAATAAATCGCTAGGGGCTTAAATAGTAGCAGTCCTGGACACTACAACCGAAGAGACAAAAATTCGGAAGAATAATTTTTCAATACCAAAAACTTGTTTTAGTTTAATTGGGCGGAAAACAGTCAGATAATCAACGCCTATTGGTTTATTTGGATTTATTTTGAGTTTGTTTGTTGGTTATCCATCAATCCACTAGAACACTAAGCGAGAGACGTTAAGCGCTAAAGTTCCCCCCGTCAGATGGTGAGTTGTTGATATAGGAGCACATATATTGATCAGAAATAAATGGATAAGAACCAAGAAATAGATAAAAACCAGGTAAGATACCTTAAGTACATCAATACACTCCACAAATGTTTACTGTTATATGTAAGTCCAAATCCTCTCATACCCCCGGAGTGAACATGCTTGGTGGGATTTCAGTTGCCTCCATAACATACGGCACCAGCCTCCAAATATCCAAGAAAAGTATTTAAACTATTTTATTGAAACAAGTTTGAGCAAGTTCGTACATGTATATATTATTTGACAATTGAACAAATTTTGTTTTGTTTAATATAATATAATTATATTGATGTATAATTATTATTTATAATTATGTTTACAAGTGAAACACACACTAGTCAAAATTATTAATTATCGGGTTTTCAGCTTTTCATAACGATACGAGGGTCAAGACTTAATGTCCAAAAAAATGCCATTGATGTAAATCAATTTGATTTAATAGTTCTTATACCCACAATGTTAAAAGAAAAAATATTTTTGCTAAGAGTTTTCTCAAAATCATAGTGTTAAGCTCAAGATGTTTCACCTCTAAACTGATGATATTTAAGTATATCAAGTGTGTAAAATACGCATGGTCAATTAACCTGATAAACCGAAGACTGTGTGTATAAATTCCGGTGCCCGGGAAAACTCCGTATAGCCTAAAAGGAGAGGAAGTAGAGAAAAAAAAAAAGTATTTACACTTACTACTCACTGTCAAGATAATTATTATTATTATTTATTTATTTATGAGATTTACAACTGTATAAAAACAAATATACATCTAGTAAATGTGATAAATAGTAATACAGTGGCATGAAACATTGTAGAGAAACCACCCATTAGTAGCACTCTAATAAAATTTCTAAATTAGGAGATCACGAGGCATATGATCTTATTTTCAGACGCCTAGGCTAGAAACGAGAGGATTCGGATGGTTAGGAAGTTTATTACAAAAGGATAGGTATCTGGATTGGCCAAATCATTAACGTATAGAAGATTAAGGTTTTTTATGGATTATTTTATTCGTGACAAAGTAAGGAGCATTGAGGATTTTACGAAGGATTTTGGATTGTAAGGATTAGATATCAGAGGAATATGATGGTTTAGTGGAGCTATAAAGCTCAGCATACATATGAGTCTTTTGTAATTAATCCGAAGCTAAGAGCGTTTATCTAGTAAGTGTTGAATTAAGCGAAAACGTCGAGCTGTTTCTTGTCGTCAATCTTGTATTAGGATTCCAACTGAGACGTTTGTCCAGGTGGAGTCCTAGGTATCGGATATGTTCAACAGGGATATGGTGGGACAAAGGGTAGTAGGTTTACGACGAAGGGTAAGGTGATTTGGTGGGGTTTTATTGAAATTTATTTAAATCCTCCAGTTTTGAGACCATTCTTCAATGTGATGTGTGATTGATGAGTTTGAGATGCCATTGATGTGTCATAATTAACTGAAAGGACACATGTGTCATCGGCAAGCGTGGTGATTGAAATTCAAGGTGGTTGAAATTCAGAAACATCTCAAGAAACCTGTAGCTGGGAATGTACAATGAATTCACATTCATCGATTGAATGATAGCAGACAGTAATGCATAGCCCAGATTTTCGGAGTAAAATTTACAGATTAACCTATTGCAGGTTCCAAATCCAAAGTTTCTGAAAAAAAAATCTTTGGGATAAACTATATTACAACGACATTAAATAATTTTATCATCCCACAAATGAAGAGTCAAATTGATCCATAAACTGCCAAGTTTCGTAATTTAATCATGATGATGAATTCTCGGTTTAATGATGGCGGTATCAATCGATTAGAATAAAAAAACGTATTGAAAATCATAACCTTACATGCTCTTGACCAACCCACTTATTTGTAGACCATCAATGAATTTGACATGAAAGCTGATTGTGGTATTGTACCAGTCAATGTTTACTAATATTCAATACTATGAAAACATAGGCTAATACAAGTTAGGCAAAATCAGGTCTAATATGATCAACTGATTAGCAAGATTTTTAAAACATTTAATATAAAATTATTTAGTATTGCTTTATAAAATTACGAATAAAATTAAACAATATGCATGTGAAAAATGTTTTTTAGTTATGTATATAAATGATTTTTTCACTGTTTTGTTAATCATCAACATCAACCATAGATTGTCTTCCGACCACCAGCAAGTACAGAATATGCCGGATCTGCTGCCGACGTAATAGGGTTTTAGATTAAAAGATTATTCTATTAAAGTTCACTGAACAGGAATATGATATCCCCCTTTTCGCTAGGTTAAACAAAATAATAGGCTAGAAAATAAGATAAAACGAAACGTCAAATTCTTTGTGGCGCACGATTGGCTTAAATCTCTTTCTTCTCGCCATTGGGTCCGAAAAATAAAACAAAACAAATGTTTTATTGTATGGCAATGAATAATTTTTATACAGTGCTTTTTCCATAAAGGAGAGCTTATATAAAATAAGAATCGCTTATCTGATAGTTGATAAGTAAATATTTAATGGTACCGTCAAAATGGGCTACTCAATTGTTTAGTAGAAAAACATTATGTAAATAAAGTTTCGTATTCATTAATAATTTCAGAATTTGTTACATTGAGGTTTAATTATATTTCTAATAATAAAAAACACTTATTTTTTAGTTTATTTTTCCTTTTAACTCTACGTTTCAGTCCGGTGGGCCATTTTCAACAGAACATTTATTTAAAAAAAAAAAAAAAAATATATATATATATATATATATATATATATATATATATATATATATATATATATAATGAAGAGAAGAATAGTTGGGGTGCTCAGTCAAAAAAGGAAGGCAAAAAATAAATTATAATATTTATTTTTTACATATGCCGACGTTTCGACCTGAAGTTCAGGCCTTAGAAAATAACCAGATAACAAGGTATGAGAAACATAAGTAATGATGGTAAAAAAGATAATAAAAAATGAGAAAATAAAATAAAAAAAAATTATAAGAAAAATAAAATAGATAGATAAAGTAAAATGAAATTGTTAGAATAATGACTAAGAACTAAGAGATAAATAATAAAAACTGTTACATAGTGTGGAATGATGAAGTAGGCATAATCAAAAAGGGGTGACAAAAGTGTTACATTGGGAATCTTAGAATAAAATGTAAAAACATAAAAAAGAAATATAAAGTTATATAAGAAATGAAAATAAAATAAATAGTAAAATTAAAAACATTGAGAATGGAGTAGTTAGATAGAAAATTGAGATATTGTAAAGTCTATCAAGATGTACAGACAATGTATAATATAATAAAGAGTTAACAACAGAGAAAAAGAATGAAAGGAAGGAGGGAAGAAATTGAGAAAGCTGAAATAAGAAAGAAATAAAAGGATATTTCTTTTATTCCTTTCTTATTTCTTCTTTCTTATTTCAGCTTTCTCAATTTCTTCCCTCCTTCCTTTCATTCCTTTTCTCTGTTGTAAACCATCATTACTTATGTTTCTCATACCTTGTTATCTGGTTATTTTCTTAGCCCTGATGATGGCCTGAACTTCAGGTCGAAACGTCGGCATATGTAAAAAATAAATATGATAATTTATTTTTTGCCTTCCTTTTTTGACTAAGCACCCCAACTATTCTTCTCTTCATTATCCACGACAGTCAACCAATTACCAATTATATATATATATATACATATATAAATATATATTTATAATTCATTTAGGCTAATTTTCATTCGTCATATTCTCTTATCTAATTCTGAACCTCTCCTATAAAGGTTATATTTTTCACCAGTTTCGTTTTACAATAAAGTTAAATTTCCTTTTCACATTGTGGCAACAATCAAAGAACTTTTTTTTTCAGTACAGCAAGTTGATACATAAATTCATCCTAAAAGCTAAATCAACGAAGATTGGTCGATTTTTCTTTAAATAACAGATTTTAAGAGTTATATATTATTAAGTGTTATATAACAGATTTTTGTTAATTATTTAAAGTGTTATACCTCTTTTTTTTTCTTTCAAAAATGCGATTCTTTGTGTTTTTGTTTACATAATGGTTTATCTTATTTATATTTCGTTTTCTAAAAGTTTCTTGTCTTCAACCTATCAAGACTAATATTAATTTACAATTATAGTTATAAGTAAAAGAATTGTGTTGATTATCACTAAAAATTTCCGATTTTAATTTCATTGTAGATAGTAAGTTAAATATCTGAACAACTTTAGATATTTAGGAATGGAGACGGATTGGGTTGTGGAGTATAGTATTGAGTAGTGGTGAGCTCCTATACGCTCATGATATCCTGACACCAGTTTCCACTCAGCAACTTCTCCACAGCAAAAAAAAGAAGAAAATTCCCCCTCTTTCCCTTTCTCCCCTCCCCCTTTCTTCCCCTACATTCACTTCACATACTCCCACTCTAGGAGCCAAACAACTTATCATGTTTCTGATTTGTGAAGGAAACAAACATATGAAACTTATACAAACATTTCATTCAATCATGTTTTGTTTTTTTGCTATTGAAATATCTTTTATTATTTGGCCCGTGCGAAAAATTCGTAGAAAATTTTGTTTAGTGAAGAAATAGCACAACAATATGAAAAAGTAGTTCCTATGTATTATGAAAGGAAATAATTGATAATTTTTTTTTTTATTACAATATTCCATTAAACATAATAGACCAAAATATTTGTACAAATTGCTTTCCTAGGACCTATTTTTAAACGCTTACTGGAAAGATAATAAAAGTGTTAAAAACAAAATAATGCCCCGATCATAGGATTTTTTAAATTATTAAAAAAAAAATAAAATGTAAGAACAACCAAATGTCTTTAAGAAATAATAAAATTAATAGGAAAACCAGAAAAAAATATGTAGTAGACTATTCTGCTAATAAATGCCGTATATTTAAACAGGAAGACATTATTAAGTATACTAAAACTAATGGACGGTATCTTTGCTAATAATTGTCCACGCTTTACGATTTGTTTTGTCGATAATTTAGCAATCTTTCTAATTATTGTGGGTACAATCAAGAAAAAATGCATACCTTTTTGAGTTATTCGCAAATAAAGTTTCTTTTCCTCCATAAGTTTTTTCCAGAAATTTCGGGGGAAGGGGACTATTTTTCGCATGTGAAGGAGAAGAATATGTTCAAAATGAGTTCAAATCTTCATTGAATTTGATGAAGAATTGACGAAGTTATGGAAAAATGGAATGTCAGGAAAAATATCTGACAAAAGAATTCTTATAAAAAAGAAATATGATTATAATACCGACAAAAACACCTTTTAGAAATAATATATAGGATTTTTGTTGTTTTTTCAACTCTGTATTGAGAAATTACATTCCATCGAAGGACACTAGTAATAGTGATAGAGTATCTCATTCATACTCTATGTACAATAAATAAAAATAAATTAAACAGAAAAATAATAATACTAAAAGTAAATGTATTTAAACAATAAGTTAAACTAAACTAAACAAAATAACAACTTAATTACACATATGCTTTTATACTATCTGTTATATTAAAAAAGAAAAAATAATAAAAATTAGGCCACTTCGAATTCCAATTTTAAAAAAATCCAAGAGAACGTCCTATTGTTGAACAATAAACTAATTAACTTATAGTACATATAAAAAATAAATATACCCATATGATGAAATAAATATTAAAAGGTCAATTATGTTTCATATCATAGTGGATGTTTTATATCCAAGATATTTTTGTTTATAATTATCGATCCGTTTTTTCCCTTTATGGAAAAATTCATCATTTTTAAAATTTAAATTTTTTCCTATTATTTTTAATATAAATCTTGTGGCGGTGTTTATTTTCTAATTATTAAAACCGTAAGAAAATAATTAATCAATTGTGATTAAGTAATTTGCCTGCTGGTTGTTCTTTGAGAATGGATAATTTATTTTATTTTTATATATTTTACATTGCATACAGAATTATTATTATTATTTAAAATTTTAGAGCGATTGATAATAAAAAAAATATTTATTTAAAATGGCAGTATAGATATATTTGACTTTAAATATTTTTTTGATATTTCCACTGGTAGATAGACCAGTATATGAGACAGACCAGTAACCTATTAAAGGAAGGAAAAATACCTGACAAAAGAATTCTTATAAAAAAGAAATATGATTATAATAACCACATTAAAATTTGGGAAGGTATAATAATGAAGTATCAAGACAAAGAAATAAGAAAGGAGGAAGAAAGAGGAGGAATTAATGAAATTAATCAGGATAAGTAAGAAAATGTAGTAGAAAATTGGAAAGTGTGTAGAATGGAAAAAACATAGACGTTGCTAGTAGGGAGCAAGGTGAGACTAAAATTTATTTAGGCTTCAGCCCGAAAGCTTTTTTTAACGATAACTACTTTGGAAAAATTGAAAGAAACTAAATACCTATATGAAATGGTGTTTAAGTGATTCTTGAAGTCCCTGTTTAATTATTAATATAAATGAAAATTAAATACATGTTTCTTACCGTATATAATGACACCGATTTTTTTTTCCTTCAGATAACTGTTGAAATTTAGAAAGTTGAATAATTATTTTAATATAAGAATATTTAATATTTCTTCCTTATGCGTCAAGTGATATGTTCATGTAACAAAGACTCTTGGCAACTTGTAAAAACCATATCGCTTGGGCTATTAGGCACAAAGAAAAAAAAAAAATAATAAAACTGTCTCTAATTCCACAAAATGAGGAACTCCTATTTGCATCAGAAATATATTATATATCTTTGGCTACAACATTATATAAATATATATATATATAAATATATACATATATATATATATTATATATATATATATACGAATATATAAATATATATATATATATTATATATATATATATATATATATATATATATATATATATATATATACGAATATATAAATATATATATATATATTATATATATATATATATATATATATATATATATATATATATATATATATATATATATATATATATACGAATATATAAATATATATATATTATATATATATATATATATATATATATATATATATATATATATATATATATATATATATATATATATATATATATAATATATATATATATATATATATATATATATATAGACACACACATAAATATACATAACTTGTTATCTGTATATATTTATATAATTGTTCTCAATATTTGAAAACATTTAATTCTATTTCGTATATATATATTCTTTAGCTTTAGTTCAATTTTTATTTTTCTTATTTTATGTACGTTCTTTAATTCTTAGAGCATAGCATAGATAAAATGTAAGCATAATATTCATACATATAATATGCGAATTTGCTTGGTGTGTGTAAACTTTTGCAAATAAAAATAGAACTAAAGCAACATAAGATAGACAATTTTCTAATATTATAAGATAAGGCCCTGTTTATTTTATAATAATAGGTATACATATATTTATAAATTAAATTAAAAGGTATTAATTTTAAAAAACAATATATTTTTTTCCTTAAGACTTAATTTTTTTTATTTTTTAGCTAAAAAGAGGGAAGAATATGCATTATATTGTTTTCTTTCTCTGTTTCCAGTCTTCTTTTCTCGACAAACTTGTTGCAAAGCAGCCTCAGATAGCAAGTACCCAGGAGCCACAAGTAGCTCGCGGGAGCATTCGGACCGAACTCAGGAGCTCTTGCAAACTGCTGCAAACCTGATGAGGAATCTTTTCAACTATGTAACTGCTTCGCCGGAATGCGCATCCCACCGCTACTCACGGGGGAAGTCCCCCCTCCTCTCTCCCTACCTTGCATTCTTCATTCCACAGTAGAAAATATTTTCCATTTCTTCATATCAACCATCAAAAATTATTTCGAGTCTTCGTGTAGTAAATAAGTAAGTATAATAAGTAAGTAAGTAAAGTATTTTATTGATACAAATTATTTTTTCTAAATAATATGAAATATATTATTTTTTATTGGAACTTTATCAAAGTAGAATGAATCACTGTTAAAATGTGAATCATCCTTAATGCATTCACATTTTAATAGTCAAAAACCAATTCCGATTACTGTGTTAATTTTTCAGGGTATTTATTTTAACCTAACTTCAGAGTATCTGTCGAATTTATTTTAAATATAATTAGTCTAATTCTGGAAGAATATATATTTTTTTAAATTACTATCCAAAAATATATTTATAATTTTATTTTATTTACTTGACGAACATTATACAGTAATAGACTATATTGTCATAGGAGCGGATCTTGGGGTGAGGGGATTGAACGTATGTATGAAAGTCCGGGTTGCTTAAGGTTTTTGTAGGGTACTTTTTAGTATTTCTAAGAGAAAGCCAGGGTAACAGGAAATCCACATCGTATATCCGATAAATAACTTAAAATAATTACTAAAAAATATAAAATATGACGGGAAAAATTCTCAAATGTACTTCAAGAAAATGTATGTTATACAAATCGAAGGACAAACAATAAATGAATAACGATAGATTTATGTTATTGTGAAAATATTGCATTTTTTGTTTGAAGACAATAATTCTAATTAGAGAGATAAAAATACGGAAGGAAAGTGTTGAGTGTGTTCTCTAACCTTCTTAGGAAGTCCGTAGGTTGGCTCCTAGATGGCAGTAGAGTCGTCGTAATTTCGTTACCGAGACATTCTAAATAAATAAAATACATCTGTCAATCATTGAATATACATTACACATGAAATCATTTACTTGGATTGTGACAAGTTATGTTTAAAATTGGAACAGCGAATTAATATAAATAGTTACAATAGAAACTTTGAATGTAAGATATATTTAAAATTAATTGTTGTTATTAGTAATAAATTATTGTTTTCCCTCGATAATATAAAAAAAAAAAAAAAATAAATAAAAAAATTTTAGGTCAAAGAAATGTTTAATACAATTTCTAGTTAAATAGAATAAAATACATTAAATATAGAGGTTTATACAGTGTACGAGAAATACCGAGTATACACGAACTCCTCCGAAGCCGTCCTCCTAAGGAAAATCCCTGAAACTTGAAGAAGCCGAATCCCGACCATACCATAACTCTTTACAATTGGGGATAACAATTGAGCCGAAGGTAATTAGAGATAGCTGTCAGAGGATGAAGGACAGGCCAGTAACATATTTGAAAAGGTTCCGGAACAGGAGGCCAGGATGTCGGAGGAGCTACAGGGTCTTTGCTATTGGTTGGTTCTCTGGAGCTGGCAGGATGGTTCCATGGCATTCATGCTCTCCCAGTAGTTAGTTCGGTCGCACCTCCGACCTTCTTGCGTTCGCGTAGTTCGAATTCGAGGCTGCCTTGGCGGTATATACAGAACAGCAGTTGTAACCTATCGTCGTAACTCATATCTATCTCTTCGCCTTCTCATTACCTTGCAAAATATGTTACAAAGAAATTTAATCAAGAATATGTTTTTGAGTTTTCAAGTCAAAAACTATAATGAATTAATTTAAAAATTTAATTATAAGTGTTACTAGTATACTCAATTCTGTGAGAACTCTCGGATTAGATAGCTCATGGCTCTCCTAATATAATACGTCTACGTAAAAGCTACTACGAAATAATAATAAAGCGGAACATATTTATATTTTTAGTCTATTCAAGATACATACAATAGTTAATTAATCTCCATATTTCCCTAATAAGTGATTAGCATGTTGGAAAACATATCTTTTAGTTTAATGGTTACTGTTGATAGAAGTCCATTACTTAGTGTGAAGAAGCTATACCTGGGTTTTTTCCATTATTTGTTATAAATTTAAAAAAAAAAAATCTATTTAAAGTGCCTATGGAATCATAGAGCTATACTCCACTATTTCCTTTTCGTTACAGTTCGGGAGCCGGTGGAAAAAAATGTGACTTATTTCATACTAAGAGTTGGCCGTATAAATTGACCGTGTCCACAGACCTGAAAAGAAAAATCTGGTGCTCGCATCACACGACTTTCACTTTCCACCCTCTTCTTAGCAGAAACAAGTATTATCAGACAAAGGAGAAGTGAAATTAAAAATTATTTCATTGTGGGTATTTTTTTTTTAATACCCTTATATCAACAAATTTTAATTTTTATATCGCTCTATTCTATACAATTAAATATTAAATAATACAAATGGTAGCATTTATGAACCCGGTATATACATAAATAATATTATCGGAGTCCGTATTATATTAAGCTCATGTTACGTATGAAAGCCTGTTGTAATCTTTCGGGCGAGCACGAGTGAGCCCGACTGCGCTCGTATTCCTTTGGTTCTTCCATTACGACTATTATCCGTTATGATATTTTATTTCTCCTTAAGTTAATTAACAAATTCATTCATATTTTATATTTAACTACTTTTTATATTGAAGATTTAAGTGAAACGTTAATTATTTCAAATAAAAAAATATAAAGTACTTTAAAGGAATTTATTTATGAAAATTAGCCATTGAAGCCCTACTAGAGAATATCAATGATAATGATACCTACATTAGATTAAAAACTGCTTAATAATACACTGATATACTGAGTTAAATCAAAATTGTTTTGAGAAAATCGTAAAAATAGGTTAAATCGATTACATAAAGTACCACTTTCGGTTTACCGATTTTGACGAAAATGTTGCTGTAACATCCAAGGCTTATAAAAATCTCTTATACGCAATTTCATTTTCGTACCATTTTTCATTTTTGAGCTAGGATGTTAACCAACACTGAGCCGTCTGCCTCAGAAATACTGGCGGCAGTTAATCGTCTAGATTCAAGCGTGAACGAAGGCGTAAAAAACATTAAAACAGCCCTCGATAAATATGGGGAGCTCAGTTTTGAGGTAAATTAAAGATTAGCGAAAATTGAAAAACACCTCGAAAGTCAAGCCAGTAAATTCGAAGAAATTATTCTGGAAAATAAAGCCCTCAAATCCCGAGTGGGCGAACTAGAAGTTCGCCTGAATAATGCAGAGCAGGGCCTGTTATCCAGATCACTGGAGATCCGAGGGATACCGGAGCGAGCTGGTGAAACGCCCGCCGGTCTGGTGACCAGTGTAGGAGCCAGCCTGGGAGTCAAGCTGAGTGCAGAAGACCTGGTGCATGTTGCATATGGTGCATCGCCGCAGAAGCAGGAAAGATGACCCGCGACCGCCGTCTGTCATCGTGCGATTTGTCAGGCAATCAGTCAGAGACGATTTAATATCGAAAAGAAAAGTTAAGAGGGATTTCTCCACGCGGGATATTGGTTGGCAGGAGAATGACTGCCACCGGATATATCTGGGGGAGGAGATGACTCACACAAACAGGCACTTATACTGGCTTGCCCGACAGAAGAAAGCAGCGGGGAAAATCGAATATTGCTGGTTTGCCGCTGGAAAGGTGTGATGTCGAAAAGAGGACGGGCATAAGGTTATCATGATCGAACAGGCCTCGGTCCTCGATATATTTACCTGACTACACAGAATTCGTCTACCCTCCATCCTTATCAAAATAACTACTGACAAAATTTCCTTCGAAGAAAGATTTTCGCTTTTAGTTGTATTTCTTCACTTCCACATATTAGCCTATGTATTATTTACTATATGCTTTCTATTTTTTGTTTCTTTAAACACTTTCTTTTTTTCTCATTTTCATTAATTGTAATAGCTTTTCTGTATTTTTTATTTGTTTTAGTGTTTCTCTACCGAACTCTGACTGTCTCCTTCCAAATACTTCTCATGTCTAGTACCCTAATCACCTGCCATGTTAACTCTCAATCTCTCCCCTCCCACTATGACGAATTCCTGCAATATTTCGCTCAAAATTTTTACCATATTATAGCTATCTCCGAAACTTGGTTCAAACCTTGTATCCCATCCTCTTCTGTCTCCCTGCCTAATTACAACCTCTTCCGTCATGACCGGGTAAGCCGGACTGGCGGTGGAGTAGCCATATTTGTCCACAATAGCCTGAAGACCCGAATCCTCGATTTATTCCCATCTTCCAACCACCCACAAATTGAATACCTATTAGTTGAAATCCTTTGTAATACTTCTCCTCTCCTCTACGCTGTGGTATACCGTCCTCTTCTTATTCCATTTCACACGTCCTTTGAATCTACCCTATTGAATCTACCCCCTCTATCCCAGAATAATCATCTCAGGTGACCTCAATACCAATTTCCTATTTAACTCCAATGACAAATCCTATCTAGAAGACCTATTCTTCTCCCTTCACCTCTTTATCGTTCCTTTTTCTCCCACTCACCATACTAGCAGGTCCGACACTTGGCTAGATTTCTATATTATAGACTTTGCACAAAACCTCCTCTCCTCTTCACAACTGCCAGTATCTTTTTTGTTATCTCACGATCTGATACAAATAACATATAATATCCAAACTACTCCTATTCAGCCTCGAACTATCACCTTCCGCCATCTAGATTCCCTTACACGAGAACAAATATTACCTGACCTGGAAATCCTAGATTGGAATAAAATATATTCTTGCACTTCCATCGACTCTATGGTTGATATTCTTGATAGCTGTGTGGTGTATGATGGCCTCTCTGTGGAGCTCCGTGATAGACTGAAAAGACTAATGAACAGCTGCGTAAGATTTGTGATCTGGGCCCCAAGATACTCCCATGTTTCTCACCACTACGCTGAGTTAAAGTGGCTTTTCCCCTCCTTCCGAAGACAATATTTCCTAGGTACGTTCCTCTACCAAATCATCAACAGCCATCGTTCTTCTTACGGCTACAACCTTCTCCAGTTCAAATCCTCAGTATATCCTCGACCTTCTAATCTTTACATGCCTTCTCACAGATCTGCCTCATTCCAAAATTCCTTTGTTGTTCGCTCTGTCAATTTCTGGAATTCCCTCCCTATCAAAATTCGACATTCCCCATCCATATCCAAATTCAAAACCCTCCTATTCCAATTCGTATCCCAAGAACAGTCAGGTAGTTGCTAACCATTCGAGCTGATTTTAATAGAGAATTTGATACATACAAATTCTTTGATTCATTCATTGATACATTTTTAATTTTAATTCTTTATTATTTTCTCAAAAGTGTATACAAGTCTATCAGTGCAAATAGCTTTAAGTGCCTTGTCATAGTATTAATTGATTTGTATATAGTTTCGTTTTTTGTATATAGAATGTTTACCTTATATTTTTTTTTACATAATTTCTTTTTTTCGATTGATTTTATTTTGGCCAGATGTGATCTTTTAATTTTGTTCTATTTTGTTATTCTCAAGGGACTGTGTCCCAGAATAAAATTATTTTTCTATCTATATACAGATCATTTTGCGGAACTTGGTTATTTCCTTTCAGGAGACCTCAAAACGTGTATTTCTGTTGAAAACTCAGATTCGAAAATTTTCACGATTGCAATACATACCCTTACTATACACATATATAGGTAACTGAAAGTAAAAATTACACGTATTATGTAACTTTAGTAATTATTTTATCTTCAACGATTAAAAAGTTAGAGCAATTTACTACTTTACGTTTGAATTTCGATAATTTGCAGATAAACTTACCATTCGTAATAGCACAATCTTAATCTTTATATGAGGCAATATTTATATATAAATATGTATATTGGCTTACATAAAACAGTTAAGTAACATATATATTATTGTATAAAATTCAATGTTGAACCACTTTCTTACCAATGTCTTTTTCTTAAAATGAATATACGAACAGTTAGATAGTGAAATATGATAAAAATTGGAGGCAAAAAGATTTTATTTGGAAGTTAGTAAATTATGAACACCGAGTTAACGGAAATTATACAAGATAGCGAAAAAATTAATATAACCAATTCTGTTTTACATTTTGTATAAAGCATTATCATCGCTAAAACGCATGACTTCACTGCTATAAGCCGAAAATCGAAAAATGTGAACTTTTAAAATCTTAAATTAAAGTTTTCGAGTACTTAAAAAGTTTATTGTAGGCCTCAAGTGCTATAAAAAAGATCGTTTTAATAATAGGCCAATGTTCTGCAGAAAAGTAGGGAATTCGTTTATGTTTTTTTAAGTAACGTTCTTTTGTGAAATAGGAAGCGATATCTAAAAAAAATTAGTTTAAGCAACTAAGGTGTGAATGTGTTCTTTTTAATTTACTTACCTTTAAGTTAATTACTTCCAAGATAGTAGCCACATTAGCGAAAAGTTTTTTTTTTTTTTTATTTATTTTCAATGATATTTACAACTGTATACAAAAAAATACATCTAGTAAATTTGCACATTGGTATAAAGACATGGAACACATGTTGAGAAACTACCCATTGGTAGCACTCTAAGCGAAAAGTAACATTTGAACATCAAAAAATCGCTGGTCATCTTCAGTGATGTGGCTGCTACCTTATGGAAGACTTCGATGAGTCTTATATTTATAGTATTTATCGACTTTAAAGAGCCAAACTTGGTTACATCATTTTCTACAAATAAGCTACGGACGATCCATAACTTGGTCCAAAGAAGTCAGCCAGTGACATAATTGCCATTAAAAGTTAAAGTAACTTCATGTGAATATTATTTATTTATGATAAACAACCTTATATAGATTATTCATTTTTTATGAACTTTTTTTAATAATTATTATATTTAATCAATATATGATGAATTGTGTACAAAACCCTTATTAATCTCACAACCTTTTATTTTAGAGTTAAAACATTTTCATTTATATTCAGGAATTATTATTTAACTTTTCAACAACAAGAGCCATTTTACGAAAAAAAAAATTTCCTCTCCAAAACAAAACAAATAAGAAAAAAACATTTTTTCTTAAATTGTTTTAAAACTATGTATGTATATAGAATACTTCTCATATAGTAGCAATTGTTTAATTTCTTTTTTTCTTCAAATTTTCACCACATTACAACCATGCGAGTACAGTTCTATATATACATATATAAATAATAATAATAATAAGGCTTAGCGAACCCGAAGGTTCGATGCCGACACCACCAATCGCTTGTTACACACCTCCCTCCACCGATCGCCGTCCAAACCCAGTCCCTTCAGATCGGCTTTAATGCAATCTTCCCACCTTCGCTTCGGTCTACCCCTCGGACGCTTACCATTCGGCACAGCAAATATTAACCTTTTAGGAATTCTCTCGTTACTAAGCCCAACAACTTTACAAGCCCATTTGATTCGCCGCGATGAAATTACATCAATTATATTACCCGGATACAGCTCACGCAATTCGGCGTTGTGTAACCTTCTGAACTCTCCGGTTAACTCATCCTTCTTCGGTCCGAATATTCTACGCAATACTTTATTTTCAAAAACCTTAAGACGCTGCTCATCTCTTAATGTAAGCGGCCAAGTTTCGCATCCATAAAGAACTGTAGGCAAGATAATGGTTTTATAAATTCTAATTTTTAAGTTCCGGGACAAGAGGCGCGACCTAAGTAGTTTTGTAACAGAAAAATAACAAGCATTTCCCGCCTTCAGTCTAACCTTAATCTCTTCTTCAATTTCGTTTTTTCTAGTTATCGTTGAACCTAGATACCTAAATTTATCTACCTGTTCAAACATATTACCATCTATATCGATATCACCAGTAGTATCGCCATTTTTGCAGCTAACCATATATTTTGTTTTATCCACGTTTATTTCGAGTCCTAGTTCTTTCCCGGCTTTCATTAACGTTGTCGTATTTAGTTTTATAGTTTCAACGTCTTCGCTTAACAGTACCAGATCATCAGCATAGCCCAGCACGGATGTTGTCCCGCCCAGATCCAACCCTTTCTCGGTTCGCATTACCTCCCTAATGGCATGTTCTAATGCCAAATTGAACAGGACAGGCGAAAGAGAATCCCCCTGTTTTAAGCCCGAACGAACCTCAAATTTTTCGGACAAATTATTACCGATTCTAACTTTATTGAGTGTCTCCGTCAAGCACATCCTGACTAGATTTACTAGTTTTTTTGGAATCCCCTGCTCGATTAGAATATTATACAGTTTATGGCGGTCAATAGAATCGTACGCCTTTTTAAAATCT
This sequence comes from Nezara viridula, assembly GCA_928085145.1. Taxonomy (NCBI): domain Eukaryota; kingdom Metazoa; phylum Arthropoda; class Insecta; order Hemiptera; family Pentatomidae; genus Nezara; species Nezara viridula. The sequence goes on along the minus strand of OV725079.1, from coordinate 108,474,123 downwards.
ATATACAGCTGGTGAACAATACCGTTATACTCCAATTTTTTCTCTAATATATGTCGTAAAGAAAATATTTGATCAATAGTCGAACGATTCCGTCTAAATCCGCATTGGTAGTCTCCGATAATTTCCTCGGCGTACTCCGTGATTCGACTGGTTAAGATTAAAGTGAATATTTTATAACATACCGGAAGGAGTGAAATTCCTCGATAGTTATTACAATCCGTCCTCGGACCCTTTTTGTGAATCGGAATAAGAATAGATTCTTTCCATTCTTCAGGTAATTTCTCGTTCACCCAGATCTTTTTAACCAACCGATGTATTTTAGAAACTCCAGCTTCCCCGCATGCCTTAATTAATTCAGTCGGAATATTATCGATTCCCGCTGCTTTATATGATTTTAATTTTCCGATAGCTACTTCAACTTCCTCTTTACTTGGTCCTTCTATTAACGGTTCAGCACTCTGGTACTCAGAAGGAGGACACAGATCATAATTTCCCGTATTTAATATATTGTCAAAGTGGTCCTTAAACTTATTCAATATGTCAACCGGATCGGTCAGAATATTGTTATTATCATCCCTAATTCCAGACGTTACGGGCCCTACACATTTACGTGATCTGTTTATACCTTTGTACATGTCTCTTACGTTATTTTCGATTCTATTAGTTTCTATTTCAATTATTTTATTTTTAAGATACTCCCTTTTTTTATTTTTGAGCAATTTTGTCGTTTCGTTCTTTGAGATTCGGAAGTATTCCAGATTGTCTTCGCTAGGATTATTTAGAGCTTTTAATTTAGCGGCTTTTCTTTTTTCGCACATGTTTAAGCAATCTTCATCAAACCACGGTTTGTTATTCTTATTTTCCTTTTTTCCTAGACACGAGTTACCGACCGCTTTAATATTATCCCTGATCTCTACCCATAACTTGTCAATATCCTCGTGGTCCTCGTCAGGAAGCTCTAAAGCTTCAAACCTATTCTTAACATCTAGCTCGAATTGGTTTCTAATTGATGGATTTTTTAATTTTTCCAAATTAAAACTCTCAAAATCGAAACGGTTTTCTTTTCTCTTTTTTATATTAAGTTTTTGTCGAAGTTTCGCGATTACTAATTCATGATCCGACCCACATTCTGCTCCGCGATAAGACCGTACATTAATTATACTGCTTTGCCAGCTGTGTTGTATCAAGACATGATCGATTTGATTTCGTGTTTGCGAATCCGGTGATGTCCAAGTATATTTATGAATATCCTTATGTTTAAACGTCGTACTTTTAATTATCAGGTTTTTCGAGATGGCAAAGTTTATCAGACGGATCCCATTATCATTACTATATTCGTGCAAACTTTCTTTACCAATCGTCGGAATATAAACTTCTTCCCTTCCTACCTTTGCGTTCGCGTCACCTACAATTATTTTCATGTAGTTTCGTGGTAGTTTATCATAAACCCATTCGAGTTTATCGTAAAATTCACTTTTGACTTCATCGTCACTGTCTTCGGTCGGACAATGTATGTTTATTAATGCTATTTTAAACCAACGTCCCTGAAATGTAGCTACCGAAATTCTATCACTAAAGAATTGTACGTCCCTCAAAGCGGATAGTAATCTACGCCTAATTAGAAACCCGGTACCTAAACAATGATTCTCGCTTCCTCCGTACCAAATAGTGTACTTCCCTTCCCTCATCGAGCCCTCCCCTGGCCAGCGAACCTCTTGCAGCGCCACGACATCCAAATTGTACCCATTTACCTCATTCGCGACCGATTTTAGCCCCCCTGCTGTGATTAAACTCCTTACGTTCCACGTACCAATATTTAAATCCCTATATTTCAACTTGCGCCATGAATCCCCTAAAGCAGTCCCCACCCGGAGACCCGAACGGGGGACTAGTTTACCTCCGGATAATGAGCGTTTTACCTTAGGGAGATCCATGACTTTTTGTGGTGTTTGGTGAACTAAAGATATGTGAGTAGGGCGTTCAATCCTACGTCACACCCTCCAGCAAGTCTGGTGGGCCCCTACCTCCAGCAAGTCTGGAGGTCCCCTCCCTCCAGCAAGTCTGGAGGGCCCCTCTCATTGTTGGTCAGCGAGTCCATCGGACTTAGCCGGGAGGAACTTCCAAGGAATTTCCACCGACCATCCCCACATCCGCCACCCGTGGGACGCTCCCCATACGCGGTAATGAGCCCGCGCGAGGATACATATATACATATATATAAATATAATTTTAAAAATTATGTTTGGAAATATGTTTTGTTTTGGAAAGGGGAAAAAATATGAAAATAGCCGATGATGACAAAAAGTTAAATAATATTTCTTTAATTTACATGAACAATTTAAAGTGAAAAATAAAAGGTTGTGTGATTAAAAGGGGTTTTGAACAAAATTAATCATATTAGATTATATATAATAATTATTCATTTATTCCTTTGAGTTTTATAGTTTGTTTTAAAAAGAATTTAGTTTTATTTTTGTTTATTTCTTAAAGCAAAAGCAAAAGCAAAATATTAATTAGATTTATTTTTATATACGAATTGACTTAAATAATGTTTATGTTTCATTTTGAGAAGTCGGGAGGAGGGGGAGGGGTGCGGTCAGTATATAATACTATATATTACATAATGATGTAGAGATGGAAGACCGTGATATGATATGAAGGAGTTGATGGGGGAGGGGTTGGGAGGGGAGGGGTGCGGTCAAATAAATACTAAATTATATAAATAGTATTTTTTTTTTTGCCGACGTTTCGACCCACTTTGCAGGTCTTCGAAACTCCTCCTCTCTACTCTGATGAAGACCTGCAAAGTGGGTCGAAAGGTCGGCAAAAAAATTAAATAATACTATTTGTATAATTTAGTATTTATTTGACCGCACCCCCCGATCTACTCCTTCTCATATATATTACATGTATAGTATTGTATATGATCAAACCCCGCCAACTCCTCAACATATAATCAAACCTCTTCACACCAGTTTATATTTTAGTTTGGGATGTGTTGCCCAAAATCGGTCTTGCTCTTTGTATGAACACCCAATTGTTGTAAGACCTAGACCAAGTCTAATAAAAAAAAAAAAAATGCCTTTTTGAGAATAAATGAAGAAAAGTTAATAATACTAGACAATTGTAGCTATTATATGTAAAGAAATAGTAGAACCAATATACTTTTGCATTTAACTCTTCCAATTTTTCATTCGGAGTTTAGTTAGGTTTCACCATTCTGAAAAATTGCAGTAATATCGATATAGTAATAAGTTAATATGTACTGCAAGACTCTTGCGCAAGACCGAGCAAAGCTAAGTGCGCAAGACCAAGACTCATCTTAGTCTCGCATTTGGGCAACACTATTTGGGATCCTTCTAATTCATCTTTGTTCTACTAATCGACCAATATTTCAACAGTATTAATTTATAGATATTTTTTTTTAATTTAACAAATCAGCATGTAATACATTCCCGATATAATTACAGATATAATTAATAAGATTAGATTAAGTGAGCAATGTTCAACAGACCGTACTGGCAATACATTCCACTATTAAGTCTTACTAATGGCATAATATTGGAAATGTTTCGTTAAGTGATTCCTGCTCGGAATACAGAGCTGATTCCCGCTCTCGACGTTAATGGGAGGGGGTAATTGGTTGATTCCACCCGTACTCGGAGGCGATCAATCAATGCAGAACACTTTAAGGTGCATGTAAAGATGAGGGTATAATGTCAACACACCGGCTGCAACCTATGGAGATTACTGCCCTTGATTATCCCAGTTCTGGGCAAACACATTTGCCCCATGATTGAATCGAATTCGACATCCTGATTGGACAAACCTTGGGATTTGCCAAACCCTTTTGATAGTTTAATGTTGTTCAGAGCGTAGGTATTGTTTGCCTGATTCTTATACTTTTTTTTTTTTTTTAGGAAAATGATGGTCATAAAAAAAACTTAAAATAGTGGATACTGTTTTATTAAGTCAACATTTCGACCCAACTATGCAGGTCTTCATCAGGGCAAGACCGAACAAGATACAGATATTTTAGAATAATAAATAAGGTACAAGATATTTAGAAAAAAAATGAAGACAATCAGAGACAGACTAAATAAAAAGTAAACTTATTAAGGACATTAAAATATAAACAGGATTGTTACAGTTATTATTATTTATTTCTTAGTTCTCTGTTACAATTATCATTCTACCTGCTTTGTTTTACTTTAATGTTCAATCTATCCACTTCATTTTACGTTAAGTTGTTCTACTAAAAATTATTAGTTTTTACCTATCACCCTTTTTTTTAATCTTAATTCTGTATTAATCAATATCTATTCAATGTCATTATACCTATTGTTATCTGATTCTTTTCCTAGCCCTGATGAAGGCCTGAACTTCGGCGAATGTAAAAATAAATGAAATTATATATTTTTTACCATTTAAATTTGACTGATTACCCTAACCATTCTTCTCTTTAATAATCTTTGTATTTTATTTCTCAAGTTTTTTTTTTTTTTTTTATGATGCCAATATCTTCGTCAATTTTTCATAAAATCTATTGATTGAGACAAAGTTTGATGATCTTCTTCCCCTTCAGGAAGGATAATCACATCCCTCCGAAATTTAAAGAAAAACATTGTGCAGGTAAAGAAACTTTATTTGTGAATAACTCAAAAATTATAAATTTTTTTGCCATACAACCAATATTGAACAAATATGATCATGATGATGTTACTTCAAACATAATTATTGTTAAAGCAATGCCAAGAGGCTAAGACAAGATTGTTAACAACAAGTAAACAAATATAATTAAACTAATTAAAACAGCTAGGATGGGAAGGGAGATAGAAACAATTGAAACTATGTTTTTAAGCCCTCGAAGCCCTCAATTATGGCCGTGTCAGTTGGAAAATTATAACCGAGGCATATAATTAGGGGATAAAGTCGTTACTGTAATGAGCGGCTAAATTAATGTCACGAAGGGGCCTTCTAGGAAGGCACATGCTACATATAGCCACGAATTCAACAGTAATTACTATACTCTCCTCCTCCTATTCCTATTTAATCCGATTTCATTTATTTAGCTTTATCGAGCTTAGTTGAAATAAATAATCCTGCTTAGGCCAGTATATCTTCCTTGGTTTAAGGCCAAGCTCCTTATCGAAGAAGGTTAACGTTCGAAAATATGTATGAAAGGATCCAGGCAATTGTTGGGATAGATAAATTCTACAAATATTTAACACTTTATTAAATAAATATAGCTAGTGAGGTGAACGCACCAGATATGGACAGGGATCTCAGTTACGGATTGGTTGGACTTTAAATGTAAATAATAAGCTTTCATGTTGATTGAAAGATTCCAGTTTTTTCTAGATTGAAGAACAATGCCCTCTTTTGGCAACTGTACAAATATTGTTTCCAAAATAAAATTTTAAACTGTTATCAGTTACCTCATCTTATCTTAATAGTTTTTTTCGCTATTTATTCAAGATATTTACAACTGTATTACAATATAAATACATCAAGTAAACGTGTACAGAGGAATATGATCACATGAAAAGACTTGTTGAGAAACTACCCACTGATAGCACTCAAATAATATGTCTATATAAGGACATCACGAGGCCATCTTCTTTTCAGACGCCTCGGAGGGTTATCAGGAATCGAAGAGCAAGCAAGGTTAGAAACTAGAGGATCCGGAAGGTTATGAGTTTTATTATGGAAGGATAGGTATCTGGATTGGGCTAAATTGGATAACTATGGAACATTAAGGTCTTTATGGATTATTTTATTTGTGACAAAGTAAGGAGCATTGAGGATTTTACGAAGGATTTAGGATTGTAAGGATTGGATACGAGAGGAATTTGATGGTTTAGTGGAGCCCTATAGCTCAACTTCGTAAGTCCAAATACGTCTTATTATAGTCATGTGTTTTTTGCAATTAACTGAAAGTTTAGAGCGTTTGTCTAGTAAGTGTTTGAGTAAGCGGAAACGTTCAGCGTTTCTTGTCGTTTCAGTTTTGTATGATGATTCCAAGTGAGACATTTGTTCAGGTGGAATCCTAGGTATCGGAATCGTTCAACAGGGATAGGTGGGGTGTTATTAAAGGATAATATAGGACAGGAAGTCATAGGTTTACGTCGAAGAGTAAAGATGATTTGTTGTGATTTATTTTAATCCTCCAGTTTTGACAGCATTCTTCAAGGTTTGTGATGTGTGATTGAAGAGTTTGGGATTCTCTGATAGAATACATGTGTCATCGGCATAGGTGGTGATAACAGTGTTAGGATGAGTTGGGATATCAGCTGTATAAACTGTGTAAAGGATATGACCAAGGATACTACCTTGTGGAACACCAGCAGATTGAGAAAAGAGGGATAAATAGACATTATTATGATTTAATTTGAAGTATCTATCAGTAAGTCAGGAACAGATGATGACTAAGTATGTAGGGAGGGGGAGAGGAGAGAAATTTACGAAGTTTGTAGAGCAATCCCGGGTGTAAGAAGATTTTAGATTTTTTCTGAGGTATGCCCATTACTAGTAGCGACCCCCTGTCCATTATTAGAACAATTCAATTTAGGGATGTACATCACTAGTGCAAAAAGGTGTTTTTTTTTTATTGGAGATTATACCTGCACAATTGAATATTTTTTCAATTATAAAGAACTAAATAGAAAATGGAGACCACAGAGATTCTAAATGTCTAACGGAGAAGTTTATAATTATAATAATTACGGCAGCATAAACCAAAAAATTTCCTTAGGTATGTCCGCCACTGTTGCGCTCACTCTAAATGTGAAGGATCAAGAATAATGACATAAATAGACTTGTCAAGATACTACTCAATGGTAGCACTCGAGTCCATCTTCTTTTCAGACACCTAGGATTAAGGAGGATTTCAAGGATTCGAGGAGGAAGCAAGGCTGTAAACAAGTGGATGGGTCTGAAGTTTATCATGAAATAATAGGTATCAGGATCGAGCAAAATCAGCGCTGTATAGAAGATTGAGGTCTTTATGAGTGATTTTTTTTGTGTGACAAAATTTGGAGCATTAAGGATTTTGGATTTTAAGGTTGGACATGGCAGAAATTCGGTGGCTTGATGGAGCCCCAAAGCTCAACTCCGTATGTCCATGTAGGCCTTGCCTATATTCCTGAAAATGTTTACTATTCGCTGATGATATAGTAATCTCAACCTGTAGCAAATCTTTAGCGTTCATCCAGTGGAAGCTACAAGATGCTGTTGAAAAAATAGAAAATTGGACGAAGGTATCCATTTTTGCAGACAACGAAAATGTCTTAGACCCTAAAATAAAATTAGGAGACTCCATTATCGAGTATGTAGAAAACTCTACATACTTAGGAATGATAAGAAGCTGACTTGGGTTCACCATATAAAACATTTAAGAGAAGGATGTACAAAATGACTGGGACTTCTTAAATGCATTGCTCATTCAAGCTGAGGAGTCGATAGAACGACACTCATCAAAATATACCATAGTGTGATCAGAAGTAAAATTGAATATAGAGCCCAAATATATGGAACAGGACACAAAATGTTGCTAAAAATACTTGATTCCATCCTCAATTCGGCTCTTAGATTCTGCACAGGAGCTTTCCGAACTTCTCCAGACGAAAGTATATATGCCGAATCTGGAGAACCCTCATTAGAGATGAGACGAATATATTTATCTATAGAATATGTATCCAAATTAAAAGCACGTCCACAATACCCATTGGTTCCAAAACCATTTGATGAAGTATCTGGTAGGCGAGGGCTTAAGGAGATAGAGGAAAGCACATTTAAACAAATGATTAATAAAACGCTATATGAAGTGAACATGGATATGAACACAATTAGACCCATTGCTAACCTCAAAATCACTTACTGGAAAAACAGTAGACTGACTATAGATCTATCAATGACAAGACGTAACAAGGAATACCCACTGAATATCCAAAACTACTTTTCTGAATTATTGGAGAAATACAAAGGATTTAATGTGATACCGATGCCTCCAAAATTTAAAATAGTGTTGGCTGCGCAGTACATATTAATAAAAACCAGCACCAACTTCTGTTTAGCTTACCCGGAGCTCCATATTTACTGGAGAAGCTACTGCAATCATGAAGCCCCTCCATTGGATAACAAATTCCAATGACAATCAATGGGTGATAGCATCAGACTCCAAAAGCGTCATGGCAGCAATAGGTATCCCATGGCCAAGCAATTCAATAATAAAGGATATATTGAATCTATGGTGGGAATTAAAAAAAGGAACGATCAGAGTGATATTTGTCTGGGTTCCGTCTCACAGTGGTATCTCAGGCAATGAAAGAGTAGACCAAGAAGCTAACTTAGCAAGGAAGGGAGAGGTACCAACCATAATTTCAATAAACTGTACCACAGTAGAAGACTGGGTACACGCAACAAAAAAGAAGTTGTTGGAAAATTGGGTAAATAAATGGAAAACTAAAAAGTCAAAATTATTAGAAATATAAACAGACTGCAACAAGTGGGCTAATAGACAAGAATATCCAAAAGGGAAGAAACCATATTGTGCAGAATACGAATTGGTCACTGTCACTTGGTCACTGTTGGTCGTCTGTTTACTCACTGGTACTTTCTCAGAGGACTAGAATCACTGACGTACCAAAAGTGTGATAATAAACCGCAGTCAGTAAAACATCTGTTAGTAGAGTGCCAAGAGTTCAAAAACATTCGGCAAAAATTGAAACTACCTACAGAAATGAAGGAGGTATTAAGAGACAACGAAGATGGAGTCACCACCCTATTCCGGTACTTAATGGAAACGAAATATTACAATAGAATATAGACAACTAGCCACCAATGACCCTCTAGGATAGAGGCGATTAGAAATTAAAAAAAAAAAATTCAATATGTAAATTTTCTTATCAATGTATCAAGGTGTCGATATGGCAGTACTAAATAATAAAATAATAAATATATTTTTTTTACTTGTTATTCTTATTACAATTGGTTTTTAAGCCATTTAATAATTAACAACTTCTCTGCTATTCTATTGGTATCATAAGATTTCATTAACGATTTTGTTTTAATATAAAAAAATCAAGAATTAGAGAGTTGCATTTGCTCGTATGTCAGTAGTTAGCTGACTTTATCTCCATCGAGGTGTGGAAGAGACCCCTGAATTTTCCCTGTTCAGATTTGGTAAGTCTTGTGTTAATAGAAGAAATCATTAGAGCATCAAAACTGTTAAATTAAAAATAAGAACTGGAGTGCAGTTCTCGATTTGATATCGAAGATTAAAAATAACAAATAAAAATAATTATGTATTATAAAAAAATTCTGACGTATTCTATTTCTTTTTAGTTTGCGAGAAGAGTCTCGTTTATATCTTTTATTTATCCAATTATTCATATTACAATAGATTATTTTTTCAGCAAAACAATTTTTGATAATTCTCAACTTGGCTTCCTGGACGATTGGATTTTAATGTAAAAATCTAAAATTAAAAAGTTTAATTACCTCGTTGATAGGGGATTTTTTGTCACAATCGATGTGTGACAACGGCCCCTGTAGTTTCCTGGTTTTTATGTTTTACATCCTGTGTTGATTAAAAAATTCATTAAAGCATCAACTGTCAGTTAAAAAAAAAAAAAAATAAAAAGATTGCAGTTTTCCATTTGTTTCCATGATGGAAAATTAAAAATGGTGTCTGTTCAATTTATTTTTCTGACCCTTTCCATTTCCTTTTAGTTTGCGAGGATAGCCTCTTCATCGTTTAAACGCCGTTTATAAAGTGTTTAGCTATCGGTTTTATTAAGAGGTTAAGGGAGAAGGGCCGTGGAAAAAGTTTAGAATCGCGGAAGAAAGGGTGGAGAGGGGGGAGAAGATGGGTGGAAGGGGGGGGGGAGAAAGCCCTGATGACTTGGAGTATCGACCGAGGGTTGTAAGTGAGAGCGGCTCTTGAATGGAAGCCCTCCTTACTACCTCCATTGACTGCTCCTTCCAGACACCCCAAGGCACCTCTGGAAAAAACTTCATTCACCCTCTCCCGCGCAGGGGGGTTTTTCTTTTTTTTTTTCTCCCCCACAGCTATCTGGAGCAGTAGGGTAGTAAACAACTCCGTACTACGGCCCTTTCCCAGGCTCAGCTGTTGTTTATCTTTTATTCCTACCGAAAATAAAAGGAACATTAATCGACTTGTGATAAGAAAATTTTCATATTTCTGCTAAGGAAAATTCCTAAAGTAATTCCTATAACGCTGTAAATGACTTTTTTTCTGCATAAGGGAGAACGGAATGGTCAATCGATCTTTTGAATAGTAGATTTAAAATACAAAATCCTATAGACTATCTATTTTAACATAAAATAGGATTTAAAAAAAAAAATAATTTCGCACAAAAATTAGATCTATTCTTGGGTCTTCCATTCAGCGTCTGATTCAATTTAATGTATTCACGAATTATTATATATGCTTTTACGCTAAATTAAATGCTTAGTTACATATTTCTATAGATACTAGGGTGGTACATCCTGTGTCCCTAACGTAGGACCAACCCTCTAAACGATTAATGGAATCCATCGATGGAATTAGCGCTGAGTTTATGTACTTAAAATTTTTCTTATAAGTAATGTTGGTTTAAGTAACGGTTCTTTTCTACTTTGAACACACCAGTGAATTTGCTTCACTTGGATGATTTCACAGTTATGAGCAATGCCATAAATATGTGACTAGAAAGTAAAACTACTCTAGGAAAGAATGAAATGTAACGTTATTAATATTAGGTTATTAAAAGTGATCTAACATTAATACAATATGTATTCACTTTTCTAAAGGCATGAAATTTTAAATTCAACTGAATGAACTTTACGAAATATTATCGATATATTTTTTAACATTGATGCACTGTTCCTTTATGATAATCAATAGCTATGTCAACAAATATTATCTGAACAAAAAATTACTAAAGGAAAATCCTATAATAATACTAAAAAAAAAAGGTCAATGACCTTAATTTCTTACGAAGAAGGAATAGTAATTGAATATTATGAAACAATAACACATATCCAGTGCCGTTCTGCCACTGCTGCTGTTGAAGAATGATGCCAAGTCTATATTAATGCTCAAGGAAATCACTTTCACATTTGATATGATTATATGTTTACGTATAACTAATAAAGTAGTTAGAACAAATAAATAGGTTTTATTTATTTCATATAACGTAAACAATTCAAAAAAACGAAAATATTTAGGTGTGAATATCTCCTAAACAAAGCGTTTGCGGACATATCTTCAGGGGAAATTTTTTTCTTGTTTTGAGGCTATTAGTTAATTTTTTCAGTTTTGCCACTTAATCCTGAAACACCCTATATCTTTATTTTAAGGTGATCATAGTATCTTGAATAAATATCATAAGAAATGGAAAATAAACGTATTTTGTAAGTACATATATTTTTAATGCAAGTTTAAAATCATTTTTAAAAAATTTTTTTTTTATGAAAACGAGACTCCCATTTCAAAATTAAATCAAGTTGAGTTGAATAAAATTTTTAGATTTTTGAAGTTGAATCACGGGTACCCAGAAGGCAAATTGCACCATCAAAAGTTTTGAGGGGGCGTATTTTGACGGAATTTTGAATTTTTGTTGGAAACGCTTTTTCGCCAGGGGACCCATACAGGGAGAACACTTCTCTCTTTTCGTGAAAAAAATTTTTTTTGTTTGCTATGGAAATCCATATTTGGTGGTTTCGTGAAATGCGAAATGCATATCTCAACTTTCTTCTTAAATAAATATTTGAACCCACTTTGCTCGTTGGGTCGGTACGAATTGTTACATTTCAACATTTTATTCATGCTATAAAAACATACCAAATATAAACCTCATGATATAAACCGAATATAAGTGAAAAAAAAAAAAGAAAAAGAAAGAAAAAAGAAAACAAAATATTTTATCAGACACAACTGTTATCGATTTCGATGGTTTTTTTTACGTTTTGTTAGGAATTTACTAAGCTTTGAAATACTCATATACACTTGAAATACTCATTATGTTTAAAATTGAATTGATTTGATATTTAGAAATAACAATTAAAAAAATAGAATCTCTACCCAAATCCACAATACTACTTTTTAAAATTGTAGAAACAATTTAATATATATATTTTTTAAACTAATTTAATTGTGATTAAGGTGTTCTGGGGATTTAATTTTGTGGGGATTTGTGTTTGGCAGGTTTTTTAAATTTATTTATTATTATTATAATGACAGCTTTTTATAAGAATATTTAACAATTTCAGGAAACGAAATCCAATAACAAGATGAATCGGAGTTTTATAATGGAACCTTTTGTTTTATTTTTTATGATACAAGGAAAGAATGAATGGAAAATATTGAAATCAGCATTTTTTTCAATAACACATATTGAATAACATGTTTCTATTATATATTTTTTTATATAAACTTCGGATACAACAGATTTTATCTAAAGATGAGAATAATGCCATGTATGAAAAATAAAATGAACTAAAAGATCGGAAATTAATATGAACAAGAGACTGTTCTGTAACAATACTATTGATATGTAATGATTAGTTATGCCAGTCCTCGAATTTTCACTGTCCATTGTTTACTTTTAAGTTTTATTCAATTAAACTGTCTTATTCATTTTAAGGACATTTCTATGTAATACAAAATAATGTTTTTACTATTATCCTAATCATGATATAGTTATCGCAGACGGATCAAAATTCGAAACAGGCGTAGAATGTTGTATAGTGAAACAAAATAGTATAAATAAATGGAAGTTGAACAACAAGAACTCCATTTTCATTTGTGCATACCTGGCCTGTAGTTCCAGAGTTCGAATATGCAAAAAGTGACAAGATTGCAAAATCAGTTATTATGAGAGACCCCTTATGAGTTATAAAGGGATTGCAAAATGTATGGGCCAATTATTCTTTGCATCAGAAAATCCAAATTATGAACTTGAAGGCATATCAAGGAGGTCAGGAAATAATATTTTTATGGATTCCTTCACATATAGGCAGAACTGAGAATGAACGAGCTGATGAAGAGCAAAATATGCTGTCTGAAGCACCTAGCAACTTTATGTTGGTTTGACGTTCATAAAAAAATGGACGCAAGACATCACAATAAAAGCAAAAAATAATTGGAATGAACAGTGGAAACGATTACCATTTAATCACCTCAAGTGTTGCCGAAAATCGATCTTGGTCTTGGTCTTGCACTTTTGCAAGACCAAGACCAAGACCCTGCAAGATTGAAAAACTGACCTGCGAGTGTCTTGCAGTTAAGTCAAACTGGGACTATTTTCAGATACCGTAAGGTGCTTAAATATTTTAACTGTGTCTTAAATCTAAACAGTGTTGTTTTCTTATAGCTTTCCAAATAATAACAAATGATTAATCATTTGCCTGGACCAGAGCATGATAAGAAAACTAGTTTTTATGAACAAAAATTAAAACAAAATAGTTACTAATATTAGGCCATTTTAGTTACTATAGTAAAATCTTTCAGAAGTGGACACTTGCAAGAAATAAAACATTGTCCACTGTAAAGAAATGTCCGTTTAAAAAAAAAAGAAAGAAATGTCAAAAAAAAACATTGTATTTTATAATTTATAAATCGTGGATATAAAACCATTTATTCCATCAAAAGACATTTTTCTTTATAAATTTACAATTTAAAAATATTTTATAAGGAGTATAATAATACATTTTTCATAATAAAATTACACACGTAAACTTGACTCTATATAAAAACAAAAAAAAATATTTGTGATCTGTAATTTTCGTTTGAATTATAACATAACATAACTATTTCGTTTTTGAAATTGTTATAGATAGATAAAATTGTTAAAATTCTTTAAATTTTATTTTTCAAAACGAAAATTGTTTCACACCCAGCAAATTTGTGACAGGACTTGAATATTCAATGAGGATTTGGAGGATTCAGAGATTACGAATATCTAATGTCTGCTCAAAGATGATTTTTAAAAGAGTAATAAAATAAGTAAGTACCAATAAATATCTTGTTTTAAACCGATATTTCGCTTTTGGTGACATTCGTTGGTATCGGAAAACCCTATAAATAGTTATTTCTATGATCAACGATTAATTACTGTTAAATTAGCGATAAAATGGGTTGAGTACTCAAGATTAACGATACTTCGCTTCCGATATTTTAGTGGTATCAATACTTTATCAGTCTCAATACTGTTCTTCCGATATTCTACTCGTATCGGATAACGCTATACCTAGTGTTGCCCAAAATCGGTCTTGGTCTTGCACTTTGCAAGACCAAGACCAAGGCCTCCTAACTCTTGCAAGACCAAGACCAGGACTGTTTAAAAAAATCGATTTTTTGAATAAAAATTAAGGCAAAATAATTACTAATACTTGACAATGTTAGTCACAATATGTAAATAATTGGTGTAACCAATATACTTTTGTATTTAACTCCTCTAATTTTTCATTCGGGCTTTGTAAGGTTTCTCCTATATAAAAAATTACAGTGATATCTCTACAGTAATAAGCTAATAAGACTGTTGGGAGTCTCTTGCGCAAGACCAAGACCATGACCAAGACTGAGTTTGCAAGAGCAAGACTTGTCTCGGTCTCGCATTTCGGCAACACTAGCTATACCAATTCAGTAAACATTTTTGAGATGACGATGGAAAAATTTAGCTTAAATAATTGAGCGACCGATAGCCACTCCCTAGACTATTTCCAACACATTTAATAAAAAAGTTGCTGTTTATAATTAATGCAATGTTCTAATTTCCGATTTAATTTTCTCATATTAGTAAGTAGTATTTACTCACAAAAATTAAATATGTATACATGCGATAAATATATAGCATAAAATAAAATTTCTTTCTAGCAAACTCCAAACTAATAATATATATATATATATATATATATATATATTTGAATATTTAATAGTTGACCTGGCTGAACACACCTCTCTGAAGAAGACCTGCAAAGTCGGGTCCAAACGTTGGCTTTTAATAAAATAATTTTGCCACTATTCATCCTATTTATGACAGCCACCCCAGACCATCTCGTTCCTATATATATTTTTTATTTTTATTTAATGAAATTTACAACTATATTCAAATACAACCCGTAAATATGCACAAATTATAAATAATGACATGAACAGACTTGAAGAGATACTACCCAGCAGTAGCACTCCTTAAATAATTCTAGGCTAGAAGATCACGAGGCCATCTTCTTTTCAGGCGGCTAGGAGGATTATCAGGAATTGAGGAAGAAGCAAGCTTGAAAACAAGTGGATTTGGATAGGACTGGAGTTTATCATGAAATGATAAATATCTGGCGTGTGTTAAAACAGCGACACATTTTATGAATCTTGTGTACGGATTTAACGAATGTGCTAAAAACATTAGTCAAAAAATTATATAAACAACGTACTTATGTTAAGATAGTATATTTAGTGAAGTTTAAATTAACATTGTAGGTTACAGTAACAGTTTGGTGTCATATCAAAGATCCGCGACGTTTTAAACATTCATCAGATAACATTTTCTTAAAGGAAAAATGATTTCATATAAATAATACGCTCCCCACTCCATCGGGTCAATAACTGAGATTGACAGACTGACTGATAAGCAAGCAGAGACATTAAGACTGACAAAAGAACGCGTTGGATTGTCAGGAAGGCAGATACTAGTAGGAGCTCTTGCTGCAGTAGACAGGAGATGCAAGAAGCCGTGGTCCCCTATAGCTCCTGCCGTCCTGGTCTCGAACCTTCTCAGTTATGTTACTGCTATGTCTATCATCCGGTACAGCGCATTCCAGAGCTTCCCCCTTCCAGCTGATGCCAGAGGGTAAGGGAAAGAAATTCCCATCTTCTGACAAACATTTCATACGCAGATCTTTTTTATAACTTTATGCAATGTGTTGTAGATCATTCTTGAAATAAATCTTCAATATTTACAACATGATTCATTAAATTTTTTTGTTTGGTTTATATATTTATGTAAGTACCCCGGAGAAAATGAAAACCATGTTCCTTTTTTAAATAAATAATTTAATAACTAAGGAACCAATTTTAAAGCTTCAAAGTGATGGAGTTATGGAGAGTTCTTTGCCTCATAACCGAAGAAGTGGTACCGGCATCAGATACAATTACTGATAGGAATATGGGTTAAAGTATGGTACGCGTTTTGAGTGAGGACCAGTCTCTTCCCTAGCTAAAGGAACTACCTCTCCTAAGCACCTTGACCCTCTCCTTTTGTTTTTTAATTGATTTTGTTTATTTATTGTTTACTCCATTTGCAACTGCGCAGTAGCGCATCTAGCGAATTTGATGTAACTGACTATTTTATGAAAATTTGCTTTATAATGTAACCAAGATTAAGTTAGCAGTGAACAAAACGATAGCTCTCTTCTCTCTTTTGTTTCCTGTGCCAGATCAATAATTCATATTTTAGCATGTGCATGTGCTCTTAAGGGGACCCTACACGGTAATTCATGAATGAACGTCACAAGAAGTTCCAAGATTGCCCGCTATCGCTTTGATCATGAAGACCCTTACACATTCAATCATTACTAATCATTACTTATCGTTGCTGATACCAATTTAGCGCAGTTGCAAACAAAGAAACAGCATAGATATGCTTATTTGGACATTGTCGTTTATAATATTGGGCATCAAGAGAAAAACGGAGATATAATAATTACTCCCTAGTGCCTGAAAATAGTTTAGACCAAAGTTATAAAAATATAAGTCAACTACATACAAAAATCTAGGAAAAGTATTGCGAAAATAATCAATTTGTTAAGAAAAATGGAAAAATTAATGGCAAATAAACATAACAGTTAAAGATTTTTTTTCTATAAGTAAATTGTGAAGTTTCCACTTTTTTTTCTCTCCAATTTATTGCCTACTTGACTATTTAAAGAAAAAATAGTTGAAAATGGTTAATAATAATATAGACTAGAGATATAAACAACTATTTACTTTTATGAAATTAATTACTTAGTAACGAGACCTAGGTAAACTAACCTATCTAGTAGTAAGGTTAGTCTCATAGAAAATCGTTTTGACAAAAGTTAGTAAAATATAAGTCTACTACTTACAAAAATTAAGGAAAGGTATTGCGAAAATAATAAATTTGTTGAGGAAAATGGAAAAAGAACTGATAAATATACACAACGTTAAAGTTTTTTTTTTCCTAAAGTAAATTGTGAAGTTTCCTCATTTTTTTTTTTTAATTTGTTGCCCACTTGACTATTTAAAAGAAATAGTTAAAGATGGTTTAAAATTATAAACAAGGGATATGAAAAATTATTTAGCTATTTACATATAATGAAAATCAGAAATTTATAATGGTTGTGAGGCCTAAGTAACCTAACCTATCCAGTAGTATGGTTAGTCTCCCCACTACTTTTACCTCAGTCCCTCATCCACTTCTCGTGAATGAACCTTTGATTTCCGGATGTTCGGAAATCCGCAGCGCACCACCATCAGTACTTCATTCACTACCTTACTCGACAATTCGGAACGTCATTAGTGCAATTCCGATTGACCGTGTAGGGTCCCCTTTACATCTTCTATCTCTTATATCTTGACTATCTTTTCTAGATGTTTAGATGTGGCATGCCATACTATTGTGTATAGAATAAGTATCTTTTTTGTTATTTTTATTATCTTAAATATCTTCCTATTTATCTTTAATTGTATATAGTAATTGTGTTGAAATTCTCTCTTTTTTCTTGTATTTTATTTCTTTTTAATGTACATAGTATTAATTCTATAAATATTTCTTTTTGTAAATAGATCTTTTAACCTTCTTTTGCTGCTTTATAAAAATATCCAACCTAACCCCTTCTCACCTGAGCTAGCATGGTAGAATAAATGATTAATCATGGCCAAATCATGGGTAAGTAACTTATATTTTCTAGAATCATTTCGTTAGAGTAACTGGCTGGCTAGTAAAGCTAGGCGCCCAACAACTAAAGATTCCGACATAAAATATTTTGTTTTAAAAATTGTTTTATTTATCCTTTTTTTGGTCATAATAATGAAATCATGTAGTTATTGATAAAGGAGCAGGTCTCTTGGCCAATTTGTTTTTAATCTGTGTTGATCAGGTAGCAGAGAGGATGAAATAGAAAGACTGACTGGGTCGAGGTGATTTTTAGTTGAATAGTGAAATGTGGTATATTTTTCATGGACGTAACTGTTGAAATGATTAAATCATTATGCATAGTGTTATTTGGAATATACCATGGCCCGTTAATAATTTTTGATTGCGTTTTTTATATTTTGTTCATTTGTTTTGCTTAATCCCAAAGTCTGCTCCGTATGTCCAAATTGGATTCAAATCATGCTGCAGATTAATCGTTTGTTTTTCAAGGTAAGTGAGAATCTGTAGTCCATAAGATGTGAGAATTGATATATCTATGTCTTTCGTCGAAGTAGAGACAGAAATCTTACGTGAATTTTGTAGCGTTAATTTTAATTTTCCATTTATAGAACAACTTTTAGATGTAAAATAAATATGAATATGGGAATATATTATTGCTGTGTCGTCATTGAAGGTGAAGATAAGTGGAGGTGTAACGGTGATCAGAAATATCAGAGGTGTACTGAGAATAGAGGATTCGGCTTAAAACGCTAGTTTTTGGTACGCCATATTTTAAGGGCAGATGGAAGAGATATGAGAATTAACGGAATAACTGAAAAATTTGTTAAGAAAGACGGATCGTAGAATTAGAAAATAAGTAACATGTAAGTCCGGTTTTAATTTCTATAATAGGCCCTTGTGTCAGACACTATCAAAGGCTTTTTCAATCTCAAGGAAGACCGTAGAGAAGTATTCCATATTCTTAAAAGCAACAGGGATAGCGCCCATTATCCGATGACACTGTTACAAAGTGGAGTGATTAAATATATATATCTTGATTAAATATATTAAACTTTAATGATATATATACCATTTTATAGTAACGAATGATGACCTATGGTGTCGGTGATTTAAGATCTTTTGTTTTGTCTTCTTCCTAATCTCTTCCTTCTTCTGCATAACTATAACTGTTTTTCGAATTATGTACGTCCTGGAAGATAATATTCGTCGATAGACTGCAATAGAGGCCAACAAAATTTGCTTTTCCCTATTACTATGGATCCGCTACTTCCGCAAATAGAGACATTAATGAAAAAAGTGTTTCATCAAAGAAAAACTCGTTTCTTCCTTATTTCAATTTTATGGACATGTTAGCTCTCTGAAAAAAAAAAAATAGATGGAATTTTAATGCCGCTTATAGAGATTTGATAGCGGAGGGAGAAAAAAAAAAAAAAAGAAAATGCATTTACGAAATGAAAACGCTTTAGCAGTTAAATCCAGCGGCTAAACGCGATTAACCTAAACTGCTCCGGGTTATTTCGCACGGCATTAACCCGGTTATGAAGCGGCTGCACTCGACGGCAAAAAATGATAATGAGCTGCCGAAAAACCCAGGCTCGTAGTCGTAAGACCACAATTGCATTATCCCGACATTGTGAACAATACCATGGTTCGATTATGGTACACTGCCTCCGGGACAATGTGACTGTTCCTGAAAATGTCGGGAAAACTCCAGGTGTCCGGGAAAGTTAATAATTCATTGATTAATCGCTGGTATTATTTTAGAATTTTTTTCACAATACCCAGGAGGGGGGGGAGGGGTTGGCTTCCTCAGTCAGCGGCCCTGGGGATGTATCCTCTACCACCTCCCAATAAATTATCTCTCCCCGACCTTTAATATTGTCTTTTTTTTTTGTTCTTTTTAGTTGCTCAATATCTGGCCCATTTGGGTATTGGCTCCATCCCTCGTTTATTGGTCCAATTTAATTTAGCAACTTTTGGACATGTGTTCCAGAATTGAAAAAGTATAGGACGTTCAATGTCGCGTTAATGTTTTTAGTTTCAACAAGACAGTTTTTTATGCAATGTTTTAATGAAGTTCAGCGTTTAAAGTTTAAAGGGTATAAGATGAACTATTGGGTTGTCCGAAAAATATTGCAGAATTTCATTTTTTATTTGAATTAACTCTCTATATAACAAACTGTTTAAGTTTGAAGGATTATTCATCGATATGAGTTTCAACACTTATTGTTTCTTTTCCAATTATCTTCTTTATTATTTATCTTCTTTAACAGTTCACTAGTTGAAAATAATTCAGTCTTTACTAAGATGTCACCTGAAGCGCAGGGATCTCCTGAAGCCTCGCTTTTCCCTCCAAAAGTGGGGGCACAAGTCTGGTTCGGATTGTAAATAGTGTAAATAGGTATGCATGCGTCTAAGATTTTACATTTTACAGAACATTTTAATTCTATTTTATTCATTTATTTTTATTTTATCATTACTTTTATTTACATTTTCATCCTTCATTATGATGTTTTATTTTGTTCTTATTTCGCTGATTATTATTTTGAAATTACCTTATTTATTTTTTGATTTTGTAAATATGGTGTGAATGTGCTTTCTGAACTGTATTATAAATGTCTTTTATTGAGACAGATTGTAATATTTATCAATAAATAAGTATCAACGGGCAGAAATATTAATGTAGAGTGGGGTGATAGCAGTTTGAGAAAGTGTACCCTTTAAAAAATTTCGATGAAGGCTTCAGTCTTGAAGACAAAGATGATCGTGGAAGGATGTTTTTCCTTTACAACGATATCTGAACTTTTCTGTCTGAAACTGTTCCAGAACTTTCATAGAAAATTCACACAAAATCACAGTTAGCAAACCAACCATCGCTTACTACCCCACCACAATTGTTAAGGCAAAGATTGAAACTTTGGTTCCTGAAAGTACATTTTCTAAAGAATTTTTAAATAATAGCGATTCAAAATTTTACTTTGAGGTAGTGTTACCCAAATGTGAGACCGAGACGAGTCTTGGTCTTGCAAAATCACGTCATGGTAGGTCATGGTCTTGGTCTTGCGCAACAGTCTTGAAGTTATTTATTAGCTTATAGAGATATTACTGTAATTTTTTAGATAGGAGAAACCTAATTAAGCCCGAATGAAAAATTAGAGGAGTAAATGCAAAAGTATATTGGTTATACCAATTATTTACATATAGTAACTAAGATTGTCAAGTATTTAGTAACCATTTTCTCCTTACTTTTTATTTAAAAATCGATTGTTTTCACCAGTCCTGATCTTGGTCTTGCAACAGTCAGACAGCCTGGGTCTTGTTCTTGCAAAGTGCAAGACCAAGACCGATTTTGGGCAACACTACTCGAAGTGATTAAAAAAGTTGGTAGAAATATTCTGAAAGTAATTGAGCGTATTTAAATTAATAAAAATAGATTAGTATAATTTATTTCATTAGGTTTATTTTAAAACCATAAACTTGCACTTATTTCTTGACATCCCAATAAAATGGCGAAGACTCTTAACTGCCCAATAAATTTTTCAGCATACGAAGTCTAAATTATAGGTAATTTCATTGGTATGATTTATTTTTTTTTTTATAATGGCGTGGAGATGGTTGACCGTAGATTCTAATTTCAGAAGAAGTTAGAAGTTCGGAGGTGCGGTAAATATATAAAATACTTTATTACACAATAGTCAACAATTAATAAAAAATACGATTATGAATATAGGTTTTTTAAGTGAAAGCCTCTTTAGGCGCGTTTTGCATTTTTTTTTGTGGACAGTGAATTAGAGTGAGCCGTCAGATCACCGTTGTGTACGGAGGCTCGGGTAAAGTCGGCTGGAGTCCACTAATCGAAATGTTTTTGCATATGGATTTTTTTAAATTACTTTTTTATTGATAAAAATTACATACTGTCTCAATTAAGGACACTTAAAGACACTCGACCAGAGATGATTATTTTTCTGATTGAAGATACATCTTCTTGTGA
This sequence comes from Nezara viridula, assembly GCA_928085145.1. Classification (NCBI taxonomy): domain Eukaryota; kingdom Metazoa; phylum Arthropoda; class Insecta; order Hemiptera; family Pentatomidae; genus Nezara; species Nezara viridula. Next base: position 108,452,235 of record OV725079.1, on the reverse strand, counting down.
AGGTAGCTTCGTCTGTCCAGAGATTTTTTCGTTAAAATTGTGGATTATGCTCAACTTGATTCAAGTGCCAATCTGAAAAATTTCTTTGCCGAAAATCTTACGGTAATAAATTTTTTACTCGTTGATAATGATATGGGTGAAGTCCATCTGCAATGAGAGTTCTCCTTACTGTCGTTGGGGTAATATTTAATTCTGCTCCAGCTCTTTAGATTAGAATTATAATTAGAATGCCATCAGCGCTTGGTTTTATTTTCCTCTCTACTTTAAACAAAAATTATTGTCTGACAAAATTGAGGTATGGTAAAGAAATTTGTGATTAGCAATATTAGAGTGCATTGATTTTTTTACGCTGATCATCCACTAGCCCGTTTACATTGGTTTAGTTCTTTGGTAATTTTTCAGGTAAATAAATGTAATTCAATTTTTTTTTATGTACATATTTTAAGATATAAAAACTTTTCTGAAATCGGTAGGAAAGTCGTGTGAGTTGGCACACCAGATTTTTTTACGTAAGCACTTTTTTTTATTTTTAACTTGAAACAAGAGAAGTGTCGATACGAGATGGTGTATCGATTGTAGTGATCCACACACCACCCTCCCCCTTTCCTGCTCCCCTTACCCTCGGGGAGCACAATCGAAAATGCTTAGTTTAGTTTCACCTGTTAATGCTAACACCTGATGTAATTAATATAAACACGATGGGATTTGCACTGCTCTTAGCGAATATTTGTAAACACTGGCCGGTCGAGTACCATCGTCTTCTAATTACCATCGACTGTTTCAAAGACATGAGTACCCTTCTTGTTAAGTAGTTTACACTAGGTTGCATATAGGTAAATAGCAAAATATTTGAAGGCAGGTTCAAATATTTGAAACACAATGTGTGTGCGGATATAATTTAAGACACTTTACAGGTTTTGTTAATTTAAAATCTTTAAATATCTGTATGTATCCCAACAATCATTTTTTATTTTATTTTTATATTTATCTATTTTTTCTCTTTAATTAATAAAATATCAATAAATGTCAAAAGTTACTTTTATTTTATTTCAAATTCTTAAGAAAATATATTTCTCCCTATTAAATATTATTATTAACTATTATTTTATATGTATTATTAACTAACATATTACCTTGAAAAAAAAAGAAGTTTATATTCAACAAATGGCTATTGGTTAAAACATATAATTTACTAAATAAAATAAAATTTAGATTAAGATTAAAATTAAATGAAGATTTTTCTGTATATTTTATTGATAAATACCAACAATTCTTTCAAGCACAAAAGAAATTCCATTTCACTTTTTTCTCTTCATTTTACAAATCAATATTTACCAGTTTAAAGTATTTTTATGAAGTTTTTCCTGACTATTAAAACACGTGTAGAAAATAGAATACGCTGTATAGTAGCAAATACTGGTTCGATTCCGGTGATTTTTTTTTTATTTTGTTAGTAATTTAATTATATATTTCAAAAGTTTTATTATAGATTTTACCATAGAATATATACTTATCGAGTTAGGCACCAAAACATTTTCTTTTCTTTATAACTTTTTTCTGAATTTAGGGAATATCTTCAGGGAATTATTTGTAAATAAAATATATTTTAACGTTAATAAATGATCTTGGCTTTCACTTAGAATGATGACTAACTATATGGCCAGCAATAAACTACTGAATAGTAATTCTACAAGACAAATCTGACAATTTTTTGAACTACGGACTAGAGTTAGACTGTGGGAGGAAGCAAAATTTTCTAACCTCAAACGCATCCAATCCTTTCTGTCCAAAGTCCTTTGAACAATAGTCGATGCTCCGTTCTATTATTCCATTTATCTCAAACCTTATCCCAGAAAATTTCTCTAAATTTCACCAGAACCTTAAATATAATCCATATCCCCTTGCACAACCCCTACCTACCTACTAACCCATATCTACGCCCAACCATTCCTTCAATCCTCCCGGAGGTTATAACCGCAGTGAGCTCACGATCTTTTGTAAATATGTATATATTGGAGTTCCGGGAATGTCTGGATTCTTTATTTCAGTCAGTCCTGGGCGTCTGAGGCTCATGTGTCTTCTCTCAGTTTCCTTTAGCTTCCAATACTAGTGGAGAGGGTCACCAATCTCCAAGAGAGGGTTTGTTTTGGAGGTACAACCAAACCTTTTGTGGTAATGTATTTGTTTTGTATTATGTCTTTAAATTTACATTTCTTCTTGTAGGTCTTTAAATGTTATTATCCATATATATAAATATATAGTTTCCTCATATTTGATGCGTAGGACAGAAAGCGTATACAAATTTATAAGATTGTTGTTTTAATATTTCCTTCAGCAATATAGATTAATTGAAGTTTTTTTTTCCAACTGTTTAGTTTTTCAACCTGGGGAGTAGATGAATAGCAACACTTTTCATACTAACCTAAACAAGCCGATCTATGAACACATAAAGATGAATGACTACCGATTTCAAAAGATTAACGGATTCAACATCATGTTAATACAAGAAATGGACACAACTGTTATATCCAAGAGAAACAGAAAATGGTCTGGATGAGGAAAGGAAAAGGGGATGGACAAGAAATCTAAGTATGTAGTAAAATAGGGATCTAATGTAAGTAAATTAAAACCTTGAAAGCGGTGTCTATGCCTATTTCTTTTCCTCATACCTATTTTAATTTAGTTTATAATACTTTTTCTTTTATTTACTTTTTCCTCGTGTAATTATTAGCTGTAAGGTTCTGTCTGGTGATTGTCAATAGCTGTAATTGATAGGTGTGGTGTATAATACCAGGTGTATATATATGAGTGTGTGTGTATAAAGTGAATACAAATAAATTTCTTTGAACATTATTCTATTAAGTTAATTTTATTTATCACTCAATTGATTGTTGTTTTCTATCCTACAATCTGAAATTTAAATATGAGAATAGAAATTCCATTTACAAAAATGAAATCTGAATTACATTTCATGTAAAAATTCATGTGTTAAAAACCACAAAAAAATAAATAAAAATATATATTAAAGTAATAAATAAATTCATTTTCGCATGAACTGCATTTTCAATAAGAGTCATTTTGAGTCCTAGGTTGATGGCCAAAAGCTTCGTAGATTATATACAATTACACATCCTGCAGTCTATGCTTCTACCTGTATTTTGATTTGAGCCTTTCCTTTTTGAAAATTTATAATCACGTCGAAATGTACTCCCCTCAAAATTCAAAACCCACTCAAAATGTGCCCCTCATTAATTTTGATGGCGCAACTTGCGGCATTAAACCCTTTTTTTCTGGAACCCCTCTGAAGGAGTATAAGAAAAGAATGAATTCGTTTCAAGCATTTAAAAAGACATAATACTTCTAATGAGAATATCTCGAACATCGTTTGAATAATGTATCATAAGTGGAATAATGAAGACTGTACTGATACAGGTATTGGTGGGAGAAACTAGTCCGTCGAGGGGTTTAGGTTTGGTTTCTCCTCTTTTTTTAATAGTTATTTATGGCCGTAGCCATTTATGTCATACGGGGGGTAAAACTTGTTCTAGAGGTACAACCTATTTTAATCTGTGGAAAGGCCTTTATACTATTGTGTTGAGATTGATATCGTATACTAATTTGTTCAACTGGAGGGACAAGATATTAAGTAAATATATACAGCGGTATCCATCCTTCCCCCAAGGTCAATGGGGGCAAAAACCTATCCTCCTAAAATATTTTATTGCTCTCCGTTTCTTAAAGACTAAATAAGCGAAGGTAGAATTAGAAAAAACGCAGATCATGTACAATTACACTTTCTGCGGTCTGTTCCATATTTTCCGCTTAAACATAAGTTTAAAATTTTTCATTCTAAAAATTTATAACCTTATTGAAATGTGCTCCCCTCCAAAATTCAAAAACCCGTCAAAATATGTTCCCCTCAAAATTTTCGATTTTGACCCTATTCTGGGCACCTCAATGTATATATCAAATAAATCTATCGGTATCTAATGGAAAACATCCTAAGACATTACACTTACTAAATAGTTACTTTTATTTATACAAATTAACTGTATAAATATTTATGATATCGTAGAAACAAATGCATTAGATAAATATACACTAGCAAATCAACATCTGTTAAAATACTTTCGCTATAGGTCTGACCGCTAAATCAGAAAGTTAATAAGAGAATTACTACTAGGCAATGTGAAACCTTCCATATTGGTCAGAAAAATAAAAAAACATTCGGATAATAAACCAAATCTGTATTTTAGCTTTGCCTGAGGAAGGAATTGAAAAGTTAATTGGCGAATTGGTGATAAAAAAATGGAAATACAACTAAGTCGGGATATAAATAAAATTATTCGAAAGGAAAATAATCCTAGTCCAGAAATTACACTAAGCGGATTATATGTAAAAATTTGAGAGATAAAAAAAGCAATTAAACAATTACGATCACGTCGGGGTCACCAATTGTCGGTATCTAATGGAAAACACCCTAAGAAATAAAACTTAGTAATAATTACTTTTATTTATAATAGTTAACTGTAATTAATGAAAACAATTGCGTTAGTCTTTTTTATATCACTATAAATTTTTTTTTATAGCAAGTCCACCGTGATCTAATGCATCAGATTTTATATTTTATTTATTTATTATAATATACATATTCTTGGCTTACAATAAATTTGCCATCTACCTCGGTATTCAGATTTTTTAAAAGATGTTACATATTTAATAATCTTATCAGCACACGTGTTCACTACAAACTTATTATAACGGAACTTAGGCCGCAGTTTTTTCATGAAGAAAAACTTATGCTCCTGTTACTCCTAAACTTTTTTTACTTACAAAGTTACTAATGAACTTTATCGCTCTTTCCAATACTTTTCCTAGTTTTAAATTTCGCGTCATCATCACCTATCCGCCCAGTTCACCAATAATTGTAAATGTATTTCTCCTTTTATTGTTTTTATTTGTATTTATGTTTGTACTGGTGTTTTTGAATAAATTTGGTGTTTTCAGATTTTATTCATAAGTGTTAATTTCTCTTAATTTTACTATAATTTCTTAAGGTGTCTCATTCCAGGATACCAAAAAAGATGTTATTGATAAATAACCATTATAAAAGCATTAATTGAAGAAATTAAAAATCGATTTCGGCCAGCTGTAATAATTTTACTTTTTGCTATTAATCGCTGAAGAAGGGATTATAATCATGTTCTTGGTATTCATTCTTTAACTGATCTATAGTTCCATTTAAAATGAGTGTGCATTTGTTTATTGTTAATCTGTTATTATCGAATGAATTGGTGGACCGATATTACACCTTCTTGCCTACGGTTTTAAACCTTTATACTCTATCGGGCACCCATATTGTCGAGAATATAACCCATAGTTTTTATTTTTTACTTTGGACATTTTACTCTTAAATATTTAGGTCATTTGAAAAATGGAAATCAGACCTGTATTACCATAAATATTGCCTACCAATTGTAAGGTATTTAGCAGAAGATTCCAACCCACAAAAGTATGCAAATAATTAAGTCGGATCCGGTTTTGAATGGGATAAGTATCTTACAATGTTTAAGCGAAAGGGACAAACTCTTGGTTCAAGTATCTTCAATAGAAAATAGGAGCTAAATAAAATAAATAGCACGTTTTATTTATTTAATAAACAAACCAAAAAACGCAATGAAGTTAACATTGTTTAATAAATTAATACAATATCAATATTTTGGTTTAAATGAAATTAAGCAGTAAGGACTAAAATTTTTATTATTAACAATATTGCAACCTAAGTTTGAAAAAAAGCTAAATTCAAACCCAGCCGATGTGAAAAGTATTTAAATTATTTATCGATTTTTTGTAAATCTGTGATATACAACCATAAAGTATCTTCCGTTAAGATCCTCCAACTTAAATTTATATGGACGTAATGATAACTAAAGCTCCTTGGTACGTGACCAACAAAACTCAACATACAGAATTCTACCTGTCAATAGTTGACCAGAAAATAAGGCATCTTTACAAACGATTTCATACTAATTTACACAGACATACTAACATCAATATGAGGTGAGGATCGAAAATGCGTTGGATGAGAGATCTCGTACTATAGTAATCGAATCAAGCCAAAGAAGTGCTGCTGGGTGCTATCCTTCCTCGTAGCTGACATTTCATCAGTTCATTTGCTGACAGGTGCAGAAGAATAACTGAAGCTAAATAAATAAAATAAAATAAATATAGATAAATAATAATAATAAAAATAAGCATATTCCTAATAGTTTCTGTTGAAATACTGTTAACATTAAATTAAATAATATTAAGTTTTTTTTTTAATAGAAGAGAAGATTGGTTGGGATGATCTGTCAAAAAAAAAAAAAATAAATAATAATAAATAAATAATGAAGAGAAAGATGGTTGGGGTGATCAATCAGAAATCAAAAGGCAAAAATAAATAATAATGTTTATTTTAACATTTGCCGACGTTTCGACTTGAAGTTCAGGCCTTCATCAGGGCTAAGAAAAGTATCAGATAACAAGGTATGAGAAATATAAACAATTAAATTCAATTAAAAAGTAGGTAAAAAATATTAAAAGTAAAATGAAGTGGGTAGAATAATGACAATAACAAGAACTAAGAAATAAATAATAATAACCGTTGCAAAGTGTGCAATAATGAAGTAAACATGATCAAAATAAGGTGGCATAAGTACTAAAATGGCAATCTTAGAATAAAGAGTAAAACAATAAGATAAGATTACCATTTTAGTACTTATGTCACCTTATTTTGATTATGTTTACTTCATTATTCCACACTTGGAACGGTTATTATTATTTATTTATTAGTTCTTGTTATTGTCATTATTCTACCCACTTCATTTTACTTTATTTTTTTCTACCTACATTGTTTATGTTTCTCATACCTTGTTATCTGGTTCTTTTCTTAGCCCTGATGAAGGCCTGAACTTCAGGTCGAAACGTCGGCAAATGTTAAAATAAATATTATTATTTATTTTTGCTTTTTTATTTCTGACTGATCACCCCAACCATCCTTCTCTCCGTTATTCACGACAGTCAACCATCAACCCACAATTGTAAATTTATTTATATATTTATTTTTATTTGTGCCGATGTTTCAGCCCAAAGTTCAGGCCTTCGTCAGGGCTGATTTTCGCAAGACCAATTATTTTTATATATTCTTTTTCCACTAATTATGATAATACAATGAACTTATCATTTCAGCATAAGAAAAAAAAGTAATATCGCTATATTAAGGTATTAAGTAACTCCACATGGCAGATTAATATTTTGAAGGCCGTACTCTAGAAAGGGGGAGGGGATGTGGGTTAAGCCGGCCACCCCAGGGAGGACGTAGGGTCGGGGTCGGAGTATGGGGTTACTAAAGCACAGGTTGAGGTCGGACCATTGACTTAAGTCGGGGCTACTTAGTTCTCCTCATCGGCGTATCCTTGTGTTCGGGCTTCAGGTGAGGAGGGGTGGGTTGTAGGAGGGGTCATAGGGGTGGGGAGGATGGGAGGGAAAAAAAATAAAAAAAGAGGGAAAAAAACCGCGCGCGCGGGACAGCTCTACAGAGAAAAAGTGGGGTGAGGGGGGCGTGTGTATAAAAATGGAGGGCCCCCATTGGTCGACTGGGGGCGTATCATGGTCATATCTGGTGAAAAAATGACCAATCAAGTTTATTCTGGGCCACTTGGGCGTTCTCTCAATCAATACCGTCCACTCTCCGATCACCCCACTCCGCTAGAAAATTATTGTTTTAATTTTTACCGCTCCCCGGCCCCTTTACCTTTTTCTTTTTTATTTCTCCCCTTCCGATCCGAATTTCACAACTTTAAATTCTCACCTCTTTCTGTACCGGGCCTAAATCAGGCAAGGCATTCTTCCCTGCCTTGTAGGCATAAATTTAAGACCGATTATGTCCTCCGATCCCCCGCCAGGCTTAGCAGGGCTCCAGCGGAAAACTGACCTCAAATAAATATTAAATCTATTTTTCCACAAGATTTGTAGCTTATATATAAGCTGGTTTAAAGTGATTATGTGACGTAATCTCTCCATTTAGTGATGAATCGGTCCGACGTAACAGCTGTTCAAATTTAAAAGTTAATGGAAAAAAATAATTTCAAAACGAGATTAACAATTATTAAAAAATAATATTTTCGAATGATAATAAAATGATCTTACACATAAAGAAATATTTTATTATGAGCTATTTAAATATATAATGTCTTAAATAATAAGACATCAATTCAGGATTGATGTGATCCTAACAAGATATAAATAAAAATAACATTATTATTAAAATTAGCTTCAAAAATTATTTTAAATTAAAGTTATTATGATTTTGTTGAATTAGAATATATTTAACCATTCTTTGACAATACAATTACTGCTGGTTTCTGTTGTAAAATACAAAAAAAGTGTTTCAACATTTTATTTATAGCTTTTTAAATGGGATGTTAAAAAAAATCTCCCTCCCCTTAAAAGAATTCTAATTTAAGTTGCAAAATGTTAATAACAATATTTAATAAATTGTTAAATATATTGTTATTAATTATCAAAACTGATAGAAAAATATAGGATTTAGTACTTGAGTAAGGACAAATGAAAAACGCTATACCTTTAAGATATTCAATTTTTATAAATAACTAATACCCTCTTATGATGGATTAAATTAGATTGTTAATTCATTATCATGACGATAGAACAAGAAAAATGATTCCTTATAAAATACTCCTAATATTAAGACGCTATTGAAAGAAAAAGAAAATTGAACATGAAGTTCTTTTTGAGTCAAATTTCTTAGAATAAAAGTCTAATTTTTTATTGTTTCTAATACTAATGATGAATATCTCTACAGGAAAGGAATAAACACCAAGTGTGATAGATGTTATTAATTTTATATAGTTTTCTTAGATTAACACATTTTGAAAATTAATTAAAAGCGATGTGGGTTATATTTGAATTAGTTATGAAATAAGTTTAATGCATTGTTACCAACAGTGCTATTTATTTTTCTTACTACCAAAGAAAGAGGTTAATCAAAACAATAGTTATAATATTATTTCTATAAATGAATTATTAATTTCAAATAATTCATTAATACTTATAAAATCTTCTTATATTTGAAGAGAAGTTGGGGCGATCAGTCAAAGTAAAAATAAATAATAATACAGACATATCATTAGAGTACTACCATTGGGTAGGTTGTCAACAAGTGTTTTCACGTCATTATATCCATATGTTCAAATTTACTAAATGTATTTCTGTAATACAGTTGTAAATATCATTAAGAAATAAATAAAATGTTAAAATGAATATTATTATTCATTTTTGCCATTTTTACTTTGACTGATCATCCCAACTATCCTTCTGTTCATTATTCACTACAGTCAACCATCAACCCAGAATTAATATTACACTAGTTGGACTGTATGGATGATTAGCATAGTCAGTGAACAGATGGCAAATTAATAAGGAAATAAAATAATGCAATGTATCATAAGATAGAGCAAATCGATTCTTAATTTAACAACCTTTTTTTTTTTTTTATTTATTTATTAATGATATTTACAACTGTATTACAAGTAAAAATACATTCAGTAAATGTGTACAATAGAATATAATAACATGAAATCATTTAACAACCTTAAATAATTTTTCTTTTCCTTCATAACTATTTTTTGGAGGGGAACTTTCCTGGAGGAAAAGAAATCCTTCAAAATCCATCATTAGATTTAGTGTAATATAAATATTTAGCGAACCACCTAGAAAATAATATATAATGGTTACAGAGAAAATTTGAACACATATAAAGACATATTAAATGTATTCATAACTATTTGTCTACAGTAGAAAAACTAAGATTGAGTGCCTATAAAGCTTCTTGAGATATTAATTTATCAGCTTAAATATATTCTATGTAAAGCACCACACATATGGAATGTACCGCTTGATAATATTATCGGTCAATATTGAATTTTAATCTTTCTTAGACAGAAGAAACGTTAGTTAATATATTCAGCTTGAGATGGTAAAGGATTTTGTTTTAAAACCTTTGAAAAACTTCTCTTTTAAAATTAGAAAATAAAAATCGACCATATAATTACTCATTTAGGTCCACAAATTCCTTTTCATATATATTATCAAAATTCTGTAAGGTCAATGAATACAAAAATTATGTAAATGTAAAGAAAAACGTTTTAATTTAAATTGGTTAGCTGGGAAATACAACATAGAGCTAATTTAATATTTAATATTAAGTCACAGATTTGGAAAACTTAGTTAAATTTAAGAAAAATTATATTAAAAATATTTGTTTAATAAAAATGATGGTGTAATAAATAGATAAAGTTTAACAATTTGAATAATGCTTTCAATTTTATATATATATATATATATATATATATATATATATATATATATATAATCATATAGTTACTACTTTAAAATTAGATACTTATATATAAATTTAATTCTTTTCCTGAAAATCTGAAGTTTAGTAAATAAATCAACCATAATTTTTTGGTGAGATTCGAGTATTAATTGTTTTCATATTTATGTTCTAGAGTGAAAAAAAGATTTGAAGAGAATTAGTCTGCAAATAATACAAATAGTACCGAATGAAATTTAAAGATTAATAATGATATGTGTGTGTATTTTATATGTATATATAACAACTTCAAATTGTATTTTTTAACTGATACTCAATTCTACATATATATTAGTACTATAAAATATAAATTCCAATTCTTTCCTTTAGAAAAGAAAAAAAATATATTTCTTCGTAACTTCACGTATTTGTTAAGTACGTGCTAGTTGTGTTGCTCATGTTTAAGTTGAATTTAAGTGGTTGTAACTCTCCATTTATCAATAAAGTGGAGAATTACAACAGACCTAAAGGGAGAGCAATTTTAATATTTTATTAAAATTATTAACTTGGAATATATAGTTCGGTTTAATAAAGATTACTAACATAATTTTGTTTTCTAAAATAAAATTTTCCTTATTTAAAATGAGTAGTATTTGAAAAAAATGAAATTAAATATAAAAAGTTAAATCTTATGTATAATATTTTAAATTTGATAAATCCTATAACAAATAACATAACAAGTAACTACTTTAGAACATATATTCAAAATTAATTTTTTCAAAATATTCTTAACGATAATTATGTTGTAGTATGGATTAAGTAACAGTTACGGATAAATAATTTCAAACGTTCACCGATTATAATATTAATTCAAATATTAATATTATATTATAAAACCCCGTTTCGGCTACTTCATTCATCTATTGAAGTATATAGTTATCATAATGCACACCGGCTGTCATCAAAGAAAATATTTTCCAGACCATTACTGGAAGAAAGTATGCTCAAATTCCAGTCATTCCAGAAATTTATTATTTCAACAACAATCTTTCAATTGAAATATTTATGATAAAAATAAAATAAAACAGATGAACTATAAAGGTGAACAATTCCGATTAAATTGAAACAGTATATAAGAGTTATCAAATCTGCATTGAGAATTGTAATTGCGGAACAAGTTTTTTTGTTGATCAAACAATTTTAGAAATAAATAGAAAATAAAAAATAACTTTATTCTGGGACAAAGTCCCTTTAGAATAACAAAATAGAAGATAATTAAAATACTACATCTGGCCAAAATAAAACAATAATAAAAAAGAGAAAGTAAAGAAAATATTAGTTAAACAAGCTATATACAAAAAGAAAAAAAAATCTATATACCAAACACTTAAAACTATGATAAAACACTTAAGACTATGTACAGTAGGAAAAATTATAATTATACCCTTTTGAAAAATAAAATAATAAAAAATACATTGAGTTCTTCTTTAAAATGAGGTGTGTTTCTGCTAACAAAGAAAAGACAAAGCTGACAATATAAAATATCAGTGTCTTTAAATAATGATCAATATGTAGACTCATCATTGTCAAATGCTAGAGGTACAGATTTAATTATATACCAATAAAAAATAATAATAAAAAAACAATAGATGCGGTCAGTGGCATTAAGAGCCGGAAGATATTGTAATATCCCTAGATAAGTTCACAGTATAGAATAGTACTATCGTTTGATGATGACTAGAAATGTATAATATCGAAAGTTTAGCAAGTATCTGACTGTTTTTGGGATAGGAATTGGAATAGGAGGGATTTGAATGTGAATATGGAGGGAGAATGCCGAATTTTGATAGTAGAGAATTCCAGAAATTGACAGCGCGAGCTATAAAGGAAATCTGAAATGAGGCAGATCTGTGCGAAGGGATGTAGAGGTCAGAAGGTCGAGATCTTGTTGAAAGGGAATGGACTGAGGACTTGAATTGGAGAAGATTGAAGGCGTAAGAAGGACGATGGTTGTTGATGATTTGATAGTACATCAAATGTATTATGTATGCAAAAAATAAACTTAAATGTACATAGTAATTAAAAATATATGTCTTATTTATATATTATATGTCTGTATCCTTTTTGGAAATATAACTACTTTGGAAAGTTGGATTTTTATCGAGAAATATTGGAATTGGGTTATTGAAGTGATGATGAAACTTTTAAGGAAAGTGGTTGGAACTGTTTATGAAACAATAGCAACTTGCCTAACTTCATAACATAAAATGTATAAATACACAGAATTCATTTTTTACTGCTGTTCCACCACAGAGGATTTTAAAAAACAAAAAAGTTTACAATACCATTTGAAAGTTACAAATATAAAGAAATTGCAGAAAAAAAATTTATGTGTCACATAAAATCGGGGCAAAAGTAATAAAGAAGTAACATAGTTATAGCAGTAATAGTAATAGCGTTAAAGCAATTAGTTAAGGATTTTTCTAATTTTTAAACTATAGAGCTTATCTTATAATCATTTTGTAAAAAAAAAAAAGACAAAAAGTCAGTTAAGCACGAAGTTTCGATATTAGGTCATCGATGTACAATACTTTAAATAACCTCAACAAAATTATACATGAATAGTGAGTGATTGCTATAAGAAGAGAACAGATCTGTAGCTAAATTCTTGACTAGTCAAAGACACGTAATCATGAAATCATATTACTTTATTATTACTATAACATTAAAATTATAATTAGACATATTACAGAAAATCCTGGAGCCCGTGGCAAAAAAGTTGTCTATATTTCATACTGAGGTTTGTCCTTATAAATTGATTATTTCCACAGGTCTGATGAGAACAATTCACGTCTGCCAGAATATAGCCGCTGGAATACAAAATGGCGGTTATCTGAAGATAGATAAAGATATATATATATATATCTTACTAATTGGTGTTGCCCAAACTCAAGACCAAGGCAGTCTTGGTCTTGGTTTTGCGTCAACAAAACTTGGTCTTGGTTTTGGTCTTGTTCTTGCGCAAGAGTCGTGCAGTTACCTATTAGCTTATTGCTATTTGTTAAATATGTTACTTTAAATCTTAGAAAAACGCTAAAAAATAAGTGCATTTAGATTACTGATTAGATATTGAAATAATCATAGTATAGTCCATCTAAATCAATAAAATTAAGAATTAAGAAAAATAGTGATAACCCTCCTCCATCCCTCCGATCATATGGAATGGAAGAGTTGTAGAGTAAAGACAATTTATATATTGTTAACAATGATTTTAATGAAAACTCGAGTGTCCACTTACATGACTTTCCTAACTATTTAAAGAATACAACTTTAAATGTGTCCATGAGAAAAAAAAAAACAATTGAATTAGATTCATTTTCCTAAAATCCGATCAGTGAAATCATTAGGGTACGATTTCTTGGATGAACCAAGCAATGTAAACGGACAAGTGAACCATCATTAAAACCAGCTTATAAAAAAAAATATACTGCAACTTTGCTAAAATTGGCCCGATTCAAATGATTTTTGATAATTTAGCTAAGCATTTAATGAACTTTCAAAAAATAAGCTTTAAAACAGACTCAGGAAGCATTCCCTCTGCTGCAAATTTTTCGATTTCATTCATTCTTTAACATTGTTTGAAAATATTTATTGAGATGTCTAGATCAATAATTAACAAACAATAGTTGCCACCGATGACTTGAGGCAATTTCCAATTAATATTTGTCGACGTTTCTCAATACGTATTATGAGGAGGTAAACATGATAACAAGTATAATTACCAGATTAACAATAAAAGTTAATGTAGTTCTGTGTCATCCGTTATATATCAAATAAAATGGAAAAGGAAGGATATAAAATCAGTAGAATGTGGAGTTAAAAAAATTATCAATTATAGGAATGAAGAACTATATGGATAATGAAGAACAATTCATGGACAAGAATTAACCGAAACGTGTCCACTAAATACTTTAAAACATAAGTTAAGATAAAACAATTTGATGATAAATTTTATGATGAAGTTCTGAATCCTGTTTGATAAATAAGTATTAAAAAAAATGAGAATATTATTTTGTTCGCAGCTAGTCTAATAATATTGCAATAACATTATCTGAAATTTACAATATAAAAATCTATCAGTTTCCGAGAAACTAATTTTTCAGTAGAATGAACCAAATTTCAAATTTATCAAGATAAAAAAACAAAGTATAATATCTTGTTATGTTGAGAAGCTGAATAAAACAAGAATTTCTAATGCCCGACAAAAAAAATTGAATTTTATAATAAGATATGTCACATCATCGATCCCAGTGTCATTTGTTTTTTTATTTTCATTATTATTTGTTTTGATATATTTATAATAATGAATCACATAATGGGCTACATATAGTGGTGTTGCTATAAAACGAAAAAACGAGGAAATCCGATGAAAAATAATGGAGTTCTAGAATCATGACCAAAAAAATCCAGTTAGGAATCACTGTACGCAAGGAAATTGTGAAGCTCATATTCTGAGAACATTAATTCACTTTATGGTCGCTTAGTTCCATTATGTGTACAGGGAATCCGATTTTTAAATATAATTTAGAGTCTTAAACCTTTGTTGCCATTTCCACTGTATGAGTTGATTGTTATATGTCAACAAGGCTTCGGTTAAATTTCAAAGAAAAAGTTTATTAATGTTAATAATGAGAGTACCAGAAAACTCAGTATTCGTAATTTAGACACTCGATTAAAACTTGGTGGTTAGACATTTTAAAAAAATAACGAATAGTGCCAACAGCGGGCTCAATGCAGAAATGTTAATGAAAAAAAATTTTCTTTCGAGTTATACCGTTGTTGCAGTGGCATATAAATGATTTCGCCAGGCTTGTATCTTAATCCGCAAGCGGTCGCACAATCATTTCTAACAATTATACTCGCGGTGGACCTCTGAGCTGATAATATATTTTCGTGATCTCTGAGTGAATATTAAAGAGGTTTTCTCACAAATTAATTGGCTGAGAAACAAAAAATTGCAAATTCCTATTATTTTTTTTTCTATATACAAACAAGTTTACCTTTCGTATGTGCAATTTTATTATGCAAACTATATTGTTAAATTTTTCATAAAAATATTTTTAATTTGTAAATTTAAAAGAAAAAATGTTTTTAATAGTTTTCTAAATGTTACTGTCTTAACATCTTTTCTTCGATTTTTTCTAAAACGGACATCTCTCAATAGCGTGCAATTTTTGATTCCCCGTGAGTGGCCGCTTCTTGTGAAGAGAAGTTTTATTATAGTAGCTGAAATGGTCTAGTATTAGTAACCATTTAGTCTTAATTTTTGTTCATGAAATCGCGTTTTTTTATCTTGCTTCGATAACGGCAAATGATTAATTTTTAAGGGGCGGGATGGCGGAGCGGACTAATGTGTGCACAGCACTGCACGTTGCCCGACAACCTGAAAACCAAAGTTGGACACAATAAAATGAAGAGTTCGAGTCCCGCTACCCGTGGGGAGCGTCATATTTCGATCTTATAATTCTAGCATTAATCCCCCGCTCTCAGCCCTGGCCCGCGAAAACCGCCGTATAGCCTAAAAGGCGAGGTAGTGGAGAACAAAAAAAAAAAAAAAAAAAGATTAATTTTATATTATTATTTGGAAAGCTATACTCAAATGTAAAATTCTACAAGATAAAACAACGCTGTTTAAATTAGATGGTTAAAATGTTTAAGCTTCATACTATATCTCAAAATAGTCTCAGTTTGACTTAAATGCAAGACCTGCAAGACTCTAGCAGGATCTTGTCTTGGTCTTGGTTTCGCAACAAGTCTTGTGGTCTTGGTCTTTCACTTTTACACCGATTTTGGGCAACACTACTACCAATCCTTTCAATTTATAGTATTTACATTCTTAAGACATGAAACAATAGTCAGTTACCGAATGCCCGTCCGTGGCTTTACGTTTATTTTTTTTTTAATTAATTTTTTTTCGGTTTTTCGCTTATATCAGTGAAGTAACACGTTTTATATATGATAATGTCATATATGATATTAAAGCTGACCAAATTGGCAATAGAAATGGTTATATTAGTTTTTTTGCTATTTTCTATAGTTTCCGTGATATCCGTCCTCGTAATTCACTAGATTCGAAAGAAAAAAAAATGTGTCGCATTTTTTTCCTTATTTTATTCTCCAACTCTTTATATTTTCGTTTTAAAAAAAACTTCATGAGAAAGAAAGTTATTTAATATTAAATTTTCTTTAAGAATATATATTACTTCACTATCTTATTTGCAATCATTCAAAGGCTAGAGCAATTATAACTTAATGATTAAACTCCGAAACTATAGAGAAAAACTTACTTTTCGCAATTTTCGATATTACACAGCTTTTAATCTGTATATAAGACAAGATGTGTATACATTGGCTTGCTTAATATACATATACATATATACTGTCTTATATACAGATTAAGAGCTATATAATATCGAGAATTGCGAAAAGTATGTTTTTCTGTGTAGTTTCGGAGTTTAATCATTAAGTTATAATTGCTCGAGCCTTTGAATGGTTGAAAATAAGATAGCAAATCAATATATATTCTTTAAGAAAATTTAATATTGAACAAATTTTTTCCGTATGACTTTTTCTTAAAAGGAAAAGATAAAGAGTTGGTGAGTCAAATAATAATAAAAATGCAATGCAAATTTTTTTCTTCTCTAAATTAGTGAATTACGAGGACAGATAACACGTAAACTATAGAATATAGCGAAACAACTAATAAAACCATTTCTATTGAAAATTTTATCAGCTTTAATTTCACATATGTCATTATTGTAGATAGAACCCACAGTTTCACTGATATAAGCGAAAAACTGAAAAAAGTAAATTTTTTTAATCGTAAATTCAATTTTACCACTTGAAATCCACGGGCATGGGGTAACTGACTATTATTACATGTCTTAAGACTGTAAATACTATAAATTGAAATGGTTTGTAGCTTTATCTATAAACCCTCTCTATATATACGCTTATAACCTATGAAGGGTCTCTATCTATCTTCACATGGCCGCCATTTTGTATTCCAGCAGCTATATGCTGGCAGACTTGCATTTTTCACATCAGGCCTGTAGGTATAGTCAATAAACTTAGTATGAAATATGACACCTTTTTTGACACAGACTTCTGGACCAAGATAATTGTTTAATTGATGGAATCTGAAGCCTAGAGTTTTTTTTCCAAAATAAGTCAAATGCAGAAACTATCAATAGATATATTTATTTACTGGTTGAGAAATTCAAGTATAAAATGAGTTTTGCCACTACCCAAAAGTTATTATATAGCATTTTTCTAAATTATTAAACCAGCCAATTTCAAAGTACTTTATTTTAAATAAAAGTAATAAAAAAGTTATTAAGTATACCAGAAATCATAATAAACAATTAAAGAAATTGTATTATTATCAATTGCAGAGTTATGGATTAAAAATCCTTAAATTGGAAGAATGCAATATTTACATATTATTACTTGTTTTCATTGACTTCTGATATCCAACATTAATTTATATGAATAGTTTAAAAAGTACATGAACATTGATTTAAAAAAACGAAAGAATTATGTAACCATATTTCTAATTTATGTAAGTATACAATGTTCAAACCAAAAATGCTAAAGACGGATATGAAGTTAATAGAAATAGTGATTCAAATATAATTGACAGTTTCTCATCTTTATTTATTATTTCTCAAAGGTATTTTTTTTGTCTGTAGGCAATATCTTCGTTAAATCCTCATCAAATCCAATGATCGAGCCATCATAACCAAAATTATTCTATTCAGCGGGTATGAACAATAAGCGCAATCCTCTTTGAAGACAGAAAAAAAAGTAAGAAATGGAAACTGTATACCTCAGGGTACGATTGTGCAAGGGTACGGTTGTGATAGCCATCATGTTAGCAAAACTATGAGGAATTGCCGATAGATTTATTAGGAAGGAAGGGATGTAGTGCCTGTCTGAACGCATTTAACAGTATTGTTATGCTCGCGCGACATTAACGCTAGTTTGAGACCTTCTTTACAAATAACAGACAAAAGAAACTATTTTTATTCTTTAAAAATAAATAATTGTTGTTATACAAATCTAATAATTAATGTTTTTTTACTCATTATATCTTAATATTAGTTGGTAATTAGCACTGATTAACGTACGTAGATAACTTTATATTGTCGTGGCGACTGTTTTTTTGTGCAGTAGGGATGAATACGGTTGTGAAATATTTTCTGAGTAAGATTGTGACATAAGTAATTATTATTAATTTTTTTTTTGCTTTCAGATACCCTGATAACGCTCGAGGAGGACCGAAAGTTGTTTCTTACACAAATGTTTACGCCTTTTTAGTTATAAGCGATTAAATCGTTCCATAATGTTTACAATACGATATAAGTGATTTTAGACTATTTTTTAAAAGATGTCATTGCCGATCCCAAAAACTGACACAACCGTCCCTGGAGTAGTGTCGATTGTGGCATTTTCCTTTTATTTTTCTCTGATTTGCTTCTATGAAATAGCGATTGTATTTAAAATTAAGTAACTATACGTAGTCAAGTGTAGATTTTACTGTAAAAAACACCTCTTTTCTATTTGATTGGTATACTAACAAAATGGAAGACGATTAAATGTAAATTGTCACAAGCGTACCTAATATCCCTTAAGTCTCATTGAAGAAGAGGAGCATAACACAAAAACTATACTATTTATTTGCCATTTGAAATTTGTATACGTGTTTTGTCCTATTATTTTGAAGAAAAAAAAAATGTTCGCTCCCTTATACATTCCACCTCCTTTTTTCCATATTATATTGAATTCTTTCACTCAGCTCTACACTATGTGAATCAAACTATGCGAAGTAACTGTGTTTCCGTAAATTTTACTAGGGAAAAAATTTAAATAAATGTAAAAAGTAATAGAGATTTTGTTTATGTGATGTTTACTATGTATTACGATCCTTACTTATTCATAATTAAATATACATACTTTCATATCTATCTTTGTATATAGAGCTCAATGACTGGAGTTAAGTGATTCAATTAGATTGATGGAGTTACGAGGATTTTACTGTCTACAATTAATGAAATAAATAGGGTTGTATAATTTTGATGGTCTTATTGAGTTTTCGCATTTATAAATTTAACTTAAATTCACTAATACGTTCTTTAAGGTTTAGCTCGATTCAATGCAAATGTACTTAATTACGTAATTAAATGCATTTGGACATCTTTTTGAAATAAGCCAATTCATTCAGACAAGAATGTCTGTTCAAATTAGAGCGGCTAGAGTAAGTTGTATGATGCGTGCACCAGATTTTTTAATATTACATCAGTTTAAGTTGGGCAGTAAGGTCTCCAGCAGGAGGGGATCAATAAGCTATGATGTAACGTTTCGCAGGATCCTGACTCATCAAAGCCAAAAAAAAAAAAAAAGGGTTGGTGGCTGGACTGGGGTTGGAACGACAGCACTCCATTCATCTCTGCCTTCATTGAGCACTCCCCAAGGCGGGGTAGAATGGTCATCTGATTCAGAATTACCTTTACATAAGATAATAATACATAAGATAATACACTATATTATAATATATATGTCTATGTATTAATATGAGAATATTGCGAATTACGATCGTCCAGAATAATAATATGAATATTCGGTGCGGGCAGGACTACAGGGTTTGGATCGCAGCCCCTGGTTTTATTTTTTACCTTACAATGTCAGTCTAAAATAACTTTATTTTATATCTCTACTTAGAGATAACATTATATATATTATATAATAATTACAAAATAGAGACAGGGTGGTCGAGCTCGCTAACGCCTCTGTAAAATACGCGTTCCCCAGCAATGTCGTGGGGACTTATAATTCTGGTCCGATTCATGGACCCCTGTCATGGACAGGGCCAAAAGTTGTATTGTCTAAAAGGCAAAGAAGGAGATATCTTGACAAAATATTTGTGTTCTATACATTATATAAAGCTTCAGGTGAGTTTTATTGTAAATTTAATATTTGAGTGGGCTCCTGAAAATTAATTTTGGGGACCTTGGATCCTCTCCAGGGTCTTCTTTGGTGTATAGAATACAAAGAGCTAGCGGTCTATTTGATATATTATATCAGAAAATTTAACTATTACAAAAACGAAAAAACTTTGTAATTCAAATAATAGATTTTTCGAATTCCAAGTTCTACGAATTCGTTAAAAAAATAATATTTTTATATTTTCTATTAATATTTAATTGCCACAACCGTACCTAATATCTACCCCTAAGTCTCCTTGAAGGCAAGGAGCATAACACAAAAACTATACTATTTATTTGCCATTTGAAATTTGTATACGTGTTTTGTCCTATTATTTTGAAGAAAAAAAAAATGTTCGCTCCCTTATACATTCCACTTACTTTTTTCCATATTATATTTTTTCACTCAGCTCTACACTATGCGAATCAAACTATGTGAAGTAACTGTATTTCCATTAATTTTGTAAGGGAAAAATAACAATTAAAATAAATATAAAAAGTAATAGAGATTTTATTTATGTGATATTTACCATATATTACGATCCTTACTTATTCATAATTAAATATACGTACTTTCATATCTATCTTTGTATATAGAGCTCAATGACTGGAGTTAAGTGATTCAATTAGATTGATGGAGTTACGAGGATTTTACTGTCTACAATTAATGAAATAAATAGGGTTGTATAATTTTGATGGTCTTATTGAGTTTTCGCATTTATAAATTTAACTTAAATTCACTAATACGTTCTTTAAGGTTTAGCTCGATTCAATGCAAATGTACTTAATTACGTAATTAAATGCATTTGGACATCTTTTTGAAATAAGCCAATTCATTCAGACAAGAATGTCTGTTCAAATTAGAGCGGCTAGAGTAAGTTGTATGATGCGTGCACCAGATTTTTTAATATTACATCAGTTTAAGTTGGGCAGTAAGGTCTCCAGCAGGAGGGGATCAATAAGCTATGATGTAACGTTTCGCAGGATCCTGACTCATCAAAGCCAAAAAAAAAAAAAAAGGGTTGGTGGCTGGACTGGGGTTGGAACGACAGCACTCCATTCATCTCTGCCTTCATTGAGCACTCCCCAAGGCGGGGTAGAATGGTCAACTGATTCAGAATTACCTTTACATAAGATAATAATACATAAGATAATACACTATATTATAATATAATATAATATAATATATATGTCTATGTATTAATATGAGAATATTGCGAATTACGATCGTCCAGAATAATATGAATATTCAGTGCGGGCAGGACGACAGGGTTTGGATTGTAGCCCCTGGTTTTATTTTTTACCTTACAATGTCAGTCTAAAATAACATTATTTTATATCTCTACTTAGAGATAACATTATATATATTATATAATAATTACAAAATAGAGACAGGGTGGTCGAGCTCGCTAACGCCTCTGTAAAATACGCGTTCCCCAGCAATGTCGTGGGGACTTATAATTCTGGTCCGATTCATGGACCCCTGTCATGGACAGGGCTAAAAGTTGTATTGTCTAAAAGGCGAAGAAGGAGATATCTTGACAAAATATTTGTGTTCTATACATTATATAAAGCTTCAGGTGAGTTTTATTGTAAATTTAATATTTGAGTGGGCTCCTGAAAATTAATTTTGGGGACCTTGGATCCTCTCCAGGATCTTCTTTGGTGTATAGAATACAAAGAGCTAGCGGTCTATTTGATATATTATATCAGAAAATTTAACTATTACAAAAACGAAAAAACTTTGTAATTCAAATAATAGATTTTTCGAATTCCAAGTTCTACGAATTCGTTAAAAAAATAATATTTTTATATTTTCTATTAATATTTAATTAAACTCTCACGCAATAGCTATGATGTGGAATGTAATATTAAATTTGTACAGGTTAGGTCATTATTGAATACCTTATTCATTAAAAAAAACAAGAAAAAAACACAACTATATTCATTTTAATAAAGGGTTCTGTCATAATTGGAAAATTAATATATTATTAATTTGGGTGGAACCAACATAGTTGTGGTAAGGTTTTTTAAATTTAAAAACCCAATCATGATGTAGAGTCTCTCAACATAGGTTATAATGAACGCTAAAAGCAATTCTAATCTCGGTCAAACACAAAATTAATAGAAAATACTTCGCTCCCCATTTGTTTATTGGAGTTGGTAATGTATTGTGAAGAAAAAAAGTTGACCAACTTGGAACTTTTTTTTTAAACCGTATTTTGAATATTTTATGTAAGATCGGAGTCTTTATATTAAAGCATCGTCAAAATTTAAATAATTTAAATTGAAAACGATAAAGCATGTGAAGAAATAGGGGCAAATTTAATGATATATATGTGATATATGATATATTAATTTAATGATATTTAATGAATAAAAAACTCAATTTTTCTTAAAATTGAGGTTATTATAATTAGATCCAGTAATACTGTCAAACCAAGCTAGCAAGCTTACACTCCAATCCAAAATCCTTAGTAAAATCCTCAGGTCCCATGATCCCCTAATGTAGACATATTATTAGAGTGCTAGCAGTTTCTCAACATGTGTTTCATGTGATTATATCCATGTATGAATTTACTAGATATATTTTTTTTATACAGTTGTAAATATCATAATGAATAATAATAAAAAATATTCTATTGCAAAGTTTACTAAACTGAAATTAAAAGAGATTTTCACTGTTTGTCATAGACAGGTCAACAGTTGTCATCCTATTTGGAAGTGGATACTGTTGGAATATAACGAAAGGAAAATTCATCAAATTATTCAGTAATTTAATTTTCTAAAATGTTAGTTGATGAGTTTTCAGAATAAACGGACGACAGATACCTAATTATTTAAATATACTATCAAATGTAAAGTTATTAAACTACAGTAAATATATTTAAGGTTATAAACATATCCATGAAATATTTTATTAAGTACAATGAAATATTATGTTAAACAGTATCATTGCCTTGAATCCGTGGATTTTAAATACTTTTTCAAACTTAAAAAAAGTTTTAAAGTAAGGGTTGAGTTCCAGAAAAAGATAACGTGGGTTAGGAAGAATTTGTTGGAACTGTTCAGTGGAGAGGAGGGTGGAAGTCAGAAAGACGAGATCGGGTAGGCCGGTATTTGAAGGAATGATTTGAATTGTTGACTCTGTAGTAAATAGAATGAACGTTTAGTCCTGATAACCTGGTATAGAAAGGACGCATGGAAATACTAATAACTGTGAGATGGGTAGAGCCACTTTAGCTCGACATAATACTGGGTTATTCGCATTTCTCTGACGCCACCGCTAACAAATCTAACTAAGAACTTTATTAGCCATTATTTTGGTGTTAAGAAACTGTAATTCATCGCGCAGGATTCGGTGAGTTGTATCGGAGGTTTGTTTCTACATATTACAGTATCAACGAAATATTTAAAAAATGCCTTAAAACATTGCGAATTACCAGGAGGATTGTTGAACAAACTACAGAGGCAAAAGGTTTTTTTCTTTCCTCCTTTCTTGCGACTAAAATATGCCCAATAAGATGTTTTGTAAACCAGATGATTATTAGAAACGATCCGAAGAAGCAACGAAGTGCCGCGATATCGTTCGGTTATCGGTGCCTGCGCGGAGGGCCCTTATCGCTGCCCGGGCTATCCGCATAAATCAGCTGCTCTGGACCCGGGGCTCTAAACAATTCACCGCAATCAGCATACACAACCATCCCCTACTTTTATCCTCGCCCATTCACTCCACCCTCTGAAAAAAGTAAAAAAAAAAAAAAACGAAAGCCAAAAAAACAAAATAAAAGAAAAAAAAATCATCATAATAAATAACCCTTAATTCGCGGTGTCAGGGCTGGGCCTTCTCAATTAAGTTAGATGTCGGGCGGCACTTGTAAATAGCCGGCTACTCTTGAAAAACAAGGACAATACGCTCAGTTTTTATTTGGCCACAGTGTATGGAGGAGGGGAGGTGGGTGGGGGATTGCGGGGGTAGGGGGGGGCACGGTGGAAATGGTAAACAGGCAGACCACTGGTTAAGCAGACAAATTTTTTAAAGTGAAAACATCACTCAATTCTGTTCAAGTTCTTCTTCTGAATTAAACAATTCGTTGCATATTTTTTCCCACTCCTCCCTTTCATATATCAACCAGCCGCCAAGTTTTTGTTATGTTACTACTTAAAGAATTTTATTATAAGAAATAAGTTAGGCATGCACACACCTCACATAGCACAAAACATAGATAATTCAGCAATAGCATACAGTTTCATAAAAAATAGAAAAATTCAAAACAAATAGCAAACGTAGCAGGACAAATTTTATTTTAAAATACAAACAAATATTAGATAACGAAAAAATGGAAAAATATTAATACAATCATAAAATACAATCAAACATATAATTCGATTACTACCTTAGATTTCGACCCTGCAGAACCAAGTAAATTAATCTAAATCCAAACACACCACGTTCACCCTTCCGCGCAAGTCGTGTCCACCAGTTCATTTCAAGTCCATACCACTTCCCCTCTCCGACACAGTTCGGTACCTTGGCTTCCTTTTAGACAAAAGACTAACATGGAACCCACATACCAGACTTAAAAGACAACAGCTTACCCGACGATATGGCCAACTATATAGACTACTCAATAAAAAATCTCAACTTTCAGTTGAGAACAAACTATTAATCTACAAGACAATCCTGAAATCTATCAACATAGGTGTGAATGTGTTTTATTTGTTTTTTTATTATTCGGCTGATCTGTTGTTTTAATTATCTTGTATATTACTTTATCTTTTTATTTATATATATGTATATATATTTGTTTTCCTTTCTTATGTACATATTGTGTGAATGAATACTATAACCCTAGTACCAATGCCCTTCAGTGAGGCAGACTGTGTTAATACTCAATAAAAGTTTAAAAAAAAAAAAAAAGATTTCGACCGGGTGTGGCATGATGGCTTGCTTTTCAAGCTCAAAACCCCTTTACCCCAACCCTTGTACCTAGTCCTCAAATCATATCTCTCAAATAGTTCCTTTCAAGTCCGCTGCGGTACAGGATTCTCAAATTATTATCCACTTGAGACCGGTGTTCCACAATGCAGTGTCTTGGGTAGATTTCTCTACATCCTCTTTTCCGCTGACATCCCAACCAATCCTGATACTACTCTAGCAACATTCGCTGATGATACCGCCATCATTTCATCCCACCCAGACCCTGAAACAGCATCCCTAAACCGATAAAGACACATCTCACTAATTGAGCAGTGGTGCAACAATTGGCTCACAAAATAAAGGAATCCAATTTAAGCATGTCACCTTTAACCTGCGACGCAGATCCTGTACCGACACGGTTCGGTATCTTGGATTCCCTTTAGGCAAAAGACTAACATAGAACCTACTTACCAGACTTAAAAGACAAGAACTTAACCGACGATTTGGCCAATTATACAGACTACTTAACAGAAAATCCAGTCTCTTAATTGAAAATAAACTATTGATATACAAGACCATACTGAAACACATCTGGACCTACGGACTTGAACTGTGGGAGACAACTAAATTTTAAAACATCAAACGCATCGAATTCTTCCAGTCTAAACTCCTCCGTATAATAGCCAATGCTCTTTATTATGTTACTAACAAAACCTTACGTCATGACCTTTACATCTCTTATGTCCTTGACGTTATTCCATCTCGATTCTCAAATTTTCACCTGAACCACCATCCTAATCCCTTAGCTCAATCCTTATCCTGTTCCAGTCATCCCTGGGTCATCGACATCTTTTGTAAAGACGTGATCGGAGTTCTGGCAATGGCCAGCTTCCCCACTCAAGTCATGATCGCCTGTGGCTGCTTTAGTGCCCTCTCTCAGTCTCCACTGGACTCTAATGCCGGTGATGCGGCTGAGAGAGAAGCGCTTTGATTCTCGCCTTGTACTTCACAAAGAAAGATTGCAAATATTGGAATTAAGTATGAATGTTTCCTTTTTAATCTATTTTTTTATTTATCTATTTATTTCTATAACTTATATTTTATTTATTTTTGCTACGAATTTCTGTATTTTATGTAATGTTATCTTCAAGTTGTAATTCCTTGGTTTTAATATAGTTTTGGCCTTTTTATATAGATATATATTTTTATTTTATTTTTTTGTACTGAATATATGGTATGAATGAGCCTCACTCAGCTATAGTACTTGGTGCCCTCAAGTGTGGCAAAATTTATTAAGTATTTCTGTGGTAAGAAACGGACTTTGGATTAGTTCATATATCGTAAATAATTCTTAACAACAAGAATCTTTAGGTGTGAATATCTCCTAAACAAAGCCTTTGCGGACAAACCTACAGGGGAATTTTTTTGAGGTCCTTAGTTCATTTTTGCAGTTTGACCACTTAAACCTGAAATACCCTGTATATTAATCTAGAGCTATAATTAATTAATATTTATTTATTTAAGTAACAACAATATGGAAATTAATAGAATTAAGTTGAATGTATGTAGGTGTGAGTACTTAGTGATAAATAAAAATAGCAACGATAAAACATAAATAATTTTACTACGGCCTCCATTAGCACTCCTTAAACTTACTGCGACTCCTAATGGTAAAAAGGCTATATTTGAGTGATTTACTTAATGTCACCAAAAGGATAAATTAAAATAAAAATAAAATTTATTTTCAACTTCTAACTTGATAAAAATTATTTCAAAAACCGGTTTGCCTCGTGGCACAGACGGTTCTAGGTGTGGAGGACGACTTTCGGGCTTAAGCTCCCCAAAATGGTAAAACATAACCTTGCTTTATAAAAAAAGAAATTATCTCTAAAAGTATTATTGTTCATCTAATTACTTTTTATTAGTAATTCTAAAATCACTTAAACACCAATTCATGTAGGTACTTAGTTTCTTTCCTTTTCTTCTAAAGTAAGTATCGTAATATATATTAAAAAAAAAAAGCTTTCGGACTGAAGCCTCTCAAAAATTAAATCCTGGATCCGTTAGTGTCCCATGGTAAATTATGTCAACCATGATAAGGAAAAGTTTCTTAGGATTATCACTAGAAACAGAATATATTTTTTTTCATAAGCAGTACTGTATAAATTTGTAACGCAGAATACTTGATATCTAAATCGGTAAGTAAAATATGTGTAATGATTTAGAACATATTAATAAATAAATATAACCTGTGAGCGAATAGCACAATGAGTAAAATCAAAATAGTCGAGCCGAAATTTTGTGACTTATTGGAAGTCAACGAATATTTAATCGTAAATCAATAAAATGTTCATCCTTAGCATTAAATTACAACCAGTCTCCAAATCAAAGCGGGAGAATTTCAAAATAGCGTCCATTGAAATGGAAAACCAAATATGTAAAAATTGCATTATATGAAGGTAATTTTTTTTAAAGTCAACATGAAAATACACCTACCCAAAGTTGATAGGAGGCATCGCATAGATAACATTCTAACTCCAAGCTA
This sequence comes from Nezara viridula, assembly GCA_928085145.1. Lineage (NCBI taxonomy): Eukaryota > Metazoa > Arthropoda > Insecta > Hemiptera > Pentatomidae > Nezara > Nezara viridula. The sequence goes on along the minus strand of OV725079.1, from coordinate 108,424,348 downwards.
TTTGGCCTGACTTTTGCAAATTTCAAATAAATGACACATCAATAGACTCCTTCAAAATATTTAAAAGGCTAAAAAAGATGTGGATGAGGGAACTTGTTGGTTACTGTTACAATTAGTAACTGTTACACATACATTTTAAGTCACTTTTTATACTCATCTACCACATTTGCTGGTTGACAATATATTTGTAATTGTTTTAAAATAATAATGATGTTGTTATATATATATTATTTAATTGTTTTAATAATTTACTATACTTACCAGGAGTATGATCCGAAACAGACAGAAAGATAAACAATTGTTAGAAAAATATAACCATGTACCTAATACTGGAAATGAAGACTGGAAGCTACAGGGTGACGAAATAGAGCTACTGGAAATGTCATCCAACATTGGTAACCAACAGGCAATCAATAATTAGTCTGAATTAAATATTTAAGAGTTTTTGACACCGACAGTAGTGTCCTAGCCGAATAATTCCCAGACTCGCTATCAATGATCTTTTAATTTATTTATTACACCACAATATTACCCTTAATGAGCGATGGTTAATTCATTTGAAAACGCTTGAAACACGTTTCATATACATTTGATTGCCGTGATAATTCAACTTAATTGAATCGTTGTTATTTTCAGTTTATGGTGAAAATATGATTCATAGGATAAGGTTCGGCTGCGTTTATCCCACTATTTTTATTTTTCATTTTTTTAAATTGGCTACGTTTCGGCTAAGACACTAATTTCAAGCCATTTAAATCAATGATGTTATGTTTCAAAGGAACACAACTGAGTAGTCTTTTCGGTCTTTTATCACGCTCCTATTAGCAATATCTTCAAGGAACTTATTATTCTTTTTTTTTTCATGTGAGTGAAGCGAGAAAAAAGAAAGAATTTTCTTTTGCATTTTACTTTTTAAGTTGGGAGACCTCTCTTGAATTTTTTCATTTACATGTACATTAATTTATAATATTTATTCAAAAATTGATATATTGACAAATAATATGCTTCTAGAAGCAATTTGTCTTAAGAATACACAGGACGATTAGATCTAAGAAATGTTTATAATGTTTATAGACAAGAAATTCAAATTACAGATTTAGGAAAAATTAAATGCAAATAAAGATTAAAATAAATAAAACTCAACGATATATTACTTTTTCTGTTGACATTGGTATTACTTTTTTCGGCCTTTCGAAGTTGAAGTACTTTGCTAAAAATTACTTTAATAAGGCCTTTGAATATATGAAAATTATTTGGTTATTAATAGTACACATTTTATGTAGAATTTTATTAGGAATATCTCCACTTCTTTTCATTATTTCCGTTCTATTAATGGAAGTTAAATGAAGACAGCTTAAGGTGGTGCGGCAATTCAAACTGTTCTCAACTTTGAAAACCGTTTACTCGATGCCGGCAATTACTACCCCCAAATTGTTAATAAGTTAATTTTTATGTGGAATTTTATGAGGAATATTTTCGTTTCTATTCATTATTTCCGTCCGATTAACGGATTCGAAGTTAAATAAATAAAACTGAAACAAAATGTCTCAAGTGGAAGCAGTGATTTTTCGCGAATTTTTTTTTTTTTTTTTTTTTGTCTTTACATCTTCATCCGCACCTGTCATGGTAGTGACAATTAGCAGATTTGCTGTTTAAATTGAAAATGACATGATAGGCATGAAGAAGAATGGAGCCAAGCAGCACCTCTTCCCTGGCCTGTTTACATCCTAAAATCAGGAAAGGAGATCTCTCATCCAGCTCCTTTTCAGTCGCCTCCTGATGAGCATTTCAGCCGTGGCCATGTCTTTGATAAGTCCATTGTGATGTCCGTGTAGTTTTAGATGAAATCGGGAGTAAAGAGTACGTATGTGCTGGTCAATGGTTGGTTGTCTTAGGTCGGTATGTAAAGTCTTATTGTTGACGTACCAGGGAGCTGCAGTTATTAGTCTTAAAATTTTAGATTGAAAGGATTGTATTTTTTTAGTGAGTCTTTTTTGCTGAACCGTAAATCTGTGAGGCGTATGTCCAAATGGGTTTGAGCAGGTAAGTGTATGTATTTAGTTTTTGTCTAATTTTCAATTTTGATTTAGAAAACAGTGAGTACAGTATTTTCAGTCGCTTGTTCAAACTCTTTCTTTTCATTTTGACGTGTGGGCCCCAGGTCATCCTTCTGTCAAATATTAGTCCGAGGTAGCGTATACTGTCCGTCTGAGGAATTGGATTGTTGCTGATATAAACTGGTGAGCATGTTTCTCGTCGAAGCGTAAATGTTATGTGTTGTGATTTGTTATGATTTAATCTAATTTTCCAGAGTGAATACCAATTTTGTAAATTTAGTAAATGATTTTGTAAATTTAATGAGGCTAGTCTGGGGTCATGGTGTTTTGTTAAAATTGTTGTATCGTCAGCGTAAGTAGCAGTCAATGTTTCAGAGTTGGTAGGCATGTCATGAGTATAGACAATGTAGAGTAAAGGTGCCAATATTGATCCTTGAGGTACCCCTGCTGATACTGGTCGAATTGAGGAAATTTCTAAACCCTGTCGGACAGAGAAGAATCTGTCGAAAAGGAAAGATTGGAGAATGAGATAATATGTATTAGGCAGTATAGTTTTGAGTTTGAAGAAAAGTCCCTGGTGCCAGACTTTATCAAATGCCTGGGCAACATCCAGAAATACGCCGGTAGCATATTGTTTTTGCTCTAGCGCTCCAGCATTGTAGTCAGTAACTCTGTGTAATTGGTGTGTAGTTGAATGAAATGTACGAAAACCGAATTGATGGTCAGGTATTATTTGTTGGTCTGTCAGTATGTCAACCAGTCTTTTGTATATTAATTTTTCGAAAACTTTGGAGCATATCGGAAGGAGACTGATAGGTCGGTAGGATGAGGGATTGAAAATGTCTTTGTCCCTTTTGTGTATCATCTTGATATGCGAGTATTTCCATTGTAATGGGAAGTTAGTTGTCCTCAGAATACAGTTGTATATTGTCGTAAGGAACACTAGAGCTTTCCTAGGCATTTGCTGGAGACCCTCGGCAGTTATTAAGTCATAACCTGGACCTTTTCTTTTTGGGAGATATCTGATTTGTTGTGCGACTTGTGAAGGAGTGAAAGGAAGAGGGGGAGGTGTCATCTGTAATGGTATGTCTAGAGTATCAAATACTAAGGTTTCATGTTCTGTGTTCGTGAAGTCGGTAAATGGTGTAAATACTGATGAAAGATGGTCTGCAAATAGTTCAGATTTTTCTCTATCCGACAAAGCCCATGAACCGTCTTCGTTTCGCAGGGGTACTGACACCTCTCGATGTTTTAACAAATTTTTGGTATGCTTCCACAAACTTCCATCGTCAGTTGATATGCTGCTCAGATAAGCATCATAATTCGTTCTGTTGAATTTTTGTATTAGTCGTTTAAGTTCGTTATTTAAGCGGTAGCTCTTTTGATTCTTATTCAAGAGTCTAAAAAGACAACCTCCTGTGAACGGCAGAACTTTATAAACTCCTCCCCCCCCCCAAACGCTAAAATCACGGAACTACATTTTACGCTCATTCAGATAAAGTTGGCTTGAGTCGACTAATTCTTGCAATTGGTATAAAAAATCTCAGAAACTAAATATTGGATCTGCACACTATAAGCTAGAGAAATGTTCAGCATTTTATTCTCTTTGGAATGTGCTGTGATTAAAAATCTGGTGCGCGCAACACACAACCTTCAACTTTGAATAGAAATTATTTTCTAGCAATGTTGAGCAATTATAAAAGATTGCTTAGTCCTCCAAGTGGCTACCACATGGAGTCTGAAGAACTCCATGAATGAAAAGAAATTCCAAAAGGAAGAGGACATCAAAAACCACTAGAATCAGATTTTTAACAAAAAAATCAATACATTCTATGAACATGGCATTATGCTGTTAGTGGAAAGACGGAAAAAAGGCATATTAAGTATTGGTCAACATTGTATTTTAAAATAAATTTTATGTCTATAATACATTGAGTTTTATTCCTCCTTGAAAACCCGAAAGAACTTATTTGCCAACCCAAAATTGCACGTATCCTTCTGAATAGTATTTACGGAAATTCGTTTTCGACTTAAATAAGCATTTTCCCTTTTTTATCTATTTTTTTAATTATCAAATTCTTTCAAAAGTTATATTTAGTATTTTCTTTTCGTAACTCTTAATAATGAGAGATGGTTAGTTACTTAAAAACCGAATTAAAGGTACTTTAGAGAAAGATATGTTGAACTTTTAAGCATTTAAGCCCTGTAAGGTGACATCATTGGGGACTGTAAAGTGACCTCAATGATATTAAAGACCACTGAATTATACAATGATACACCGAGTTTAATTAAAATCGTTTGGAGCCAATTTTGAGAAAATTGTAAAACTGTGTACAAACTATTGATATAAAGTACTACATCTGGTTAGTCGATTTTAACGAAAAAGTTGCTGTCACATCGAAGGCATACACCTATATTAAAGATCTAATATCAGTTTCGTATGAATTTTAGTTTTTGAGCTAGATTTACCACATACATAAACCCACCGAGACACACAGACCATTTTGCAGGACTTGGTTATTTAGACTCAGTGGGCCTCAAAACGTGTATTTCTGTTGAAAACTCAGATTTGAAAATTTCACGATCGCAATACTTTCCCTTACTATATATTACATGTAAAAGTAAGTGAGTGGACGGGGGGAGAGTGGAGGGGGGGGGTGCGGACGGTCTAAGGAAGGTCCGTCGTTTCCCGGCAACCTGACATGTGAGACAAAATGATAAAAAGTAGTAAGGAGTTCGCGTCCCGGTGCCAGAAGAGTCTTTTAAATCCCCGCCCACACCCTCTGGCCCGGGAAAACCCCGTATAGCCTTAAAGGCGAGGAAAGAAAGGACCCCCCCCCCAAAAAAAATAAAAAAATAAAAAATAGGTATGTGAAAGTCAATTGTTACTTTTTAATTGTTACTTACTGTATTTTGAGATACAGATTCGGAAAAGGAATAAGTGATAACGACTGTTCTAAATATTTGGACTAAAATATCTCTAAATTTCACCAAGGATAATTCAAAAACCATTTCGTAGAAGTCAATAAAGATATTTTATTTTTCAGTAAAAAACATCGACACAGATGTTGCAAAAATATACTTAAATAAATTGAAAATTTATGTATCTTCAAAGGTCATTAACTCCCTCACTTAAATATTAAATATCCGTAATGTTTTAAGTATCCTAAATAATATAATCTTCCTTCGCCCAATGGAATAGGAACCTATCAAATGTGCAGTCTTATCTCATACACATAATATCAAAGAACAAAATCAAAATGAAAATAAATTTATCAAAACACCAGTAAACTTTAAAGTATTTAAAACATTTTAATTTAAGAATTTACTAATGTGCTTCATGTTTCATGTTTCAATGAATTGATAAAAATGCAAATTTGGCCTAATTATTATAATCATATAAAGATTTTTTCTATTTAAATTTCATAAAGAAACATGAAATGAGCCAACAGCTAAGAAACAAAAGTTGTCTTTTGACAAAGTGGCGTTTAAGATAATGTTTTTATTAAACTAGCCAGTTTTAAATCATTTATAATTTTCTATTAAGGAATATGAATATAATTCCGATCAATCTCCTGATAAATAAGCGTGTAATTAATAATTGTGCTAATGGGTCGGTTATGAAAGAACTGTTCTTTAATATTCGCGTTAGGACATATCCCAAAGCGTTTATACTAGTAATCCACACGATTTTAGATTTAAATTAATTACAGTATAGTAAACTTGGAGTTTATAATGATCACAATCATATTATTACTCTTAAAATGTAAATTATATTTAGTGAAAAAAGCTATTTAGGAAAAAATAAAAAGTAATATTAGTAAATCTACATGGAGATTTATTGGGATAATTAATTTATAATTTCAGCAATATATATTTTTTTAATTTTATTATTATTTATTTATTTATTTTTTTATTTATATGATATTTACAACTGTATACAAAAAATACATCTAGTAAATTCGCACATGGATATAATGACATGAAACACATGTTGAGAAACTACCCATTGGTAGCACTCTAATAATATGTCTATACTAGGAGATCACGTGACCATCTTCTTTTCAGACGCCTCGGAGGCTTATCAGGAATTGAATAGGAAGCAAGGTTAGAAACAAGAGGGTTGGGATGGTTATGAAGTTTATTATGGAAGGAGAGATATCTGGATTGGGAAAAATCTGATACATAAGGAACATTAAGGTCATTATTGATGATTTTATTTGTAACAAAGTAAGGAGCATTGAGGATTTTGGATTGTAAGGATTGGATACGAGAGGAATTTGAAGGTTTGGTGGAACCTCATAGCTCAACTCCGTAAGTCCAAATAGGCCTTATTATAATCATATAAATGAGTCATTTGTAATTAATTGGAAGGTTAGAGCGTTTGTCTTGTAAGTGTTGAATTAGTCGGAAACGTCGAGCTGTTTCTTGTCGTTTCAGTCTGGTATGAGGATTCCAAATTAGACGTTTGTCCAGATGGAGTACTAGATATCGGATTTGTTCAACAGGAATAAGTAAGGTACTGGATTAAAGGATACTGGAGGACAGGAAGTCATTGGTTTTGGACGAAGGGTGAAGGTAATTTGATGGGATTTATTGGAATTTATTTTAATTCTCCAGTTCTGACACCATTCTTCAAGGTTTATGATGTGGGATTGAAGGGTTTGGGGTGCAATAGATGGGTCATTATTAAGTGATAAGATACATGTGTGATCAGCATATGTGGGGATGACATTGTTGGGATGGGTTGGGATGTCAACTCTATAAACTGTGTAAAGGATAGGACCTAGGATTCTGCCTTGGGGAACACCTGCAGACTGCGAAAAGCGGGATGTACAGACATTGTTGTGATTTACTTTAAAGTATCTATCAGTAAGGTAGGAACGGATAATGAGGAAGTATGTAGATGGTAGGAATTTTCGGAGTTTGTACAGCAGTCCCAGGTGCCAAATTCTATCAAACGCCAGCAATATCTTTTAAATACAAAGGTTATTAATTGTCAATTGATTTATATATCATTTACTTTCGTTTAAGCGATGGTAAGGTTGTTTAGTATTTAAAGCCTGGTATGTATGTATACTTCATTTTTAAAACCTAGCCTGAAAATCTTATAATATATCGACGGCTCATTTCATAATTAGAAAGATTACTAAACTACCCACAAAACAAAAAAAAATCGTAAAAATATGACAATTGTTAACAAAGATACAGTCCATTAGTTTGTTTTACTTTATAATGTCTTCCTCTTTAAGGATATTGAATTTAGGAGTAGAATAGTCTACTACACTTTTTTTCCTGGCTGATATATTACCTTTATTATATCTTAAGGACATTTGGTTCTTCTTACATTTTATTATTCTTAATAATTTATCTCATGATCGGGACATTATTATGTCTTTATTACTTTTATTGTCTTTCCAGTCAGCGTTTCCAGTCCCTCGACTTAGGAAAAAATATTAATTCCATCCTTGCATAATACATAGGAACGGCTTATTTCCATATTGTTTTGCTATTTCTTTACTGAACAAGATTTTCCTCGAAATATTGGCCAACTAGTAATATATAATACCTAATTTAATTTTTATAATTTTTAAATTTTTCTTACCTACTTTAATTTTTTAATGTAATATGTAATCTTGTAGACCTTGGTATAAAACTGCACTATTTCAAAATGCCATCAGCATTATTGTAAATGTTGATGTTCCATTTTGGAATATTTAATTTAATTTAATTTTTTAAAGATTTTTCAAAACGGTTAAGCTCGTTTATCTCACAAGCTTGAACTTTGAGTTGTTTCATTTTTGAATTTTGAATTTGAATTAAAATTAATGATATCAACAAAATCGTCATTTGAAATGATATCAACTAAATCGTTATTGGTTGTGGTTGTAGCAATGTTACACTTGAATCAAAGGTGAATACCAAGTTCTTTTATTATTTTCGCATATTGCAATCCACCTATCATCGTTTATGAATTTAATCAACTATTTTTGAAATAATATGACTATAATGAAAAGAAAAATTTGCATTAGGATTATACTTTCACTAATACGTCAAGTTTATCTACTATTATTACACTTGATGGCTATTTGATGAAATTTATAGTTAAATTGAAAACACTTCTCCCATCTTAAATTATAGTTTAAAAATGATTATATGGTTATTAATGAAATTAGCAACGTTGATATGATAATTTTACTATTTTAATTATGCACTGAGTTTGTGCACCCAGCAAGTTCATATCACTCGAACAATTATGAGTAGGTATTATATTACATAAACTTAAAGTTTATTATTAATGTATTACATTACAGGCCACAAACTTTTCAAACGGAATAAAATTAATAGATGCGAACTAAATTAAACTCAAATAACTGTTTCTTAGGTTTTTATGTGAGTTCCGCGTTTTTCATCTTTACAATGATTTATCCTGGCCCTTTCATTCACAACATAATACACAAGATACTAACATCTCTAAATCTTTCCTAGGTACAATTCCAGACCTCCTCTCGCCTGATATGTATTTATGTATATCTTTATGAAACTTGAAAAAAATAAAATAAAAAACCTGTACGATTGCAACTCATGAATGATGAATGATTGAAGAAAGCGCTGTTTCAAGGCGAACTATTGTGGAAGGAGGTGATTGGGCACGCTCAACCGTCACGTTTTTCTCTTTAAATAATTATTTAATTAATAGTACCCACTTTCTAGATGCTGGGTGTGCCCCAAGAAGTCTTACAATCCTACAGTCGATCCACGGCTCATGCAAGATAATAAACAATTACCTCCCACAGCTGGATTCGAATCCAGGACCTTGAGAATATGAAGCCATATCCTTGTACACTGAGCTACGAATGTATTCCACTCCCGCTGTATGTATGGCACAGGTAGTATTTACAGTACTTTAAAAATAACAGGTAAAATTTACGTGCAGAGCCCTCTTAACTTAAAATGCCCTTGGGCAATAAAAGGAAAGTTGAAAATTTATGTATATATACATTTATATACATACTGAATCTATTCAAGAAATTCCTGGGGGGTAGGAAAAAAAAAAAAAAAAAAAAAAAAAATACAGTACTCCTCCCGTCCTTCATACATCTTCGAGCTCCTTCAATTCAAATCCTCTGTCAGATTTGTATACAAGATCCCACCGACTTTAGACAGATCTTTTATTATTCGGTCCACATCCCTATGGAATTCTATCCCATCCTATATCCGTCGCTCCAATACCCTTTCCACCTTTAAATCCCGTCTCTTCAATCACCTCTTATCCATTCAGTTCTCATAAAACTGTAAATAGATGTTGTAAATATGTATATAAATAATTAGTTTGTTTTAAATACTTTTATTTCATTTGTTTTCTCTTAATTGAATATTGAAAGTAAATAATATTCTTTTCTTTTATTTATTCAGTATATGAATCTGTTTATTTTGTAATTGTTCTCTGAGGCTCCAATGTCACATTTCTATCTCTGTACATTATTCTAAACGGACTTGTCCCAAAATAAATTAAGCGTTATTATTATTTATCTCGTATTTATTGATACGTTATTTTTCAATATTTAACAACTTATATCGAAATTAAAATAGAATTTTCATAACAACCATATCGTCCAATGAATAATCCTTCAGCACTGGGATTTCGAATGGTAGTAAGAAACATGTGGAATATGGTGTCTTGGCAGAAAGTTATGAAGCAACAAGAAGAAAAGAAAGAATGACATAATAATCGAATTATCTAAGGACATAATTCTGCGTGCTTCGGCCAAGCTTTGACGATCTAAGGATGCTGCGACTAAGGGTATGATAATCAGGTAAGCGCTGTAACACTTTTTATGAGGTTTTCCTTCTCCTACTTGATGTTTATCGAGATTTGATTTCCCCGCCACTTTCTTTTAAAAAAGAAATTTTACGATGTCGATTGCTCTACTCGTGCTAATTCTTTAGATATCGCATTGGTCTTTTCTCTTTGATTTGCTTATTTTGACACGTTCTTTCGATATTTTTTTCCTTTATAAAAATTTCAGTTGCAATATCTTTGTTTTGATCCATTTATTTTTTAATTAAAATTAATGCAATGATAATTTTTGCGAGTGCCGGAGATCGCCTATTTATTATATTGTAGACTGTAAATAATATGTACTATACCAAATAAATTCTTTTGTTTGTATATACTTCGCTATTTGAAATTTGTGCTTCTTTACAACAAATATATGTTATAAACATTTTACATCTTATGAGGTAAGCAGAATAGTATGAAAAATCCATTATAGGCATTATCTGTTGGGGACTAGTCCATCGAAGTTCGGGTAAAGATCCCCAACTATATGAGTTAGTTAATCAAGTATACGACGCAGAGAGTGCCTGTACCGCGGTCGATGGGAAGGGATAGGAGAGACGAAGATAAATATGAAGAGGAGACACCGATAAAGAGAAGACTAAAGGAGTTAATGCCGGTGTTTAAGGGAGAGGTGGCATTAAAAGCCCTCTGAGGGGCCCGGGCTGGGTTACATATGCATGAGATGTAATCGTGTTAGGTCTCCATTGACGTTTAACTTACCTACAGGAATTAGCTATTTTCCTCCGAGAGCCATCTTCATTCTCTACTCGCTTCCCAACTTTATACATAATCAGTCGCTACAGTTTTAATCGGGTTTTGTCCTGTTTTCTTTCCCCTCCCCGTTCTCCATTTGCATTCCAATTTCAATAATTCTCCCGGGATTTCGGCAACGGCCAAGTATTTGGCCAAGTTACGAGTTGCTGCATGCCCTATGCAAAGTTCCTTTATCCATCGTTCGTGTGCGGTCGAAGCTGTTTTCAACTTTCTCTTGTCTCTGTAACAGGGTTGAAAAATAAATAACATAATGTAGAAGTTTGAAAACTAATTAAAAAAAAAAACTGATAAGAGCGAAAAATAATGAAACTTACAGAAAGCAGTATATCGTCAATGGTCAGTGAAAGGCTTATTAATGCTGAAAAGAATATAATGTGGTTCGTAGGTGATGATTAAAAAAAAAAATAATAATAATCTGTACCACTCCAATCCATGAAGGTTCTTGAGCTCAATACTATTTAAGGAAAGTACTGTTTCTTGGTTGTGCAAGGAAGTGATTTGATTGAGATCACACTCAACCACCAGGTTTTCCCCCTTAATAAATTATTTAATCACGGGTACCCACTTTATGGATACTGGGTGTGCCACTGGAAGGTATGATCCCTGGGTTGCCCAATAATTTTTCCGCCATAAGCCGGATTCGTACTTTAGCATTGGAGTATCAGCGCTCTTACCACTCAGCAACCTCACTTCCCTGAATAACGATTTAAACTGAACTGAATTCAAGAGGCTCACTAAAAATAATTCAACACAATCATAATCTTTTCTCTGTAATATAGACATAGGATTTTTTTTTATAATTTATAAATAATTTTTACCATAGAAAAAAATCAAAATATTCAGGATTGATTCTGGGTGGTAAGACTTTTTAGCTCCAGGCTGCTTCTTTTACTTTACCACTGATTTATGAAAATGAGCCAAACCTTAACCAAGGTGAATGATGAATCCGTTTTTTTATTGATCACTAAAAGATCCCTAGAAAGAACGGTTTAACAAAACAAAAGTTAAGAAAAATAAATAATTGTAATTAGATAAAAAATACTGTATTATTTTAAAGAGCTATTTTACTTATATATGTTATGATGTATCACAATTTTTATTTTAATCTTAAAGTTAATAAAACGTTGCAATATGTTTAAAACTAGCTTGTTAAAAAATTGTTGAATGTTGAAAAACCTAAACTAGCAAATTTGATATATTATGCATTAACCATAAGTTTGCTTGATTAGCTACGTTTTGTCACTATCATAGGAGTATGTCCAAAAGGAAATAGAAAGGAGAAATGGATTGAAGTGATTTAGAATTGAAGGGTGAAATGAAGTGCATTTGTCGTAGTTTGAACCCCAAAGTAATGCTCCGTATTTTTTTTATTTTTATTTTATTTTATTTTTAGATCCTCCCCTTCCTCGCCATTAAGGCTATACGGGGTTTTCCCGGGCCAGGGAGTGTGGGCGGGAATTTAAAAGACTCCCCCGGCACCGGGACGCGAACTCGTGACTTTTTTTATATCATTTGTTTGATATATCAGGTTGCCGGGCAACGGCGGTGCAGTGCACGCGCGTTAGCCCATTCGGCCACCCCACCCACCATACTGCTCCGTACGTACAAATTGTTCTCAATATGTTGTAGGTCAGTCGCTTGTTTCGTAAGTTAAGTGAAGATCTGTAGTCAGAGGTGCCAATCCTCCCTAATGTCGATGGTGCAAGAACCTCTCCCTCCCCTTACGAAGATATTTTATTTATTTCTCCTTAATAACAGTAAAAACAAAAGTAAAATATAAAAGATCATAGATGATATACAATTAGACTTTTTTGGGGGGTCCCCTCCTTCCTCCCCATTAAGGCTATACGGGGTTTTCCCAGGCCAGGGAGTGAGGGCGAGGACTTAAAAGAAACCCCTATCACCGGGAAGCGAACTTGTGACTATTTTTGTCTAGTTATCCCATGTATCAGGTTGCCGGACAACGGCGGTGCAGTGCACACCCGTTAGCCCATTCGGACACCCCGCCTCAATATACAATTACACTTACTGCAGTCTGTTCCCTATTTTTCCCTTGTCCTTAGTTTGGAACTTTCCATTCCGAAATTCATGATCTTGCCGAAATGTGGCTTCCCCCCTCAAAAATTTAATACTCCGTCAAAATGTGCCCCCTTCAAAAACTTGGGCCATGAAACCCCCTTCTGGGCACCCCGATCTGTTGTCTAGAAGATGTGAGTTTAAGCTAGATCGTCTAGTCAGTTCTTGTCTTTTTAATTTACTATGTATTTTCCAGGTAAGTATTTTGTCTACGTAGAGTCCGAGGTACAGTATATAGTCATATGAAGGCTCTGGGTTATTGTCAATTGATAATGGTGGACATGAAGTTTTCCTTAGAGAGAAAGACATATTTGTGGATTTGTTACAATTTATTTTAATTTTTCAAACCAGTTTTGAGGATCATAGGGGTGGTTTTGAAGGTTAATGCGATAATAGGATTTTTGTGGAAAGAAAGAATTGCAGTGTTGTCTGCGAAGCAATAGACGGTGGTGCTCACAAATGTTAGAGGTGTTTAGCGAATGAAAAATTGGACTTAAGACGCTAACTAATGGTACGCCAATGTGCTGAGGTAAGAAGGAGCAGTCAGAAGAGTAAAATATACATTTTAGAATAAAAAATCAACTAGAATCTCAATCTAGGAGATTCAAATATTGTTCAATTGAAAAAAAATATATATGGTGAATATCACATTGAACATGGTCGTAACTTTTTATTAATGTGAAATTTTCAAGTAAAAAAAAAATACATTTTTTTGTGATATTCTAAGTTCTTAATGTATATCCATAAATTAATATAAAAACCTGTTGCGAGAATAAATTGACAAGTGGTACACCAGGGTAGATTTATAATCTTGTTTCACTGTTTGTAGATTTTTTTTTAATCCAATAAGATAATCAGTTTAGAAATTAATTAAGGAAGGTAAATAATTAGATTGGGTAAATATAATTTTAACTCAGCTCTTTTTAATTAATCTGCTTAGCTAATTATTAAGGGGATATAAACCTTTTTGGACTTCCACTCAAACATGTGAGGATATTCCGTTAAATGTAAACGTATATTTTACCTTACAATATCTAATATCGGCAGGTGAAATTATCAATATCTTAATTCTTAAATATTTAAAATTTTTTTTTCCATCTTTTTGTCTCCTATCAAAGTATTATCAAGGCTCCAATATTCATTCCATCAAGCCGAAACGTCGATTATCAAACGAATGTTGGGTCATTCTTTTATTATTTGACCGCTTGATGTCCTGGGTACATATTTTTCACAGGGGGAGGGGGAGGAGTTTAGGGGGTTTTTCACATGATTATTCGGGGTAAAAAAAATACGGTATTACATTTTTTCAAAGGAATAGTAATATTATTATGGAAACGAGTGTTACTACTGTTCATGAAATATTTATTGTCATCTTTTTTATTTGTAACAACTAAAATTGATTACAATAGTTTCATTATTATGAGTATTTAGAAAACTAGAGGAGGATTTTATTTTGTTTCCAATAGGAATTCTCAACTGCCGAAAAAAAACCAATGCCAAATAGAAAAAATAGAAAATCATAATTGAAAAAAAAATTCTGACATCGACTTGAAATATTCTTATGAGAAGGAGTTAGTCGGGGGTGCGGTCAAATAAATACTAAATTAAAATATAGTAATTATTTTATTTTAATTTTGCCGACGTTTCGACCCACTTTACAGTTCGTCTTCAGGGCTACAAAAGATACAAAACATGTTGAGAATAAAAATTAAATATAAGTAGATATAAAATAAGAAGAAGTTGTCAGATACAGAAATAAAAGATGATATCAGAGATATAGTGGGTGACAATGAAGTTAAATATTAAGTATTATATATGTAGAAGATACAAATAAATGGAAAATAAGTATGAATAAAAATAATAAAAATAAAGGAGAATATAGCATGTAAGTTAAAAGTAAACAGATTGCGATAAAAGATAAGGAATAAGTGAATAACAAGCTAATAGAGATTACATTAGATAACTGTGGGTTAACAGATATAGAAAATGAATGTTAACGAATAAATAGATTGAAAATTGAATAAGTAATATATCTCTCTATATCTCTGATATCATCTTTTATTTCTGTATCTGACAACTTCTTCTTATTTTATATCTACTTATATTTAATTTTTAGAAAATATATTTATTCAATACTTGTATTTATATTCAAAATATAAATATATTTTAAAACAAATACAATTGTATTATAAAATATAATGATTAATGCAATACATGAAAAGAAACAATAATTTTTTTTTGTAGAAAAATACATCAGGAGCCATCAAGGCCTATTGTACGCATATATATATATATATATATATATATATATATATATATATATATTATATATATATATATATATATATATATATAAATTACCTTTGCGAAAATCGTAGTACTACGATTTATCTCGATTAGCATACTTTCGTCAAGATCCCTCGCCTTTAATGTGTTAACATTGTAACAACCTCAAAATATTTTCATATATTCAGAAAGATAAATTAATAATAACACCATAGCTCAAGAGCATAATAACCAAATTATTGATCGCCTAAGACAATTCGTAGACTAAATATTTATATTTTGAACTTCTTTTTGTTTATCCTAAATATCTCATTTTTAAAGCGACATAGATACAAAATGATTGATTATATTTAATCTTAATCAGCTTAAATTTAATAACTTTTTTGTATCTAACACGATTTTTTAACCCAACAGGAAACGGGCGTCAATTCCAGTGTCGCTTTTCCGTCGATTAAGTATATTTTCTGATTAACTATTTCAAATATTTTAAAGAGTAATAAGTGTTTTAAATATTTGCCATAATTTGCCATAATAATTTGCCAAGACAAATTATTTTTTCATGTTTTACAGTTCAATAGAAGCATTGTATGATGATACCGAAGGCTCAATATGGATAGGCAATGATTAACGAACAGTTTTGAAACAAAGAGAGGACTAAAACAGGGATGTATTATAAGTCCATTTTTGTTTTCCTGCTATATCAATGATTTAGAAAATTGTTTGGGAAGGGATGGGGGATGGAATATCTAATTATAACAAAAGAATTAAAATGTTAGCACATGCAGATGATACCGTAATTTTGGTCACAAGCCCTACAGTACTTCAAGAGATGATATATAATTTGGAAATATATTATAGGACCTAGAATTTAAATATAAATTTAAATAAATCTAAAATTATGATAGTTAGAAAAGGAGGAAAACTGGCGAAAAATGGAAATTTAATAAACAAACTATTCAGATAGTAAACTGTTATAAGTACGTAGGGATATCATTGACGCATTTATACTTTTGGGTCACATTATCTTACGATTCAAGTGGAATGAAAATGGTTGTTCATGAGTTTTTAATACCTAATTAAATAGACAAAATTTGCTGATCCCTATAAACGCTACAAACCCGAAAATCTTTCTTATTACGTTACGTTATTTACGAAGCTTCAGGTGGATGTCAATAATTTGATAAAAAGGGGTCTGTACCACGGACTATAACAAACACTTTCGTAATTCACACTCAATCCTTCTCCTAAATTGAGTAACCTTTTTAGTCCCTGCCTCCATGGCTATCTGCTTTAAATGTTTACTCCCAGCCTTATCTCCAAATTGAAGGGCACTAACACTTGAACGTACTAGCGCTTCCTGGTCACCAGAATGGGAGCCTAATGCCTGAGGATGGCACAGCCGAAAACTATTTCAATAGTTGAGCTGGGGGTGAATAGAGGGCAGTAGCGTGGAGAGTGGTCGCTACGAAGACAAGTGGTTGTCCATGTGTCAGCTGCCGTAGTCAGCTCAAATACCTTCTATTGATTCGTCCGATTGTAAGCCGCGATTGCTTCGTCCACCTCGCCCTGCGGTTCAAATCTATCTTTTTCTTCTGTGTCTTTTGTAATTATATATCATGTGTCTCTTATTGAATGCAAAATCACTGTTGAATCCGGTTTGTGACTCATTGAATCGTTTTCGCATTGTTGTTTTTTTTTTTAATTTGATTGAATATCAGAAATTCTTATTTAAATGTAAGAACAAAACAATTTTTTATTGGTAAGGTATTTCTTATTACATTTGACCATTTAGTATTTTTAGATTTAGCAATATTAGTTTGAAACAATCAACTTTTTGAAGAAATGTTGATCTGAAATATGAGTAATGATTTTTTTAATAACGAACTTGAGCATAACTGGTCAGTTTTTTTAATATTTTGAAATTGAATTTTGCTTTAAAAGGCTGTATGGAATTTTGGTTCTTTGTACTCATCTACGTGCTTAGAAAAGCACTCTGGAAGTTTTGCGCTTTAGACCACACGACAAAAATAAAAACATCAACAACAAGCGTGATTAATTATATGAAATAGAAAATTATAAATAATAGCTCATTGCAAAGAAGATGAAATGCTGAACGTTTCCCTCGCTTACAGTACACAGATCCGATCTTTAGTATCTGAAATATTTTAATCCATATCTTCAACTGACCTTATCATTTGGTTTTCAACACTATTTTCTCTAATTAGTCGACTCTAGCCGACTTTACCTGACCGTTAATGTCGAACGAAATCTGACGTATCAATCTAATTCATTCTCGACAAAAAAATGCAAAACGCCCTTAAAGAAGTTTTCACTTCAATAATAAATAAATATGAACTATAACTTATCTGTATATTCGAAAGATATGTTGACTATGAGTGAAATGAGTTTAAGAAAACTAAGAATATTTCATAATGATGTAGAGATGGTTGACCGTTGATATAATATGAGAAGGAGTTAGTCGGGAGGGGGAGAGGCGGTCAAATAAATACTAAATTAAAATATAGTAATTATTTTATTTTAATTTTGCCGACGTTTCGACCCACTTTGCAGGGTGTCTTCAGGGCTACAAAAGATACAAAATAAATAATTTTTATAAATATAGTCTTTTAATGCTAGTCTCTACAAATCCCTACAGCCTCTCTAGTCTCTACGAGTCTCTACAACGGACTATTTTGTTTTTTACAAATGCTTGATGTAGTAATGTACAATCTTCTATTATATGCTCTATGGTGTGCGGGGACAGGCAGGTATCGCAATACGGTTGGCCCTCTTTTGTAATTAAATGGACATGAGTCATGTTAGTATGACCAATCCTCATGATTGTCATAAACACATCTTCTCTTCTGCTTCCTCTTGCAGTACTTACCCACTGTTTTGTATTTTTTTCAAAACATTTTTAAGTTTTTCAGTAGCTGGGGACTACCAAGTTTTTCGTACCTTGTCTTTTAGCAATGTTTTTACACCACTCGGCTTGTCTATCTGAAGAGATGGGATATTCATATGAGCAGCTTCTTTAGCAGCTTTATCAGCTGCCTCATTTCCTGGTACCCCGGAGTGTCCTGGAGTCCAGAAAAAAATTATACTTTTATTAAAGTTTTTTATAATTTCAATGTATTGGTTAATTCTGTTTATTGTAGGTCCGGTTTTATTAAAGTTTGCTATACTCTGAAGGTCACAGATTGAATCAGAACATATTACTATTTTTGAGCTTTCTATATTTATTGATAAATTGATAAATAACCTGCAATTCTGCTGCAAATATTGTTGAGTTTGAGGGTAATTTATACTTATTGGGTATCCCATTTATAATTACTCTAAAACTTACATTATCATTCTGTTTGGGTACATCAATGTATATTATTTCATGATTTGAGTATTTTTGAATTTCTTTTAGGAATTTAAGTTAATTGGAACCTGAGTCTTTGTGCTTAAAAGTGAGGTCTATTTTAACTGGTTGGTATTTCCAGGGTGGTGATTTAAAATAGGGTTAGATTGGCCATTAGGCATGCTGTATATTTCTCCAATGACTTCTCTTTGCCTTATACCTAATGGTGCACTTCTTTTAAGATTCAGTTAATCGAATTTCAATGGTTTTTGGTTTTATTTCAACGGAACATTGCAGCGAACCCACAAGGCTTTCAAGTGCGGAAACTTAGATTTTTTATAGTCACGGTATACCTAACAATATAAAAAATAAATTTGAATTCCTCGATCTTTTGCAAGTTAGATTCTTTTGCCTGTGCTAATTTGACTAGGCTAATAGATAACTTTGTTGTGAGTGATTTCTGAGTGAAAACTCAATTTTCCCTAATTTGTTTGTTATAAACTTTTCAAAACAAGGCCACAATTAGTATGTTTTAAATAAATATCATAACTGACGGTAGAAATATGATGGAGTCGATGTATCTTCTTGACCGCCTCCTCCCGTCATAGTTCTCGAAAGCAATTTTTTTCTCTCGAATAACTTCTCTAAGAAACTCTTCCAAAATTCGACCAAAATCTTCTCTAAAGAACTCCCTTAAGCGACTCCCTCGTTCCTTCTAAAAATGTTTTCATCTATTTTTTTTTCAATACTACTCTTATTAATCAATTATTTGTTCCATGGCGGGACTGTAAATTCCAATTCCATTCAAGAATTAAATCTATCACTTAAAAAACAAAAAAAAACATGGTTACCGATAACTGGGGACTTAACCCAATATAGATATTTTCGATATCTGGAGGTTAATAGGGATTCGTCTATAATTTTTATATATATATACCAATATATTAAAATTTATTAATATTAAATGATATCGATTTCTCCAGACGTGACTTATAGTCCAACATATGCGAGAGTATCACAAGGGACAGATATTGCAAATTCGAATCAGAGTCTAAATGATGTTAATATGTTTAGTCAAATTAGTATGTTTATCCAATGCCGGTGTGGATGGGGTGAGTTGGCCAAATAGCTGTTCGGACCTTTCAGCGAGATAATCATTTACTGTCACAGGTTGCTATACCAATCCCTGAATTAGTGACCGTAATCGACTGCTTTATGTTCGACAGTTCAAATTCTTCAGTCTTCGTCTTAAGATCGTTAGAATCCCATGGAAGTTACATGTTATCCAACTATTTATTGTCCAACTTAATGTATACTATATCATTAAAAAACAGGTTATATATATATATATATATATATATATATATATATATATATATATATATATATATATATATATATATATATTTTAAAATGTAAAAATATGGGTTATGAAAACCATCAGTACTTGCTGAACCTTATGAAGAAGAGGTATGTGGTAATATTTCAATTAAAAAAATAAAAAAAGCAATTTTATTATCAATTTCTAGTTATTATATGGTTTCTGAACTCTTTTCGATGCTTGGCGGCTCTGGTTCGAATTCAGTCTGAGTGGGTTAAAATTTAATTTTGGCGGTCCACGGAACGTATCCCGATCTTTCCAATCTGATCAAAACGAGTTTGGTTGAACAAGGGTATTAAAAAATTTAGATTAAATAAACTGTTATCTTCCTGTTGTTTTTCTAACTGCCGCCAATCCTATTTTCCAACTCTACTACATCCCGATGTACTCCATAGGTCAGGATATATATAATCAATATGTAATTCAAGTTCAGAATTTATAACTTGTACTTTTGATCCTCATTTGACTTCAGTAAATTATATTGATGACAAAGGCTCATTGAAGATGTTCAGATGGGTAATTAAAATTAGAGCTGATGTTTTGAACTTAAATTATAAACACTTCAAACAAACAAATAATGTAGCATATGTAATACAGAAGAAGCAGATCTCTATCACTTCCTGGCTGCTTGTCCGATACTCTCTGAATTCAGAACTAAATGGTTAAAATCTAGAAATTTATCTCGGCATCAAGTAATAGATTTATTAAATGGAAACAATTGGATAGCATTGGTAAATTACTGCAAGTCTACTTTCTTCTATAGAATAATGCTCACCAGAGAATTTAACAATTCATAAATTGGAGAATTTCGGTACCACTGTTTTTGTAATTAAAATATTTATATAACTTTTACATTGTAAATATAATTAAATTAAGGAGATGGTCCGGGGTGGCGGTCATAAACAGGCTAAATAGTGACAAAACTATTGTATTAAAAGCCGACATTTCGACCCGACTTTGCTGGTCTTCTTCAGGGCTAGAACGGACAAGATACAAAAAGATAGAGAATTGTGGAAGTTACATAATATTTAGACAAAAAATTATAACCAATGTGAATAAGCTTATTAAAATTATAAACAGTAAGTACATTAAAATATAAACAGAGTAAGCTAAGTAACAAGATCCTAAACTAAAGTAAATAGATGGTAACAATTGTTGTAGTTTAAATCGGCTTTTAATAAAATAGTTTTGTCACTATTTAGTCTATTTATGACCGCCACTCCGAATCATCTCCTTCCTTTAAATATAACGTTCAACTATTAAATATTCAATGTAAATATAATTGTTCTTATTTTCTTATTGATTAGTTGTACATAAATATATTGAAATATAATTTTGTTATAAAACACAGACTCCTCTGACGGTGAACAGACCATGTAGCACGTATAATTTTCGGTTTTCTGTGGGGAACAGCAAAATTTTCTAATATCAAGCGCATTCAATACTTCCAGTCAAAAGTCCTTCGAACAATAGTCGATGCTCCTTTCTATGAAACCAACAAAACCCTACATCATGACCTCAACATCCCATTTGTCCTATACCTTATCCCAGAAAAATTCTCCAAGTTTCACCAGAACCTTACGTACCACCCAAATCCTCTTGCACAATCCCTATCAAGCACCTCCCATCCCTATAACCCTCCAAGAAGGTTGAAACGGCAGTGGCCTCGCGACCTTTTGTAGATTGTATAAATTGGAGTTCTGGCAATGGCCAGATTCTTCACTCAAGACATGAGTGTATGTGGCTAAAAAGTGCTCTCGACCAATCTCCGCTGGCTTTAGTACCAGTGACGCGGTTGGGAGAGTAGCGCAGGGTTCTCCTGGAGTTCCCTCGCCTGATTATATATAGGTATGCATGTGTTTTTTTTTCTCTTAGTTTTAATTTTCTTATTTTTTAGGTTACTTTATTTTATTATATATTGTATATACTTTTGATTATTATTTTGTTCTATTTATTATTTTTTTTTTTGGTACATATAGTGTGATTGTCATCCTACCTCACTATAACCAATGTCCAAGAGACAGATTGTTATAATACTCAATAAAGAAATTTAAAAAAAAAAAAAAAAAATCGGTTTTAAATCCAAAAATATTATTTTGTATTGTTTTATAATTGATATTATGTAAATTTGATAAATAAAAGGACTTCTTCTTCTTCATAGGTCAAGATATGCATCACCGATAAGTTTACTCCTATAGGAAAAATTATGAGGGAGTGTACGCGTTGTCATTAAGTGTCCATGTGTTAGCTTTGAACATCCGATTCGAAGTATTGTTAGGATAACACATTCACTTTTTTTCAACTTGAAGCCCGCTCGATTTGGAATACAGAGGACTCGACCATTCCCAACTTATTACCTTTTAAAACATGGCAAATTCTCTGAGGTAGTTACCGGTCTCAGGCTTGATAAAAGCTGAGGGATTCTCTTTGGAATCTGAGGATACAATTAAACACTGTCTCAGGGAGTAGCCTTGGCCAGAACAACAGGACAGGCATAGAGATAGTATAGAGAACTTCATGTGTATAAGTCCACAAAGTGGCAGTCTCATTATAATAACTTAAGAGCTACATAGAAGGAAACATCCCTCGACCATCTTCATTAATAAATTGGTGATGCTTTAGTGATCCAATTATTTTAAGAGACTTGAAAGGAAGAGTTGGTTAGGATAAGAAAAGTTGGCGTAGGGTTCTAGGTACCCATGGTGAAATTAACTTCATGGATGATAATGATTGCAAGATCCTTAGTCTGTGCACAACGAACAACCTGGTTATTGGTAATAAAATGTCTCTTCATCGAGATGTCACATGTTTAAGTACCTAATAGTAATTTTACTAGTTAAGACCCAGTGCTAATTTTCTATTTTACAAAGGCTTTCAATAAAATTAAACAGGACCTCCGTAAGGCTCTCGAAGATGGAGATATTAACGAAGGGTTAACTCAGTAATGAGTCTTTAAAGAATATCTGAAACACAGAGAGGAGAATTCAATTGATATTCCAAAGAGTTTAGAACTGATCTCGGGATAAGGTAAGGTTGTAGCTTAATCTATCTTCTTTTCATTTTGGTTTAGGACCCGTATTACCTAGGGCTCCTTCTTGACAAATGCCTTACCTGGAATCTTCATACTAGACTTAAAAGACAAGAAACTGCCAATAGATTCCGACAACTACAACACTTACTTGACAAACGCTCTATACTTCAAATATTCTACAAAAACTCATTTACACTACCATCATCAGGCCCATTTGGACATTTGGGTATTCAGCTTTGGGGTTCTACAAAAACATCAAATTCTTCTCGTATCCAATCCTTACAATCCAAAATCCTCCGTAAAATCCTAAATGCTCCTTATTACGTAACAAATAAAATTATCCTTAAAGACCTCAACATTCCTCTTGTGGAAGACTTGGCCCGAACTAGATGTACCTCTTTTCATTGGTCCTTAGTTTCTAACCTCATCTAAAATAATTCCTGACAACCCTCCGAGGCGTCTGAAAAGAAGATGGGCAAGGGACCTCCTAAATTAATTTATCTTTGAAGTGTTACCAATTGGTTTGCTTCTTCACAAGCACCTTCATGTAATATATTCCTATAGCAAATTTACTGGTTGTATATATGTTTACAGTAGTAAATTTCAATAAAATAAAATAAAAAAAATTAAAAAAAAAAAGGTTTTGGATCCCGCTTTCTCTCACGCCAAGCTCCAGATGAGGAGTTTCCACTTGGAATCATTCGATAATATATTGGAAATAGATACTTCCCATCAATTACTTATTCTCTAATGGCTTTCGCCGATGATATAGAAATCCTTGCCAATAAAGAGAAGGACCTGATCTTTGACATTACAATTATCTAAGCAGAATCAGAATAAATTTACGTAGATATCAACATAGATGATGAGGCTTGGTAGGATGACTAGATGAGAAATAGAAATAATTAGATTTAAAGAAGGATCCATAGAACTGGTTAAAAGTTTTAAGTGTCTAAGAGTAATTTGAATGAGAACGGAACCATCTATTATGAAATAAAAGAAATAGTGAGTTGGGTCGGAAGATGTTCTTTACTGTAAATAGAAACCTTTTAAACAAAAGTGGCCTCATAAGACACATAATCGAAGGTTTACAAATAGACGTTACTCCCTACGCTTACTTACTTCTCCGACTAATTGTCAGTAACCAGAACGAATAAAAGCAAAATACTAGCAGCTGAAATAGCATTCTTTAGAAAGTTAGAAGGAATAACCAGAAGAGACTGAATCCTAAATACAATCATTAGGTCGGGGTGAAACCATCAGAACAAATTGTTGTAAAATACTGCCTAATGAGGTTTAGGCATGTTTAAAGAGTAGGAATCTATCGTCTTCTCCGGATGAATGACATGCGAGACAAAGTTTGATGAAAGAAGATCCAGAGGAAGACCTCAACACCACTTGCTGATCCAGGATTTAATTTTGGGGGAGGCTTCAGCCCGGAAGCTTTTTTTTTTTCATAAAAATAACGATAATTACTTTGGAAAAAAAGAAAGAAACTAATTAATTATATGA
Source organism: Nezara viridula (assembly GCA_928085145.1). Taxonomy (NCBI): domain Eukaryota; kingdom Metazoa; phylum Arthropoda; class Insecta; order Hemiptera; family Pentatomidae; genus Nezara; species Nezara viridula. Next base: position 108,400,042 of record OV725079.1, on the reverse strand, counting down.
AATGGTGTTTAAGTGATTCTTGAAGTCCTTTTAAATGTAATTACACGAACAATAATAATTTGAGAGATAATTTTTAAAATAAAACATGGTTACATTTTACCATGTTGCGGAGTGGGACTTCAGACTCAAAGCCCCTCCCCCGTAGATTCGCCCGTGGTGTGGACCCCATTTTATCAAATTATTAACATCTTCCTGAAACTTCGTAAATGGGTCCATCTCATCGCAACGTACAAATTTTTTATTTACTAAAATTCTCAGAATTGGGGGGTTTTCTATACCGAGATTGGCAAACTTTTTGTATATTTGATTAATTATTAAAAACTCATGAATACTCATTTTCTTTCCACTTGAATCGTAAGATAATATATTATCACAAAATCGAAAAAAAAAAGGTGGTCTACAAAAATATTGAGGCGTCTGGACTGTATGACCTAAAACATGGTTATATTTTACCATTGAGGGGGGATTCAGCCCCAAAGTCTCCCCTCCCCGTAGATCCGCCCGTTCTCGACACACCTGCAAAGAAGTATGGGAATGCTTAGCCTCTTTGCTAATATACCAACCTCTCTTCAGGTTTGGTAGGAAACAAGAGAGAACTGGTGGAGGATCGTGGAGGTTGTTCCAAAATGTACAAAGAGACACCTCATGTGAGGAATGACTATGATGATGATGAATATCGATGACTTCTTCAGATCGATGAAAAGAACCAGAAAGAGTTCCTCGATTTGCTCCTTTTTAGGACTACGTAGCTTCAAAAAAACTGGTATTATATGCAGTAAACTCAACGATAAACTGAGTAACATAAATGTAAAACTGTAAAAATTATGATTATGGAAGAAATCCAATTCATGTAGTATTGATATTAAATTTCTGATTGGATTTATAATTTCATTCAGGCTATAATATGGATCTGAAATATTGAAATACAGTTATTGGGCAGAATAATTTCACTCAGGTCGGCACCTACTACCTCAATTAAACAGATTTTTTTTTTTTGTAGAATTGATTAAAAATATTCAAATTTTATGACATCAGAAAACAAAACAAAAACTAAATCAGTGAATAAAGTTGCCATAAAATGCTGCGAATGCAGATTAAAGCGGCAAATGTATTGGATGAATTAAAATTCAAATTGTTAATTCTGTTGGTCGCCTCCCGACGGGGGCTATGGAAAATTAACTTTTTTTTTTGTCCTTTCTGTTCCAATTTTACAGCCGCCAGGACCTAACTCTTTTTTATTTATTTATTATTCGCTATTTGATTTATATTAGTTTCGCCTATTTCATGCCTTTACTAATGGCTTCCGTATTCCAGCGGTACAGAAACAGAAAAAAAAAATTAAAAAAAAAAAAAAGGCAGCATAAGCAACGCTGTCCCTACCTGGATTTCCATTCATTAGTTTTACAGGGAGATTAATTTCCCAGTTCTCATTTCAACCCGCCACGGAATATCAGGTTGCGGAATATTTATAGCAAGCTGCCTGGAATTTTCCAACGTATAATGAGCATTTTTCCTTCACATTTACCAATTGTTTTGTTTTAAGGTTACTAATTATTGTATTTTAGAACCATTGTATGGTTCAATAAAATTACAAGACAAAGCTTCTCTACCTTCAGTAGTTAGGAAGCAAACTGAACATACTGAAGAAATAATAATGATACTAATAATGGAAATTGAAAAACAACAGCTCAGAAAAGTGAAATTGAAATAGCTTATCAGAAAATAAAATAAAAAAGAATTGTGCCTTGCAATTGTAGTTTATGGCTGTTTTTTTTCATTCTTATTATGTCAATCAAAATACATAATAAACTTATAATTATTTATTTGTGGTGTAAATTGTTAACATTGAATTTTGACTATAGAATAGAAATATCATTAGAGGACTTTTTTCACCTCGTTTATTGATTTCCATGCGTTATTTATTAAATGTTTGAATGTTTTCGAGATATATTCATGGTTTATACTGTCAATAGGTATTGTAATTGCATGTTTTGTAGTTTTAAGTAATAGAAAATTTCAGAGCTTTACTTTCAGAATATGTATACAAACATACTTTTATGCTATAACTTTCCACTCAAAATTATTACGAATTATTATTACAAAAGCATCTTGGTACGTAACCAACAAAAATTGGAATTCGGACCTCCACTTGCCAACAGTTGAACAAACACATACTGATACCTTACCAACGATTTTATACAAATTTAAAGAAATATACATGCCTTAAATAAGAGACATGCCTACAGCTGAAGCACCCCACAGCTGAAGCTGAAGATATGAGTAAGGGACTAAAAAGGCTCTGGATGTGAGATCTTCGCTCTTAAACAACCAAAGTAACTGAATCAAGCCAGGACGGATACTGTCCTTCCCTATGAAAGGCATGTCATTATTTCAGTAATAGTCGGCTCATTTGCTGACTCTCAAGAAACAACAGTTGGCAGAATCAAATTAATGTTTATTTTGAGAAAAAGAATTATGTTTAAAATAATAAAATTAAATAAGCGATCCTTTAAAAAAAAAAGGGTATTGTCATCAAGACGACCATTTTTTGTAAAAATGAAAAGTGCATTTTCATATTTATATTAATACAATAGATTTTTCGCAAAAGAAAAAAAATTAAAGGTTTGTAATAATTTATTATATTTATTTTTTTGTTGAAACAGGTACGTTGAGATGACCAAATGTCTATATTCTATTATGGAGAAATGTATATATTTTTTTCTTTTTTTTCTGGGAAACTGTATAACATTCTTTATTTTTGGCAATGACAACTTCCAGGTATACAAACAATTATTGATCATTTGTTGATTTACATGTCAAGTTGACGTTTCGGGAAAATTACTCGTAACTTAAATTACATACTTTTATGGCGATTTATGACTAGAAAAGAGGTAATTAAAAAAGAATGCATGTTACAATACATGTCAAAGCAGTGTTATATTGTTATAATTACCTGAATCCCGATTTAATTTGTAATTTCTAAGTACGTGTTTTCGTTAAACTGTTGTTACATGAATGTTTTTATATAAAGTAATGATTCTACCATACGGTTACATACCTAAATTTAAATATAGAAGGGAAAATAAAAATAAGTCAAGAGGAAACTGATAAAAAATATTTAGTTCCCTACTAATTTTGTATTTTACCATCCCCGATGATTTCTAGAAGACTGATGATTTCGTATGAATCCGCTATATTAAGGTTTAACCAGCAAACATAGTGGTCACAGTACCCAATGCAAGATTGCGCTATACTTCCAGTTCCGGGTACTCATGTTTTGCTGAATTTTTAAAAGAAAATTTAAATATTGCAGGAGTGGTCGATACCTTGAGAGTGCTCCGTGCTATACTTTCTTTCATCACGCACTAGTAAAAATTTATTAGTCCCGGATAACTAAATATAGGCTCTAGGAAAGAACCGTACGGGTTTGGAAATTTTTAAAACCTTACGAAATATATCGAATAACTTACACGTAGCAATGGATTGAATAAGACAATGAACTGATAAAACGATAATAAATATTGATAATTGTGAAATCATTTTATTAATAAATAATCTTCAAACCGGTATAAAGTCGAATTAGGCAAACATATTACCTCATCAAAAAAGTTTATAAAATATTGTGAATTATAGGAAAAACGAAAATGGAAGGAAAGATAATGTAAATTTCGCGGAAGTGATGAAATATTCGCGTCTAATAAACTTCATAATAACAACAGCAAACTACCATGCGAATAAACATACCGACTGGAACCAAGTGAACAAACAGTAAAATCTATAGGTTTTAACTGAATAAAAGCTCTCGAAGCAAAAATAAAATATAAGTTTGTAAAATATAGTTGTTTTATAAAATATGCTGTATGCTTATACAGTGCAACAGAGAGAAATTTTGTAAATATATGATTGATATATACTTTAGAATATATCTATATTTGCATAATAAAATCTATACCTTGTATAAATCAAAACTGTTGTCTGTTTCGTGATTATTATTAATTGTGGAGGAGGTATTAGTCTAATTTATTTTGTTCATTATTTTTATTAAATTAAAAAAATAAATAAAATAACTCTATTTCATCTTATAATTAATTGAAGTATGCATTATCTTTAAAAAAAAATGAATCTTTACTATATAAACAAATCACTAAGAAAAGCTATCTAAAACTGCATAATGTAAAAATATTTTGTATTTTTATTAACAAATTGACTTGTTAAAATCATTTTTAAGTTTAATAAAATATAAGTTATTTATTTTAGATGAAAAAATGTATGTTTTTTTTACAGAAACAACAGCAGATTTAAATTTTTCAGAAATTCTGATCATACAATAAAGAAAGGGCTAGATCGAAAACGGCAAGGATCTTGAAAGGAGGGATTTACGAAGAAATTTAACTTAAGAAGATTTAGGCCGGATACGGAATAAACTCCAATTTCAACATTTTTTATTATTAATTTTAAGGATATTTCCAGTTTGAAAAAGGGTACCTTTATTCATAGTTCTATATTTCAACACTGCAACCACCTACTATTGAATCGATTTACTCACTCCTTATACAGATATTAAAATTTTCCAACTTGAAATACCATTAAAATTACTTTACCAAAAAATGTTGAAATTGGAGTTATTGGAGAGTCAATCTGTCAACCGAAATGCTCATGTATTTTTTTTAGATTTTTTATCTTCTAGAATTCTACTATATGTTTTATGAGTTTTTTTTTTTTTCAAATTATGAAAATATTTCATATTTGGTTTCTGAAATAATCGATCCAAATATGTTATAGAACATATCCTTATTAATTATATGAATGATATAATTTCATTTTTAGCTCTTATTAAAATAACTATTAATCAATTACAGCTACATGGTATAGCAGTTAGAATCCTCGCGAACCAATTACTTTCAAAAGTAGACTACAGTTCAAACTATGTCAAACAGCTAGTTTCTTTTTTTTTATTTTCAACTAGTGACATTAAAATCCATTTGGAACCTAGATATCTCTGTCTTATGTGATTTCTGAATGAAAACTCAATTTCCTCAAATATGTTAGTTAGAATCTTTTCAAATCAAGGCCATGTAATGTCTCTCAAAATAGTCATTAACTAAATAACTTTTAATTTTATTTATTGATAAACAACTAAACATCGGACATTTAGAGTGAAATGGTAAAAATGAAAGTCGGTATGATTGGCATATCTTTTAAGAGCATATTATCTCTATAACTTCGCGAAATGACATCTGTAATTTGAAAGCCAAAAGAATATAAGAATTCTTCTAAAATGGAATTAAATAGAAAAAGCTGGAATTAGGCTAATATTTACATTTATAAAAGATAATTATTTTATTTTATAAGAGTTTATTGAATAATAATACAATCTTATACGTTGAATAGAGACAGTATTAGGGTTGCAAGTAATCATTCCTAAAATATGTACTTACAAAAGATAAAAAATTGAAATGATTAAATGAAAGAAATAACATTATATTCTGGGATTAGGTCAAGAACAGATGAAATATTTAAATAATTTTTGTCGGTAACATAAAAGGAAGTGTCGACTATTGTATGAATAACTTTAGACTGGAAGGATTAAATGATTTTGACGTTAAAAAAATTTCTGTCCCCACAGTTCTAATCCGTAGGTCCTTTTTTCAGGATTTTTGATAAGTTGAAATTTTTTATTCAATAGTCTACGTAATTCATCATATGTTCGGTTAAGCTGTTGTCTTTTAAGATTGGTATACTAAATAGAAAAAAAAACATTGATAAAAAACCTGTGAAAACAATAATAATAATTTTTATTGATTGATGTTATTTTTAACAGATTTTAAAGATTAAGCTACATGCATCATGATTAAAAGTATTTTACAATTAAACTATAGCGGAGACCACTCAATATATTTTGCAGGTGCCTGATGGTAGGGGAACTTTAAGGCCCGGACAGTATGTATGTATGCATTATGAGTTGAGAGCACTTTATCCTCCAAGACATGTATTATTAAGCCCGGTTGAAAGGAAAAGGGGAGGATGATAATCCCCGGGGAAACCTCATTAGAAGAGAGGTTATCTGAGGCACAGCCCGGGCCCAAACTCATTTTATAGTCTATAACCTCCACTTACCTCCTCAGGGGCGCTCTCTTCCCTTAGTAGGTGTAGGACACTTTGGCAAAGGTAGGGGGGAGGATCTTCAGAGGAAGGCGATTCGTGTTCTTATGAAACCAGTTGAGCGGTGTCAGAATGCCTTATGATAAAATATAATGTATTGATATTTCAGCGTGTATTAAAAAAAAAAAAATAATGAGTGACTACTATCAGACTTATAATAATCAGAGTTATAATAATATTCATAAATTAAAATTTATAGGCAATCAAAGTTATTATTATTAACAATGTTCTAAAGTCCTTCGAACAATAGTCGATGCTCCTTTCTATGTAATCAACAAAACCATCATTAGAATCATGACCAACATCATGACCAACATCATGACCTCAACTTCCCATTTGTCCTAGAGCTTATTCCAAAAAAATTCTCCGAATTTCACCAGAACCTTACGTATCATCCAAATCCTCTTGCACAATCGCTATCAAGCATAGTGTGGCCCAAAATCGGTCTTGGTCTTGCAAAGTGCTATCTAATTGTTGCAAGACCAAGACCAGGACTGATAAAAAAAAAAAATCGATTTTTTAAATAAAAATTATGGCAAAATAGTTAATAATTCTTGACAATTTTAGTTACTATATGTTAATAATTGGTATAACCAATATACCTTGCATTTAACTCCTCTAATTTTTCATTCGGGCTTAGTTAGGTTTCTCTTATCTAAAAAATTACAGTAATATCTCTATAGTAATAAGTAACTGCAAGACTGTTGCGAGAGTCTTGCGCAAGACCAAGACCATGACCAAGACGGAGTTTGCAAGACCAATACTCGTCTCGGTCTCGCATTTGGGCAACACTAATCAAGCACCACCCAACCCTATAATCTTCCAAGAAGGTTGAAACGATAGTGGCCTTTTGTAGATTGTATCTATTGGAGTTCTGGCAATGGCCAGATTCTCCACTCAAGACATGAGTATATGTGGCTCAAGTGCTCCCGATCAATCTCCGCTGGTTTTAGTACCAGTGACGCGGTTGAGAGAGTAGCGAAGGGTTCTCCTGGAGTTCTCTCGCCTGATTGTAAATAGTGTATATAGATATGCATGCGTTTTTTGCTAAGTTTTAATTCTCTTATTTTCAGGTTATTTTATTTTATTTATTGTACATACATTTTGATTATTATTTATTGTTATTTTGCTTCTATTTATTTTATATTTTTTGTACATATAGTGTGAATGTTATCCTACCTCACTATAACTGTCCATGTCAATGTCCATGTGACAGATTGTTGCAATACTCAATAAATAAATTTAAAAAAAAATGTTCTATAGAATTTATAGTACAAGATTTAACTATAAAAAAATACAAAAGATTTGACTTCATGGAAACCCTTCTCCTGGAAAAATAAAGAGGAGTTGGCAGTATTACGATTCGCGATTACTCATCATATACGACAGTTATGAAATGGCAACAATTAATTCCAATATATTTCTTTCGTACAGGAAATCGAGTCATCATGTTAAAATTTTTAGATTTCCTGGTCGTTCAACACGTTACTATATTCATGAGAAAGTACGACTTAGAGAATTAGAGCAAGCGATAGCTTGGTTTGTTACGGAGGGGTTTCCTTGGTTAAAGGACGATATTAAAGAAAACTAAAACTGTGTTCTGTCTTCTCGTAACCCTTCAACTCCTTTTCAAATCGTAAAACCTTTCCTCAAAACACAAGAGCTGTATCCAATCAATCTATCTTCTCAAAGTGTAAGGAGAGGTCCAACGAAACATAATTTGGAACGCCAAATGTGATTACCAAGGCGGTCTGCGTTGGGGTATGAGTTGGAGTAGAGAGTTGTCCTATGATCTGATCCAGACTTTTTTAATGGTAATCTGACACTTCATAGTGGTATCAGTGTGGAGTAATAGTATGATGAAGATTGTTTTTAAGGATATAAATCCTGATCACTTACTTTGAGGAGAGAAATGCAAAGTTCTAACGTTTTCCAATAAATAGCTGGAAAAATATGAGGCAACCAAAGGTTTTAGATTGATATTTGTTCGTTAATGAAATCAATATAATGTACCAACGTTATTATATCACTATAATTAACCCATTTATGTGTACAGAATGGTGTGGTAGAGGCTTGTAGGCACCTACGCCGGCACCGCTTTTCTCCCGCTTAAGTGAATTTTCAACGGAGCTGCTTCAAATATTTTAAAAAGTAATCAGTGTTTTAGAAAGAAAAGTATATTCTCCAGATGTTTTATTTCAACACATTTTGCGTTATTGTTGCCCGTTTAGTTACAACCGACGCTTTATTTTCAACTTCAAAATGTTTTTGTTTTTGATGTTTATTATTGCCTAAGCCAATTAGTTTTTTAAATATTTTTTCATGTTTTATTATTCTTTGACTATTCAGCTTTAATAAAAGACCAACCATAAGGAAATTAAGCCAAGTGCTGATTCTCAGTGACCAAAACACTAACTAAAGTCAAAGTCGTCAATCCGTCATCTTTGGACGCCATTTTGGGGTAGTGCATTCACTTTTTTTGTGGGCACATTGGCTTTTTTTTTAATAAATAGTTACAAGAAACACAACGATATTCAATTTATAAGGATGTGGGAGGATGCACGATAGGGGGGTCTGGCCCACCGTGCAGATTGTGATGCAAACAAAAAACCTGTCCCATAAATCACGATTAGTTGTGAAATTATGTTTCTGAGAGAAACAACTCAGGCAATAAATGTTGTTGCATCCTCGCGCTAGAGCGATTTATTCAATTTAATATTTCTAAAGTCGTTTTTAAAATTTTACCAAGTAAGCAATGAAACTTTCAAATGTTGCAGTTTGGAGACTACTCAACAAGAGTCTCGAAATTTATTATTTGATTGTGTTTCATTTGACCATATAATTATCACAAGAAATTGAGTAAAATTCATGAGCCTTTTTAGGGAGATACTGAGGGGTAATTCTTAAATGATTCTTACAATTGATTTTAATTTCAATCGAACTCCTGTTTGTATTTGATAATTTTTCTGATTATGGATTTGAGAAGTGTTTTAATGTAATTATAAAGTGCCTTGTAGACAAGTTAGATACTATATTAGTTGATAATAGATCCCTATTTGGTTGCCTCAATTTCTATTCAGAGATCAATAGTGATTATGAAACTAAAGCAAAACCAATATCTTTTTTTCCTATTACAGTACTGATAACTCAGAATGTTCATAGAGTATCGGTAATGGAGAGGAGTTAACTCAAAATTAAGATATCCAAAGTTAATAGGAGATGAGCCAGTGGGCGATGGGCTACAGAGAATTGGAGAAGAAAACAGGACTCAAGGATCATCCGGGAGAAAAAAAATCCTTTCCAAACAAATCTGAAACGCTATGATGAGCAAGAAGAAATTGGTAGGCTTGCCATCATTGGTGATTTAGGCATTTGGAGTCCTTCTGTAATAACATCATCATTTCATTCAGACTAAAATTAATTATTTTCATATTCATTGTATTTTTTTTATTTATTATTGAAATTTACAACTGTATTAAATGATAAATACAAGTAAATATGAAATAACTTATATTATATGTACAACATGAAGAGAAACTACCCATTGGTAGCGCTGCAATTATTGTATTTTAAAAAAAATTCTAACCAGTAGGGACAGCATTTAATCGACGCCGCGTGGTGCCTCTGGGTAGATGGATTAGTATAAGATCAAATTTTCTATTTAGAATAAAAACAAGAAATAAGGACTTTTAAATTGATATGACTTAACCCATGTTTACAGAAATTAGTTTGTGTTTATAGATACAAAATTGATTCACAGATATTGTATAGCGACTGGATAAAAATGTTTACATTATAATAAGGATAAATTAAAATTGGTTATATGATGTCTAATCTGTCAATTTATATAATTTTAGTGGCTAGAACTAATGCTCACATCACTAGTGGATCCAGGATTTAATTTGGACTTCAGCCCGAAAGATTTTTTTAAAATTTATAACGGTAATTAATTTGAAAAAAAGAAAGAAATTAACAACTTATATGAAATGATGTTTAAGTGATTCTTGAAGTCCTATTAAATGTAATTACACGAACGGTAATACTTTAAGAGATAGATTTTTATATTTTTTTCTATAAAACTTATATTGTACGGTTTTGTGGGGGGGGGGGGGAAGAGCTTCAGCCGGAAAACCCCTCCCTCCCTCGCAGATCTGCATGTGGCTCACATTATTACTTTCTCATACATTTTTGAATAATTGTAAACTTTATAGTAACTTTTGACCGTTATGGAGCAATATCGTAACTATAGAACCTCCTTTAATCATAGCAAGTGGTTATGTTTTTGATTAGTGAGCCAACCCATTTCCGCTAGTTTTTCTCTTCCAGACTAAGCAATTAAAACTATTTCATCTCACACTCACACAATGGATCTTAGGCTATTAGATAAATGAAATTCATCATGACCGGGAAATTATTAGATGTATAATAATTAAAATATGTTTGTACATAAGCTATTTATTAATCTTTAGTGCTTGATAAAAGTAATTTTTACTTATACCTGAATTTTTACACTTTTACGAACACCCCTTGTGTACCTCCTTAAATTTTCTGTATCTTCCTATTTATTGAAGAACTTGGTGTAAAACTTTGAGCGTTATTTATCAACTTTTTGATATTTGTCAACGTTTAACGTTGTTAAGTTTTGGTTCATTACATTCATGCACAACTTCGTGCATTTTGTTTTCGGTAAAAAGTTTTCTTGAATGTAAAAAATCTTAAAGGTACATCTAATCATGCATGTAGAAGACGGGCATAAGCGACCTTTGAAATATTGTGGGCTTCAATTTATAATTGGGAGGGGTTGGGTGATTGAGTTCCAACAGCTTGAAGTAAACGAGTAATTACAATTATTAATAAATTCTTGCTAGTAAAGAGTGACTGAGAAGACAGAGGACCTGAGACAGAAGACCGCATTAAAATATAAGGAAGGATCCAAGGGAAAGGGCTCCTTGAAATGTTCATTAAAACAGTCCCCGGGTGAGAGGAGTCCTGCTTCATTAAAGCCGCTAATCCAAGCCATCGATTCAATATAATTTGAATAAAACTTTCAAACACAAATCGAATAAAAGGGGGCGCGGGGTCGAGTGTAATCCGCAACCCTTTCTTCTCATTAGCATGGCCTATCTTTGAGCACAAACTCCGCCCGGAGGTGCTCCAATAACTTGCGAAAACTCCTTCCCTCATCCAAACACGGTTAAACACCAATTTGCAACTCCTTATTAGATAATGTCTAGACTTAGCGAGCCACTTGATGAAGACCCTCTCGACACTTGATGTTTTAGTTCCCGTCTAATTCCTGCCCTTACTGCCTGACCAATGCGAGGTCTAAATTATCTCCCTTCAAGGTTCGGTCCTCCCCGGAGATATCTTCCCTTCGCAAGAACTTTATATCCGTCTGCTTGGCTACAAAGCACCATCAACCTATTTAATATCTTATGTTAGAGTAAAAAGACTGCACGAAGCTCTTATAAGCCACGGGGGTTGGAACGATAGGGCGAAGAGCAACCGACACTCATGAGAATCGCCGGAAATATTTAAATTATGCCATATAAAATGAAAAACAAAAAGTCAAATATGCATAAATAAAAATTATTTGAATTTAAAATTAACAATAAATTAATATGCAACCTGGGTACATTGATTCGTATAGGTATTTGATTACCAGTAAAAAAACAGAGATGGGAAAATGCTATTCCGAATACCAAGTATTTTACTCAAATTGAATCACTATTAGGAATTCCATCTCTACATCAATTAATCATTTGACGTCAAATGAAGTAGTAATTAAATTCTTTGGTACTCAGTACTTAGAGTAGCATTTGCCCATCTATGGTTAAAACCGCGTGCAAATAAAATATGCAATTGCACAAACGGGCCTTGCTCATGGGTTTTCAATTTTCCATGTTGATTTGTTTTTTTTCTTTCCTCAAAATATTTCCTTAAATTAAAAACTATTTGACTTAACAATTTTTAGGCGGTAAAAAAAAGGAAACATACATTTAATTACATTTTGAAATTTTGATTTGCAATGAATAAACGGTTTTAATTTTGTTTCTTTCTCAAAATTGAAAGTAGAGAGCTTTGGATTCTCGAGGAAACAAAAATTGTTGTTCCGTTAAGTTTTAGTCTACTATAATAATAATAATAATAATGGGTTGCACTTCAGTCTAAAAGAAAGTCAAATTACGGACCTGTGTTTAAGAAAAGAAGCTGGAAGGAATCAAAATAAACTGGTGGACTGCATTTACGTCACAGGGTAAAGATATGGGGTAAAGATTGGATTCATTTATTTTAATGTGCAATGTATTACATTAGTGTTTAATTGAGAAATGGTGCCTTTATAGATTTATGAAAGCCATTTAGGGATCTAAGTTGCAAGATATTATTGTGGTACACCCTTCAGAAACAACGGTTTTAACTGAATAGATATTGGAAATTTCTGTTCCGCATTGAACTCGAAAAGAGCGGTCAGAGAGAAAGGATCGAAAAACTATGTATAAGGAATGAGGTAAGTGGATTTCAAGCATCAAAAGCAAACCGAGGTGCCATATAGGCCAGTCAAACTAGGGATTGACCCCAAAATTAAAAAAATAAAGATGAAACTTGTCTTAAATTGTTCATTACTCTTCCTATAATAACTATTAAAACGCCCCAAGTTTTGATTAGGGGAAGACTGTTCTTCTCCAATATATTTCTTTAGTTTTTGTGAATATTTAACAAACTATGAGGTCTCTTTTGGACACACCACTTATTTATACTGGTGGTGTAATCAATTAATTACAGCAATTAATTGATTATAAAAAAAGGTTTGATTTAGGTTACCACCAATTATTTTATAGCGAACAAGATTAAATTCAGAGTAAATGCAAGTAATTGTTACCTTTTTTATAACCCATTGATTTAATTCTCATTGATTGATATCGAATATAATTCTGTTGCCCATGGCTTTTTCGAATCACTAAAAGAAAGCCACTTTGAATAATAATTTCAACGATCGAAAATGTTAAACTTATTTAACTTCAAAAAGGTATCATCTACTATGAACAAAATCAATTTCGTGGTTTGAACAAATGTTTCCTTAAAGTTGAAAAACAATAAATATAATCTCATAAATATCTCCGTAGCCATTCATTTTATCAAAAAAAAATGTATGATTTCTGTTCTATCACGGTAATTTGGTGTGAGCCAAATATAGCCCATTGTTCTGTAAGTGAATTGTGTTGCGCTGGTGATTGTGATAATTTTTGTGGACTGTATGAGGTTGGATCACTGAAATTTGATACTTGATTAAATTAAACAAAATATTGAGAACATGATTATCATCATTGAGGTCTCATCCTCTCTTTTTTTTTTCTCTTACCATTTTATTTTATTTTTTTCTTTCCTTTCCTTTTCCTCTTTCTTTTTTACCTATCGTGCGAACTTTAAATAACTAAACATTTATAACAATGAACAACTTTTAACCTTAACGTGAATCAATTTTTTAAAATTTTATCCAATTCTTAATATTTATAACCAAAAGATATAATAATATATAATTTAAGATATAATTAACGGCGTTGATGACCAACAGGTTCTACGCCTTTACTACACAACCAACCAACTATACAAAATGGCTAAATATAACTTTGAAAGAATTCGAAAATTGAATAAAGGAGAAAACAAGAAAAATGTTTATTCAGATCGAAAATGAATCTCCGGAAATAATAGCCAGAAGGTATACGTATAATATATCGTTGGAAAGCGAAGAATTTTAGAATTTTAATATTGCATGTAATTGAATATAATAAAAAAAATGTACTTTGTGCCTTCGTACAATTTTGTGGTTCTTTACAGATTAATTGCATATTGCTGATTGTGAAATTACAATTTTTAGTTTGATATTCTCATTTTAGAAGTGATTATTGCTTGATTGTCAATTTGGACTCACTTGCTTTCTGATATTGAGCTTCATGGTTTTGGCTACCTCTTCATCCTCCCCATACTTTCTCAACCAGGCTGTTCTCTTGAAGTTTAGCAACTCATATTTTCTTTCCTTGTGATTTCTTAAGAGAGTACCTTACTGTGTGCACACTTCACCAAATGAACAGGAATGGTTCGCAGTAAAATGGTGGTCATAAAATGGTGGCGAAGTTCTGAATTGTACAATTGTAAATTTTTGTGTTTCAGGGGTTGATCCCTGAACAATGTCTGATGTTGCCCAAATGCGAGACTTGATTTTGCGCATTCAGTCTTAGTCTTTGTTTTGGTCTTGCGTAAAAGTCTCACAGTTACCAATTAGCTTATTACTTTACAGATATTACTGTAATTGTTTAGGTAAGAGACATCTGACTAAGCCCGAATGAAAAATTAGAAGAGTTGAATGTAAAAGTATATTGGTTATATGAATTCTTTACATATAGTATCTAAAATTGTCAATTATTAGCAACTATTTTGCCTTACTTTTTATTTAAAAAATCGCTTTTTTTAACCAGTCTTGGTCTTGGTATGTGCCGATTCTTCCTCAAAACCCGACGCGGGATTCTTTGAAACTTCATACCAGTTATTATTATGGGGACGATTTCTGACAAGTTCCATCTTTATTTTTTGAATGTTGGGGTAAGGCTGTTTTTCTTTTAACTTTACTGGATACTAATATCCGGTCGAAATTGTCAATGATTTGATAAGCTGTCTGTAATAATTCAAACCTAATCATGTTCTGGAATTTGATCTGAGTTAGTTTTTGTTGTTCATTGATTATGGGGATTTTAAGGATTAAAGATGCAAGAATTATTTTTTACTATTAAAGGATGTTGGTTAAACACATTTTCATTCAACAATGTAATTTTCAATAACAATACAAACATAAATTACGCAAGGAACATGGGCAGTACTGAATTAGATGAGAACGTCTAACCAAACTTGCCATTGCTCCTAAGTGGGAATATAGCAATCTTCATAACGAATGGTAAATGGTTTAGACTGGGATTATAAGAATCGATTTAGGGAACAATAATTTGCTTCTTTATGAACAAACCATCTAATTTATGCTCTTAGGTTGTGTAGCAGGAGGCATTGCTGATTGTTTCCAGCAATAGCTAGAAGCAATAAACCCTTCCCGTGCCATATACAATTTCGAACCTGGCGTTCGTCAAGGCCAACCCGCTAGGGACTGACAGCCAGGGTATGCATTAGTAGGAGATTCATAAGGCACAGGCTACACTCCCGATGTAAGGGCCTTTACTGTCAGGCTATAGATTTAACTACCTCCCGGCTCCGGGACAATAAAACGCCATCTCACATAAACTATCTTGATCTAACATAAAACAGCCGTTTAAATTCTCCATTGGGTACTTTGTCCTAAAGTACTCCCCAAAGCAGTAAAGTCTCGTCACCACATCTTTTCCGCGCCTTTAGGACTCCTAATAATTTAAATAGTATCAATTTTAGGATACTTTACGGAGGGATTTTGCAACTGACAAATATGTGTGCACTTATTTCCTTTCCTGTAGAGATAGACAAAATCGGAATCAATAATTACATGATAAAACAGCTGAAATTAATGTAATGACCACGCTAATTTTAAACTTGATTCAGTAACTATATGAATATGTAATGAATGGAAGACTATCACTTGATTACAATCGTAATCGGATACCTGATTACAGTTAATGTATCGGAGGCAGTGAAGACTTTGCAATATTTTTATTCATAATGTCTGTTACAAATGGCATCTTTTTTTAATTTGTTTTTTATTGTAATGAAATTTACAACTGTATTACATGAAAAATAAAAATACATCAAGTAAATGTGACATTGGTAACATGACATGTAAAACATGAAGAGAAACTACCCATTGGTAGAACTCAAATAAATGGCATCTTAAAATACAAAGTAATACTTTGAATACATGGGTTGACTACAAGAACCCATGTATTAGAACCCTTCTAGATAATTATTTTTAAGCTATCAGATATAGCTTACTCTAGCTATCTTGGTATAGCTTTGTCCTTTTATCCTTTGAGTTATGAGAATTGGGAATACAATACATGATTCACCAATTGGCATAATTAACAAACTCAATTATTAACATAAAAGTTAAATTAATATTATTATTAGTTACGGTTTAAGTTCATTTTTTTTTTCTTATGCCACGGTTTTTTTTTTTTTTTTAATATTAAAGTTATGTATTCATTCATAACTTTTCGATTTTAATCGTAATCACAATCGGTAATTATGATTATGCCCATCTATGCCTCTTTGTAATAATATATATACTTATTTGCTTCTCTGGAGATGGAAAGTTTAAGAATTTTATATAAGTCATCATAGTACTTTTCGAATTATTTTCATTTTATTAACTAGTTAGTGGTCTATATCATATGTAGATAAATATATTTATATTTAATGTATATTGCTATATTGCTATAAGCCTCTAACTCGTAAATACGATTCTTTCAATTTATAATTTGAAATGAACTGAACCAGGTTTCACTTTTGAAATAAACGAGTCAATTGATGGATTTCTTTTATTCAAAGTAAATTTCTTACTAAAACAGTAAAAAAACAAAAAACAATTACAAATAGGCATTTAATACATTTTTTTTACACCCTTGCTTTCAGTGTGTATATTATCTTTTAATACATTCTGAATATTCAAATTTTGAAGGTTGAATGGTTTTAATTTTTTTTTTTTAATTTGAACGTTCCTTTGGGCCCCGACGGTGTCGTTTCCTCGGGCTAGAGTTTCTATTTGTTGTTGATGTAACGAAGAGCAAACTTCCTGTATCCAAGCCACTGGATGAACATGTGTATAGCTTTTAAAATGCAATTTTATCATTTTCGTATTCGACATTCTGTATGTTTGAAGAATCCAAATGGCGTGAAGAGTACGTTTCAGAAGAAAACTATAATTTAAATTATGTGGCATTACGAGCCTCTAAGGGTTAAAATTAATAAACTTCACATTGTCGATCTGGCCGTTTTATAGATAAGGCTGATTCTTAAGACCTAGAAAATAACGACAAAGATAGAATTTTTCAAGAGATTGAAAAATAGGTCTTATTCACTCGCTTGGATCAGTTAAAAGTTAAGAAGTGGTATGGCAAACTTATACAAAAAAAAAAAATTATATGTCACTTGTAAGAGGGTTATCCAAACAATCAATTTTAATCCTATTTCTATGTAAATATTTAAAAGTTCTTAGAAGTATCTTGTACTATGTTTTATGGAACAATTCCTTGTAATTTTTTTTTTCTAGTGCATAAGTTACGGATCTTAATAAATAATCTCTACAAGACCATACTTAAACCTATCTGGACCTACGGACTTGAACTGTGGGGGACAACTAAATCATCGAATATCAAACGCATCCAATCCTTCCAGTCCAAAGTCCTTCGAACAATAGTCAATGCTCCATATTATGTTACGAACAAGACCCTACACCATGACCTTAACATCCCATATGTCCATGACATCATCCCATCCAGATTCTCCAACTTTCACCAGAACCTCATTCATCATCCCAATCCTCTTGCGCAATCCCTATCCAGCTCCGATTATCCATACCATCCCCCTCGAATGTTGAAACGGCAGTGGCATCGAGATCTTTTGTAAATATGCCTTTGGAGTCCTGGCAATGGCCAGCTTCTCCACTCATGTTCTGAGCGTCTGTGGCTGTAGTGCCCTCTTTCAGTCTCCATTGGCTTCTAATACTAGTGATGCGGCTGGAAAAGTGGCACTGGGATATTCCGGAGTCTTGCTTTGCCTTCCGCGTGTGGGGGGGAAAAGCCTGGCTCGGAGATTCTTGCGCGAATGTACATATTGTATATAGTTATATGATTGTGTTTAGAAGTTTTTATTTTATTTTATTTGTTTATTTTTATTTTTATTTACCTTCTTCATCAGTATTATTCATTTACTTCTTATATTTATATTTATTTCTTTATTATTTGCATATATTGTATGAATGAGAACTTTTAGCCCTAATGCTTATAGCCCTCCAGCAGTGGATGATTGTATTATTATTCAATAAATAGATTTAAAAAAAATAATAATAAATAATCGATCGATATAGTATATGTTAGATTCATTACAAAAAGTCTTTGTGGATTTAGACCTAATTTATAGATTTAAAAAAAATAGTAATTTCACCAAATGACTCAAACCCATTTATTTATCAGATATAGGATTGCTCTTTTATTATCGGTTGCTGAATGTACTGATTTCACATAGTGAATGTGATTTAAGGTTATTAAATGGCTTTCAGCTCTAATTCGACGATATATTGGATCCACAGACTTATTTTATCACAATAATTGTCAATCATATGAACTTCGTCCAAGGCGCTCTTGTGTTTCCCTTCCAATAAACAGAGTTGAAGCTGCTCTATCTTACTTCTTGACGACAATTCCTCCTTGATGTTTTCCAAAACCTTCCTACATCCTAGAAATCCTTCCTTATGTTCTTCTAACCTTATGTAAATACTGGATCATGATCTTTCCTACCTCGTTTTGGAACACTTTTCCGGTCCCTTAAGTCCACAAATTCCTGAAGGCAACTCCTATACGTCTACCTACTTCGAATTCAAACTACCAACAGTTAATTAAACAGTACATTTTTTTAGTTCTTCTTAAGAGACTAACGTTCAAAATTTTTGAACATTGCGGTTCACAGAATAAAATTATTTTTTTCATTAATTTTATTTATACTAATTCTTCAGTCCCATGTTTGATTCAATCACTATCTACTGCCATTCAATTATACATTGCTCTTATGAATGAAGATGAATACATAAGCGGGCAAGAGACTTTTAATAAATTCCGTATATTCAAGTGGCTTGGTTAGACACTTACGATCTAACAATTTGCGGCTGCAGTGCCCTATATTACGGACCCGTGGTATTCGATCTGGAAGATCAAAGAAACCTGATTTACTTACAGAATATACTCCAAAACCAAAACTTTTAACATGAGAGGCCTTAACCAAAGATAATTAATTTTGACTGGTTGGCTGATTAAAAAACATTTTACTCGTATTAAGATGATTTTTCATCTCAACTTTATATAATTTCCATGTCTAGCTTACTTCGTTTTTTTTTTGTTTTTTGTCATGAAGTCTGATCGATATCAAACATTGTCAAGGTAGCAATATATAAATGTTATATGTTGTCAATGGAAACAACTAATTATTATTTCCCATGGTAAACCAAAGTCAATATTGTATTATTGAAATTTACTACTGTTTTATAAATCCAATAATTAAAGGCTCCATGCTTGATAAAATATTACAGTAACTGGTGAAGAAACAACCGATTGGTATCTCTCCAAGGAGAGTTCTGATTCTAAAAGTTCCCGATGCCATCCTATATTATTAATTTATTTACTTTTTATCGTAACTTAGAACAATAGTACCAATTTAGTTATAAAATTTTCCACAAGCTATAAAATGTAAAAATAAAAACTAGGAGACTGATACTAATAATAAACAAAGAAGGTACTGAAGTAGTTCCTTTAAAGTAAATATTAAATAAGAGAACGAAAATCGATAGATAACTGCGTCAATCCTGAATCAATTTCGAATACTATGAGATGAATGAACATAAAATAAACCTTAAAGAGGAGAAATTGAAATCACGCAGTCAACAAACAAAAAAAAAAAATCACATCTTTAGGTTATTACCCAACTACGGCAAAGCTATGCGGAAGATTATGTTTTTCTTTCCTACAAGGTATGACCATACTTTCAATAGATTCAATAAGTTCAATGGATTCAATTATTCGACGAGTTCCTGTGAGTGTTTGAAATACTTTGGGCTCAAAACATGAACATATCATTGTACAAAAGAAGCGTTAATCAATCCACTAAAAGATATGCAAGGATATTTTGAACAAATAGACGGACAGATTTTTAAGTTTTAAGGCCTAAATTATCCAGCAAGATCCCGTGAGTGTTTTGAAACAATGTCGGCTTAAAATACTACCAAATTATTATGTAAGACATAATTTAATCAATATGCTAAAAGACATTGTAACGGTTTTCTTTAGCGATAAGTTGGATTGGCATTTAATGTTTAAAATTATTCAGAAAGATCTTTTGTATTTTTAAAACAATTTGAGCTCAACAAATAAAAACAAATTATTATATTATATGTATTCGAATATTTTATTGGTTTCAAGATAAGGAATTTTGGGTTTGAAAATGTACCCACATTTGTGCATCCCGGTTTTGCCATAAATAATGAAAATTTAACCAGCGAAGAAATCAACAGAAACAGAATGACAGCTGGTAATAGAGCCTTTTATGCAAACCTTAAATTTCTCAGGTCTCCATCGCTGTCAAAAGTCATGAAATTAAAACTCTTGTAGCAAGAGGATTGACGTAAACTATAAGTATTTAAAAGAAATGTAATAAGAAAGATTTACTGTGCTAAATGAGTTAATGATGAATGAAAAATAATATAATTATCTGTATTAAGACAAGTAAGCTGAGTTTGGCAGGGCATGTGGTCAGAATGGAGAATGAACTGGTACAGAAGAAAATACTGAAAGTTCATTTCAGCTGGAAGGGAAAAAGAGAAAGACTGAGAAGCAGTTGGAAGGATCAAGTGGAGAGAGAAGCGAGGTAGCTAGGAGTCAACAATTGCAAGAGAAGAGCACTGAATATCACTAACTATGTTGAAAATGTTATCAGATTTAATTTTATATAGTATATCATTATCGATAGAAGGTATAAACGTATTTACTAATATTAGCGAAAACCCCGAAGAAAAAGTGAAGTTTTGGAAAATGGCAAATTTAACATATCGACTTGAAATCCTCGGGTATGGAGTAACTGACTATTATTCCATGTTTTATGACTGTGAATACTATAAATTTAAAGGACTATAATTTTACATCTTCAGGTTAAATAAAGACGTTGCAGGTTCTCTATATATTTTCCCTGATCACCATTTTGTATTTCAGCGGTTGTATATGAAATAGGGTATATATGCATTTTTCTTTTCAGGCCTAATGACATGGTCAATTTATGTTATCAAAGAATAGTATGAAATAGTAGATAGCATGAAATGCCACCTTTTGGTTCCTTGGGACTCTCGGACAAAAGTACTTGTGTTTCGTTCTGTGGTGCTAGATGCCCCGACGAATAAATTCACACTAGGTTCTACACAAATAAATTAAAATATTTTTTTATATTTTAGAAATGAATGTGTGTGAGATTATAATAGTTTAATAAATTAGATAGGAGACAGACGGAGATAGAGATAGAGACTGAAGGGGACGGAGACCAGCGAGGCTAATTACTGTGAGAATGAGAGCCAATTAACCGACTGCCTCTTTCCATCGCTCACCGTCGAGGGCTAAAAAGGTTCAGTAATTGACGAATTACCCGTCCGCCGGTAAAACACCTACCGCTATTGCAACTCCCCCATTACTTGATGCCGATATATCACCCTCTATCTGTACGACTTCCATTTCACTCAATTTCGGTCCAAAACTGAGCTGCTCCAGTCCATTTCGACAAAAATTTCAAAACCCGAATGAATGTGAAGGGGAGGGGGATAGGAGGTGTCATACGCTCGCGGCTATCAGGTTCCACTTAGCAGGAACAAGGTGGCCTGTTCCGATCCTTCCAGCGACAAGTCATACGATTAATCCTAGAAAGTACTCCAAGTTACAAAAAAATTTAAATTAATAAATTTAAAAATATTAAAAAAGTAAAATCGTAAATATTACACGAATGTATAATTACTATACTGTAAGTAGTAACATACCGTTATCCAAATCTTATTCTAAGAGCTATTTTGAATCCACCTTAAACAAAAGATTAACATAAAACCCTCACAATAGATTTAAAAGATAAGAATTCAGCATAAGACTCAACCAACTTTACCGAATGCTAAGATCTTATCGGATTTGAATTGTGGGGGAGAGGGACAGGAAAATTTGAGTAATGCATCAAGTCCAAAATTCTGTTCCATAAAAAAATATAACAAATACCTCGTATTCATTTCTAACATATTGAATCCACCCATTCACGGTACTACAACTCATAAAGATCTCCTGTAGTTTCGTCTGTCTTTCATCTCTATGAAGTGATACCGCTCTCTAGTTTTGGAAAGCGAAAATAGTCCGAACATACCTCCCCACTCCATCATCCCATCTAAGTCTAGGTCTTCCCAATCTTCTCTTTGCACGGACCAATTCGTCCAGAAGCTTCCTTGCTGATTTGATGATGTGTCCTGCCCATCGAATTCTGCCAACCTTGATTAGTGGTCGCCATCCGTTTTCAACGAAGACAGGGAAACATATTTTTCTCAGGATATGGAGGTCGAACCGAAGCAGAACATTCTTCAGATATTGTACGGACTCCATATTCCTCATTATTGGCGATCAAATTTGATTATAGGTTTAACGGATTTATTTGTCAATATTTCTAATTCATTGGCATCGCATAGTTATTCCTAGTTTAGCAGATATTAATTTTTTTCGTAAAATACGTTTGCAGGAGATTGACGTATTTATAGCCTTTGAGAGCTAAGAATATTACTAATCAGTCGAAATAATACTAATCATGAATCCGAGGCAAGCAGCTTTTAGACTTATTTAAGAAATCACTGATCACAAAGACATCACAGTTCAGCGAATATGTTAGATTTATTTCATATGTCATTTTTACTTTCTTACATAAAGCAATTGGTTGAAGGTTAGACCTTGCTGGAGAAAATAATTCAAGAAATTCAAATTCCTCCCTCATTTGGAATCTTAAATATCCTAAAACATATCCCAAAATCTTTACCCATGTGCATAAGAAATTTCACTAAAAAAATTGATTGACCATCAGGATCTTGTGTCTTGCATACAGGTCTTATAAAACAAAATTTATAAAATACCGCTACTGAATATTGAACGCTAGAAAAAAAGGTTAAATAATGCGAGAGTTCTCACTGCGGGCGTACAAGTATTATTTAAAAAACAAATTATTTATTGAATTATATAACATTCTGTCACTTGAATAATCATTATAATGAGGTAAGACCACAATCAAAAAGTATATACAATAAATAAAATAAAATAACTCTAAAGTAAATTTAAAAAACAACAAAAGATGCATAAATACCCTTATAAAAAATTACAATTAGGCGAGGAAACTCCGGGTATGGAGAGAAAAGTAGGACTCCAGGAGATCCCTGCGCTACTCTTTCAATTGCGTCACTGGTACTAAAGCCATTGGAGATTGATTGAGAGCGCCTTAGTCACAGTATCAATTAAAACACGAATTCTCTTCTGTCTGTAGTTATGGGATATTATTTCTTAACCATTGATTTTTCAACTATTTCACTGTTGTAATCCATACACGTGGCAATGGGGGGTATGATTTTGATTTTGTCCCTTTTTTTTGCGGGAGTGAACAATTATAGAGGCTTTATCATTTCACCCCTACTCACTCTTTTTTAATTTTTTTTTTTTTAATGCTGTCCTTAATCATTTTTATAGCGCGGCCACTCACGTGTGTCAAGGGGGCCAGACAATATTTATAAGTGCGACATTAAATAACCGGGCCGAGACAGTCGGGGCATTGTCAAATACAGGATCGTCACTCTCGGGTGTGAACCCCCTTCGGGAAGCGGTCGAACGCCAGTGCCTGTTCAATCTGTTAATGCGCCCTCCTGATATTTTACAGAATTTTATCTGCGGTCTTCCTCCCATGCACCCTTGACAAGGGTTAAATAGCTTTTTGCAATTTTCACCGCGTTCGTTTTGTCCGTCGTTTTTCCATCGCTATACATCGGGAAATATTAATGCTACCGCGCCATCATGTCGAGGGTGCAATGGAAAAATGTGCCGGATCAACCTGCAAATTAAGAAAACTGTGTAGTGAGGGGCAACCCGACTGTCAGTCTCATGTGTAATTATTATATTTATTTTCCGTACTTTCCAATAACGATTAATGGATTTTTCTCCAGCTTTCAAAAAGAGTATGGAATATTTATTGGTTTGTTTCAGTTTGAAAACTTGATAAGTTGGTATTTGAGTTTATTCTGTTGGAAGGATTGACATTGCTCTGCTGTCATGTAACAAGTTTCTTATAAAATGGGTATTTCATTATACTATTATTTATTTTTTTTTCGGAAGAGGGAGATACGTTCCATACCTGCGCAATGATTCTTGCTTAAAACAAAAATACAAAATGCTCTATTAAGAAATTTACCTGTATTTTTCTAGATAAAGTAGAATTAATAAATTAATTTAATATTTTTTAAAATAAATTTTAAAATAAAAAGAAGTTTTACGAATCCGACACAAAATATGATATTTGTCATGGTTTTGTTGATTTTATAGCCTGAAAAATTCACTGAACATAGAAATTTCGTAAATATAAAATTAACTTTTATTTAGACGAATAAACCTTTCACAAGAGATCAGTGACGAATCCACTGATAGTTTTCGGGCAGAGAACTATCAGGGAGTAGAGCGGTTCAGGACGTTGGAAGCTGCACTAGATTGCAGACGTCCACACCGGACCAGCTGTTTTGGACTGATCACCAACCTGCCAGCCAAATCCAACTCAACAAACTAATTGTCTGAGTAGTTCTTTGCGACAGAAGTGAACAAGGCTTCCAACTACATACAGACTTAGTTTTAACAAAGTTTAGAAAAAGTGAAATGTTGGGAATGAGTTGTGACCGGTTTAAATTAAAGTACAAAAGGGGTTCTTGGTAAAGATGGCTTAATGTAGAGGTATAATTGCATTTTATGTGACATTTAAAAAAATTGTCATTTTTGGCATATCACTCGTTTCTATTATTAAATGGAAACATTTTTAACACTTTTCATAGAACTCTTCAAGGAGAATATATTTTCTATCAATTGACACTTAGCGCGGAAACACCCATGCCCAATTACGAATTGAGATACTGTGTTGTCCAAAAGAAAGCATTTCGCATCCATGCGGCACCGGACGGTGGGGAAATATTTCCTTGAGGTTGATCCTTTCGTGGTTTTCACCCACGGTCAACTTCAGCCATCTTTACATTCTCTCCTGATCTCTACTTCCATTTCCTTGAATCTTTAGCAATACTCACACAGATATCATCGAAAAGACCTGTTCAGACGTTTCTTTTAAAAATCAGTATAAACAAGTTTTCTTGAGATCGAGAGTCACCCCTCTTGCTTTGACCTGCACCGCCGTGTGACATGCAATTCGGTTTTCTAAGTAGTCCAAATGAGGAGTCGTATCAAATTGTCTTCCAAACCTAATGCCAAGCTAAGTAATTACTTCTTTTGTTGCCCGAAATCGGTCTTGATATTGCACTTCTCAAACCCAAGGCCGCCTAATTGTTGCAAGACCAAGACCAGGACTGGGAAAAAAATTGATTTTTTAAATAAAAATTAAGAAAAACTAGTTACTAATACTCGACAATCTTAGTAACTATATGCTAATAATTGGTATATCCAATATACTTTTGCATTTAACTCCTCTAATTTTTAATTTGCGCTTAGTTAAGTTTCTCCTATCTAAAAAATGACAGTAATATCTTTATAGCAATAAGCTAATAAGTATGTGCAAGACTATTGCGAGACTCTTGCGCAAGACCAAGACCATGACCAAGACTGAGTTTGCAAGACCAAGATTCGTCTCGGTCTCGCTAACTACTTCACTTGGACGTATTCTTTTCTCCTCTATACAGAGATTGATTGAGCGGCAGCCCTTTCGTATCCTTCATGCAGCCATTCGTAAGTCATCCCATCACAAGATTTTCCAATCAGGTATGCGCGCTGTTCTGCTTCTTTCTCAATTTCGGCTCTGCTTCCATATGAACGGGCCAAGACCTGATCCCTGAAGGACATCTCCTATCTTTAAAAGCTTCACTTTTATTAGAGGTCCCTCTGATCTCTACAAAACTGTCCTGTAGACTGCTGATTTCAAGGGCATATAGATTGCTGGGAGGGGGAGGGGCAGTTCATTACACTTCTATAGCTGCTGACCGCCTTCTGTACAAAGTGCCGAACTCTGCGGTTCCTTTCTCTTGGTAAAACTTATTGCTGTGGATAGCTGACCCTTGCTAGAACTGGTGATAAGCTGGTTAAAATGAGATTCTCCAGATCCTTGCTCATTACAAGGAGGAGACATATAGGTATATGACTTTGGAAGCTGCTAATGGCGACATCTTTAGTTTGAGTTGTCTTAACTAATTTCAATTGTTGAGAAGGAAAAAGATACTGAACAAATATGGTAGTAGAAATGATAGCATACAAAATGTTAGATATTATTTGATTAACTAATTTCAAGAAAATAAATAAATTAAATAGTTGAAACAGAACTAATGATGGAGTATACACGACACGGACAGGGGATATCAGCCCTAATGCGAATCGGGGTTAAAGGGGAATATAAATGATGGAGGGGGGGGGACTTGTTAACATATCCGATAGGGGGATGAAAAAGCTAATTTGGTAATATTTGGCTTGGTAAGTATTTGGGAGCATTAGGAGGGAGAGGCGGCTGTACCGCAACACACCACCAGCCAATTAAGGGGACATTTTAATTACCTCAGGTGTGATTTTGGCCGATTTGAATTGCTGATTGTTCCGAAGCGAAAAGAGTTGCTCTAATAGCCTTATCAGTTCGAGCTCAAGCCGCAGTTTTACACGTTCAGGCTCAAATTTAAATTGTTGACCGATTTGACGGTTTTTGGTTTGATAATTTGTAAACGCTTTTGGTTTTCTGTAATACTTGCTTAAATTAAGAAGAAGAAGGTACTGTGCAATCTCAATAACCCATCATAATTCCTACAGGAAGCTCGGATCACGGAAGAGTTTGGATTACAGAGAGTTTACTAGACAACTATTTCCAATAAAAGATTAAAACTCCATTTATTGAGTTTAGAACAAATATAAGTTTATTAACGTAAACATTTATTGATTTTATACATAGTATATACTCACTTTAATACATTGTATTTATAAACAGTTTTTTTCACACCCCTTTGCCTTAGGTGTAGTTGCTTCGGATATTTTATTTCTTTATATTTTGTATTTCTTTCTGTTTCTTTTTCAATACAGTGTTTGGAAAGGGACACTACTTATAAAATAGAATGCAAGATTCCCGTAATGACCATAAGAAGAGAGAGTTGGGCAGAAGCCACTGGCGTCCCCATTTCCTCCAATGGAATCCATATTTAGGAAACCATGGGTGGATAGCCAAAGCATTCGGTTTGAAGCACTGCCTCCCCAATATGAAGTTTTTTTCTCTTTTGTTTCTGTGATTGATCTTCTTAAATAATAACGCATGTATGTCAGCTACTTAATGTAAGCATGTGTCAAGTAAGAAATATAAACAATCTTTTTTTTTTTTTTTTTTTTTGTTCTTCCCTACCTCGCCTTTTAGGCTATACGGGATTTTCCCGGGCCGGGGGATGAGGGCGGGGAATTTAAAATCCCTTCCGGCACCGGGACGCGAACTCGTACTTTTTGCGAACTCGTACTTTTTATATCATCTCAAATCTCTGTTATCCGGTTGCCAGGCAACTAGCGGTGTTGTGCACACGCTTTAGCCTATTCGGCCACCCCGCCCCCTAAATATAAACAATCTATCCCTGTAAACTTTTTATTTACAAGCTTTCAAGGAACACCTAAGCATTATTTTATATAGTTTCTTTATTTTTCAACCTCCCACCCTCCCCAAAAAAAATCTAAAAAACTTAGCCCTCTAAAAAAAATTCTGAATCCGCTGCTGGTAGGTGCTAAACTTTTTGAAAATTCTTCTAGATAACGATTTCTGTTAGGAATTCGTTTCTTATTCTCTGCATCCCCACTTAAAGCTTAGAATAATGCAAAACATTTTTATAAATAATTGGGAATGTGATTTCTTGGTAATGAATAATTGTTCTCCTGAAGTCCTCTGGTAGTGTGGCTGTATATATATATTTCCTATTATATGAAATTAGAATCATTACCACAAATCAACTATATTTGATACCTTTTATTTTATCACATATATTGCAAATGATTTAAGCTTGGATTCAAGTTAAAAAATGGAACGGATAAAAAACGAAATAAATAAATGTCGATCACTCGAAATAATGTATAACTTGGGCAATGAGTAGAATGTATTTTCTCGAACAGTAATTAGATGTTTTCATAGAATTTATCAAATATATCCCCTGATCTATGGGGAACAGGGAATGGTGCTCAAGTCCAGTGGATGTGCTCGCTCTTTAAGGTTCGGAGACGTGACCTAGGTAAAGAAATAATGTCCATACTATCTGTGCTACAAGTGGATCAGTGGTATTAGCATATTTATTTATTATTATTATTTTCGTTGTTAGTGCAAGCTTAAATAATTCTCTAGAGCAGAATAATATTTAAAAATAAATAAATTCCCTAATAAATAAAACACTGTTAATGCTGACGGTAGTTACTAGAAAAAAAAATGTATTTTCAAATTTTGAAGGAAGCCATTGTAACTTTATTTAAGGTCTTAGATATTTTAACTAACTAACATACTTTCATCATTATTTTTTGTTAATAATCACAAGTTGGTTAACATTTCGGAACAGTCATCCTCATCTTCAGAATCATAGTTTTCCAAAACTAGTAACAATAACATACACTTTAATTATCATTTCTTATATTCCCAGTATAAACTATTATAGAATAAGATGAGTTATCTTATCACTGTCATTGGATTATTGTTACAAATGGCAAAAATTCATGCAAAAATGACCAGGGGAAGATTTAGTTGTTAAGCACCTACCGAACATATAAAGTGATTTAAAAAAATCTTATTCTTATCGCTGCTCCGTTTAACATCTCTTGAATGGCTGGTAGAATCTTTTTTTCCGCAATGATTTTGTACAAAATTGGACATATTCGCAAAAAAAAAAAAAAAAAATTAAGACTCAACCGCCAAAGCGGCTGTAACGTCTTTGGAGAATCTTTTCTAAAGATTTCTTCTTTATGTGTTTATAATATTTAAAACAAATTTCCCCGAAAAAGAGCTGGAATAAAATGTTACATTGAATGCAGTTTTTATTTGCGCATAAACCAAAAAGTACATACTTTTTTGTGAATTTTATAAGTTGGTATGTATAGTGTATTTTTAATTTCTTAAAAGGAAATAAAAAAATTACTCTAATCAAAGCAATATTAGTAAAAGATAGCATTGTGAAAATTCTTTGGGTTATTATTATTAATAATGAATCGTTGTAATCGACCGAGAAAAAAAATAAATAAACCAAAAGTTAACATTCTCTTTTTCAAGGATTCATAGATTCCGAAAATCGAATATATATATATATATATATATATATATGGGGCTGGGGTAGCCGTATGGGCTAAGGTGTTTGCAAAAGGTGATCCAAGTTAAGCAACGCCGAGCGGGGACCGTCCGATTTGGGTGAGCGTCCACCAGGGTAAAACACGCTGCCGATGCCCCCCAGGGTATGTGAGGCCCGTCAGCCGGAGGCAACGCACACCGACCGGGCGAAGGACTGATGACCCTAACTTAAATCGGAAATCGGGAAATGTTCTAGGTGACCACATCTCACGTTCAAAGATCTTCAATAACTGTAGCGCCAACCGAAAAAAAAAAAAAAAAAAATATATATATATATATATATATATATATATATATATATGTATATATATATTACATAAACATAATAAGATAATTAATTTGGTATTTGTATTTGAATTACAAACTCTTGCATATGAATGAAAAGACTACCTAAGACATATGAGATGCCATTTCAATCTATTATCTTCAAGAAAAAAAAAATATACAATTATTTTGGCATATCTAATAGGTACATCTGTAACTTTTATAATGCGTGTGGTCAACATCTCTGCCCAACCTCCCGAAATGTTCTTTAGAATATTAAGTAACACACTTAGAATCTCATTCTAGATACGGATTAATTAACGTGATTAAAGTTTCGCTTCAGATACGTTTAAGTAAATGAAGGCTGAGTACCGGCCCAGAATGAGATATTAGTAGCAAATATTTAGCTCACTGGACGAGGCTGTATGTATTGCCGTATATTCCATATCTCTTTGCATTGCCCCTATATCTGTGTGGGTGTGTACAAGTGTCTATGTGAGAGTGAGCAGGGGATGGGGTGGAGTTTTTCACAGAAGCCCAGAGGGTTAATTTTTTCCACCCAGGCTATATGGGGATGTATTAATTTCTATTACTGGGGACATGGTGTGTTACAGAGAACGCCGGGAATTTTTCGTTTTTTTTTTTTTTTGCTTTTTTTATTTATTTTTTTTAGCAATCGCCCCTGCGAGCCTGATAAGTAATATTTCATTTTTACAAATGCAGTCCTGTGCCCGGTTTGGATCCCTTAATCACTTTTATTGTGCTGTGTTGGGCTGGCGGTGAGGGTTTGTCGTTCTCCTCAAACCCTCTCTGCCAACGATTGTCAGCTTTTTAATTATATATATACATACATACATACATATATATATATATATATATATATATATATATATATATATATATATATATTGGTATATTATATAAAACTTTTCTCCCAACTAAAACATAAGATCTGCTGGGAAAAACTATCAATCATGATTTTCCAAATAAAGCGCATTGATTGAGTGGACATAGATGTTGTATTGATACCTCAGTGTCTCTGTAGAAGTAATGTGCACAAGTAATAGCATTAAGTCGTGTTATTGTGAACAGGCAAAAATTTGATTTTGATAGAGTGAAAGTATTGGATATAGAAAAGAACGAACAAGAGAAATTGATACTTGAGATGGATATATCGTCGGCACCATGTTATAATAACGAATGTGAATTGCAAACTTTAGGTTATGATTATTCGTTACTGCAACATGTTGTATATATTTAACAAAGCTTTGAATTCGTAAAAATGACATAGTTGATTCCGGACTTTAAGTCTCAATTTTGATATTTTGCCACAAGGTGGACATGGAACGCTATGAAAACGAATGAGATTTTCGACATTCGTTACTTTCTAACTATATGAAGTATGGAGAATCGATACTTAAATGAACAGAATAGAACTGAATTCTGGTTATTTAACTGGTGTTGCACTTTGCAAGACCAAGACCGAGGTCACCTAATTGTTGCAAGACCAAGACCAGAACTGGTAAAAATATCGATTTTCATAATAAAAATCAAGGCAAAATTTTTTTTTTTTTTAATCTTATTTATTGAAAAATATTACAATCTGTCTCAAGGAAATTTATAATAGTGTTCACAGATCACATTCACACTCTATGTACAGCAAATAAAATAAATTATACAGAAAAAAAATATATATACAATAAATAAGAATAAAATAACCTAAAAATAAATGAATAAAAAGAACACATAATACCTATATACAATATTTACAATCTGGTGAGAGAACTCGAAACCAGACTTGTCCCTCCAAGTGTGGAGGGAAAAGCATGGCTTCAGGAGATCCCAACACTTCTCTCTCAACCGCGTCACTGGGGCTAAACCCAGTGGAGATAGAGTAAGAGTGCTTAAGCCACATACACTCATGTGGAGAATCTGGCCATTGCCAGAACTCCAATATTTACAAACTATAAGTTCGCGGGGCCACTGTCGTTTTAACCTCCTTGGAGGATTATATGGATGGATGGTGCTGGATAGAGATTGTGCAAAGGGATTTGGATGATGGATAAGGTTCTGGTGGAATTTGGAGAATTTTGATGGGATAAGGTCTAAGACAAATGGGATATTAAGGTCATGGTGTAGGGTTTTGTTGGTTACATAGAAAGGAGCATCGACTATTGTTCGAAGGACTTTGAATTGGAAGGATTGGATACGTTTGATAGAAAATTTTGCTGTTCCCCACAGTCTTGAAAATTAGTTGCTAATACTTGACAATCTTAGTTTCTACATATTTATTTATGATTGGTATAGCTAATATACTTTTGCATTTAACTCCTCTGATTTTTCATTCGGCTTAGTTAGATTTCTCCTATCTAAAAGCTTACAGTAATATCTCTATAGTAATAAGCTAATAAGTAACTGCAATACGGTTGCGAGACTCTTGCTCAAGACCAAGACCATGACAAGACTGAGTTTGGAAGACTGTGCATTCGTCTCGGTCTTGCATATGGTCAACACTATATTTGACCGATGTTCCAAATAATTAACTAACAAACTTGCAAATTACTTATACAACGGACATACGGAATAGAACTATGGGGAACTGTGAAAATCTATGACTTCCTCAAAATTCAATCTTTTTCTTAAAAGTCCGCCCCACCGTTTTATGTGACAAATGATTTACTACACAAAGATTTCGACATCCAAACGGTATCAGATACTACAACAAAATACTATAACAACTTCGACTACAGACTGACTTATAACATGAACTCATTAACTCAAATACTCCTCTCTCCCCCAATAAAAATGTTGATGGGATATCGTTTCGTTCCTCTAATAACTCGAAATAAAACAAATTAAAATCTATAATAAATAAGCTACATGAATGAATAAAATATGTAAACTAAAATCGATTATGAATTGTCAATCTGGCTGGACCTAGTACTAGGTATTTAACTATTTAATTGATACCAAAATATTACTTTAATTTAATTCCTCATTTATATTTAAACATAATAATATATCGACATATTCAACGATTTTATGATTCAATCATGTATTAATTTTCTCGTGATATTCTCATCACATTTTCTCTGGCACACTAGTCGAACAGTGAAAAACGTATTATTATTTGAGGTTGTACACATTAAGAAATCAAAGATATTTTTCACTTTTTTACTTTATCCGTTTTTAGCTGAAAAAGTTCTATAAATGTACCAATGTTACAAAGGCTGTCTCCTGTGTGTTTAATCTAAACAAATCCGTTATGTACCTATTCAATTATGTTTTTTGATCAATATTTTCGAGTAAATATAATAATTTAAAAAAAATAAAAATAAACATCCTCACAACTTTTTTTTTTTTTGTGTCCTACCCTTCCTCGCCGTTAAGGCTATACGGGGTTTTCCCTAGCCAGGGGGTGAGAGGGGGGATTTAAAATATTTCCCCGTCACCAAGACGTGAACTTGTGACTATTTTTGTATCATTGAGTCATATATCAGGTTGCCGGGCAACGGCGGTGCAGTGCAAACGCTTTAGCTCATTCGGCCACCCCGCCTACGACATCCTTACAACTATATCAACAAATTAATTTTAAGTATTAAATATTATATTTGTTCGTTTCATTTCTCCCTGCAAGTTTTTTTTTTGTCTCTCGCCTCTCCCTCTCCCAATAAAACTGGAAAGTCGGCACCCATTCATCCCACCCCGACGACTTCTAAGGCGGTGGCCAAGAGACTTTCTAACTTAATTCCTACCCTGAAATATTTACAGTTTTGCTAATTGAAAAAACTTTGCAGATGGGAAATTTATATAATTGTTTAAATAAATAAAAAAATTATATTAATTTTGAAACGAAATTTTATTAAAAGAAATTCAATTATGGGACACTTTATTATTTTATTGTTTATTATAAAATAAATACACCAATCTTTGTAGAGTCTGCCATATGAATAAAATAAATATTTAATACAAATAAATTGTTGTTTGTTTGTTTCGATGTCTAGGCGCCGAACATCCAGGTCATCAGCGCCCGATCAACACTACTTTTATGCTGTTCAGATGGTAGGTTAAAAAAAATAAAAATAAATAATAAAACCGCACTTACCTTACACTTATTTTTTAATTCTTCAATCCTACTTTCTTAATAGATTTTTCTGTACTTCCGTAGATTCTTCTGTTTCTTCCTTCTTTCCCCAACACAAAGGCGTACCACAAGGTAGCGTCTTAAGCCCAATCCTCTATTCTGTATACACTTCTGATATCCCTGAGCACCCTAATACCACCATTTATTGCTTCGCTGACGACACTGCTATTCTAACTTCACACAAAAATCCTACTATCGCATCAATTGCCCTACAAAACCATCTTCATGATCTTGAAAAGTGGTTTGAGAACTGGAAAATAAAAATAAATAGTAATAAATCCACCCACGTTAGTTTCTCTCTTAGAAAAGCCTCATGTCCACCCGTAACGATTGCCAATAATCCAGTGCCTTCAAAGAACTATGTACGGTACCTTGGACTCTACTTAGACAAAAGACTTACTTGGAACATACATACGAAATTAAAAAGACAAAAACTTACTAGACGATATAGCCAACTTTCACATCTTCTGGACTACAGATCTTCACTTAACTTACGAAACAAGCGACTGATCTACAACACCTTCTGAGACCAATATGGACATATGGAGCAGAACTTTGGGGTTCTGCAAAACAAACACACATAAACAACATACAAACAGCACAATAAAAAAGTTTACGAAAAATTGTTAACGCACCTTGGTACATTTCAAATTCTCCTATACATAACGACTTAAACACCCCAACAGTAAAATCCTACATCCACGACAAATACACTACATTTCATTCTTCAACCCAAAATCACTCCAATCCTCTGGTTCTTTCTATCTCCTGCTCTTTGTTACCTGAACAACGCAGATTATTAAGAATATGGCCAAGAGACCTACTACATCAATAAAAACCAAATCAAGAAAAAACATCAAGACAGTACAAACACAACAAATTTGCTAGATGCGCGGCTGCGCTGGTGCAAATTGCATAAAATACAAATAAATAAATAAATCGAAAAAAAAATAAATCTGCAAAGGATTATTAGTTATCAACTTGTCATATATGTTTTATAATTTTTTCATTGTCTAGGAACTTCATAACTTTGGTAAGAATTTCTTCTTGATTTCCCAGAGATGCTGATATATTCTGGGGTATTCCGGTATCTTTTAATCTTGAGGTATAAAAAGAGCACTCTTCCGAAATATGTTTTATAGTTAATGACTGGTCACACTAAATGTATAATAAAGGTATTAAATGCCGACTGGTCGTAAATGAACAAAGGTAAACTTTTTATAGGATTGTTTTTTACCTGTAAAACTTTAGAATTTAAAGTTATACCTTTATGTTTGGAGGAGCCTCATTTCTCTAATGTTCTAATATCTTCTAAATCAATCCGATTTTTATATTTTGAATTGATATTAAATTAAATTAAACTTATTTTCTGAAAATAGATACGATTGTATGGTATGTAAGAAACAATTCCCTTGCTATAACGAAGGCGCTGAAATGGGATGTTGTGGAAATAGCGTTTACTAGAACAGTTCCCTGGAACCAACGTATCAATTAAACGACCTTTGCAACGTAAATATTTCAGGTAAACAGCTGGACTGATATCATTAGGACTCGTGTCAATTATCTTCAGCGTTCACTTCTCACCAGCCGAACTGCAGAGTATACAACAGGAATAATAACATCCACCCTTCTCAATGCTGCGCCTCGAGATAACCGCACAGGTTTCCCGAAGGTAAATACGGACCATAACTGCTCTAGCCCCGATGCAGGCTCAAATCAATTCGGAATAGAAGAATCGCTAGGATAATTTGCTTATGGAATATGAATCAATGGTACGTTTTAAAAACTAAATTATCTAGTATATAATAATATCTTTTAGATAAAGATTGAAAGATCAAAAGCAACAGTTTACAAACTTGACCTCGTGGAAGTGTGATCAGGAAAAATAAAAATAAATCAAGGGCGCCAGCCCGTAGCCGCAGTAGGGAATCCGAGGTTGTTTTTAGGAAGTCATCAGGGCATTCATCATAATTAAGTATACATTTTGTGAAAAACAACTAATTGGATTAAATAAATATCATAATGAACACTGGATATATATCCGTGGTGATAAAGTGGTTTGGCGGTTCGGGAGGGAGAGAGCTAGTATATACCGTTGCTAAGGAAGGGTCTTCTGAAAGGGATACTTCAGGATGTTAGAATAGGATTTTATTGAGGAAGTTTTATTTTGGTTAATGGATTTATTCTATTGCTTCTTATAGACTTAGTAGTTTTTGAGGGAATTGATTATCATTGCCTATTGTCACAGCAGGACACCAGAACTTCCTCAAGGAGAAGCTAACATGAGTTGACTTGCTGGCATTGAAGTGCTGAAAGACTGCTTGAAAGGCAAAAGATCAAAGAAAGTTAAATATCGTTAAGTAAAAATAAATTAAGAAAAAAAAAACTTTCATCACCATTAATAGAAAAGGACAATAATTTGAAGAAATAAAGTTGAATAACAAACTTCATAATTATATTTATTTTATTTTCTATTAAATTTGCCATTGCGTTATAACACATCAAGCAAATGTGTTGGCGTTTATTCTATCTTCTTGTATTCTTGATACTTGCTTAACGTGTCAGCAGAAGATATCTAGGCCAATGCCTTTTTAGTAGTCGTTGAAGCTCACCAGGTAACAGGGAGGAAGGTAGAGATAGAACGAGTGGATTTGGATGATTGGGAGTGGAAGAATGAAATTTTGTGTATGTAGACTTTTACTTTTGGTATGTTCGTGTCTGTATGTATGGTGTGATTTGAAATAAACCAAGGAGCATTGACGATTTCACGAAGTATTTTGGATTGTGTGGTTTGAATTTTCTTTATGTGTGTGAGTTTTGCGGAACACCAAAGTTCTGCTCCGTTTATCCAAATAGGTCTTAGCATGGTTGTGTAGATTAGTCGCTTGACTAGTAAGATGAGTGGAGATCTGTAGTCCAAAAGATTTGACAGTTGTTTGTATCTTCTGGTCAGTTCTTGTTTTTTTAAAATTTAGTTTGAATGTTCCAGGTGAGTTTTTTGTCCTAGTATAGTCCGAAATACCGTACATGAGTTTTTGAGGGAACTGGCTTATTGTCTATTGTCACAGCAGGGCACGAGACCTTCCTCAGGAAGAATCTAACATGAGTTGACTTGCTGGCATTGATTTTAATACTCCATTTTCAAGGTCTTTAAGTGATTTTTAAGGGCTATTGAAGCGATAGATGGATTCTTGTGAGAAGAAAGAATTGCCGTATCGTCAGTAAAGCTGTAGAGTATGGTGGTAGGGTGCTCAGGGATATCAGATGTGTAGAGAGAAAAGAGAAGAGGGCTTAAAACACTACCTTGTGGTACGCCAGCAAGTTGAGGTAAGAAGGGAGAAGTAGAGGAATCAATAGTAATACAGAAGTACCTGTCAAGAAAGAAGGATTGAAGTAGCTACCAGAAAGTAAGTTGAAGGAATGTGTGGTTTTATTTTCCACAGTAAACCTTTGTGCTAGACGCCAACAAACGCTTTCTCGATATCCAGGAATATCGCTGAGCAGAATCCTTTTTTCTCGAAGGTGACTTAGATAGTGTCTACTATACGATGATACTGTTGTACAGTGGAATGGTAAGAACGAAAGCCAAATTGATGATTCAGATTAACTTCCCGACTTTCTAGAATTGGCTATATCCTGAGAAGAAATAATTTCCCAAACATTTTCCCCATTATAGGTAAGAGTGCAATCGGACAATAAGAAGATGGGTTACTGGAAGGCTTAGGTAACATTTTTATTGTAGAAAGTTTCCAAAGGAGAGAGAAATCAGTTGTACGTAAGATAGTATTATAGATGTGAGTAAGAAAGATCATGGCTTTTCGGGGTAGGTGGCGAAGGATAAAGGGAGTGATAAGATCATAGCCACTTGCGTTTTGTTTGAATTCTGTTGAGTTTCTTGTAAATGTCTTTTGGGTGAAATGGTGATAAGGGTAGTGCTGTTGTCAAATCGTCTTCAATCTTGGTTTTTTGCGTGTTTTCCTGAATATTATTCGTCCCAAAAATCTGTGCAAGATGTTTTGCGAATTCGTTAGCTCTTTCTTCGCCTGTTACGGCCAAGGTATTATAATAATAATTAAGTGTACATTTTGTGGAAAACAACTAATTGGATTAAATAAATATCATAATGAACACTGGATATATTTGAATTGAGATATGACTGAGATGTCCTAGAAGGACCATGCCACCAGTTGCGCCATCAAACGTTTTGAGAGGGGCACATTTTTACTGGATTTTGAATTTTTGAGGACACATTTCGACAGGAAAAACAAGGACCGGACGAACGCAATTGTATTTGTATATGACCTAATTTTTTAATTCAACTTTTTATTGTACTGTTTTTTACAGAAAAGGGAGCGCAAAAATATCATGGGAAGTAGAGGGAAGTTGCTTAGGTGTTGAGGTGAATGAAACCAAAACCTTAAAATGTGGAATTTATTTTATGTTTTACTTTTCAACATTTTAAACCACTTTGCTGGTCTTCTTCAGAGACCCCTAGAACTGAGAAAGGAAGAGAGACTAGTATAATTTTCTGGTTGACAAAATAGGATCGAAAAGATTATTAATATCATAATCATTAAGAATTTTATTGTTATAGAAAAATAATAGAAAAATCGTCCCACAACTTGATCAGATTTAGCTTCCTTGATATGGTCTCAAGTTCAAGTAATTTTTATGTAATTTATACGTTTGTATTTTTACATTAAATACTAACTTTTATTCAACATTGGGCGAAAGCAGACAATAGTCTCCCTATTATCGAATAATAGCTTTTGGCTATCATATTTGATTGCGTGGATAGATCTTCATTTCTAAATGTGAAAACGATTTTTTTTTTAACGGGTTGTGTATTTTATTTTAATATTTGATAAGGGATGATGCAGGATATACGTCTTCTGCCTAAGGAACAGTATCTGAGAGCCCAAAAGAAAGCGCAATATAATGGGATAGAGGAAAAACAAAATTCTAGTTTCAACATTGTGCCGTATGAGTTCGCACTCGGGATGTCAACTAATTGTCGTCGAACTACAATATGAATGGCATGATAACCACCTCTAACCACCCTCCAAAACACCAAGATCAGCCTTAACGCAATCTTCCCACTTTTGCTTCGGTATAGCTCTAGAAATCTTACCAGTGGGCTCCGCGCTCATTAACCTTTAATTAGTGGACTGGAATGCCGCAAATCTATCATCTTAATTGTATTCATCGGGTACAAATCACGTAATTTGGAATTCTAATTTTCAAAAATTCTAATGCGTTGTTCATCCCTTAAAATAAGTGATCACGTTTCGCTTTATAAAGAACCGTAAAAGGTATCACTGTCTAGTCAATTTTTAAATTTCAGGATGGAAAATAGGAGCTAAGTAATTTTTCACCCAAAAAATTACTTAACATTTCCAGAATTTAGCCTAGACTTAATTTGCGGTTTAATATATTTTTTCTAATTATCGTCTACCTTAATACGAAAATTGCTCTACGTGTTTAAATGTACTCTTTTCTATATCTATATTACCAAAATAGCCCCCATTTCAGCATCTCACCATATATTTAGTTAAATCTGTATTAATTTCTAGTCCCTGTTTTACGTCTTTCATCAACTTTGATGTATTTTATTTCCGTATGACGCTCAAAGGGTGTGGGCGGAACAAAGCAAATATATGAAAACAAAAAATGAAAACAAAAATATTAAAAGTTAAAATTTGAATCAAGTTTTTTGTTAATTGGCTTTAATATTTATTCCCAATTCGAGGTGCCCCTCAACCCACTGATCCCTGACCACGCGACGGCTTTGCGTACGAGCTTTTTTGACAAATTTTTCTCCTTAGCAGATGTAATTTCTTGATAATATTATACTACCTTAAAGCCTTGTAAATTTTATTAGTTAACGACAAACCATAGACTTTGAAATTTATAAAATATTGTTTATAAAATATTAAATGGTATGCATAATGATGTAGAGATGGTTGACCGTTGATATGATATGAGAAGGAGTTAGTCGAGGGTGCGGTCAAATAAATAATAAAATTAAAATATATAAATAATTTTAATTTTTGCCGACGTTTGTTGACAGTGTTTCAACTGCCTCCCGCAGTGCCACATCTTACGCCCTGAAGACGACCTGCAAAGTGGGTCGAAACGTCGGCAAAAATCAAAATTATTTATATATTTTAATTTTTTTATTTATTTGACCGCACCCTCGACTAACTCCTTCTCATATTAAATGGTATGGAAACTATATTGACCCTACTTGGCTGACTTGTTTCTTTATTAACGAAATAGTGTAACAATATTGTGTACGAATTTCCCTAATTTCCTCTCGCGTTTTACATTTTAGATACCAAAGAATCTCGATCCGTTCTTGACTCACTTA
Source organism: Nezara viridula (assembly GCA_928085145.1). Taxonomy (NCBI): domain Eukaryota; kingdom Metazoa; phylum Arthropoda; class Insecta; order Hemiptera; family Pentatomidae; genus Nezara; species Nezara viridula. Next base: position 108,359,783 of record OV725079.1, on the reverse strand, counting down.
GCAAAGCTCCTTGCGTATGTATATATTTACAAAATTTTTCAATCGACCTTTGAGTATTATATTTTTACATAATTATTTAATTGGGAATAAGGTCAGTTCATAATTATTCAATAAACTACTCAATGTTGATTGCTCCTGTTGTTTACTCGACGTTTTTATTGAAGCACTGTCTTAAAAATAAGTTGAATTTTGAAATAATTATTATTTGAAACATACAGAAGCATGGTTGTGTACCGATTAAGCTATTTGTTGTTCTAGCTTTGAAGAGCATCCCATTGTTAACATAAAAAAAAAAACGATACAAATTCTTTCACAATGGTTTCATATTTCCCAAAAATTATACATCTAAAAGTAACATTATTTGCCTACACGTTTTTTTCATCATCAGTAATTTCCTAAAAAAAATACCATTACTTCAGTAACAGATTTTATTTTATTTTATTGATGATATTTACAACAGTATTACAAGTAAAAATACATTCAGTAAATGTGAAAAAAAGAATATAATAACATGAAATCACTTGTTGAGAAACTACCCACTGGTGGTAGCACTCTAAAAATGTATTTACAAAAGGAGATCTCGAGGCAATCTTCTTTTCAGACGCCTCGGAGGGTTGTCAGGGATCGAAAAGGAAGCAAGGGTGGAAACGAGAGGGTTAGGATGGTTCTGAAGTTTGTTATGGAAGGATAGGTATCTGAATTGGGCCAGGTCAGTAACAAATTTAAAATTCAAAATCAAAAACAAAGAATTTGTAGTAAAATATAAAAAACATCTAGAGACCATATCATTGCTCCTAATTGTCCAATTTTAACGATTTTTTTAAAAAAAAAATGTATACTTTTTAAGTTATTCGGAATCAAATTTTACCATCCTTAACTTTTTTTCCAGCTTCTTTTCGTTGAAATAAATTAAATAGATAAATTTAAATGACACCAAGAAGAGGACTTTATCTAAGTTTCATTGAAATCGGTATATTTGTTTAGGCGCTATAATCTAAAGCAACACAGGTTTCTCGCCATTTGGAAAGTAAAAGGCGAATAGTAATGTCGATGAAGGAGGATCATCCTCGGGGTGACTTCTGATTTTAAATCCAAATTTGAAAAAATCTGTCCTGTAGTTTCGGAGAAAATGCGCAGACGGAGGACAGCGTACGGCGGATGGCGGACGAACATAAAAAAATTGTATTCGTTTTTCGAATTCTACGTATCCTGAAACGTAAAACCTCATATTTTGAGAGGGAGTTGACTTTTTGAATTTTTCGTTGGATTACAATGGTTCATTATTGAAAATAATAAACCAAAACCGGGATCGAAACGTCAAATAAACAGCAGAAGCAATGAACTTTTAGTAGTTTATTGAATAATTATTATGTGACCTTATTCCCAATTAAATAATGATGTTAACACGCATATATATATACCCAAAGTATATTAATGTATTTTCAGAAGAGTCTTGAGTTACGTTCGGGTATGGAAGATATCCGACTATTTCATGTTCCTATATTCATATATGTCAACTTTTTGAACAATCAACAAATGATGAGTTATTTCCGTATTCAGATTATTTAGAATTAAATTACAGAATTCGGTTCTTTTTCCACAACATCCTAAAAAAATATTAAAGTGGTTACAATATTGAGTTGTTAACGTTACGAAATAGAAATCATTGGGAAGAGCCGTTGCAAATTAGTATCAGCCACGGTAGCTGAACATCTGGAACTACTAACACGGAATCCACAGAGGTTACCACCAACACTCAAGCTGTAGATAAATAATAGATAAAGTTCCATAATGAACACAAGGGAGTTGGAATAATTAAAATTATTGAGTATGAATTATAAGTGTCCTACATAATTACGATAATTCGTGACACAAAACCTTTTTGCAGTAAATATTATTAAATTTGTTGTTGACTTTGTTTCATAATTCAACTTTTTTTTAAAAATTATTTACAAGGAGGGAGATGAGTTTTTTAAATATAGTGGGCTGTGTACATTATATATCAGGGAGAAACCTCAGTGAGTTACTGGACTATGGGTTGGGAGAGTGCGTCCCCTCCTGATTATTTCATTAGCCTAACTCATTATTTATATCCTCAAAAGTTCTTTAGCACACTAGTGAAACCATTAAACGAAAAGCGCATTGAACTGTATGAATATCCAATTATTGAGTTAAAATGTATTTAACAAATACGACGAAACTGTTCAAAAATTATTTTGTACAACCAAAATATTCAGGAAAGGATCTATGAAGTTTGGTCTATGTGAGTGTGCATGTCTATGTGAACTGTCTAGCTCATAGATGGGGAACTTTTTTATTATTAGAGGACGCAGTGAGGTTAGGCAGTGTTAATGGAGGACGCAATAATTCTTTATGTTTTACCGTTGCTATTTTTATTTTACTAATTACATACATTCTATCAATTTCCAGATTTTCGTTATTTATAGAACCTTGGTTTGTAGTTCACTCACTTACTAAGAATATAGTCTATAACTGAGAATAGAGAAAGCAAATTAGGATCTTTTTTCGCTTGTTAAAAATATGAAATATTTTTTCTACTATATTCGAAGCATCATAGGAGACAAAAAACTATTTTCTTTCGTTTACCTTTCCAATAGATAAACTTAATTTTAAATAGATAACTTAGTCTAAAACAGTAATAAATAGTATCCCGTGGCAACCATGGCACTGAAGAGGAATTTGCTAAGAATTACGATTTATCTCGAAACTGTACATTCTATGGCTTAATACACGAAATTAAAAAAAAAATGAAGAGAAACCTATATTGATCTATTTGGAAGAAGCTTTTTGGTTTATTATTTTCAATAATGAACCATTGTGTCCGCAAAATTTCAAAAACGTACCCTCCTCAAAACTTATGGTTTTAAGTTTCAAGATACCTAATACTCGAAAATCGAATAAAAAAAAAAATTGTCTGTCTGCCGTCCGAGCATTTTCCCCGAGACTACTGGACCGATTTTTTTCAAATATGGAATCAAAGTCAGAGGTCCCTCGAGGATGATCTTCCTACCTTGATATTGATGGCGGCTGAAAAACCTGTGTTGCTATAGACTGTAGCGCCTAAACGAATTTACCGATTTCAATGAAACTTGGCTAAAGTCTTCTCCTTGATGCCCTATAAATGTATGTATAGAACATACTTCAACGAAAAGGAGCTGGAAAACAGTTACGAGGGGGAATAAAATTATGTTTCCGAATAGCTCAAAAATTATATACTTTTTTGTGATTTTTATTATCGGATAATTGAAAGATATTTAAATTTCCTATTCATCCGAATTCCTATCCAAAACGAAAAAATATTCATCGAAATCAGAGGGATATTAGTAAAGATATCGCGGTTTTTGAATATTTGAATGTTACATTTTGTGATGAATATGAACTACTGTGATCGACCAAAAAATTCAAAAACTTAACCCCCTCTCCATTCCCCTCTCTCCCTCCCACCCCCTCTCCCCTAAAATTTGAGGTTTTACTTTTCATGATACGTAGAACTTACAAAATCAAATAAAAAAAAATTGTCTGTCTGCCGTCCGCTGTTAGCGCATTTTCTTCTAGACTACTGGACCGAGTACTGGTCGTAAAATTACATTTTCGAATAACTCAAAAAGTATACACCTTTTTGGATGTTGTATATGGTCATTTAAAAGTTTACGAAATTTTCTAAAATTAAAAAAAAAAAAATCGGTGGTTCATAGATATGATTTTTTAAAATATTTTTCGTATGTTATACTGCAAAGCTTATTTTCTATGTTTTTGTTTTTAATATCCTGAAACTGTTACATCAACTGAAGCGATGTATTTTTTTTTTCTTTGAAAATCACTAATGATAATATAAAAAATTATTCAGGGCAATATTAGGCAATCGCCTTTTATTAATTTTTTTCTTATGTTACAAGGAATGTAATGTTATTATTGATATAAAATTTTTTGGAAATAATTAACCACTGTGTAATAATTTGCAGTGTTTTTTTTAAAAATAAATACGACTCGTGATGTAGTATATTTATTTGTATAATACTAACAGTGTTGATGTATGATGGGTTTTCTTCGGACTGGATTGATGTCACTTATCTTTTTCTGTCTTCATGTTAAGTGAATTGGTGCAACATTGTCTTGGTAGTTAATAAAAGTTTTCCATTTTATTCCAAGAGTATTCACTGTATGAAAAAAAATTACATATAATTTTGAAAATATTAAGTGATTGCCAAGTAAGGGAAAATCTGAATATGGAAGTATAGCTATATATTTAAAGTGCATTCGTTATTCAAGAAGATGGGTTGCACCGACTGACCCGTAGCTGCGGGAAACCGTTCTTGATGGACGTGTAAAACAAGGTGTCCGGCCGGACCTGAGAGGGTTCCTGTGTAACAGTTGACACTAGAGAAACAACCCCCTCCCCTCCCCCCACGTTCAATATGAATATTAATAAAGCCCTAGCCTAAAACGCGCCATTAGCCACGGAGCAGCCTTCAACAAGTCAAACTCTGATTATGAAATATCACATTTAATCTGTTGCCCATTATGAGCTGGGCGCTGCTTAGCAAGTGAAATGTCCGGTCAGGCCGGTGTTCGCCCGTCACCCCCCTTCAAAATCGATCTTCCACGTTTCTTACATCCAGTTAAATCTGCTAGAAATTTCATATTTTGATATGAATGGCCAGTAGAACAGTTTTTTTTTTCGAAGAACGATGTCTTAAGTGTACGCATTATATAGACGTTAATATCTTATCTAATCAAAACTATATGTCTTGTTAAATGGTTGAACATTCTATAAGTTCTGTTTACTGAAAATAATGTATAATAAACTGCTTACTTTTGAAAATTATTCATTTGTATGGGTGTCATCTTCTTCCAAACAAAAATATTTTTATCATCCATAGCATTTCACTAGTTGGAAATAACTCAATCTTATCAAGTCGTGGCAGAGTACGTAAGTGCACCATTTAAGGACGGTTTTAACATTATATAGAGAACGACTTTTGGAGCCTAAAAGACAAAGGTGGTCTAACTTGGAAGGACTTCTTCCCTTGATAATAATGAAATGAAATGAAACGAAATGAAAAAAATATTTTATTATTCTGGGACTGTTGTCCCTTTAGAACAAATTATAAATACAGATTGTATGTCTGTGTGGTTACAATTATATTATATTTACAATAAGAGTTGACTAAAACTAAACTTACTGAAGAAGAGAAAGAAAAGAAAAGAAAATTGTACATATATATGAGATACTAAAAATAACCTAAATAAATTGAGGTAGTCTCTAGGGTTGCTTAGATATTTCTCTTAAGTATATTTCGCAATCAGTCGGATTGAGAAAGGAGTAGGTGTTTAAAGAGGGGAGGTTTCAAAGAGGAAACTGATTGAGCGTGTCGAATATCAGCAGGGATGGAATTCCAGAGGGAGGCGGCTTGTATTGCAAAAGATTTGTCAAACGCAGCAGTTCGGTGAGGAGGAGGATAGAGGTCGGAAGTACGAGATCTAGTGGGACGGGATTGGATGGAGTATTTGAATTGTAAGCTGTGAAAAATATAGGAGGGTCGATGAGTTCTAATGATTTGGTACAGAAAGGTGGCTAGGAAGTACTGACGGCGATAGGATGGGTAAAGCCACCTCAACTCAGTGTAACACTGGGTAATATGCGTATCCCTTGAGATTCCGAAAACAGATCGTAGTGCACAATTCATTAGGCGTTTAAGTTTGGCCTCGGAATCTCCCGAGAGTCCACCGTACACCATACAGCCATAGTCGAAGTGGGGGAAAACAATGGAGGAAACTAGGAGTTGACGGGACTTATATGGAAGGAGATATCGTAGACGGTTGAACTGTTTTAGGGTAGAGATAGTGCGACGGGAAAATAATGTGCTGCAGGAGTCGAATAAATACCAATACAACTCTACAAGAACTCATAGAGGATCTCAGTATGCAATTCATCGCGAGCAACCTCAACGAAATTGGAAGATTACAAAAACTTGGGTTTCTGATGCATTGAACAACCGCCATAATAATGTTTGCTTTTATGTTTACGCTGTTCTTCTTTTCTGAAACAAACATTTTCCGCCCTCCTATCCAAATCTCTCGCCTACCGACTACCATTTTTTAGAAATCTGGGTCATATTTTAAAGATTATATAAAATTTCTGAAATGGAACTTATGAAATGATTCAACATTCTGTATGGATAGAGTAGGAAAATAATCGACTTGTTATCATAAATGGATAAAAAAAAAATTATTTCATACTATTTACAACTATAAACCCGCATTAATTTCTGGACCAGCAATAATTCAATAAATCGACTGAATAGCGCAAATATGCATTTTTGTTCTGAGACCAAAATATTTTCATTAAATCCTAACGAGAAAAGAGTTGGTTTTCAAGGGTTTATCCACAAATTGAATTTTGAACCTGGCAAAATATAATATAATAAATTCGTGGTTTGCAAATATGTCAATACATTGCTAATGTTATATCATTTTGGAGTCTAGCTAGCCTAGTTCGTATGTGGTGGATTGAAATTTAGTTCCTGGCGGACCCACGAAATAAATCTAGACCTTTTCACTATTGTTAAAATGGGTCTGGTACAAGCACTTCAACAACTCTATTGCCAGAAATTCAAGATCTAAAAAATAATTACGGTATGAATATCAAAAATAAATCTGTGAACTTCAGTTATTCCTTCTTATGCTACACGATCAATATATTGAATTAAGCGATGATACGGAGAAACTTTATTTGTTATTATAAGCATGTTAAAATAAGAAGTTCTTTTAATTCAAATATTACAATTTTCTTCTTTTTGATTACGATATGCCAAAATATTAATTGTTAAGATGAAAATACACTGGTTTTTCATGCTATCCATAGATTAATAAATCCTTAAAAGTTTACCTGTTAAATAAATATTTAAGTGAAGCATAATTGTACAGATAAAAAGTATATAGACATTTGAATAAATGAGAAAATGCCGGATGACACAAATGGTAGTACTACTGCGATACACATTAAGATGATCTGACTTAAATTTTTTATATTTTACATTTGCAACTTAGCAGTAACGCATCCAGCAAATTTAATATTAAACGATTTATTTCTTTGAATATCTCTTGATAATGGAAGACCATTAAGAGATTTATTGACTATTGAGTGAATAATTGAGGTATTGATAGATCTCGATAGTAAGCAACACTCGATTACTTTCTTTTTAATCTGCGTCGATCTGGTTTCAAGGATTTGATAGAACGAGTAGATCGAAGTTATTTTTAGTTGAAAAGTGGAATGTGTATTTATCGTGGACATAGGATTTTTTTGTTTAAATGTTAAAGTCGCACAACAACAGTGTGATTTGAAATATATAATGGTACTGTAACAATATTTAGAATTTGGGATTGTGTTTGTACTTTATTTATGTGTGTTCCTTTTTCTAAACCATAAAGTTCTGTACCATATGTCCGAATTAGTCTTACAATTAGTATGAATATTAGTAAATTAGTATGAATTTGTCTTACATTAGTATTGTAGATTGGCCGCTTGGTTAGTAGGTCAAGTAAGGATCCGATGTCCAGAAAATGTAAGATTTCATAATACCTTCATATTTTTTGTCTTTTTTATTTTGGATGAATGTTTCAAGTAAGTCTTTTATCTAAGTAGAGTCCAAGGTATCGCAGATGGATTTTTGTGTGGGATTAGTTGTTTTCGATAGTCAAAGGTGGACATGAATACTTACTGATTTTAGGAAATTTAGGAACGTTAATCTTAATTTTCCACTTAAAAAAAAATCTTTTCAAAGTCGATGACATTAGTTAAATAAACATATTTTCTATTGTAATGATTTGTACAGCAGAATGAGTCGAGGATACTGTTTCAAAGCCGGCAACGATGACTGGAAAGGTACTGTTACTAGAAAGCTGTCTGTTGGCAGTTACTTGCTACTTGGAGCAACCGCCGCCAGTTCCGTACTGCTAGAAGTAACAGTTCCGTTATTAGAGGATCAGGAAACTGTAGGAGCTTCTCCTGGGATAAGTGGCCCTCATGATTAGCTCCTTCTATCTCGTGATTTCCGGACATCTACTTTGAGTAGAAAAGTTTTAAAAAACATATTTTGGAATATTAATTTTTTTAAAAAGAAAGAAAAATATTCATAAGAAATCTTTCGAGTCATCTTGGCCATTAAAATTGAGGAAAAGAACAGATAAACATCAAGATATTATAAATTAATGTTTTTAACGTAAAAAATTTCATTTTACGAAAGAAAAGAAGTGTTACTTATATAATATTATTTTTATTTGTTTTGTTTCTTATTAATCTCCGTATCTACCGTTTATGTTAGCGATCACCGAAGTGAACAATTTTATTTTCTTCAACTGATCATATTAATGTTTTTATTTATTATTATTTTTTTACCCAAATAAGTGAAGATACAATAAGGTTATATGTTTATATTTATTTAAAAAATAAATATGTTTGCCCTGATCGATTTTTAGTTCGGTGGTTCATATTAGTCATTGAACCACTCGAGTAAGAAAACAATTGATTTGAGCTCTAATATACTGAAACATATTTTCGCTGGAGCGACACAAGGCAACTTGTGGGCCCCAAAACTAGACTATCGATACAGAACTTACTAATTTTCAAAAGATTGAACCCCTCACAACCCTTTGAAATGTGTACTATCTATTCAGTACAAGGGATTCCATTACACAAAGTTAAAATTAAAAAAAAAAAAGTCAGTAACTCATCTTTGAGGCAGAAAAAAAAAATCTTATATATCATTTCTCAAATATATATACCTTTTCCGTCTCTGAGGGGTGATGGTTTTTGAGGCATCAATAGAAAGGTAATATCACGTAGAGTGTGCTAATCGTAATTTTGATTCCTAATTTTATACCTGGACTTAAATAAAAGTGAATGTATAAGTGGGAGTTTTCAAACCATATGATGGTACCGTCTCAACGAATCGAGACGTTCCAAATGAATGAGACGTTCTAATTTTTGGCCCATTATGCATGTGAGCATTTGAAAGTTTACTAAATTCTCTACAAGGTGAAAAAAAAATCATCGAAATCGATAATTTGGTCCGATAAATATTTTCTGTTTTTCTTCTTTCTTTTACTTTTTCTTTAACACTAATATTCGGTTTATATTACTCATGAGAGCTCTATTTCATCAAATGTATATTTGGAATATTTGTATGGTATGAATAAAATGTTGAAATGGAACAAATCGTTCCGACCCAACGAGCAAAGTGGGTTCAAATATTTTTTTAAGGAAAAAATGAGATATTTATTTCGCATCTCAGAAAACCACCAGATACGAATTTTCATAGCAATCAAAGCTTACTAAATTCCCTACAAAACGTCAAACAAATCATCGAAATCGGACTATGTGGTGCAAAGATTCTAACCAACACGTTCAAACATTCTAACAAATAAAACGTTCTAGACATTTAGTATTAATTCTACTTTAAAGATTTTTTTCTTCATTCAGTTTTGGATTCCTCAAAAACTTTAAATCTATTATAGTAATGATTGTTTTCATCAAGCATATTTTAGTAGAATTTTATTTATTTTTTAATCTTTAAAACTTTTCAAGTTTAAATATTAATAATAAAATTCATCATATGGAGGAAAAAGCTTTTTTTTACTATTATATATATACTCCATGCTTGGATCGTTTAAATGTATTAAAGCATGGAATAATTTATGAGTAGATTTTCTTATTTAACAGAAAATGATATAAAAGTATTTCTTAATCGACCCCATTTTCTCTTCTGCTTTTTATTCTGAATTTAAAATTTTGGGCAATGACCCTTTTCTTCCCGAGACAGTATACATTGTATCAATAAGTAATTATTCTAGCTAATTTCAAAACATTTGTTTTTGTAAAATTAATTATTAAATTTGTTATATTGCTATAAATATGGAATGTTGTATACTTCATTTTAAATAAAATATTATCTATATATAAGCTATTAGATGTTTATCATTTTAAAAATTTACTTGATTATTTTTAATGACAAAAGAAACATTTCTTTTTTTTTTTATTTTCTGTTAATACAGACTGCTAGGTCAAAACGTACCTTCCAGAGAACTAAATTCAAAGTATTTAGTCTTCATCAGATATTTAAAGGCAGTGTTTAGAAGCTTTTGTTAACTTAAGAAAAAATATAATATTATAATTATAAATTTAATGAAACTAGAAAGGGTTAACCTATGGATGGGTATAGATTATTATATTTATAAACTGATAACTTACTAAATAAAAGTATTAAACCTTTGCATAGAAACATTACTGAATGGAACATACAAATATAAGGTTTGTGCGAAGTATTCGCACGAGTCAGCTAGTATATATATATCCCATTTTTTTGAAGTTTCATATAATTTACAGAATATTCATATACTATGTGATTAATATAAATTGTAAAATAACCCGAAAAACTAAAAGCATTAAAATAAATTATTAGGTATCAATGTGTTTTTTTTTTTTAATTTACATATCTTTGAGTTATTTTATTTTTATTTATTGCATATACGTTGTTATTACTATCTAGTTGCTATTATGCGTCTACTATTACTAAAAACTAACCTATTCCAATTTTAATAACAAAACCCATATATATTTTTTTTTTTTTAACTTGATTCTTCAACTCACACCTGTCAGAAGTTCCGACAATCAGCGAGTGTGATGTCAAGATGAAGAGATTGGTCTTGGAATAGGCGTGAGGGAGAGGAGTACCCAGCGGCGTCCTTCCTGTCTTGAGCGTAATATTTCTAGTTAGTGGAGGAGATCCCTCATCCAGCTTCTTTTAAGCCTCCTTCGGGTGCTATCGGGCATGTTAGTTGTGGCCATGCCTCGAATCAATGAGTTTGTATGTCCGTGTAAGTTATTATGAAATCGTTTGTAGTATGTTCGTATGTGGTCGTTAACTGTTGGCATCTGTAAGTCTTTATGTAGAGTAATGTTACTGACGTACCAGGGAGCTTTGGTAATAGTCCTGAAAGTTTTAGATTGAAAAGTCTGTAATTTACGTATGTGAGTCTTTTTGGCTGTCCCATATATCTGTAAAGCGTAGGTCCAAATAGGCTTGAGTAGGTAAGTATATGTATTCAATTTCTGTCTAAGTTTTAATTTCGAATTTCTTGCAAGGAGTGAGTACAATAGGCGTAGTCTTAGGTTTAAAGTTTTTGTTTTGTTTTTGATATGTTGGCCCCATGTCATTCTTCTGTCAAAGGTCAGTCCAAGATATTGAACTTTGTCTGTCTGAGGAATTTGGATATTGTCAAGGTAAATAGGGGGGCAAGTTTCACGTCGAAGGGTAAAAGTGATATGTTGTGATTTGTCAAGGTTGAGTCGAATTTTCCAGAGTTTGCACCAGTCGTAGAAATTGTTTAGGTGATATTGTAAAGTCTGTGAGGCGTATGCTGAATTTTGATGTCTTGTCAAGATTGTTGTATCGTCTGCGTAAGTCGCGGTCAGAGTATAGAGAGGATCTGGAATATCATATGTGTAAATAATATACAACAGAGGAGCGAGTACTGACCCCTGAGGCACCCCTGCTAGGGCTGGTTTAATGGTAGATAGTTCTGTACCTTGGCAAACAGAGAAAAATCTGTCAGAAAGAAAAGATTGAAGAATAAGATAGTAGGTTGGAGGGAGTATAGTCTTAAGTTTGAAAAGAAGTCCCTGATGCCAGACTCTATCGAACGCTTGAGCAACATCCAGAAATACTCCTGTTGCATATAATTTGTGCTCTAGTGCTGTCGCAATGTAGTCTGTCACTCGGTGTAGCTGATGAATGGTTGAGTGGTGTGAACGAAATCCAAACTGATGTTCAGGTATTATGTTTTCAGTAGTCAGTATGTCAAGAAGTCGTTTGTAGAGAAGTTTCTCAAAGATTTTAGAGCATAATGGGAGCAAGCTGATGGGTCTGTATGATGAAGGAAAGTCAGTGTTTTTGTTAGGTTTGTGAATCATTTTTATGAATGAGTATTTCCATTGTAAGGGGAATTTAGTCGTTCTGAGTATTGCGTTATAAATTGATGTTAGGTATACTAGAGCTTTCCTTGGCATTTTCTGGAGCACTTGAGCATTTATCAGGTCATGACCGGGAGCTTTCTTTTTAGGTAACTGTCTGATTTGTTCTGCAACTTGAGTGGGAGTGAAGCAAAGTGGAGGTAATGACAGTTGTAAAGGAATGTCTAAAGTGTTTTGTACATGTCTTTCGTGATCAGTATTAGAGAAGTCAGTATGTGGTATGAAAACAGAAGAAAGATGGTTGGCAAAGAGCTCAGATTTTTCAAGGTCTGACACAGCCCAGGAACCATCTACGTTTCGGAGTGGTGATGACACCTCACAATGCTTTACAAGTTTCTTAGTCTGTCTCCATAAGCTTCCATCGTCAGTCGAAAGATTTTTGAGGTAATTGTCGTAGTTCGTTCTTTTAAAATTCTGAATCTGTCGTTTAAGTTCATTGTTAAGTCTATTGAAAGTCCGTTTGTCAGATGGAAGTCGACCAGTCTGCCACACTTTGCGCGCTCTTCTCTTTGCTCTGATCAGGTCTCTAATGTACTGCGGATAGATTGGAAGAGACGTATTTCTGCTAGGTCTTGGTACAGATGATGACCATACAGCCTGTTGTAAGCTGATTGTGAACTTATCAACAGCTTTTTCGAGTTCCTCTTCGGTCTTAAGGGACATTGGGATTGATAGCGTCGAATTTAAGTAGTCGCTGTAAGCTTTCCAATCGATTATCCTATCTGTAAGTGTTGGTTTTTTTGATGCAGTACGAGGCTCATCGCATAGTACCAAACTGAGAAGAGAATGATCAGAACAAAGATCAGAGCTTGCAGTTACAGTATACGGCACTGTCCTGAGTCCTTTAGTAATGAAAAAGTCAAGTAAATCTGGTGTTTTCTGTCTTGAAGTTGGCCAGTAAGTAGGTGTATCAGGTGAGATCGTGTTTAATGAAAGCTGATCGATGGCAGACTTTAGATTTCTTCCTCTAGGAGTACAGAGTCGTGCTCCCCAGGACTGATGTTTGGCATTATAATCACCACCTGCAATAAAACACCGACCGAGATGTTGGAAAAAATTGTAAAACATTGCAGATGTTAGCACGTATCTCGGAGGGCAGTACACTGCAGCGAAGGTAATGGTATGGTGCTGGGTATACAGAGTAATTGCTGTGGATTGTATGTCAGGTGTAATGGGTAATTGTAAAGGGTTGTGTTTTAGTGATTGCTTAATCAGTATTGCCGTACCGCCATGTGCCGTCTTATCAGGGTGGTCAGTTCTATATATTTTGTAGCCTGGAATGTAAAATTTAGAATGTGGAGTCAAGTGTGTTTCAGTGATGAGAGCAATGTCAGTCCGTTTTTCATGTATGTACATGTCAAGTTCAGTCCTGTGTTGGTTTATACCATTTGCGTTCCAGAGAAGAACGGACATGGAGCCCACTGTCAGCCGATTAGTAGCCATAACTGGAGGATAAGGCTTGTGCAACGTGAGACAGTTCTTGGAGAAGGCTGAAAAGAGGCTGGATGAGGTTATTCAATCCACTTACCAAGTTGAAGAGCTGAGCTGAAGCCGGGTGATTGTAAGTCGGTAGTGGCGGTTGAGTAATGCCCTTTTTCATTTCTGGATGCTTTGGCTGGTGAAGGTGATTTTCTGGGACTTCTGTAGGAGAAGTTCGCAGTTTTGGTCCTAGATATTGGGAATCGGGTTTTGAAGAACCTGAATTTGCGGTATGCTGACTTTGCGGAAGAGAAGGAAACTCGTCTATACCTGGGGGTGCGCTAGTTTGTGCTTTTTGGGGACTTTGTATATTTTTACGGAGATTGCGTACTTCCCTCAGTTGTTTTAGAGTTGCACAACCTCTATAATTTGCTGGATGGGATCCGCTACAATTCGCGCATGTTGCTGCGGTCTCTCTTGTCTTTGTGCAGACGGTGCTATCATGTCCTTGGCCACATCTCACGCACTTCGGGGAGTGATTGCAGTAAGCCTTTGTGTGGCCATACTGCTGACAACGGGTGCACTGTGGAATCATTCTTTTCTTTCTTGGCTCTTCGATTTTCACTCTAGTATAGTATAAAAATTTGATATCAAAAATTTTTTCATTAAATGTGGCTTTAGAGATATCGATAAAGAACATGGGAAGTGGATTTTTGTATCTGGAAATAACGTTCACAATACTTGTGGCATCGTAGCCTAGGCATTTTAATTCGTATTTTATGGTTTCAATTGGAGTAGCATGGTGTAAGTTTTTTACTACGATTCTTGGATTTCTATCTTCTATTAACTGATAGGTATGGAAATCGGCACCTACCTGTCTTAAGTTAGCTACTATACGTCTATATGTGTCAGAGTTTTCAGGATATACGGTTACTCCTCTTGATGTGGATTTTAGGTTAAAGCTGTTCAAACCTCCTACATTTTGGAGAAATGTGACCAGTTCGGTGTAGTTCTGTACATCATTCAAGTGGATAGGGGGCGGTTTTACAGAAACTGGTTGCTTAGTGGTAGCATCAGACTCGTCACTAATGTTAGTTAAAACTTCAAAACTATTAGTGGTTACTGTTGTAACTTCACTTACCTTTTTAGCTTTTCTTGGGTCTCTGTTATTGTCCATTGAGCGTTTTCTTCCTGTAACGAGTTCCCAATTATTTTCAGTAGTTTGGTTTGAGTTTAAAGCGTCCACATTTTCTGTAGAACTGGCAGATATCGACGTCTCAGACATCGTTTGCGGTGAAACCGCTACACCGAGGTGTGGAGTTCCTATTTCTTGGAGCTAATTGGTTTCAACAACAGAATGCAACAAAAAGAAAAGTTTTCACTGTCAATTTACTCTAAGATTTTGTCAAAAAGATTTTCAAAGAAAAATTAACCTCACTTTTATCAATGTTCACACATGATCCAGCTGATCAACTCTCCTGTACAACTTAATTAACGTTTTATGTTCAATAATGGTACTATAAAATAAGTTTATCGTTAATTTTTATTTGAATAATATTACTAAAATAAGCGTAGAGCTGGAAAAGAGACATAAGGTAATTATGTTATTAATGGAGGAATTCAAACTACCAAGCCATAAGTCTCCAAACACTCAAATAGTCAACTTGCTAACGTTTCGCCAATTCAGCCATCATCCGGACAGAAAAACCAAGATCATTTATATGCAGATAGAAAAAAGAATAGGAATAAAAGATAAAAAAAAAATCTTATTGCAGTAGACACAACTCACGAAGCCATCCTAATACATATTGAAGGAAAGAGAAGGTTCTAATAACACCGCCAAGGAATGTTACATTGAACAGATGGCAAGTCAAAGATACAAGCAAGAGAAGAAAAAAAAACATATGCATACCTAAAATATAATAATACGAAACGTGTTAAATTATATAACATAACAAATTAATAAACGCAAAAGGTATATTAACATTTATTCCCAGCAAACCATTCTTTGTTTTTGTATTTGTTGGGTCAGCAAAAATGAAATTCCTCCGAAGAATAGTTGGTATGATCAGGAGAGACTGCGCCAGAATTGAAAAAAAAATCGGGAGGATCTGGGTGTTATCTGGGTGACACCATGCAAGAGTGGCAACTAAAATGGTATGGTCATGCCTGTAGAATGGACGATACCAGAAAAGCCAGGTCGTTTTTAGCTGGAAGCTAGGTCGGAAGGAAGACGGTCTCGTGGCAGGCCAGTGCAGACTGTGCGTGTAGTCTGTTTCCATTGGAATACTGGGGACAGCAAGTGGACACACCATCCCGGAGTTGAGAAGACTAGTTTTCACAGGGGCCAGTGGGCTAGATGGACTGAGACTGCAACTCCACGCTTGGCGACATACAGGAGTTAGAAGAAGAAGACGTTTTTGTTGGGAAAGGATGTTAATATACCTTCGACCTTTTTGGATTTATTAATTTGTTTTTTTATTTAACACGTTTTTCACTAAATATTGGAAGAGAATGATGACATCTTCCTCCTTGTCTCCCAAAATATCCTTCAATGTCGTGGTCAACTTTAAATGTTGTCTTTTTTTTTCATATTGGAGACACTTTAGTAATAAATGTTTAACTGTCTGAGGTGTGTTGTTACACCTTTAACAGTTGAGTGCCTGTAGACCTTTAAGAAGGTATATGTATATGAAAAGAGAGTGTCCAATTCGCATACGCCACAATATTATTTCTTTTCTTCTAGTTTTTCTGGAGCTTTTGGCCCATGTGTTGCACTCGGTTTTTATTTCTGTTCATTTGAGTGGATGTATTTTTCATTGGTCATCCCAATTTTCTAATAGATTTTTCTTGTTTCATGAATCCAATCTTCAACGGTGATGTAATTTATTGGTGTTAGGCCTGATGCTTCTCCCTTCCTCCTATGGGATGGAACCCAGGCAATGACCACACTCACTTATCTTTTTCTCCTTCCCACCATACGTTTAATATTTCTCTAATGAGAGAGGTGCTTAGCCATGGGTTACCAATGGCCGCCACTACGCTTTGGAATCTGTTGATACGATCTAGTTTTTATCTTTGGATTTTGATATGCAATAGAGGGCCTATATTATCGCAATCGCTTCTCTATTGAATATGGAGCTCTCTCTTGGTTAGTTAAATAGTAGCTGTAGCTGGTTTTCGATTGCATAGACAGCACAACCAACGCTATTTTCTACTTTGGAGGCGTTGGTGTAAATGACCTTATAACTTTTGAACCTTTCTAGTAATCGATGAAATAAGTTTGGATTTCTAGTGGGTAATTTTTGGAATATCAAGTCATCAATATGTCTACAGACGGTCTGCCAGTAAGGAAATTTGAAATCAGAAATGAGCCTTTAGATTACATAAATTACATTGTGATTTATTAAATGAATCTGTAAGAGATTAGGAACGAAAATGAATGAAAAATAAAATTATACAAAATTTAAATAATACTGATATTATAATTGTAAAATATAGATAAGTTCAGTTTAATAAATGCATGAAAATAAAAAAAATAGAAAACGTAAAATAAGTAAAAAAAAAAAAAACCAATCCAAAGAAAATAAAATTTAAACAAAATAACCACTTGATTATTTATTTTCTTTGTTCTTCCTGAAGGTAAATATATCATCTCTCTTTTATTTCTTAAAAATATATTCTTATAGCGGCCAGTTATCTTGTTGAACTATGCTTCTAATTAATTGAACATTTACTTCGACGTTTACTGTCGAATATACAGAAGTCAAATAGCTTATGATGAAATCTGAAAGTGTATTACCCGTCGCAGTGGTATGTATGAGTATCTGTCATATGAAACCGCTTGAATGAGATTTGCTTTGTACATGTTCAGTTTAAAATTGTGTCAGTTTGTAATGCGTACTTTAAATTTTGTTATAGTTGATAAATGTAACGTCTGAAACAAATTTATGATGCGTTCTTCCTTTGATTGTTTTTTACCATTTTCTACTCCAAGTATTTGAGGAGCTTTGTAAAATTTTTCAGTGAAATCACGAGACGTTCTCGTCTCTTCCATTTTGTTAACTCTTTCCGTGGTTTTTTTATGAGATTTTCAACAGCCTTTAACAATCCACTCCATTACCACAAGATCTCGACTTTCTGACCTTTACACCCCCTTTCACAGAGCTGTCTCATTCCAAAACTCTTCTGTTGCCCTCCTGATCAGCGACTTTTTGGTCTCCTTAATGTCTCCTTCTTATCCACATTTAAAACTCTTCTATTGTAATGCCTATTTACAAAACAGCTATACCTGTTAACCTTCCCCTAGGTGATACTGATTTATTTACATATTATCCTTGTGTTTATATTTTATTCAGTTTTCATACAGTTCTGATTTTAGTTTTTTAATTTTTTTTTGATACTTACGATTTAATTTTCATTAAGCTAAAAACTATAAATCTTTATGTCTCGTATTTGCTGTATATACGTGTTACTTATATTGCAAAACGTCTTAGGTCAAAATTGAGTTTTTTTATACGAGAGCATAAAAACTGATAATTTCTTTATTATTTATTATTATAATTTTATACACTATTTCTCACTACTAGTTTCGTAGTAGCAGACAACTTATAGAAGTTGCAGATTACAAAAAGTCGCCTTCAGAACAAATAGAGTAAGCATGTAAAAAAGTTTCATAAGACCTTTTCCACTGACAATAGTGAAAGCATACACATCGGCACCATGTTAAAGTAACAAATGTGTAATATTGGGCAGGTTAAGATTTTTTATATTAACATGGTATTGACGAATTAATAATTTTTTTTTGTCCCTTGACTTTACGTTTATATACTAGTACTTTAAAATTGATTTAAATAAAATATGCAATTTTATTTATTTTTTGGAGACTTGGTCCTCATCAAATAGAGTAGTTTTTTCTATGTATTTTTTTTCTAAGCAGCGATTGTTTTGTATAATTTTTCATTTGTTTTGTATGTACTCTTAAGTATTTTATAGTTCATTTATTTTGTATTGTATGTATTGTTAGTAAACTTCAGGGTTTTTTTTTTCCATTTAATTATTTAATGTAGCAGATCTTCTAGCCAGAACTAATCCTCTTTTTCCTGCTGAACTCTGTTATTCTTAAGGGACTTCTTACCAGAATAAAGTTATTTTTGATTCTAAATATTCAACATTCAACTAAATGTTTCTATTTAAAAAAAAAAATTAAATTTCATTTATTGCTATATTTTTACTACTTGACGCTCGAAAAAAAAAAAAAAAAAAAGACTTTAGAAGACAGCTGTAAAGGCAAGGCAGGCCGCGTTCCTGAAGATCTCCATGCAACATCTGGAATGCAGGTAAAACGAACCGATCTCATCTGCCTCCAATCCTGTAATTAACACTGTATTTCCTCCCATTATCAGCTTCGTATTTCTGTATCCGTTATTATTCATCCCCCAGAACAGTGTTTTTCAACCACTGTTGCCAACCCCCTCCTAGGTTAAGAATGAGAGAAACCTCTCATTATCCCTGTTTACAGGGTCTTTAATCAAACTCTAATTAAAAGCGGGAGCGGCTCTACTAGTTAGGATAATTGGCAGGCCTGGCTATGTTTCCGGCAGTGCTATGGTATCGTTCACGAACGCACGATCTTCTCTCTTAAAACATGTTACGTAATGAATGTCGTTACGGACAGCAATCAGCCATTTCGTTCGGAATTTAATTTTTTCGGATTCAATAATGCCGCTCTTTTCACCGAACGCTAACGAACGATGCCCACCGTATGACAGTGCTTCGTTAATACGCCCTTTGATAAGTTTGATGGCTCGTTTATTTGGAGCTTGTAGACGAACAACTACTCAATATTAGCTTGGTTTAGTACAGCAGTCAATTTAAAATCAATAAATTATACTTTGCTATTCAATAATAAATTGCATTTTTGTCTAATTACTTATTGATAGAATAATAAAATAATAGGAGGTCATAAATTAATTTCTAATCTTAAAGTCTGGCACATCATCTTGCAATCAAACTGCATTCGAACTTTATTGGCGGAATTAATAAATTACGAATCAAGACGTTTTGTATTTGTTGTTTCTAATTATTATGACGTTGAAATAATCTTTCTCTGATCATGGGTTCGTGGGCGTAAATTGTAGTTGGCAAGAAGGTAAACCAATAAGAAGGTATTGTTACTGATGTATATGTAGCAAGAGGAGCTGAAATTGGATCTGACCATCTGCTAGTTGCTGAATTCCAAATTATTCAGTCTAGGAAAAATTCTCGTAAGAAATATAAGAAAATAGATGAAACTCAACTTCTCGTGATTGAAAATCAAAACAAATACAGCCAAGAGTTGGAACAAAAATTGAGAAGCATTGACATTGAAGGAGAGGTGGATAGTATATAGGCGGAAATTAAAAGGCATATCCTGCCGACTGCATTTTCAGTGTGTGGCATAAAGAGCTACTCATCAGTTGGTAAGCGAACTGATTTTTGGTGCGACCGAGTAAAAGCATTAGTTCAAAAGGAGAAACAATCATGGAAAGAATACGATAAAAACAAATGAAAAAATTGGAAAGAATATGGCCAAAATTTCCTGAATGATCATAAAGAAAATACAAGATCTTTCTGGAAACATATCAAAGCAACAAAAGGCAAAAAATGCAAACCAATGCGAAATATAAAAGATATATTAGGCCAAATCTTATCTAATCATGCGGATATTCTTGAAAGATGGAAGCAACACTATTCTCGGGTCTTTGAAGAAACTAGAAGATTAGGAGAGAAAGAAGAAGATGCCGAGCAACACCTTGAACATGATGGGATTGTGTGGAATTGAAGGAGTTTGTACACAAAATCTGTATGCCACACTCGATTAAAAGCCTCACTGTAAATGTAATACAGTTTTTTTTTAATCCTAGGGCGTTAGATTTATTTCTTTAAAAGACATTACTTTTAAAGAAATAAATATAACGCAAAAGAGAAAATACTTCAATTTATGCAAATAAAGACATTTACATTTCACAATTGCCTTATTTCGAAAAAAAAGAACCTTTCGATAATTGCAGTGATTATGCTACGATTAGAGTTGGCGGAATTGGAACTGGTAGAGCTGAGAGATAGGTACGAAGAGTTAAAGAATTTCATAATTATATGCTAATATCTAATTAACCCAAACGACCCGATCTAATTTAATAAATGTCAACTTCCTGTCCCGGACAACTTATAAATATTCATGAAACAATTATATATATTTATATGTAGCAAACTTTCTTTGCGGCGGATCCCACAGCTTTCCGCTTACTCGGGCAGTATTCAGGAATTGTCAATTATAATCAGATTTATATTTTTTTTTACTCTTGAAATACTTCCCATGAAATATACGTTCTCCAAGTAGAGTGGTAATTCATTAGATTGCTAAGAATATAATATATATATATATATATATATATATATATATATATATATATATATATATATACTTTGTGAGTTTTCTTGCTAACAATTGAGTATTTTATTTCCGAAGCCAACCCCAATCATCTTTGGGGTCCAATATAATATCAGAACAAATATTTTTTTAAATAATAATTTTTTTTTTTTTTGTCCTCTCCTTCCTCGCCTTTAAGGCTATACGGGGGTTTTCCCGGGCCAGGGAGTGTGGGCGGGGATTTAAAAACTCCTCCGGGCACCGGGACGCGAACTCGTGACTATTTTTTTATCAAAGTCTTATGTATCAGGTTGCCGGGCAACGACGGTGCAGTGCACACGCGTTAGCCCATTCTGCCACCCCGCCCACAAAAACAAAAAAAATAAATAAATAATTAAATAAAATAAAATAAAAATAAATTAACAACTTCTTTAAGGAAGGAGTTGGTTCGGGTTGGCGGTCATAAATAGTTTAGCCACTATTTATTCTATTTATGACCGCCACCCCGAACCATCTCCTTCCTTAATAAAATACAACGGTCAACTAATATGTATTCAATATAACAAATTCTTTATTTGTTGCCCATATTTTCAAAAATCTCTGATTATTTAAATATTGATAAAAAAATATTGAAACTTGAATAGAGAAACTTTTGAAATGTAATAAAATTCAACGCCTCTTTCTTAACAATAACATAAAAAACTTTTTACCATTTGTTAGATAATTCATATCCTAAATTCTTTCTTTTAGCATTTGTAACAATTAATTATTTGGAGCAGAATCTCCATAGAAAACATTTGATAACATTATGTAGTAAATCGATATCATTATAGATTATTTTCTTCTGTTCATTTTTCCTAATTTTGGTGTCTTGAATTTTTTTTATTTGTTACAATAAAATAGGCCATTTTTCAACCACATTTTATTATTACGCATCAATTTAACGTTTCGACCATACTAAGGGTCATTTTCAAAACTTGATGAGTCCTCCTAATATGTTCATCCTTAATGTTCTAATTAATAAGTTCAGTGAACATTAACTTGTCAATTTTTATAGGGCTTCGTCACTCTTCAGTCCCTCCAAAAATGACGTGGGCGAAGCCCCTATAAAAATTGACAAGTTAATGTTCACTGAACTTATTAATTAGAACATTAAGGATGAACATATTAGGAGGACTCATCAAGTTTTGAAAATGACCCTTAGTATGGTCGAAACGTTAAATTGATGCGCAATAATAAAATATTAGATTTTCTTTTTTTTTATTTAAGGAATTTTAATTTATAGTAATGACCAATTACTTTAAATTGATATTCGCGATCTGTTAGTAATAAAAGCTATATTTCAGTGGAATATTAAAGCATTTAGTAATTCTCGGAAGGAAACCCTACTTCAGAGATTGGCAAACCCTACTCTGAGTGACTAGGTACCAAGAATGTTACTCAAATACTGATCTTGTTTGAATACCAAAGAATTTAATTAATATTTCAGTTGATGTCAAACGATTAACTTAAGTATTGATTGAATTCCCCAATAGTGATTCAATTTGAGTTAAATACTCGGTACTCTGTACTCAGAGTAGCATTTTCACTTCTCTGTTCTATTTCTCGTTAAAGAAGTAACATTTTTCTGAAGAAGTAGCATTTACAAGGAATGAGATATTTTATTTCAGAAATAGCAATAATCAGGTAAATGAAAATAGTCATACCAAAAGACATAGATGACATCAATAGCATTGGCCAGTGGGCCGCAGATTAGTCTCTTGGCTTACAATAAACCTTTTCAAGTATTGAAATATTTATATTTGGTGCTGGAGACTAATTTTACTAATATTTGCATAAAAACTCACTGTGTTGCTTGTATTTTAACATAAAGTCCGTCTTTGCATTAAGTAACATTATTGTTAAATCGTTTAGAAAACAAACAAAGAATCCTAAACTATTAGGAAGTTTCATAATAACCCCACATATAGTGATGGATCAAATCAAAGTCATCCCATAATACTATCGAATCCTTCTTCTTCTTATTTTTCTTGATCCTCAGTGCCTCTCAGCGTGGAGGTACCTCGATTCAAGCTTTCCATCTGTCCCGCTCCCTTGCCAATGCCCTCATGGAATCTTACAGCTTTCCTCTTTTCATTCCTAGTCTAGCCACATTATCCAGCCACGATGCACATGGCCTGCTTCTTGATCTTTCGCCAGTTGATCCAGCTTCGAAAAATTTGCATGGCCCACGGCCTTCATACATTCGGCATATATGTCCGAACCAATCAACTGCCTCTTCTCAAGAATTTCAGTTAATGGTTTCAACCCCAGCTCCTCTCTTATTCTTGTATGCCTGAAGTGTTCCCTTCGTGTTCGACCGGATACTTTTCTGTGATATTTCATTTCTGAAGCGGTGATTCTGTTCCGCAAAGTAGGGTGGGAAGATAAATAGCATTAAAAAATGTGAAGTTTTACTTTTTCCCTCAACTTCACTGCACTACTGGTTTCCCAACAACCGTACTGCAGATTTGTTAATTAATGTTGTTTGATTTTTTAATCCCACTAGATATTTCTTGTTGAATTTTACCATCTCTGCTAATAATTGTGCCTAAATACGTGTATTCTTCTGCTGCCTCTCTGATTTCTCCTCTGCAAGAAATCTGCTCATCTTCAGGTTCTCGTCCAATTTGTATGACTTTGCTTTTATTTGTATTTATAATCATGCATTTTCTCTCCAGCTCCGCTTCCTATTCCACTACATCTTGCTGAAGAATCTGGACGGAGTCCGCTATGAGTACAATATCATCGGCATAGAGAAGTGTCTGAGCAAAAACTGTTCTCAAGTTCCATTTCCCTACTACTGCTCGTGCCGTCCCTCTCTAACATATTTTCAATACCTCGTCCATCAGAACAATAAAGAGAAGAGGGCTCAGACTATCTCTATGTTTGACATCTCTTCTCATGTCAAAGCTCCTTGACTCCTTTTCATTCATCCTGACTTTACCCTTTCAACACTTATATGAAGATTTTATGGCTTCTATAAGTTCTAAAGGAACGTTCTTTGCCTTCAATGCATTCCATATTTCAACTCTTGTTACTGAATCAAAAGCGGCTTGCAGATCTATAAAAGTAAATATAAAAATTGGCGTGTTTACTTAAGTTTAAATGTGTTAGATAGGAATCTTGAATTATATTATTCCAATTTTTTAGATTATTTTAGCAGTTTTTATTCTTTTTCGTTTCTATTGAGTAATCTAAAGTAATGTCTTAAGAATAGTGACATATATTTTTTAAATTTTTTTTGTAGATATTTGTAAACATACTAGATATACTATACTGCTCACCGGTCTATTCTCGCTACTCGCTACCTTACAGACCTTAGGGATAGGGTGCTTGTTCTTTTGAAAGGAGAAAATAATCAGTATGTCTTCTTTTGATCCTCCTCTTTTGAGCTGTCTCTGATTGAGCTACTATAGATCGCAATGTCATCGTCATAGTCCGCTACAGTAGCTTTCTTCAGTTTGCTTCAACAGTTTCTCTCTTGTACTTTGCTCCAACAGTGTAAATTAAAAATAGTACTGGGGATAGCACAGATCCCTGGGGAACTCTGCAGGTGTTCGAATTTCCGGATACAGCTTTGTCGACTTGAACCTTGATTAAACGTCTCTACAGAATCGACTGCAAGACCGTAAAATGCTGCTCTGGAAACTTGAGGTGCAATAGTGTCTTACATAGAAGACCATGGGTCACTGAGTCAAAAGCTTTTGTGCAGTCTACAGATGTCATTGCGGTTGCTTCATTCTTGACTGTGTTCTGGCTTACTTCCACCTGTAGCTTCACCTGGTTAGTGATTACATAGGCCGACTTGGATTCCGGCCTGCTTCGGTGGGATAAAAGCTATATCTGAGCAATAGGTCTTGAGATAATTAAGAATAATGTTTCCAAAGAGCTTGCCCAGGTGCGGAAGTATGCTAACTGGTCTGTAATCGGCTTGCTGGGATCCCTTCTTCACGGACTGCAACAGCAGGAAAAGGATAATTTGTTTCCATGCATCAAGGAAATATCTCAACCTGAGGCAGAAATTTTAAGAGGTTTGTCAGGTGAGCTATCGCTCTCCTTGGTAATTATTTTAGTAATATTGTTTGTATCCCATCGTGGCCGGGGGCTTTGTTTTCCTTCGGACGGCGGAGTATGGTCTTTATTTACTTGGAGGATACAAACATGTAATTGTTTCCGATATCTTCAACGGGAGGTTCGGTTAGACTCTAGGTTCGTTTGGTTATAATATTACCATAGTAGTATACAAATTTAGCTGCCTGCTCTTCTGACGTTAAAAGATTATTCTCTTCCAGTTGATGGTTTTAAGAATAATCCAAAATTTCTTGTAATCGCCATGGGTAGACCGCAGCCGTTCTTTGCAGTCCGCTATTGTTTCATAAGGTTACGAATCTGAGTGGTAGAGAATATACCACTGACTTCACGTCGTGATCTCTGGTCCTGTACGAATTCCATACTAAATATTGTCAAATTAAATATGGCAATCATACTAAAATAATGAAAATATACGATCATCACATATTTTTAGTTATCATAAATCTATTGTTTCATTTTTAGAGTATGATATTTACTTAAGTTGATTATTCGGAGCAAAGTTTGCTAGAGTACTTTAAAGACAATTATAATTGTATATATCGTAAATGTTCTTACTTTATAAAAATAGAACAAAAAAAGATTGTATACAATCATAGTTGTATACATTGTAAATATTATTACTTCTTTAATATAGAACAAATACATACATATATATCTATATATTTCATATTATTAAGTCGACCTTGATATTTTCACTTCTATGGTGTGATCTTAAGCATACACCGTACATTTTTTTTTAAATGGATCTCCTTAAAAAAATCTGACGGATTTTGGGTCTCCATTTTCTTAGAAAAATTGACATTATTCCCTTCTTAATAAAATGTTAATTATTTAATTTTATCATGCACACAATCTGTTGCATATTGTCATATATGTAAAACCGGCAACACGATTTCGGACCTGAACAGTGGATTAACGTTTAGCTCACTATAAACGCTATTTATATATTCAGAATTGAAAACTGAATTCCAAATTCTGGAGTGCACTGATAGCACTAATGGAAATACGTTGGACCTTGTCAGCGTATTATTCTCTGTATTGAACACCTGAAAATTACTCATTCACACGCAATTTGTTTTACGAGAAAGGAAGACCTTAAACGGTTCTGTTCCATAGCTTTACGTATTTGTATTTATACACGATTCCATGTAGAAATAATGTTCGCGGCGACAAGTGCCGTTGCATATTCAATAGAGATTGCTATGGAAATCGTAAAACTACACTATGACTCTGAAACACTCGTACTGTTTTGATTTGTACGAAAAATTCGAAAACTTATTTTCATTACAGAATCTCTCCGAACAATGACAGTAAACTTATTTATATGTTTTAATTAATGAATTCATTAATAGGCAAATTTTGTGATTAAAATGATATATACATATATATATATATATATATATATATATGTATTTCTTATCAAGCTTATGTTACTTATAGTTGTAATGGAATTAATATAGATAGATAGATAGATAGATAGAAAAAAAAACTTTATTCTGGGACTAAGTCCCTTCAGAATAACAATAATGTACAAAATAATAGAATATTACTGGCCTGAACGTTGAAACAATAAATAAAATTGATAAAATAAAATAAAAAGTAAAGAAATCTTAGGTGCACAAGCTATATACAATACAGATAAAACTATGTACAGAGCATTTAAAATTATGAATAAAACAATTAAAACTATGAACGAATCATTTGAACTATGAACAAAATTATATTTAAGGGTTGAACAACATAAACACACACTTTGAGAAATGAAGAACGAAAAAGAGATACAATGAGTTCATTTCATAAAAAAAAAAAACTTTACTTGAATATATATATGAAAATAAACAGTTATTTATAATTGAATAAAAAAAAAAAATACAAAAAAATGTATGTATTGAAATTCCTACGTCGATAGTAGGAAATGCATGTACTATCTCTTACCAAGTGTTATGATTATATGATTGCTACACAATACATGTATAATATTAATCGTTAGCTGGTATCTGACTGTTTTTGGAACAGGAATTGGAATAGGAGGTTTTTGAATGTGTACAGGGAAGGGGCATGTCGAATTTTGATCGGGAGGGAATTCCAAAAGTTGACAGAGCGGGCTATAAAGGAATTTTGGAATGAGGCAGATCTATGAGAAGGGATGTATAGGTCGGAGGGTCGGGATCTTGTAGTGAGTGAATGGATTGAGGACTTAAATTGGAGAAGGTTGTAGGCATAAGAAGGACGATGATCGGTAATGATTTGATAAAGGAAAGTGCCAAGGAAATATTGTCTTCTTAAGGAGGGGAAGAGCCACCCTAACTCAGTGTAGTGGTGGGAGACACGGGAGCGTCTCGGGGTTCCGATTACAAATCTTACGAAGCAATTCATAAGTCTTTTGAGTCTATCACGCAGTTCCACCGAGAGGCCATCGTACACCACACAGCTGTAGTCAAAGTGGGGAAAGATGAGAGAGGAAACTAGGAGTCTACGGGTATTTTGGGGTAGAAGATGGCGGAAGTGATGGAATAGTTTGAGGGTAGAAATTGCACGGCGGGATATATGAGAGATATGGTGATTCCAGGAAAGGGTTTGATCTATGAGAAAGCCTAAATTTTTAACAAAGGGATAGAAGGTGATGGGGTGGTTGTTTAGATAGAGTGAGGGAAAGTTGGTGTGGGATCTAAGAAGGGGCTTGGAACCAATGAGAATGGCCTGAGTTTTGGCAGCATTTAGCCTTAATCCATTTAAGTTGGCCCAGGCATTAATTCGATCTAAATCTTCTTGAATTTTGGCAAATGCCACCAATAACTCAGCGGGAGAAAAGGATAAATAGATTTGAGAATCGTCGGCATAAAGGTGGTGGGAACAATGGATAATTGTATCATTTAGGTCATTAATATAAGAACTGAAAAGAAGAGGAGACATGCTTGAACCCTGTGCAACTCCTGAGGATAAAGGAAGGTAGGCAGATAGAGGTTGATTAGGTATGGAAACTGCTTGGGTTCGTTGTGAGAGGAAAGACTGGAACCAAGAGATGGAACTCTTGGAGAAGGATAATGATTTTAGTTTGTTGAAAAGGATGGAATGGATAATGGAATCGAAAGCTTTAGAGAAATCAAGAAGTATAAGTATGGTTAGTTTTTTGTCATCTATTGCAGTCTGGATATCACTAGTAATTTTAATCAGAGCAGATTGTGTAGAGTAGCCAGGACGGAAGCCAGATTGGAGAGGATCGAGTTGGTTGGATTGTTCAAGGAAGTTGGAAACTTGGGATTGCACCAACTTTTCTAGGGGTTTAGAAAGATTGGAAAGGATTGATATTGGGCGGAAATCTTCGGGAGAGGATGGATTAGGCTTTTTATTTAAAGGAAGGACAATGGCTTTTTTCCAAGAGGTCGGGAATATTGAATTCTGCAGGGAGAAATTGTAGATGAAAAGGAGTGCTGGGAGGATTTCAGGGAGACATAATTTTATTAGTTTGATAGGAATGCCATCTGGGCCTACGGAATTGGAACGGGATTTCATTATAACGGTAATAAGGTCTGTGGGAGAAATGTCGGAAAAATAAAAATTATTGTCGTTAAAAGGTACCTCTGGAGAAAAGCCGGAAGGGGATGGTAACGAAGAGGTGGAAACCGATATAAAGTGGGAGTTTAGGTCATCAGGTGATATTGGGAAAACTGAGGAAGGGGATCTAGAAGGTTCACAGAGGGAAAGCTTACGAAGTAGAAGCCATTTTGATTTGATATCAGGAGCTGAGGAAAGGGCTTCGTGAAAGTAGTTCGCTTTCGCTTGTCGGATCCTTGTCTGTGTCGTGTTGAATGGAATGCAGAAAGTAATATAATAATTTTTTTTTCTTTTACTTTCTTTATTGAATATTAATACATTCTGTCACATAAAAAGGCATTAACATTAAGGCTACATGATTCATTCACACAATATGTACATACAATTAATAAATTTAATAATATGATTAAAATTTTAATTATTTTTTTTGTATTTGTACTGTATTTGATTTTTTTAAATTTAATTTATTTCTAGAAAATGAAAAGTTTTTCTGTCCAGAATCCACTCATCTGGCAAATCATGTACCATCAAAGATTTTATATTTAATCAATTCCAAGTTTTT
Source organism: Nezara viridula (assembly GCA_928085145.1). Classification (NCBI taxonomy): domain Eukaryota; kingdom Metazoa; phylum Arthropoda; class Insecta; order Hemiptera; family Pentatomidae; genus Nezara; species Nezara viridula. Next base: position 108,330,647 of record OV725079.1, on the reverse strand, counting down.
CTGAGCCGACCTATTCTGTATTTTCCATATTATATTTTTCTTAATATTACATTTTGACATGTTTGTAGCTGTTTTTCTCTTTATTGTTAATCATTGAAAACAGTGGTGTGCCATAACATAATGTAAGACTCAAGACGAGACTTGGTCTTGCAAACTCAGTCTTGGTCTAGGTCTTGGTCTTGCAGTATCTATTAGCTTATTAATATAGAGATACTACTGTAATTTTTTTAGATAGGAGAAACCTAACGAGGCTCGAATGAAAAAATAGAAGAGTTAAATGCAAAAGTATATTGGCTATACCAATTCTTTACATATAGTAACTTAAATTGTCAAATATTAGTAACTGTTTTGCATTCATTTTTATACAAAATATCGATTTTTTTAACCAGTCTTGGTCTTGGTCTTGCAACAATTGGTCGGTCTTGGGTTTGGTCTTGCAAAGTGCCAAGTTTTGTAGATTAAAACTTTTAGGCGAATAGAAAGGTGTGTTTATATTATATTTTTATATATACTTCTTTTGGTCTTAAGAAATATATTCCTATTCCATAAAATTCCAACATTCACATTTTTTCCTTCTTTGGTCGATCTATTTATTGTCAAATGCTTATCCTAGTTTCAGTTCCATGTCATCATGGACATATTCTACATCTTTCTTTCCATCTTCTCAGCTGTATAAAACTATTCTTAAATAGATTTATTAAAATAGAGTTTTGTCTTTAACATTGAAACATTGGTTTATTTTTTTTTTATTCACACCTGTCATAATGGTAATGACAACCAGTGAATGTGAGGTACATTAAAACATAAGTGGATTTTTCTCAACCAGAGGTAATCTATATTTTTCATGGCCCAGCTTATAAAGATGTCGTAAAAAAAAAAAAAAAAAAAAAAAATAGGAAGAAAGAGAAAAGCATGATGATATAAAATGGAAAAATCCTGAGTTTTGTTGGACATCTATATGACTAAACTCCGCTATAGCAGTCATTGACCAAATAACCTGTTTGATTTCCAATGGCGCACGGTCCAACAACTCCGAAACGGTGACAAACTCAATCCATGAGTAAAGTGTTACTTTTTTTTTTCTTTCCGCTCTTGTGTGTTTTTAAATTTTTTTTTTTTTGTTTAACTTTTTCCTATTACAAAATCAAGCGAGTCAACAAATAAGATCAACTGAAAACACACGAGGCTCCCCGATGAATAAGCTTTATTTGTAAAGTGGAATGAATTGTCCTCGTTCGCTCCTTTTTTTTTTTTTCATTATTTTCTTTTCTCGTTTCTAAATAAAAACTTACTAAAATTGAATTCTGATGGGGAAATTATAAGCAATATTGATAATTATTAGTGTTGTCCAAAATCGATCAAGTACAAGACCAAGACCAAGGCTGCTTAACTGTTGCAAGACCAAGACCAGGACTGGTAAAAAAATAAATTTTTTAAATAAAAATTAAGGCAAAATAGTTACTAATACTCGACAATTTTAGTTACTATATGTTAATAATAGGTATAACAAAAATACTTTTGCATTTAACTCCTCTAATTTTTCATTCGGGCTTAGTTAGGTTTATCCTATCTAAAAATTACAGTAATATCTGTATAGTAATAAGCTAATACGTAACTGCAAGACTGTAGCAAGACTCATGCGCAAGACCAAGACCATGACCAAGACTGGGTTTGCAAGATTATATCCTAAATCCGTCTCCTGTCAGGTTATTTATAATCAAGAGATAGCACTAATTATAATATTTGCGTTTCTACAACAATATTTCAAGCAGTTTGTGTGTTTCATTTTTTCAGAAATATTAAGTAAAAAAATAAGTCTATTACTTTAAATCGATATTGACCTATTTTTCTTATGCCATGACGAATTTACAATTCAATGGTTATTGCTATTTTCGAAATTAATTCATTCATGATAACCCATGAAGGCCTATACATATTTAAAACTTATCGATACTTACATTCTATCCTGCAATTCTAACCAGTTCAAAAAGATTTGGAATAAAGCCAATTACCACTTTTGAGAGAGACATCGAGGCCAGAACCACTTGGTTGCACTTGAAAAGGAAGGGTAATGCTTACTTTATCAAGAATTTCAAAATGACTCTTACTTTATTTTTTTTTTAGTGTGAGGAAATCTGAATTTTGTTTCCGATGAGTGAAGTCCAACCCAATGCATTTTATGTCGTTAGATTAATCTCTTTTAAGTATCAAAATATTATTACGTCTCGATCATGTAGGATTTTTATCAAATTGGTTATTTGAATAAAATTAAAAAGATTCAGGATCAAAGATCGGTCATTTTTTTTTAAAGAGTAAAAGCCAATTTTCTGTAACGTGGCTTCAATTTAAAATAGTCCTTATGATTTTTTTTTTCATGATTTAACTTGAACATTCTTAAACAAAACCATCAGAAACAGTTTGAGTTGAATCTATAAGACGAAAATTGAATTTTTCTCCACTTTATGAAAACGACAGATGCTTGTCTTTGACAAAAAGCAACTCAACTAATGTTGAAGTTGTTTTGCTGACTGCAGAATTAAATTCTTCTTTTTTTTTTCTGTTTGTGTATTTTTTTTTATTTATATAGAAAATCGGTCATAAATTTTATGATAAGTCGTCTCATTTCTTGTTCTTTACAATAAATAATTTATCATAGTTTGTAAAAAAAAAATTGCTAGTTAATGTTTATTTTATTCCACATCTTCATAGTATGTTTTTACTTTCCTACCTATACTACAGTCCAAAAAACACATTTTTAGATATTTCTGTCTGTCTGTGCCAAGATTTTCTCGAGAACTACAGAACCGATTTTGTTGCTTCTTTTTTCATTTTGTAGGGTTTTGACTACGTATGCCTGTGACAAAAATCCGGTGGTCCCTGCGCAATAGCTAATAAATGAAAAACATGTTTTTCTATAGACTGTAGCGTGAAAACCGCTTCAACGATTTTTATGAAACTTTCCTATAATGTTCTATTAATTGTCCTTTCAATTTTCGAATATAGATTAAATTTCAGAAAAAAAAGTTACAAAGAGAAGAAAAATATTATGGGGCCTAACTCCCTAAGTATATATTATACGGTGAAATTTATAATAAAACTTTTGAAAGGTAATTAAATTACCAACAAAACAAAAAAAAATCCATTGTAATCGAACCAGTATTAGCGATTTTCAAATGATTTATACGTTTCAGAGCCCGTCGACTATCAGAAGCCATATAAAAATCGTTTATTTCGGACAACTATTAACGAAGTTACAGCTATTCAATTTCCAATGTAGGATTACAAGTTCATATCCTGGTGTCAGAAAGGGGTCAATGAGAGAAAAAGATAACAAAGTGAAAGTAAGAAAATCTATTGCCCGCATCACACAATCTTCACTAGTTCCTCTACTTTTAACAGGAATTATTGCTTGACAATACTAAGCTATGGCAAAAAGTTTTTGATCAGCAATATTAGTGAGTACTGACATTTTTACACTGATCTACCTTAAGCCGGTTTAAATTGCTTTAGTTTATCAAATAAATCCTACCCAAATCTTTTCTTTGATCAATTTTCAGGAAAATAAATCTAGTTAATTTTTTTCTTTTTTGTTCCTTCATGAACTTATATAAGAATATGAAAATTTATCTGAAATAGGTAGGAAAGTCGTGTGAGTGGACACTCCAGATATTTTAGTAGCGGAAACCTATTTTTTTTTTTTATTAAACATAAAATAAATTAAAATTAGAATCAAGCAAACAATTACTATTGAACAAATATTTTATTTTAAAATTGTATTAAAGATATTATTTTTTACGTGGATCTAGTTTTCTATCAGGAGATGGAGAGCTAAGCTCCTGGTGGAAAAGTGGAGAGGAAACTGGGGGCATTTCCCCGGTGGGCGGTGCCATGGGCCCCCCCGCCCATTGGGCGGCCCCGGGACCGCTGCCATGGCGACCGCCCGACTCAACGCTCTCTAGCATTCTCTCTCACAGCCCGCCTTTTTTCAACTTATCGTCTCCCACAATTCTATCCCTGGGTCTATACTGATATCTAATATTAATACATACTAGTTGGCCTGTGCCACTAATGGATCCAGGATATCATTATTATTTTATTTATTTTTTGGGTGGCTTCAACCCGAAATTTTTTTTTATATATATGCAAATATTATTACATTGGGTATAATAAAGAATATAACTACCTACATGAAATGATGTTCAAAGGGTTCTTGAAGTCCTATTAAATGTTATTACACGAATAATAATGCTTTTAGAGATAAGATTTTAATATTTATTTCATGATTATGTCTTACAATTTGGGAGGGGGGGGAGGGGAGGAAGGAGGAGGAGTGACAAGGAGGACTTTAGCCCGAAAGCACCCCCTCGCAGATTCGCCTATGGCTTGTACGAATAATTCACATAGTATATTGCTCTGTAAATAAATAACAATATAATATCGAAATTAGTTTTTTTTTTTTTTTTTTAACATTTCATTGATAAATATTAATCTGCCTCAGTTAAGAACACTTATATTAGAGTTCAGAGATATTCATACCGTATATACAGAAATTTAAATAAATAAAGTAATAACAAAATAATAAGAAGAAAGAAAAAAATATCGAAATTAGTAAATGAAGCGAATTTGTTTCAGTGAGGAATTAAAAATAATTGACTGAAACATGAGTCAAAATTACAATCAGGAGGATCTTTGCTGAATATGGTCTGATTTTTATGATTTTATTTAGATTATAATGGCGAGAAAACATTTAGATTACAATGGCGGCTATAATCAGCCATGAATTGTATACTTTCTAAGTTTTGCTCAAGTAAAATATATTTTTCTTCATAAGTTATTTCTTAACTTTTTTGGGGGATGTGCTTATTTTAGAACATAACTTTCAAAATGATTCATTCGATTTGATGAACAATTTATAAAGATAACGTATCGACAAAAAAACAAAAAAAAAACAAATAAAACTAAGATATGTGTTTTAGATCATACGATAGAAGTTAAAACATCAACAAGGAGAGATTAATAATATGAAATATAAATTTCGAATAATAGCCCATTACAGAGAGGATGAAATTCTGATCAATTCCCTCACTTACAGTATGCAGGTCCGATTTTCAGTTTCTGAGTTAGCCCATATCTTCAATAAAACTCGTTATCATATGGTTTTTGATACCATCACAGGCGGATTTTCGGGAGGGGGGGGGAAGGGCTTTCAGTCTGAAGCTCCCCCCAAAATGGTAAAATATAACCATGTTTTATAGAAAAAAATATCAAAAACTTATCTCTTGTAAACTCAGTCTTAGTCATGGTCTTGGTCTTGTGCAAGAGTCTCGCAACAGTTTAGCAGTTACTTATTAGCTTATTGCTATAGAGATATTAATGTATTTCTTTAGATAAAATAAACCTAACTAAGCCCGAATGAAAAATTAGAGGAGTTAAATGCAAAAGTATATTTTTTAAAGAGAAAAAAATATGCAAAAACACTCCAATTAGTCGACTCCAGCCGACTTTGCCTCAGGATTACACATCAGAAATCTGGCGGCTCTATTTAATTCATTCTCCTCAAAAAAAGTGTTAAACGCGCCTAAAGAAGTGTTCACTTAAGAAAAACACATCTTTAAAAAATAATTACATAAAGATAGCCTACTATCAATAGTATATTTTAATTTTTCAACAATTTGAAACCATAGCTACCGTAACATCAAGATTCACACCACAAGCACATGTTAGGTTTTAAAGCGCTAGTTCCAGCGAAATTCTGAAGAACTACTCCGAGTCGTAATGTTTGCGTCAATCCAATTATAAGACAATGTATCCCGAATAAAAGACAATAAAATACAATTTATCCCGTCTCAAGCCGTCGACCTTTGATACCATTTATTTTGAAATCTCCTGATTTTATCAACGGCTTTTATTATAATTATACTAAAGTTTGAAGTTTTGAAATTAAGATCCGTCACTTCTCTGTGAAGTTCCTTTTCGTTTTAGACTACATTCATTAAAATCCGGCGTTACTGAGATCCTAAAGAACTATCTATACTTATCATATTATATATATTTAACAAACATTTCTGTGTTGATTAATATTAGATTTTGTAACATGTAAGGACATTAGTAATAGTGATAGAGTAGCTCTTTCATAGTCTATGAATAGTGTTGTCGAAATGCTTGACCAAGATGAGTCTTGCTTATTAGATAGTTGCTCTTTATTAAATATGTTACTTTAGATCTTAGAAAAACACCACAGAATAGATAATTTAAGATGTTTTATTGACATAAACATAGTAAAGTCCAACCAAATTAATAAAATTTAAAAACACTAAATGTATTGGCAAGAAAGATAGCGATAGGCCCCTAGGAATGGAAGAGTTGAAGAGCAAAGACAATCTATAGAATGTCACCAATTATTTAAATAGAAAATAATCTACCTACCGTTTCTAATATATTTTTTTTTTTCAATTTTAAATATATTCATTAGAAGTAGCACAATCGAATTACTGAATTTTTTCCTGATTATCGATCAGAGTTATCATCAGAGTACAATTTCTTTGATGAACTAAAGCAATGTAAACGGACAAATGAACAATTATTAAAATCAGTGTATACAATTCAATTAGTGTTGCCCAAATGCGAGACCGAGAAGAGTCTTGGTTTTGCAAACTCAGTCTTGGTCATGGTCTTGGTCTTGCGCAAGAGTTTCGCAACAGTTTTACAGCTACTTATTAGCTTATTGCTATAGCGATATTAATGTAATTTTTGAGATAGGAGAAACTTAACTAAGCCCGAATGAAAAATTAGAGGAGGTAAATGCAAAAGTATATTGGTTCTACAATTCTTTATATATAGTAACTAAAATTGCCTAGTATTAGTAACCCTTAATCTTTATGTACAAAAAGCCTTCCTTTTTTTTTTTTTTTTTTTTTGACCAGTCTTGGTCTTGGACTTGCAACAATTATGCGTCTTACTATTGCACAGTGGAACACTATCTAATAAATAACAGCAAAATAATAAAACGAAATTAATCAAAATAACAACTTAAATAAAGGCATACTGATATACAATATTTACAAAATTCATTCACTAAGGAGAACTCCGGACCAAGCCTTTCCCCTCCTTCGTGGAAGTTAAAGCAGGCCTCTTGGTGATCGCAGCGCCTCTCATTCAGCCGCATTACTGATATTAAAGACCAATATTATATATAGTGTAGATTATTAATTACTCGATTTTTCATTAATTTGTATTAAGATAATGTGGTTTTAATAACTATATATTTTTTTAAACTTGTTTATTGAAAATATTACGACCTGTCTCAAAGGACATTTATAATAGTGTTCAGAGATCACATCCACACACTATGTACAATAAAAAAATAAATTATACAGAAAAATATTATATATACAATAAATAAGTATAAAATTACCTAAAAATAAATAAATAAAAAAGAACCCATACATACCTATATACACTAAACAGTATACTAACTAAATATAGGTAAATATTTTAGAAAACTTTTAAAATTCAAATCTTTGGGTCAGAAAACTCAACGGTTTCTTCTTTTGTAATCTGTGATTGAACACATAAATTTAAATTATCATCTACAGTTCATATTTTTTTTTGGACTTTATATCTGTGGCAACTGTGAAAAGTGTGTTAATTACAATTTTGTGAATTTTTATGGGTGTTACCAGAAAGCTATTTTCTCTCTCTTTCTTTGTATATTATGGCTAAGTTATGCGTTTATTATAGAGATGAACATTCTTTTGTAAGCCATGGATTGCATCTAGAATATTTAACTTGCACCTGTGGAAATTCTAAACTTATAATTGTATTTTCCCACTAATATGATTTTTACACTTAACACGCATTGCGCAGGTGGAACAGATATGTATATTTATGAAGCCTTCTAAAACTTGTTTATATTTTCATTCCCCTTCTAAGCATCACATTTGCTGATGACAAGGCGATTTTCGCAACTCCATGCAAACTGCTTTGTCATCAAGCCGACGAGTTGAGTCACACTCCTGGTTCTAATGAAGTATGATTAATGAACTAATAAATAAAATATATTTATTAAAATTAATCTGTACCTTTTATTGAAATAAAGACATTATAAATTAACTAGGTACGAAATATATATTAGGGACAAATGAGAGTAATGAATTATTTTATCCTATAACCGTAAGATGATTTGTAAAGTAACGAATAAACTTTTTTCTGAGGGAGGGGGTTTGTTATTTTTTTTTTCAGTTTCTATTCTTCTTATCAACAAGAATTTAAAACATGAATAAATTAAGTAATATATAATTTGTATATATATATATATATATATAATATGGACAATAGAATTTCTGTGTATTCAGAGTTGTTCGATTCCGACTATGGCAGATGATTATTAATTCTGCTTTATTGATTATTAATTTTGCAATCAGAAACCTCCCTAGGGCTCATCCAGCCTCTATGGATTAGATATTCCCATTTGGAGGTAAAACAGTACATACATCCTTACTAAGATACGTATCTATCCCAAGATACGTTATTGGCTTTAGGGTTGGTCGAGATGGCCAAGCGTGTTAGCAGTATAAATTCGAATCCGGCCTTGGCGGGATGAAATTTATTTCGTTATGGTCCTATGGAATGAATCTCGATATTCCCACTCTCGTTAGAATAGGTTTGGTTGTGCCTCTAGAACAACCTCCTCCCCCCTCCCCTCCCAAAATGCCAGAAACGGTTGGCAGAGAATAAATAAACATTTTTTTTTTTAATTGTTGATCTTTATTCTAAATATGTTTTCAAACTTATGCCAATTCAATGATAATCAAATTAGTTTATGATTGGTATATGGAGAAAGCGCTCTGTATATCCTTCAGACATGTTCAGACTGATTTGGCGATGAAGCTGATCTTACGGTGGTCTGAAGGATATCAGAAAGACCGTTGAGTTTATTCTCTTAATCCCCGACCTCACCATTTGAGAAAAGTTGGAAGAAGAAGATTGCTATTTATTAAATTTATTTAATAGTAAGCAAAAACTAATTTGATTATTATTTAATTGACCATATGGCAAATAAATAAAGGTGAAAAAAAATGTTTTAGGCTTTAGTAGTACAGTTTTTTTTTTAAATTATTATTAATTAATAGATAAACTTTATTTAGCATTATTTTGAAACATCGTTTATTGAGTTACAAGTTTAGTGATTAGACAATAATTAAAAGCATTTTCATTAATATTTGGTGCATTTTTTCCTTGCCATAACGACTTGGCACATTGGAATAATAAAATTAATGTAAAACTACTACATGGAATTAAAATTTCTAATTCAAATTTATATATATATATATATATCGAAAAATGTATAGAAATATAAAATATTTATATAAATTAACTAAATCGGTTACATCATTAATTTATCTAATATCAACTTATTAATTATTATCATCATAAAATCTAAAAAAAAAAATCAAAATACATAATGTATTACTTTATTTTTTAAATATATGAAAAATTAAATATATTTAGTTATTAAATAGCTTTTTTATTGCGAATGCTTATATTGTGTGAATTTTATAGTCAAATTTGAGCAGCAAAATGGCTTCTATAATTCTTTTGTATTCACATGTGGACAAATGAAAAGAAATCAATTTCACACAAACGGAAAAAAATAATATGAAAAAATAAAAGGACTTCTGTGGTTACAAAATGAGATTTCGTATAAACCTCTCGCTAAATAATACAGAACAAAAAAAAATACAGTATAAAAGAATACATATATCTATATTTATATAAAAATGTTTTGTAACTCTTTGAATTCCCTCCAGGACAAAACATCGTTTTCAAAGCCAATTGAAAAAATAAATATAAAAATTCTATTAACTGACTAATATTTCAGAAAAAAAAAAAATATATTAACAACTCCCCGCGCACTCTTTGTGGAGGAAACAATTATTTCTGGCCCCCTTTGTGTAAAATGAATTTTTCATTTTTTACAGGGAGGCAAGCCCAATTTATTTATAAAAAATATGCTTTAGCCGGGTCAATATCCACCCTAACCTGATACACTCTTGGAATAAAAACATTTGACAGATGTTCACTCACCTCGCCTCTCCTTTTTCAGCGATACATTAGTAAAAATATAGCTAATGTCTTTTCCATGTTGCACCTGTCTATGGGAAATTTATTTGAATACAAATTTTATCAGGGATATTATGAAAGTGCCCCGGAATAAAAATAAATAATAAAAAAAAGTAAATATATATATGTATTATACGGTGGTCTGCTATTGGTCGAACAGGTTTAATATTTAAGTGGTCGAGTCCAGCTCAGTCACATTTTATGCCTCAGATGTAGAATTGTACTTTATTTTGTACACATCTGGTTCTTGATAAGTATAATGGAAATGCAGAGTCATTAATTTGATCACCTCGTTTTATTGGAAGTTTATTATTTTATATCACAAAGGTTTTTTTTTTTTTTTTTAATTTCTTAAAGACATTTACAACTGTATTAAATAAATACATCTAGTAAATTAGAACATAATGTATATAATGACATGAAAAACACTTGCTGAGTAACTACCCAATGGTAGCACTCTAATGATATGTTTACATTAGGAGACCACGGGGCCATCTTCTTTTCAGACGCCTCGGAGGGTTATCAGGAATTGAAGAGGAAGCAAGGTTAGAAACGAGAGGGTTGGGATGATTGTGAAGTTTATTATGGAAGGATAGATATCTGGATTGGGCCAGATCTGAAACAAAAGGAACATTAAGGTCATTATGGATGGTTTTATTTTTAACAAAGTAGGGAGCATTGAGGATTTTACGAAGGATTTTGGATTGTAAGGAGTGGATACGAGAGGAATTCGATGGTTTAGTGGAGCCCCATAGCTCAACTCCGTAAGTCCAAATAGGCCTTATTATAGTCAAGTATATGAGTCTTTTGTAATTAATTGGAAGATTAGAACGTTTGTCTAGTAAGTGCTGAAGTAATCGGAAACGTCGAGCGGTTTCTTGTCGTTTCAGTCTAGTATGAGGATTCCAAGTTAGTCGTTTGTCCAGGTGGAGTCATCGGATTTGCTCAACAGGGATAAGTGGAGTATTGTTAAAGGAAACTGTAGGACAGGAAGTTGTTGGTGTACGACGAAAGGTGAAGGTAATTTGGTGGAATTTATTGGAGTTTATTTTAATTCTCCAGTTTTGACACCATTCTTCTAGATTTATGATGTGTGATTGAAGCATTTGGGATGCAATTGCTGGGTCATTATTTACTGATAGGATATATTTGTCATCGGCATATGTGATGATGACAGTGTTGGGATAGGTAGGGATGTCAGCTATATAAAATGCATAGAGGATAGGGCCTAGGATAATACCTTGAGGAACACCAGCGGACTGGGAAAAAAGGGATGAATAGGCGTTTTTGATCACAAAGGATAAAAAAAAATCGAAGAAAACTGGAATTTATATTTTCCGTAGCCAACCAAGTTTTTCCATTTTTCTTAAATTTTATTCTTTATACCTGTAATAGTATTAATGGCAATCAGTATATTTAAAAATGGAATATGTTTCAGTAATGTGATTCTGGAGATCTCTTATCCAGTTTCTTTTTTTTATCACCTAGTCGTACTAAGCCATTTCAGACGAATCCATAGTTATTACTCGTGAATAGTTATGTTCATGAAGATTAGTAGAGAGTGGAAAAAAAAGAGTAATGAGTCGGTAAGTAACCAACGCCGTAACTAACCTCTCTATAAACCCTACATAGGGGGAGAAACTCGGGTAAAATGCTCATTTAAATTTCATATTAATTTAAAATTAAGTGAACTACAATTTTAGTAAATTATATTATTTTATTGTATGTTATAAAAATCATTTGATTCAACACACACGTCTACAGGGTGTTCAAATGTAAAATATTAAATTAATAAAGGGACTGGATAAATTTAAATTATTTAAAAAAAAATCAGGTCTATAATACTATCAAACATAGTGGCGACCAACCCTAAAGAATAATTACACTACTAATGCGTACTGTATATAATTAAGAGCAGTTAAATTAAAAAATAAAATAATTTTTTTTTTTTAATTATTCTGTCAATAAATAGTGAAAAGTATAAATAGTCCAAATAAAGATTTTTTATTCATTGAAGTGAAAAATTCTTTAGGCACGTTTTGCACCTTTTTTTTGTGGAGAATGAATTAGATTGAGCCGTCAGATTTCCGATGAGTAACGCCATGGTAAAGTTTGCTAGAGTCGACTAATTTTATTTTTGCATTTGGCTTGAAATATCTCAAAATAACTAAAAATCAAAGGAAATTCTCTGTAAAGGAATTCTCTTTCATTCTCTCTGTAAAGTACTATTATTCAAAATTGCATCTTAATGCAACGCCATGGTAGAGAGGCGAAAAGGAAAAAAAAAAAAGTGTTGAAAATCAGATGATAACGAGTTTTTATGAGGATATGGATTAAGGTATCTCAGAAACTAAAAATCGGACCTGCGTATAGTTAGCAAGGGAAATGTTCAGCATTTCAACCTCTCTGTAATAGACTATTATTCAAAATTGTATCTTAAAGTGACGCCATTTTAGAATGGAGAAAAGGAGAAAAATAGTGTTGAAAACCAGATGATAACGAGTTATACATATACTAAACGAGGGAAGACATATATCATGTTTTCTTTAAATTAGCAAGTAGTAACGTTAATTAAAAGAAAATAAGGCCAGGAACGGTATTAGGTTTATCCCAACAGAATATGGGATTGGACGTACAGTGTAAAAAAACAAAAAAACAAATGTTGAAAAACTGGATTTCTTAATCTTACGCGGCGCATTCAAGTTCTGTTACGTTTGTGACTTTCCTCTTTTTTAAGGCGAGAGGAGGTACCAGAGAAGGCATTTATGAGTATTTAATGTATTTAATATACTTTCACTATATATAATTCTATTTTTATCAGTTTCATAGAGTAACCATTATATTTAAAAAAATATACTGTTTAAGTATTTAAATGTTAAAGAAGATACATGTGCCAATACATGTACTTGCTATGGAGGCTGCCTGCAATTCCTCGTGTTTAATGTATACACTAATACGTAATATATTCAATTGTTGTGTTGAGATATTCTCAAGTATATCCATTTGGACAAAAACAGATAATCTACAATCACACTCACAAACGCACATAATTGTATAGATATTGAAGTTATTTTTAAATATTTAGTATTATATTTGTTCCTTTCAAAATTATTATCTTGAATTTTTCAACATAGGATAAATTCCACAAATTTTTTTTTTTTTTTTTTTTTGGACCCATATAAATCGAATGCCTGTGTTTATGCTGATGAAATCACCAACTACTTCTTCCTGGTCCAACTACTGATATCGCTGTCATCTCCAGACTTCTTCTTGAGAGTTTCTTCCGTCTTCACAAAAATTTTCCTTCTTTTTTAGGCACTGCTACCAAAAGACTCTTCCATCACTGGACCCTTTTCCAAAGAAATCTCTTTCTAACAGACTCATTCAGACTCGACATCCTTCTCCGAGAACTCTCTTAGCCGATTCCTTGTTCGGTCCAAAAATATTTTCGTCCAAAACTCGATATAGTAGTACATAGTATCAAAACATTTGGACTTTGGTTCTTTTCCATGATCTATAATATAATGATAAAGACGATATTACAATTAACTCACAATCAGACTATTACTCATAAATTAATGTGATAAAATAAATCTGTATATATATATATATATATATATATATATATATATATATTCTTTTTTTTATTCTAAACTAAACTTAATAAAAAAAACTTAATTTGAATTAAATAGTCTCTATTGAGATATATTACAATCTGTCACATACAAGGACAATAGTAATAATGTAGAGTTGGTTGACCGTTGATATGATATGAGAAGGAATTAGTCGAGGGTGCGGTCAAAAAAATAAAAAAATTAAAATATATAAATAATTTTAATTTTTGCCGACGTTTCGACCCACTTTGCAGGTCGTCTTCAGGGCTACAAAAGATACAAACATGTTGAAAAAATAAAAATAAAATAAAAAATAAATATAAGTATATATAAATTACGAAGAAGTTGTCAGATACAGAAATAAAAGATAAAGAAAATAAATACATGATAAGAAAATAGATAAAAGAAAATAAATACATGAATGTTAACGAATAAATGAATGTTAACGAATAAATTGATTGAAAATTGAATAACTATTGTTACAGTAAAGTTAAAATATGGATAAGATAACATAATAATAAGATATCAGTGGATAACAAGCAAGTGGAGGTTACCTTTAATTGTAAATAAACAGATAACGGGACCAAAGGTTAAGAAGTGAAGAAATTGAAAGATTAATAGGGTAACATTAGTGTAATATTGTTGGGATAGATTATTAAGTATAAATAACTCTATAAGAAAACAATAATTTTAAAAGAATACTTTAAAATGTAAGAATAAATGTAAAAACAAGGTTATGATGATAAAGAAACAAAAAACAGGTTGTACTATATATAGATGACAATTGACATTTAGTTTTTTGAAAGCGGTAATGGAATGGTAGGCTATATGAAGATAATAATAAGGTGTATAGTTGAAGGATAGGTGTGTTAAGAAAGGAATCTCAATAAAAGTCAAAACATACCGTTGGATGTGGCACTGCGGGAGGCGGTTGAAACACTGGCAGTGTCAAAAACTCTAGTTAGCAGTGTCAAAAAAAAGTTCTAGTAAAAATAACCATATATATAATAAATATATATATAATAAATTTATATATATATATATATATATAATAAATTTTAATAAATATATTTTAATAAATATATATATTTTAATAAATATATATATATATATAATAAATATAAATTTATATATATATATATATATATATATATATATATATAATAAATAACAATATATATAATAAATCTATATATATATATATATATATATATATATATATATATATATATATATATATATATATAAAAGGAGAAGTAAAAGAAAGTATAAATGGAAGTGAGAAGATTAAATAGAGGTTTATGATCGAGACTTTTTTAAAATGTTGATGATTTGGGAATAGGCGAGTGATAGATTTTGCTTGTCGGTTTTTAAGTTTAGTGGTTCTGAACACGCCTTAACCTCAAACCACACATTTGACTTTGACAATACCTCCATTCTTGCCACAGTACCTAACCACGACAAAAGACTACTTACGGAAAGTGTTTTCATTCAATTAGACTACAAACCACTAAACTTAAAAACCGACAAGCAAAATCTATCACTCGCCTATTCCCAAATCATCAACATTTTAAAAAAGTCTCGATCATAAACCTCTATTTAATCTTCTCACTTCCATTTATACTTTCTTTTACTTCTCCTTTTATATATATATATATATATATATATATATATATATTATATATATATATATTATATATATATATATATATAGATTTATTATATATATTGTTATTTATTATATATATATATATATTATATATATAAATTTATATTTATTATATATATATATATTTATTAAAATATATATATTTATTAAAATATATTTATTAAAATTTATTATATATATATATATATATAAATTTATTATATATATATTTATTATATATATGGTTATTTTTACTAGAACTTTTTTTTGACACTGCTAACTAGAGTTTTTGACACTGCCAGTGTTTCAACCGCCTCCCGCAGTGCCACATCCAACGGTATGTTTTGACTTTTATTGAGATTCCTTTCTTAACACACCTATCCTTCAACTATACACCTTATTATTATCTTCATATAGCCTACCATTCCATTACCGCTTTCAAAAAACTAAATGTCAATTGTCATCTATATATAGTACAACCTGTTTTTTGTTTCTTTATCATCATAACCTTGTTTTTACATTTATTCTTACATTTTAAAGTATTCTTTTAAAATTATTGTTTTCTTATAGAGTTATTTATACTTAATAATCTATCCCAACAATATTACACTAATGTTACCCTATTAATCTTTCAATTTCTTCACTTCTTAACCTTTGGTCCCGTTATCTGTTTATTTACAATTAAAGGTAACCTCCACTTGCTTGTTATCCACTGATATCTTATTATTATGTTATCTTATCCATATTTTAACTTTACTGTAACAATAGTTATTCAATTTTCAATCAATTTATTCGTTAACATTCATTTATTCGTTAACATTCATGTATTTATTTTCTTTTATCTATTTTCTTATCATGTATTTATTTTCTTTATCTTTTATTTCTGTATCTGACAACTTCTTCGTAATTTATATATACTTATATTTATTTTTTATTTTATTTTTATTTTTTCAACATGTTTGTATCTTTTGTAGCCCTGAAGACGACCTGCAAAGTGGGTCGAAACGTCGGCAAAAATTAAAATTATTTATATATTTTAATTTTTTTTATTTTTTTGACCGCACCCTGACAATAGTAATAGTGATATTGAGTAGCTCATTCATACTATGCACAATAAATAAAAATATATAAACTAAAAGATACTAAACTAAACAAAATATAAACTAATCTATATCAATCAATAAAATACATACATAATTTTATTTTTTTTTATTATTCACAATATTCATTCACTCTCTTGATATCTTTCTCCGTGCCAAGCCTTTCACCCACACTCGTGGATGGAAAGACAGGACTCTAGGAGATCATCTCAGCGTCTTTCACTTAGCCGCATCAATGGTATTACCAATGAAGGAATGAGCAGAGACACTAACAATAATTTGGAGTAAATAAACGGATACACACAGGTTTTCAGATAAAAATTAACACTAACTGGCTAAATATACAATTATATCCATTATATCATCCATTATACATCATATGGTACGTATACATGTTGCTTTTATCTTCCGCCGTTCTTATATTTAATAATATTCTATTACATAGAACCCTGAGTACGATATCTTGGCTTCATCCTAGATCAAAGTCTTATCTGGAACTTGCATAATACATAGACAAAGCCTTTTATTTATTTTTAATAATATTAAGTATGTTTGTTGGCCTTAAAATAATTAAAATAAACTAAAACTACCATGACATACACATAAAAAAAAATTAATTAAATACACATTAGAGGACAAAAACTTGACAGAAGATTCAGTCAGCTATATTCAATATTAAGCAGGAGGAACTCATCTCTCAATCGACTGCACATTTCTATTTTATGAGAAAATCCTCAGAACTGAATCTACGTACTTGAACTGTTGGGGACAACAAAACATTCAAACTTCAAACGTAACCAATTCATCCAATTCCAAGACCTGTAATCAATGCTCCATTTTACACACAAACCATAACTACTCACTATCCAAACAAACAGACACAATTCCACCGAAACCTTTCCAATCATCCAAATTCTCTGGTTCAATCCCCACCCACCTCTACTGATTTCGAGGTAGATTGGACCTCGAAAGTCGGCCACAAGGTGTACTTCATGATAAATGTAACTCCCACTGGGCAGATTAGGGATGGCCATCGATAGTCATATTATCGGTATATCGATATTTTCCTTCTAATATTTGATATTTTACCATTGATAGTATCTGCTTTGATATTAGCGACTAAGGAAATCTTCTCTTCGGCATTTTAATTAAAAAATAAAAATTATAAACTTATTTATTAAGAGAAATTACAATCTGTCACAATTAAGGACATTTATAATAGTGTTCAAAGAGCACATTCACACTCCATCCACAATAAATAAAAATTAATAATACTAAAAGCTAAATGTAAATGTATATAAACTAAACAAAAAGGAACTAAGAAAAAAAAAATCATTCACTCAAGATTTCCGAGCCAAGACTTTCTCTCCACTGAAAGGAAAGGCAGGACTCAAAGAGATCCCAACGCTCCTCTCTCAGCCGCGCTACTGGTATTAAAGACCAGTACAGGCTGAGCAGAGGCGCTATTATCACACATACATCTATAATCACAAATACATAAAAATTAAAATTAAAACTCATTTTCGGAAAGCATCAGGAATCATATATGAATCTGAAAGTTATAAAAAAAAAAAAATATTCTCATCTCGCCTATTTCTTATAGAATGTAGCGCATAGTAGACGAAATCATCAATATTTCGAAAATATTAACTATCGATGATCATTCCTAAGTAAAGTTGAATATACTACGAAGTTACCAAGACCACGAATTTTCAGAGAACTTTATGTAGAAGGAAAAATAAATAAACACTTCGCTGAATCCGATCTATGGGTAAATGGAGGGCATAATTACTTAAATGAAAATTTATGGAAAAACTGAGAATGGCTAGTATGGATAGGAACCAGAAAATTAAATATATTAAGGAGAGTAGAAGAAGTATTATTTCCATAAATTAATTACAGAGGAAAATAACATATCGTTTGATTGGCATAAGTGGTAGAGAACTTGGCTGGAGTAGCCTTGCGGGCTAAGGCGCTTGCAATAGATTATCTAAGTTAAGCAACGCCGAGAGTGGTTAGCACTTGGATGGGCGACCGCCCCATTTCGGGTGACCATCCACTATTAGCCCTGGAGCCAGGGCCCAAAAATCGACCTGATCGCGGGCGAAGGTTTGATTGTAAATTACGAAAGTGTATGTTATTCTGAGTAAAAAAAACCTTGTCTGCCGTTCCGGAGCCGCTTCTTTAAAAAATGGTGGCCGATTTAAAGAATATTAGGCCAATAATTTGAGGAACGGAACGAGAAATCCATTGCGAAAAATGTGAGAAAAGTTTCTATTTTATCAACTAGTATATATGTGTTTAGACACGTAAAAAACAAAATTGCTAATGCAGGCCACCAAGGAAAAACTTTTTACAACCAAAAAAGTCAGATTTTTTCGATATTTTTTTGGTTTTTCATGTATAACTCTTAAAGGGTGGATCAAAGCGAAAAATGTACTATTTAATAAATTAAAGAACGTTAAATTTTGCGTTAAACGAGTACATAAACTTTAAAATTTGGTTACGCGGGAATGTATAAAATCACGGTCAACCAACGCTGAGTTTTACCGAATTTGCCAAAAACTGAGGCAAATTACTATAAATGGCCCTGCAACTTGAAAATGAGTTCCCTAAGAGGGAAAACCCATAGAATCAAAGTTGTAGTGCATCAAATTTTGCGTATAGTATGCGTATAAAATAATTTCATTTTTAGCACTTTTTTTAGAGAAACAAAAAAAAAAAGTATACAAATATTAAGAAATCTAACATTCTAACAGATATGAGTAAATAGAATAAATTGTTTTGGGGCAGTATTGGAGTAATTACAAGCTTAGCAGAAACAGCACATTAATTGCACTGCGTTTATTCTGTTCTTTCGTTTGTGTGGGAGTGTGTGAATGCAGTCTGGAAAGTCTATAAATTTTTTAACATACCAAATAAAGTCACATAAAAATGCTTAGAAAGTGATTGTAACAGAACAGTTTAATTAATCCACTGATTGATGGATGCAAATGCTATCATCAGTCTGCTTGTGTATAAACAACAAACAAACTTTTTTTTTGTGTGTGTAGGAGAAGTTTTTTTTTTCTATTGTTTAGATTAACTCAAATAGATTTAGATTAAAAAACATAATTTATTGCATATTTAATAGTTGACCGTTGCATTATAAAGGAAGAAGATGGTCCGAGGTGGCGGCCATAAATAGACTAAATATTGGCAAAACTATTCTCTTAAAAGCCAACGTTTCTAAGTAAACGTTTCGACCCGACTGCTTGTGTTCTAATTGAAACTCCTAGCTAAACACACCTCCCTGAAGAAGACCTGCAAATTCGGGTCGAAACTTTGGATTTCATTAAAATAGTTTCGCCTCTATTTAGCCTATTCATCCTGGTCTTGTACTTTGAAAGACCAAGACCCAGGCCGCCTAACTTGTGCAAGACCAAGACCAGGACTAGTAAAAAAAATCGATGTTCCAAAATATAAATTAAGGCAAAATAGTTACTAATACTTGGCAACCTTAGTTACTATATGTTAATAATTGCCATAACCAATATACTTTTGGACTTAACTCCTCTAATTTTTCATTCGGGCTTAGTTAGAATTCTCCTATCTAAAAAATTACAGTAATATCTCTATAGTAATAAGCTATTAAGTAATTTCAAGACTGTTGCAACACTCTTGCGCAAGACCAAGACTGAGTTTGCAAGACCAAGTATTTTATATACTCGTCTCGGTCTTGCATTTGGGCAACACTATTCGTATAGGTAGTTATTGTCTTTCTTTTTCTTCCTAAGTGATTATCGTTATATATTTTTAAAAAATATTTTCCGGGCTGAAGCTCCGTCTCCCCCCTAAACTAAATCTTGGATCCGCTATAATAATAGTGTTTTATGAACCGAGCTAGAAGAAAATCATTCCAAGTACTGTTAAAAATATATATTATTTAGAGTACTGTTATTTTGAACAATTTTAAACTACCTAATCACCTGAAAAACTTTTAAAACGGACAACTATTTAAAAAAAAATGAAATAAATGTCAACTACAGAGCACTAATAAGAGGTTATATAATTTGCTAAAAATCAGCGTTGGTTGACAGCGGTTATCATACCACATCGGTTATTATACCATCGGTTATAATCATACCACAAACAAAAAATTAAGTTCAGGTACTCGTTCTACTCATAATGTAACATTCTTCAATTTCTTATAGAATACGTTTTTCGCTTCGATGCACAGTTTATTTTTTATAAATGAAAAAACAAAAAATGAAAGGAAAAATATGGCTTTTTCGATTGTAAAAAGTTTTCATTTGGTCATCGTGTTAGCAATTATATTTTTTACATGTTTAAACCCATATAAAAGTTAAAAAAACAAAAACGTTTCCTACATTTTTGCAATGAATTTCCCGTTTTGAGCTTCAAAATACTGGTCTGATATTCTTTAAATCAGCCAGGATTGTTACTGGTTACACGATCCGACTGCCAGACTCTCATTTTTTAAAACATAAATGTCATGAATATTTTAAAAATTTTCTGCAACGGTTGATTTTTTTGAACGGACTCTCGGACTGTTTTAAGTGTTCTAGGGCGGTGGAGGGGGTGGGAGAAATTGATAGTGGTGAGGGAGCGGGTAAGGGTGGGGAAAGCATTTGGTATAGAGGTGCGCCCTCCTGAGAAAATTCCTGGATCCGCCACTGCCATCTATCTACGATAAGTAAATTTGTGAAATAATATCTATTGGAGAAACAGTAGGTGGTTTGTGATATCTAACTTTGTCTATAATGTACATAATATCTCAGTTCCCATCTGGAGCCGATTGGAATAGGAATATATATAATTGATACACATGAATAAGGTTTATGGTATCTAAACTCGCCATATTACAGCGTATAGCCAGTAACATAGCAGTATTGATGTTGAGAGAACACTTTAGAATTCGTACAGGCAAACTGACTTGCAACTTAACCACAGCCAGTCTTGCACCCGTTAAAACCGACAACACTGCCATTCTCGCAAACTTAATCTTCTTCAGCCAACGGAGCTCCAATCATCGACTCCTGAAGATTTTCCTGGAGGAAACGACTGGAGCGTTAACGATCCTCGAGCAGACGGGATCGGAAAGGCTGAGCAATTGAAGCGGTGAGATAGAGCTGGCCGCAACAATGTTGTTTATTGCTGATTAAAGAGGAATTATACCCGAGCGGTGGGGCTATAAAACGGGGAGCGAAGCAGTAAAACTGTCAACCCACGGCTATCTTTGCCCTCCCATTAAACCTTCACTCGCTGCCAGGACTGCCGAGTTCCCAATATCACAGTCTGCCTCCTCTCGTCCGATTTATAACGCCCTGGCGGATATCGTATTGTCTGGGCCCTTCTGTAAAGATATAACTGAGGAATCCTTCGAGGCAGGTGGTGATATTATATCTTCAATAAATATGAAAGACTTTATGATTCCATTACAAATCTTTACATTTTCTGTAATATACATACTGTACCCCATGATCAAGTTGAGGAAACTTGTTACTTGAGGTAGAGGACTCCCCTTTAGTGGTGCGCAATCAAAAGATTGAGCGTTCAATTTGCTAAATGTATTTGAAATGTGGACGGTATATGAATACATATTATTGATAACATGGCTATTAATATTCACAAGATAATCTTCATAATAAAATGTAATTATATCCATTTAAAGTATCAGTATCGTATGAAAGGTTGGATCAGATGACTGAATAGAGCCATAGAGACAAATCTATTTTTGGAAAGGAGAAGAAATAAGACTGCAATAGAAAGGTTTGCAGAAGAAACACTTGGTGAGAAAAGGTGGATGAGTCAGGCGGGGGGAGACGGTATTGCGTATATACACCACACCATACTGCCATCTATCTCTTCTTCTCTCAGTCCGGCATTGTCCCAACCAAGCAGAAATAAGAGAATAAGACATTTTATTGTCTTCAGGATTATAATAGTATAAATTATGTGCCATTAAAAAAATTATTTAGAATCATAATAAAGGTAATTATCTTTCATTCCAATAATTCCTACCTTCAATCAAATCAAAGGTTGATCGTGTCTGTCGACACACCGAACAACAGAAATTTCATCTGTTTGTGAAATATGATCAGAAATTTACCTTAATATACTTATGGACTATTTCATTTGCTATTTTTACTTAAAAAATACCTTGTTAAATAACACGGTAGAAACAAGTATCTGTTGACATTTAAGCAACACTTGCGCATATGTACAGCTTACCGGATGCTTTGGTTACAACTGAATTATACAATGTAATTCATATACCCGCTAAAGAAGTTTTACCAAAAAAAAAAAAAATATGGTTTTGCATATCATTAAAGATAATCCTTTGAGAAAAACCTTAGAAGAGACATTCTGAACCTTCTAGACAAAAACTTTCTCCACTCAGATGCTGACTAGTTTTGTTTACTTTTTTAAAATTTATTTATTTTTTTTTTTTTTAATCTATTATTACGTTTATAAATCTAATGTTCTATAGCAACTAAAAGCGGTATTTCTCAGAATTTAGTGATCCATTTGTCTTGTTTGCTGCTGAATATCGCGCTCTGTTTGAGTGTGATGAAGAAATAGATTATGACGCAACTAGATCGCCAGATCGCGTTTTGACTGAACTTAAATCAGCATTAACTCAACGGTATCTTTGAACTATCTGAACTAATTGTTCTATAAAATTTTACAATAAATTGTGAAACGTATGTAAATTGTCCATTTGCCATTCCTATAACGGGTGAAAAATATAACCTTATAAATTAATGGTGTTCATTTCAAACAGCCCTGCTTGCCTTGGTATTAAATTTTCAAATTCTGCCGACGAAACAAAACGACAGCCCCGACTATTTGAATAATAATGAAAAAGTTTAAATGAGAAGAGATAAATCGAAATTTAAATCAGTTTAAAGGATGATATTAAATCTGACATTTATCTTAAATGAAGAGAAAAGGACACCTCCTCTCGAGGGAGTTAATAGTTAATATGCAAAACTTCTGATATGATGCCTTGTCCCTCTTGGCCATTTATCAAGTATTCTTCATTTTAAATTACACCTCCTTTTAATTAACT
Source organism: Nezara viridula (assembly GCA_928085145.1). Lineage (NCBI taxonomy): Eukaryota > Metazoa > Arthropoda > Insecta > Hemiptera > Pentatomidae > Nezara > Nezara viridula. The sequence continues at coordinate 108,307,088 of OV725079.1, read as the reverse complement.
ATGTATAAAATATTAATTCAAGAATGTAACCTAGTCTGTTATTTTGTTTTCAGCTTGCAACACTCTCGCATTTGGTTCTAATTTTTTTTTTGTTTCGGAAAACGTACCTCTAAATCGTCTTTTGATCGTCGCGAAAATATATTTATATATTTATCGTTTCATCCGACAGTTTGAAAATGTAATCTGCATAGCTATGAACAGTTCCCAAGAATAATTGATTGCCAGCAACGATCGGTTGTTGCAAGCTTAATCGATGAAACATCGTGCTGAAGAGCGCATCCTTCTCTGTTTTTTTATGAAATAATAGTTTATTATTAACAAATATATAATTTTCTTCGGGTAGTCACTACAAATACCTAATAAAAAACATGTAAAAATTTTATTTTAAGATACATAAAAATGCAACTGTATTATAGAGGCCGAATGTTGTAGTTCTCAGGCCCGCTATCTGGAACGCAACTAGCGCACACGCATTTTATCGACGAATTCTATTTTTATTTCGTATACTATTAGGAAAAGACTGTTGTACAATTTTGTAAATAAAGTCCGCGGTACATTTAATGAGGTACTAAAAACTCGTGAATGATGCAAAATGAGTGTTCATTTGCTTTCCACTTGAATCGTAAGATAATTTGAGGGCAAAGTTTAGAAAAAAATTATTATTATTATTATAAAAATTATTATTTATGCTAAACAGCCCAATGTTTTTGTGGACCACCGTTTTTATTTATTTTGTGACCAAATTATCTTACGGTCCAAGTGGAAGCTGCAATCTTTTAGTTTTACCTCAGTTAAAAATGCAATTTAAAAATTCTATAATAGCCCAACATGGCCAAAAATTATTTCTATTCAAAGTTGAGCAGTAAGTGAAAGTTGTATGTTGCGCGCACTAGATTTTTGTACATATAGTGTGAATATCACGTCACTGTAACTAATGTCCAAGTGACAGTTTGTTGTAATACTCAATAAATAAAAAAAAAATAAAACATAGTTAATGTTTGTGTGAATGTAGAAAAAAAGTGTTACCTATCAGTAATTGTTAATTATGTCATTATTATTGAAAAACAATGTTGATATCAACAAATATCTTTGCAATATTTCAAAAAAAGAATAATACACTAGCAACTAAATAAGTACTACTTGAAGTCACTAAAATATTACAATATTTGCATCATGGAATCTTAAATAAAAAAAAAAGGATCACACTACCCCCCATAGGCTTACCATGAAAGGAAAAAATAATAAATATTCTTCCCCTTAAATCTACATTTCTAAGTTTTGTCTGAATATTGGTTTGTCATTATAAAATCTTTGAATTAGCTCCGATTTACAAACATTTTTAGCCACTGATAGTTACTAATTATAATTTGGAAAGGGATAGATAATATATTTAGAATTAAGAAAGAGGATCCCTAAGACGAGGAGCTGCGGAGCGGGGAGTGGAGGTGAAGAGTGGCCGGAGGGCTCTCGAGAACAAAGGGCAGAGCCCTCACTGGCCCCGGGCCTCAATTAGATAGCCCCACATTGTTCCCGGCCCCACTTTATTCCTTCTTCATCTCCTCTTCGGCACAGTTCTCATTTGTACTCGATGAAGGACCTACTTAGCAATGTCTTCCTCCGTCTGCCTAACCGGTACCATACCTTTATTCATTACCTCATATCTAAAGCTATAACATTAAAGAACAAGGAATTATATTAAGATCAAATGGGACGTATTTATATCTCAGATCCGTACGTAAAAATGATTAGTTATTATTTAATAAAGAATTAAACAGACTAACAAAAAAATTACTATATATTATGTATTTTTTGTGCTAAAACCATGTTTTTGTAACTACAAGGTCACTAAATATACAGGGTGTTCCGCAATTAAAGGGAAATATTTAAAGGGTTGATAGCAGAACTCAAGAGCTAAAAAAAGGGAATTAAAGCAATGGTCCGATTTTCCGCAGAAATGTAGGAAATTTAAGATTTGAATTTTTTTTTTTAAAGTAAGTCATATTTTCAAATGAAAAGGAAGCGATTACTAAAAAAAAATATTTAATTTATGTAACTGCTTCACAGTTAACTAGACAAAATACCCTTTAAATTAAAGTACCGTTCGTGGTTGTTAAAGTTATTCGGGCTGAAGCCCTCTCCCCAAAATGGTAAAATATAACTATGTTTTCCAGAAAAAAATATTAAATACTATCTCTTAAAGTATTATTGTTAATGTAATTATATTTAATAAGACTTCAAGAACAACTTAAACACTATTTCTTTTAGGTTGTTAATTTCTTTCCTTTTTTTTCAAATTAATTATTGTTATAATTGGTAATTGGTTGACTGTCGTGGATAATGAAGAGAAGAATAGTTGGGGTGCTCAGTCAAAAAAGGGGTGCTCAGTCTTTTTTGACTAAGCACCCCAACTATTCTTCTCTTCATTAATTATTGTTATATGTGTATGAAAAAAAAATCTTTCCACCCCCAAAATTAAATCCTGGATCCGCTAGTGTTAGTTAAAAAAAAAAAATATGAATTACTCGCGATTTTCAACTATACAGCAAATAAACCATTTTTAGAAAATTTTCCTTGTTTCATAAACTTTAAGTCCATATCGTTTAAGTTGAGGTATAATATGAAATAAGTTGAGATTAACCTCAAGTTGTATAAAAAAATGATGCGCGCTTGTTTTAATTATGTTAGATATATAAATGGGTTTGTGTGAACCTAGTGCACTAACTGTTTTTTTTTTTTTTAACAATACAAATAAAAACGGTAATTTTTATATTCTTTATTAAATTATATTTCTCAAATTGATGAGGTACAATTAGAAAAATTCATATACCACGGCTCCAGAATAACCTCGATGAATGACGAAGGGGGCAGAAATAGACCAGTTCATACTGAGCTTTCTTCTTCCTTTCAACAGTATTGAAGTGACGATAAAGCTAAAATTAAGGGTGTACAATGCTATTGTGTAGCCAGTTCTAATGTATGCCTGGACACTAACCAGCATCCTAGAAAAAGCTGTTGAAATATTTGAGAGAAAAATCCTCCTATTGATCTGGAATCAGAGTACTAACATATGGAGAAGAAAGACCATGATATGAAGGCACGATTAACAATGAATGCCTCAATAGAGGCCAAAAGACCACGCGTAAGGCCAAAAAGCAGATGGATACATAGAATCAAAAAAGATGCAACAGAGCTGCATGGAGATGAATGGAAAGAAATAGCCCAAGACAGCCAGAGATGGAGGTTGTTAAGGATTTACACGGTCTGTAATGCAAATAGAAAAAAAACAAATCCTATATTAGTTACTCTATCTTACAAACCTAAGGTATTCAACTTAGATAGAAATAATGCTTGCTAATGTTTATAAAAAATATAAACTATTTATGCAAGATGTTTTTAAATTTTCTATTAGAATATGAATATTTAGAGAGCTTGCAGTCTTCAAGAACCATAGTCAAAGTTTGGTCTCTATATCTTAAAATTTTGTTTCTACGTGAGTATTATGCCTAATTTATCAACATGCAATTTACAAAAAATATCACTTTATGATGCACAGTTGTAGTCAAAGTTAAAAAATCAAAGTGTTCTGACTTTTAACTTGCTGACGTCTTATTGAAGCTTCTCGGAGTTTCACCAAAACTGAAGTAACGCTAAAGGAAGTTTACCTTTTAATAATATTGACAATAACATTAAGTACATTACATGACATTAAATATTAGTTTTTATCAGTAGTTATATATTTATTTACTGATAGAGAATAGAATATGATAAATTGATAACGATAATGAGCCATTAATTATAAAACTAATAATTTACTCACGTATGCCAATAATCTTCCAACAAACATGTTCTAGGAATAATAATAATGTAAGAATTACGATGGTTAAAGTGATTGAGATGAAAGCACTCTATGTTGAAGGGGACTGAAAAATCAAGTTGGGCTTCATCGAGTAAAGCATTCTCAAACGAATTTACCTATTTATTCATTATTTATATACACAATCTGTGTTAAACGTCTTTATATGTTTTTATTTTCTTTTGACAAGAACCACATGTTTTATCAAAAATGATTTTTTGAAAATAAGACCAGTATTTCTCAATGCCTCTCAAGCTAAATTTAAAAGTACTATCTTTCAGTTCATCGTTAAAAAAAAAATGAACAAAATATAAGGTATTTATCAAAAAAGTTATTTTACTTATACAATATATAAGTTGTACATGGTTGGGTTTATTGATTATGGTTAGAACCATACATAATAACTACATATTATAATTAAAATAATACTATACAAATGTAAATTACAAAATATTATAATAAAATGGTTATAGTGTTTTATATTACAAGTGCACTTACCATCTTTTCTCATTAGAGATCAAGCGTGCTTTGTCACTGAACACTTATAGTAAGTTGGTTCTTAGCCTACTAATGAAGGAATCTGTCTGGATGAGGTAATATATCACTAGATATCTTTAACAGTATCAATAATTATTTGTTTCTGAAAATGTCACTTTTAATGTTCATTCACTTGGTCACTCAATCGACTATAAGCAAGTTCCTAAATTATCAATGCTAATTCCATCGATGGAATCCATTAATCAATTGAATGCAGAACTGATAAACATCGATTTAAGCGAAAGATCAAAGTTCATGAAAATATTAGGAAATACATTCCTATTGAATTTTTCAATTGAAAAACTGAAATAAATACAGAACGAATGTAAACTGAATGTAACTACAAAAAGTAAATTTATAAATATCAGCATTGAGGTTGCTGTTACAGTACAGGAATACAGTGGATTCACCTACTCTGATAGATGATAGAACTTCTGAGTCATCCGTGATTCAATTGATGAATAATGAGACGCAATAAATTCCATCGATGTGTCTAGAAATGATCTGATAAATATTCAACATCAGCACTGTATTTAAAAACTTTTATTATGTCAGTGAAATGTTTCAGAGAAATGAGTTCTAGATATTACAACTTGGGTTTCAGCTTTTGTGAAAAATTGCTAATAATTAAACTAAATAAATAAAAATTGATTATAAATAATTAACCAAACGCAAATAATTTTAATTTTCTTCCGATTCGACCATGTACTTCCTAATCAAGCGTTGGTAGGATAGGTGATACCGCCCAGTATTGCCCTGCATATTTTAGTCCGAGTTCGTTAGAATTTTATTAGGGTCCTAAAAACTGTCCTTTCCTGAAGGGAGTGAATGTTGGAAAGAGGATTGGGCCCAGCAGGAAAATGACCAAGGGCATAAAAATGATGTGATTCAGTAAACAGATCATAGCCTACTCGAAAGTTGATGAAAAGTTTTATGATCTTTCCTGCTCATTTTTAGTCCGATTTTTTTATCTCGAAAGTATCGAATAAAACATAATGTAAAACAATGCTGACTTAAATATATCAAGTCTACTATCTCCTTTGTATTAAAAACGATATTTACCGTTTTTAGTAAATTATAATCGGCAGATATGATTATTACTTTTTAATGCGTCTCCTACTTTAAGCACTCGATTTTAAATGTTGTGTTATGTAATTAATTTTTGAATTATTTTGTAATAAACTCTGTTTCTTTTATCAATTGGTTGTTAATCAAGTGTTTTGAATAATAACACGATCAACAAAATTTAAGTGCAACAATTATCAGACAACACTGCAAGTGTTCATTCGTACAAAAAATAAATGAATATCGATAGTCAAAAAACAATAATAATAAATAAATAATTTTTTTTAAAATTATAATAAATAAAAATAATAATGATTATTATTTTCGTCGTAAACCAATGACTTCCTGCCCTAACTTGGAATCCTCATACCAGACTGAAACGACAAGAAACAGCTCGACGTTTCCGACTACTTCAACACTTCAACTACTAGACAAACGCTCTAACCTCCCAATTAATTATAAAATACTCATTAATATGACTATAATAAGGCCTATTTGGACTTATGGAGTTGAGCTATGGGGCTCCACCAAACCTTCAAATTTCTCTCGCATCCAATCCTTACAATCCAAAATCCTTCGTAAAATCCTCAATGCTCCTTACATTGTTACAAATAAAATTATCCATAATGACCTTAATGTTCCTTATGTATCAGATTTGGCCCAATCTGTGGTATCAGATGTCTGTATCAGTGTATCAGATATCTGTCCTTCCATAATAAACTTCATAACCATCCCAACACACTTGTTTCTAACCTTGCTTCCTATTCAATTCCTGATAAACCTCCGAGGCGTCTGAAAAGAAGATGGCCACATGATCTTCTAATATAGACATATTATTAGAGTGCTACCAATGGGTAGTTTCTCAATATGTGTTTCATGTCATTATATCCATGTGCGAATTTAGCAGATGTATTTTTTGTATGCAGTTGTAAATATCATATAAATAAATAAATAAAATAAAAAATAAAATATTTTAATTATTTAGTAAATTAATTTCCTTAATCGGATTGGAATTGACGGATTGGAATCATTTTATCCATAATTCATAATAAAATATAATATGTTCTGATGGCAGAGCATTTCATAACAACAAAAAAATATGGTGTGCCCATCACAAAACTTTCACTTACCGCTCTACTCTGAACGGAAATTATTGTGAGGCGAAATTCGACTGTTTCAAAATGTTTTTGAAGTAAACTTTTAATGTAGGTAAAACTAAAAGAACACATTTTTAAATTTCGGTCATATTTATCAATGCGAAAACTCATTAGGACCATCAAAATAACACAAACCCTATTTATTATATAGTATGGGATTATAATTTGTAAAGTCTGGACCAGGTGTCTCGCTCTTAGGCCACCTCTTTTCTCTTACTCCAATCCATACATCTTCGCCTCAACGCGTCTCTAACGCTCTCCTTCCTTCTACATGAGTCTCGTATGCATCACTGGCAGTTCTTTCTCGATCTATCCTAAGGAGGTTTCCGAACCACCTTAGCTTATGCTCCTCCAGGATGAACTCGGCCGGCTTAAATTCGAGGTCTGTTCGTGTGGTACAGTTCCTTACTCTATCTCTTCGAACTTTACGTAGATATCGCATCTCTATGGACTGGATTCGATTCTTATGTTTCGAGGTAAGAAAGAATAGGGTGGAACGTTGATTTATAGATCGTCATTTTTTTTTTGTCACTTCTCTTTTACCCAGGAAATCCCTCCGAAATCAAAAGAACACTCTTGCGTCTGCACCGATTCTCTGAGGCACTTCCTCATCAATGTAGCCATTTCATTTGAGGGGAGCACCTATATATTTAAAATTATTGATCTGCTCTAATCTTTCTCCATTTATTCTTATGAATCACGTTATTTTACTGGATTTCTTTCCTATTTCCATACATATTCCATACTGGTATTTTTCTTGGATGATTATCATATTGATTGCGTCTATTTCTTCCTGGAGAATATTTACATTATATTGGAGGTTTAGAGGACAGCAATACTAGGTCATCTGAGAATGCTAATAAGGAGAATTTCGTGGGTTGTAGACTTATGTATCCTAACTGGAATGGTCTCATTCGATATGTGTATTTAAAACATACTTTTATTTATTTGCTTCATTACAACATAAATTAAATGTTTTTATTCTAATTTGACACAATCTATTTTGTTGAAGAATTGAACTCGATCGTTAATATGAATTGTGGTTTGGATTGTAACAGGGGCTATCATTAAATCAAACACTTTAAAAAGTCTGATGAAACTCGCTCCAAAGCGGGTAAGACCGACATCGATAACTGATGAATTAATGATTTCAGTTTTCTAGTAACTGTATCGCCTAATTGGCATCAGGTTGTTTTTTGTCGCATGGCGAGAGTTCGGCGGATCGTCAACAACAGAAGTGTTTTATTCCATTCGCCTTTGTAATAGAAAAATCGTTCAAATCGCTGGGAAAACTCAAAAGGCCGCCGCGGCAAGAAAAAACGAGAGGAAATACAAATGAAAAATAAAAAATCTGTTCCGAAAGAGATTAAAAACGTCACGATTTCGTTTGATGATTGTTTTCTAGGCATGGAGACGTCGTTGGACCAATTCGAAAAACTCTTTCCCGTTTTTTTTTCGTTTGTTTTTATTAAACCCTGTACAAAAGGGCAGTCAAATGGACATTTATTGGTGGATGATGTACCATTCGAAAGAATTTTTCAATTTACTTTTTATGAAAACATCAGAAAAATCTTTGTGTTAGGTCTCTTTCTGTTGTATTGTTATATATATTTTCATAACATTTCTAATTTTCATCATCGTTACTTTGGTGTAGTTTCTCGTGTACAAGAAATGTAAAAGATAAGATGTTAATTAGCGCTTGTATTTCATACAACTTTTAACACAGTTATCCCAATAGAATTTCCAACACTGCGATAATAAAACAGAGAGACAATATTATAACTACCTAAATATTTTAAATTTCCATATTAATATTCAAAGAAATGGTATTAAAAATTATAAAACGGTTTGATTGATATGAGGTATCCGAAATAATTTAAAAGAAAATAAACTCTCTATCATAGACTAGTTTATATTCACTGAACATTCACAATAACAGAAATGTTGTTCATTTTTTTGTCTCTTGATACCACAGGCGGATGTACGGGGAGGAGGAGGCTTTCGGGCTGAAACCCCCCCAAAATGGTCAAATATAATCATGTTTTATGGTAAAAAATTATGTCTTAAAGTATTATTGCTCGTTTAATTACATTTAATATGACTTCAAGAATCATCACCATTCCATGTAGGTAGTTAGAATCTTTCTGTTTGTTTGAAAAAATTATCGCTATATATATGAAAAAAAAAAAGCTTCCGGGCTGAAGCCCCCCCAAAAATTAAGTCCTGAATCCGCTAGTGCTTGATACACGTAGCTTTCGTTTGCGGTATATATTCTTACTATGCCACATTCTCAACATCTGTCAAACCCCAGATGACTTACTCGAATGAATGTCTTAATGTAACTGAATTTTCCCAATATAATTTTCATTTGAGGTTCAATCAGTACAAAACTCAATTCTTGTGAAAATTGGTCAACGCTTTTGTTTGCGTCTTTACTATTTATTATGATAATGAATACCTCCATAGACTATCTGATGAGGAGAAAGATTAATATGATACATTTTATCAAAAAATATCGGTTCCTCCTTTAGTATTATAATAGAATTTAGGATTGTCATTGTTATAAATTTCGGTTTTTTATACACTCTTCAATTCGTTTGAGTGGTCCGTACAAGAAGCAATCAGAGTACTTTTTTTTTTAGGGTGCTCTTATTATTTTAATTTTCCCTATGTATGCGATAAATCGATTTTTTTTTCTAAAGAAATATGAAATACATTACTTACTTTCAATAAAAGTAATAGAAAAGAAAGTCATCAAAACAATATTAGAGAATATTAGACGTAATCGAACAATACTTTTATCAATAGGGATAGACAAGCACAACTGTAGATTCCATGAACGTTTATTTATTTAAAAAACTGCAATGGATGAAGAAAATGGCAGGGCTTGAAACGAAAAAAAGGACTTCTATTTTTTAAAAGTTTCAGTATCACTTTAATTTTTATTGTCGAACGTTTTTCAGCTATTCCTTTCAAGATGGCGGCCGACAAACCTGTGTTGCTATAGACTGTAGCGCCTAAATAAATCCATCCAGAGGAGTTGGAACAATGGCACATTATCTGGTCGCCTGGTTATATAGCCGTTAAAGGAAAAGAAATGGCTGATAGAGCAGCAAAAGAATCTCTTACCCTTCCAGGCCGCGGTAAAGCTTTTTTGAAACCATCTGAACTTGCAAGGCCTCTTAGAGAAACCATATCCCAAGAATGGCAAAGACGGTAGAACAACAGAGCACCTAGCAAATTAAAGACAATAAAGAAAGAGGTGCAACCGTGGACCAGCTCCAGACGCAGCAGTCGTAGAGAAGAGGTCGTCCTCACGCGGCTGAGGATCGGACATACTAGACTGACATACCTCCACCTCATAACAAAAGAACTTATCCCCAGACGAAAAAAGTGTGAACAGTCACTTACCACAAAACATGTTTTGGAAGGTAGTTTGATTTTTACTTAGAAGGTAGATTTTTACACCACAAGATTAAAAGATCTTGGAAAGTCCAGGATATATCAGAATCCCTGGGAAATCAAGAAGAAATCTTTACCAAAGTTAAGAAGTTCCTCGACAATGATAATGATCCTTTGCAAATTTATTCATTTTTTTTCTAAAAGTTCATTTCTTTGTTAATTTTAATTCTTTTATTGCTATTTTTTTAAAATGTATTTATTTATTTGTTCTATCTTATTATCTATAAGTGTCTATTATTATCATTATTTATTTTTATTATTCTATTTATTTTTTATCCTTTCTCATTTTTATTTTTTGTACCGTATAAACAGTATCTGAACAGTATAAAAGTAGTGTTATTTAGTTGATTGTGTGCTGATGACCTGAACGTTTTGCGCCTAGACATCAAACAAACAAAGAAACGAATGTACCGATTTCAATGAAACGTAAGTCTTCTTCTCGATGCTCTTTAAATTTATCTATATAAAAAAATAAACTAAAAAAAAGCTATGAGGGGATTTAAAATTAGATTCCCGTATAACTAAATAATTATACACTTGGTTATTTAAAAGTTTATATATTAAAAAAAAATCGTTGATATCGGACAATGATATTATATGGTGTCTAGATATTTTTTTTATGTGTTCTACTGCAAAAGTTATATCCTTTGTTTTGTTTTTTTGATTTTCGGAAGTGTTACTGAAGCAATTGTATTTTTTTTTTCATTTAACGGAACTTTTTTCAAGAACTTGAATAAAAATATGGAACATAATTCCAAAAACGTTTCTCACAAACTTTTATTTTAAGAAATTTTTTCTTAAAAAGTTGTACGGTAACTGTTAAAATAAAACTATTTTTCCTAAATTTCTTTACAGAAACGGTTAAAATAAAACATTAAAAAAAAAGTTCCATTAAGTTTTAGTCCTTGGAAAATAGTGATGTACTTAAAGTTGAATTGACACAACTAGACATTTTCCTTTTGGTTTCTTAATTGCTGAATAAAAATTTATGTTAGATGGAATTTCGGGTTCCTACTTTTTTGAATAATTTTTTTAGTAATAGTCATTATTACAAAAATATAAGATAATACATTTTACTGAACAAAAGATTCTTCATCTTTTTTTGTTTTAGATATAAAAGAACGAATGAATTTATTTTTTACGGAAAGAAAGGTAATTAATTCTTAATTTAATATATATAATTAATTTATGAATCTTTATATCTGTGATAGATTTTAAAATATACTATTTTTTTAAAGTAATCATTTGAATATATATTGAGTATAGTTGACATGGATTTAAGCTTATTTTTCTATTATTTTATTTTTTAGCGAGACAGTGTTTTAACAACTGAATTCTTTGTTACTCAGTCAGGTAAATTCAATGTTATAAAAAACAGTTCTGAACCTATATAAAATATGAGGAAAATGTGAAGGGTTTAAATATAACCAGCTTAGTTTATTCTAACAATATCACATACAATACTACATATGTATATAGTATATATTTTACAAAATATATGGTTTATAAAATATATTTTAATAAACATTTTAAACCTTAAGTAGTTATTTAGTTTTATATGGGTGCATGTGCAACTACATAAGTTAGAGGCAACTCAATTTCATATTAATTTAAATTACCTATTCAATAAAAAGATGTCTGTAAAACATAGTAGGTTAGTCATGTGGATGGTAGGTGAGGTTATAAGGGTTACGTTGTTGGAATATGTATGTAGCAATTGTGCTTTTTAAGAAATTGGACTACATTTTTCAAATTTTATCATTGCAGGGCTTGTTGATATTCCCAGAGGCGATAAGATGATCCAAGCTTAGACAATGCATATTTTCTGTTGTTAAAAGTATGTTGTAGCTGCGATATCTCTTGAGGACGGGGTGGCCGAATGGGCTAACGCGTGTGCACAGCACCGTCGTTGCCCGGTAACGGTGTAGTAGCTCGCGTCCCGGTGCCTAGAGAGTCTTTTAAATCACCGCCAACACCCCCTGGAGCGGGAAAACCCCGTATAGCCTTAACAGCGAGAAAGGTGAGGAACCCCCCTCAAAAAAAAGCTGCGATATCTTGGTGGAGAATTCCCATCGAGGAGTGACCATGAGTGAGCTCGGTGCGCCTTATTCTGAGGCGTGTTACTATAGTTTGCTTCCTGTAATTTCCTTTTATCTGTGTGAGTGAACTAGTGTCATATTAGAAGGTCTTTATTTTATTACTACTTGGAACTTTGGACCAAGAGTAACGACAAACTTCTTTAACTAGGTTTTGTACTACTTTATTGTAGTCGTGAAGCTCTGAGTTTATTTTACTTGCTGGAAATAAGGTGCATGCTTCTGTATCTAGAAAATATATGTCTAATATATGAAGCAAGGATGAGTTAATTGAAGTTAATTATTAGTTGTTGATTATTAGTCTGTCGCCAAAGTTGCCGCCCTCTCCATCACCAATCCAATCCATAAGAAACCAAATTCCCAAACCACTTTTAAAACTTCTTGGTTTTGTAGTTTCATTAGTAGTGTTATATGGCTCTTAGTTTCATATGGTTGAAGTCGTCGAGACCTGGTATAAATGACGAATGTGAACAATCTCATCTTTGGAATTAATTAATTTCATTAATGTACCAAAAGCATTTTACCAAAATAAAAGTAAACAAACATGAATCTGGGACTTAAAATAAGTAAGCTTGTCTTCATATTCATTATTTAAACGAAGTGGTCATGTGAAAAATAATTAATAAAAATAATAATAATCTTATTCTGATTTTAATAGAACTACAACGGTAAATCAATTAGTTTATAATTGAATTTATAATTAATTCATTAATTATGCTGTATCACTTATAAACTTGAATGGTCACTTCCTGCGGAAACTCGTAGTGCACTCCATTTCTGAGAAGCCTTTTGTTTAATTTCACAAGAAATAAACACACTGAGATATTGATTATTTTAAAGCAATGTTTAATTGTTAATTTATTAACACAAATAACGGGGTAATATCAACAATTATAGCCAGTATAAATGATTAGTTTTTACTTTCCTAACTATACTAGGTAAGGAAAGTATTGCAATCGGGTCAAATTTCCGATATGCGGTTTTCGACGGATCTATACGTTTCAAAGCACCCTGAGTACGAAAAACTCATTTTTAGCCATTGGTCTGTCTCTCTGTCCGTGCCAAGATTTTCTCGGGAACTACTGAACCGATTTTGTTGCTTCTTTTTTTAATTTGTAGGGTTTTGACTATTGATGCCTGTGACAGAAATGCGGTCCTCCATGCGCCGTAGCATGCGGGCCATAAATGAAAAACATGTTTTTCTATGGACTGTAGCGCTCCAACGAAAAAACTATATAAAAATCGTTCATTTTGCACAACTATTAACGAAGTTACAGCTATTCAATTTCCAATTTAAGATTACGGATTCATATCCTGGTGTTAGAAAGGGGCCAATGAGAGAAAAAAGATAACAAAGTGAAAGTAAGAAAATCTGGAGCCCGCATCACACAAGCTTCACTATTTCCTCTACTATTAACAGAAATTATTGTTTGACATCATTAAGCTATGGTAAAAAGTTTTTGATCAGCAATATTTGAGAGTATTGAAATGTTTACACTGAACTACGTTAAGCCAGTTTACATTGCTTTAGTTTATCAAATAAATCGTACTCAAATCTTTTCTTTGATCAATTTTCAGGAAAATAAATCTAGTTCAATTTTTTTCGTTTCTTCATGATCATATGTAAAGATATACAAACTTTTCTGAAATAGGTAGAAAATTCGTGTGAGTGGACACACCAGATATTTTTGTTTTGAAAAGTTGTCAGTTATTTTTTTCATTTTCCTATATATGTAATATATAGTAAGGATTAGTATTTTGTTTGGAATAATAGTGTAGTGAGGATTTTTTATAATTAATTTTTCAAAGATATTTATTATTACCTTCATATTAACAAAGGCACATCTTTGCTGACAATGAATATTATTGGACAGAGCCCCAATCTTGGAAACAGCAAGGCTTGAGTTAACGGATTAAACAAAGCAAATAGGAGAGGCGCGGAGTGTTGATTGTGACAACACCTCCGATAAGGTAAGCTCGACTGCAAATCGAATGGACCCAATTAGACATAGCTGCTAGTATGTTCTCTCCATGAGCTTGCAATTTTTATTTCCAACCCTCGTATAAATAGATTGCACTCCCTGTTCACTTTTCTTTTTTTTTTTCCACCGGACTCGGATCAAAACAAAAAAAGTAAAAAAGAAACACAAAAAATAAACGAAAAAAACAGAGCCGGTAAAAAAGCTCCCCGCTACTGGAGCTTTTTCTAATTTGTTATGCATTGGATCCGCAGGGCCGATCAGCTCCAGTGTTTAACTTATGAAGCAATTATAAAAAAAAAGAAAAAATACAGAGGGCCGTGGAAGACCGTAAATAAATAAATGCTAATGAATGAACATGCCGTTCACGAACACACACACACTCGGAATTAACCAGGCTGTGGATTAGTCTGGGCTCGTCTCATTTCCCTGTCCCCCTTGGACAGCCATACTAACTTCGATTTTTTTTTTTATCTTCCGGTACCAACGTGGACTTAGACCAGCTCAAGCGGGAACACTTCCGATTGATTCACTACAAATATACTGTCAAAGACAACACAAATATAAATCTGAAAAATAAATAATAAGTACAAATGCTTACTGTATATATTTTTGGGAGAATAATGTGTTGGAGGAGTCACTTGCATGCTAAAAGAAATTTATATGCATTGATAGTCCATATGTCATTGTAAAAAACTTATAATTACAATTTAGAAAACCTTAATTATTTATAAATCAATTGAATTTTCCCGAATTGGTATAATTTCTCTTCCGAGGATTATTATGAATTTGCTTATCAATTAGATTCGCTCGATATATTCGATACGATTCGTAGATAACTGAGGAAAAAAATCTTAAGATAATAAAATGCAAACAAAACCAAAACCAAAACATGTTTGGTTAGAAGAATAGAAGATAACTAAAGGGACTTGGTGTAGAAAGAATAATAAAGAATAATTTCTTGAGATGACTATTCTCATTACAAGAGCATGTAATAAAAGCTGTGGAATATGGATTAAGGCTTTTAGAACGGAAGTCACTTCCAAAGAAGATCTTTTCAGTATACATATGTTTTAAATTAATCTATTCAGAAATCTTTAAAGAAAAATAATATTGACTTAAAACATACTGCAAAAAGAGTTTATGAAGCAGAGTCGGATGCTACCAGTTATTACTATAATAATTTCTTTCAAATCCTGAAGTCCAATGCAAAACTTTAATAATAAAAAATAATTACTCTATTATAATAATATAATTATAATTATTATTCTAAATAAAAAAATAATAAACCTATATAGTTTAGTTAATAATTACTTCATATAAATTGGCTTTGGTTATTAATTGCTTTAGGTTCGATATACGTATATAAATAAATATATAATAAATATATTTTATATATAATTAGTAAGCGTTAATAATTGTTTTTGTGAATGTTCTTTTTATAAATGTGTTTTAATGATTTTTTATATTTATTTTAAGATTCATTTCTTTTGTTTATATTAATTATTTTCTTTTGTAATTTTGTTTGTTGTCACATATATATATATATATATATATATACACACTTAAGGGCACTTTATATATATATACACACTTAAGGGCACTTAAACGCAAGCTATATAAAGCACATTCCTAACATAATATGTTATATATAAATATTATATATTTATATATGATATATATATATATATATATATATATATATATATATATATATATATATATATATATATATATATAATATGTTATATACATATGAATGTGCTTTACATAGCTGGCGTTTAAGTGCCCTTATGTATGGTAAAATGCGTTGTTTCTTAATAAAAAAATTCTTAATAAGATTAAAAAACAAAATAAAACTGTAAACTTTATAGAAAAAGTTTTAGATTCATTATTACCGTATTAATCAGTATATGAAATTCGAGATCTATCTAAATGCCTACAGATGGAAAACTTACATAGACTGTTGTTTTAAGATTTGTCTTCCGTCCATCAAGACATCCTCATCTGTATGTCCCACACTTTATGACGAGCTTAAATTTCTTTTCTTCGCCTCCCATTGACAATTTTTTCACAAAATTTACTACCAACCTACAACTATATTTGTAGGCTAAACCACCTATTAACTTCTCCTAACTACTTAACGGTTTGCAAGAGTATTTTAAGACCGGTCTTTCTTTATGGAGCACCAATCCTACCTCACATATCACCGGCAATAGTGAAGAAGCTCCAACAGTTTCAAAACGGTGTGCTAAGAAAAAAAGTAAGACACACGACTTTATTAAAAAAAAAGTACAGACCTACAATTACCACCCTCGCATGGTTAATACACGCAGGCATATCAAATTCTTTGATCGGTTCTTGAATACTCGACAGACCCACAAACCTATAAGATGGCAGATATACATTAAAATCCTCCTACTTGAGAAAAATAATTGACATTTACAGGACACTAGTGAGCCTTGTCTCTAGATTAAGACCACACCCTAACTACAAATAACCGCAGTGCTCCCAATTCTCCACCCCTCTCTAAAAATGAACCATGTGCAGTAAAAGAAGTCATGTTTTATCGTCGTCCTACCCCCTGTTCTCAACACCACTTCATATGGGGTCAAGAAAAAATATATATGTATATTTTCCTAAAGTTCAAACCTTTTGTCTGCACGCCGAAAAAAACGTGTTATCGACCTCTATAACCCCCCACAAAATTAAAAGCTTCAACAAATCCTGAAATGAACTTACTTCTCCGCAGCCTTCTGGATTTGTCTGCCAATATGCGACATACGTCTTTCCTACCCACAGTCATATAAATGTTTTTAATACCTTCTTACATCCCAAACAGAAAGTCTGCAATAATAAAATAATAATATTAATTTAATTATAGTTTATGAAGACAAGTGAATAATATATCTTAATATTTAAGTTTTAACAACCTCAATTACCAGTAATGCTTCTAGAGTCCTGCCATTCCTTCAATGAGTGGGGAGAAAGGCTTGGCTCGAAATTCTTCTGAGTGAATGGATTGTGAAAATATTGTATATGCATGTGTTTTAGGTGTTATTTTGATTAGTTTAGTTCTTTTGTTTATATACATTTACTTTAATTATTATCAGCTTCTGTATTGTTCATTTTTATTTATTGTAGACTGTGAATGTGCTCTCTGAACACTATTATAAATGTCCTTAATAGTGACAGATTGTAATATTTCTGAATAAACAAAAAAAAAACTTTAAGAACCAATTCAGCTCTTTTTTTTTTCCTTCTCTGTTTTTCCAATATATATATATATATATATATATATATATATATATATATATATATATATATATATATATATATATATATATATTTATTTATTTATTTATTTATATTTCATTTCATTTATATTTATTATTTTACATAAGATTTTAAATTTTGCAATTTATATTTTTCTAAGGAAGATAAAGTATGTATTGTTTGATTACATTTATGAATTAAGACTGAAAAGGCAGTAAACTTTTTAAAAAATAATCCTCAACGCTCCTTACTTTTACACAAATAAAATCATCCATAAAGACCTTAATGTTCCATATATTTCCGATTTAGCCGAACCCAGATACCTATCCTTCCATAACAAACTCCAGAACCATCCGAACCCTCTCGTTTCAAACCTTGCTTCCTCCTCGATCCCTGATAACCCTCCGAGGCGTCTGAAAAGAAGATGGCCTCGTGATCTACTTATGTAAATACATTATTAGAGTGCTTCCAATGGGTAGTTTCTCAACAAATGTTTTTATGTTATTGGATTATTACTGTGTGCACATTTACTAGTTGTATTTTTTTATAATACAGTTGTAAATATCAATGAATAAAAAAAAAAAAATTATGAATCCATATATTTATTTAACTCCCTCCTGGACTCTGAAGCAACCCAAACGTTCATAATTTATCTGTTTAAATAACTCTATCAAAATAAAAATACGTAAGTAATGTGTGATTATGACATTTAAAATTGGTAAATCTTAGTCTAAACCGACAGTATTTATAAATGTAATTATTTCACCAACCGAACATTTATTTATTTAAATAAGCAATCATTTAAAAGATTGATTAATTTATTAAATTCCCCGATGAAACATATTTCCAGGAAATTCATCGTTTTACCAAAGTGATTAGGATAAGTAAACCGGCAGTTTGCATATCAGGTCCTCCGGGCTGGATTGGAGCTATCATATAGCGGCCGTGTATTAGACCAAACACAGTAGTAGCCCGGGTCTGGAATTTACTACTGCCTTCATTACAATCAGATTACCATCCGAGCGCGCACTTTTCAAAATGCCATTAGTAGGGGTGTTCGTTCCCTCGTGGAAAAACTGGAAACAGAGATGGAGATGAAAAAGTGGAAAAATCTCCAGCCCCGCTCTCTCATTAACCTCAGGGCTGGAGCCATAATGAGGACCGGATCTGTATCCCTTGGCCAAATCTAGTTAGTGCTCGTACGCTGGGCCCCCCTCTATCTCCCACCTCTAATTCTATCTCGGAAGTGTTAATCTTATCGGCTGGAGTAGCTCAGATTCAAAAAACCTATGTGAGGAACGATTAAGAACATAATTATCGAATAAATTACCCATATATATATACCTTTTCAAATATATCTAAATAAACATTCAATAATTTAATAAGAAATGGCAGTTTTGTTAGGTTTTCATTATATTTAATACATTTCTACTATATACATATGTAAAGAAACGGATCTGTTTAAAAATATAATAATTACATATTTAATATAAACTAAGGGGATATCCACCGTCCGCCTAACTGCGGACTAACCCCCATTTTACATATTAACAACTAATTAACCATGTTCATTTAATTGTATTATTTGTTGCTCAAATGGTATAACTTTAATTTATATGTGTTCTGTAGTTTAGATTATATTATTTTATTTCAATTTAAAATAAACTGAACAAAATCACAATTTGGACAATTTTTTAACTTCTTTAAAAATATGTAATATACATCTCGCCTTATTGCCAATTTAAATTAGTATACAATTATAATTATTCTTATTGTCATTTCGTAACCATAATATATATTCAAATATTGGAGTTCTGGCAAGGGCCAGATTCTCCACTTACGGCATGAGTGTATGTGGCTAAAGCTCTCTTGCTCAATCTCCACTGGATTTAGCCCCAGTGACGCGGTTGAGAGAGAAGTGCAGGGATCTTCTAGAATCATGCTTTTCCCTCCACAGTTGGAGGGACAAGTCTGGTTCAGAATTCTCTCGCTAGATTGTAAATAGTTATATAGGTATGTATATGTTTTTTTTATTTGTTTATTTTTAGGTTATTTTATACTTATTTATTATATATATTATTTTCCTGTATAATTTATTTTCCTGTATAATTCAGATCCGTTTAGAATCGGTAATAATTTGTCCGAAAAATTTGAGGTTCGTTCGGGCTTAAAACAGGGGGATTTTCTTTCGCCTGTCCTGTATAGATTTTAAAAAGGCTTACGATTCTATTGACCGCCAGAAACTGTATAATATTCTAATCGAGCAGGGGATTCCTAAAAAATTAGTAAATCTAGTCAGGATGTGCTTGACGGAAACATTCAATAAACTTAGAGTCGGTAATAATCTGTGTGAAAAATTTGTGGTTCGTTCGGGTTTAAAACAGGGGGATTCCCTTTCGTCTGTCCTGTTCAATTTGGCATTAGAACATGCCATTAGGGAGGTAATGCGTACCGAGAAAGGGTTGGATCTGGGTGGGACAACATCCGTGCTGGGCTATGCTGATGATCTGGTACTGTTAAGCGAAGACGTTGAAACTATAAAACTAAATACGACAACGTTAATGAAAGCCGGTAAAGAACTAGGACTCGAAATAAACGTGGATAAAACAAAATATATGGTTAGCTGCAAAAATGGCGATACTACTGGTGATATCGATATAGATGGTAATATGTTTGAACAGGTGGATAAATTTAGGTATCTAGGTTCTACGATAACTAGAAAAAACGAAATTGAAGAAGAGATTAAGGTTAGACTGAAGGCGGGGAATGCTTGTTATTTTTCTGTGACAAAACTACTTAGTTCGCGCCTCTTGTCCCGAAACTTAAAAATTAGAATCTATAAAACAATTATCTTGCCTACAGTTCTTTATGGATGCGAAACTTGGCCGCTTACATTAAGGGTATGAGCAGCGTCTTAAGGTTTTTGAAAATAAAGTATTGCGTAGAATATTCGGACCGAAGAAGGATGAGTTAACCGGAGAGTTCAGACGGTTACACAACGCCGAATTGCGTGAGCTGTATCCGGGTAATATAATTGAGGTAATTTCATCGCGGCGAATCAAATGGGCTTGTAAAGTTGTTGGGCTTAGTAACGAGAGAATTCCTAAAAGGTTAATATTTGCTGTGCCGAATGGTAAGCGTCCGAGGGGTAGACCGAAGCGAAGGTGGGAAGATTGCATTAAAGCCGATCTGAAGGGACTGGGTTTGGACGGCGAACGGTGGAGGGAGGTGTGTAACAAGCGATTGGTGGTGTCGGCATCGAACCTTCGGGTTCGCTAAGCCTTATTATTATTATTTTTATAATTTATTTTATTTCTTATCGCGGAGCAGAATGTGGGTCGGATCATGAATTAGTAATCGCGAAGCTTCGACAAAAACTTAATATAAAAAAGAGAAAAGAAAACCGTTTCGATTTTGAGAATTTTAATTTGGACAAATTAAAAAATCCATCAATTAGAACCCAATTCGAGCTAGATGTTAAGAATAGGTTTGAAGCTTTAGAGCTTCCTGACGAGGACCAAGAGGATATTGACAAGTTATGGGTAGAGATCAGGGATAATATTAAAGCGGTCGGTAACTCGTGTCTAGGAAAAAAGGAAAATAAGAATAACAAACCGTGGTTTGATGAAGATTACTTAAACATGTGCGAAAAACGAAAAGCCGCAGGTGCAACCGTGGACCAGCTCCAGACGCAGCAGTCGTAGAGAAGAGGTCGTCCTCACGCGGCTGAGGATCGGACATACTAGACTGACTCACCTCCACCTCATAACAAAAGATTCTATCCCCCGATGTCAAAAGTGTAACCAATCACTAACTATAAGACATATTTTGGAGGAATGCCCTTTTTACACCGCAAGATTAGAAGATTTTGGAATACCCCAGAATATATCAGCGTCCCTGGGAAATCAGGAAGAAATGGTTCCCAAAGTCATCAAGTTTATGGATAGTGAAAGACTTAAAAAACACATTTGACAGGCTTTTTTTTTATTTATTTTTTTATTTATTAATTTCCTTTTTATCTATTTATTTATTTTTATTTTTTTATTTATTTATTTTTTTTTATTTTTTTTTTATTTTTATTTATTTATTTATTTATTTTTTTAATTGATTCTACTGCTATTTTTTAAAGTTTATTTATTTATACATTTTTTATACATCTTATTACCTCTAAATGTCTATTATTATCCTTAATTATTTATTTTATTCTATCAATCCATTCCTTTATCTATTTTATTTTATTTATTTTTTTTTTTATTCATTTTTTTTTTTTTTTTTTTTTTTTTTTTGTACCAATCATCCAAATAGTATTAAATGATGTTATTTAGTTGATCGGGCGCTTATGACCTGGATGTTTTGCGCCTAGACATAGAAACAAACAAACAAACGAAAAGCCGCTAAATTAAAAGCTCTAAATAATCCTAGTGAAGATAATCTGGAATACTTTCGAACCTCAAAGAACGAAACGACAAATTTGCTCAAAAATAAAAAAAAGGGAGTATCTTAAAAATAAAATAATTGAAATAGAAACTAATAGAATCGAAAATAACGTAAGAGACATGTAGAAAGGTATAAACAGATCTCGTAAATGTGTAGGGTCAGTAACATCTGGAATTAGGGATGATAATAACAATATTCTGACCGATCCGGTTGACATATTGAATAAATTTAAGGACCACATTGACAATATTTTAAATACGGGAAATTATGATCTGTGTCCTCCTTGTGAGTACCAGAGTGCTGAACCGTTGAAAGAAGAACCGAGTAAAGAGGAAGTTGAAGTAGCTATCGGAAAATTAAAATCTTATAAATCAGCGGGAACTGACAATGTCCCTACTGAACTAATTAAGGCATGCGGAGAAGCTGGAGTTTCTAAAATACATCGGTTGGTTAAAAAGATCTGGGTGAATGAAAAATTACCTGAAGAATGGAAAGAATCTATTCTTATTCCGATTCACAAAAAGGGTCCGAGGACGGATTGTAATAACTATCGAGGAATTTCACTCCTTCCGGTATGTTATAAAATATTTACTTTAATCTTAACCAGTCGAATCACGGAATACGCCGAGGAAATTATCGGAGACTACCAATGCGGATTTAGACGGAATCGTTCGACTATTGATCAAATATTTTCTTTACGGTAAATATTAGAGAAAAAATTAGAGTACAACGGTATTGTTCACCAGCTGTATATAGATTTTAAAAAGGCTTACGATTCTATTGACCGCCAGAAACTGTATAATATTCTAATCGAGCAGGGGATTCCTAAAAAATTAGTAAATCTAGTCAGGATGTGCTTGACGGAAACATTCAATAAACTTAGAGTCGGTAATAATCTGTGTGAAAAATTTGTGGTTCGTTCGGGTTTAAAACAGGGGGATTCCCTTTCGTCTGTCCTGTTCAATTTGGCATTAGAACATGCCATTAGGGAGGTAATGCGTACCGAGAAAGGGTTGGATCTGGGTGGGACAACATCCGTGCTGGGCTATGCGGATGATCTGGTAATGTTAAGCGAAGACCTTGAAACTATAAAACTAAATACGACAACGTTAATGAAAGCCGGTAAAGAACTAGGACTCGAAATAAACGTGGATAAAACAAAATATATGGTTAGCTGCAAAAATGGCGATACTACTGGTGATATCGATATAGAGGGTAATATATTTGAACAGGTAGATAAGTTCAGGTATCCAGGTTCTACGATAACTAGAAAAAACGAAATTGAAGAAGAAATTAAGTTTAGACTGAAGGCGGGAAATGCTTGTTATTTTTCTGTGACAAAACTACTTAGTTCGCGCCTCTTGTCCCGAAACTTAAAAATTAAAATCTATAAAACAATTATCTTGCCTACAGTTCTTTATGGGTGCGAAACTTGGCCGCTTACATTAAGGGGTGAGCAGCGTCTTAAGGTTTTTGAAAATAAAGTATTGCGTAGAATATTCGGACCGAAGAAGGATGAGTTAACCGGAGAATTCAGACGGTTACACAACGCCGAATTGCGTGAACTATATCCGAGTAATATAATTGAGATAATTTCATCGCGGCGAATCAAATGGGCTTGTAAAGTTGTTGGACTTAGTAACGAGAGAATTCCTAAAAGGTTAATATTTGCTGTGCCGAATGGTAAGCGTCCTAGGGGTAGACCGAAGCGAAGGTGGGAAGATTGCATTAAAGCCGATCTGAAGGGACTGGGTTTGGACGGCGAACGGTGGAGGGAGGTGTGTAATAAGAGATTGGTGGTGTCGGCATCGAACCTTCGGGTTTGCTAAGCCTTTTTATTATTATTAATTTATTGTACATAAAGTGTGAATGTGATTTCTATTCTGTGATTTTCTTTTCTAGCTTTTTCTATCAGCTGAATAGAAAATTGTTGAAAAAGTTGTTGAGGGCGGGACTGATCTTTGAGTTTTCAACTTGGTCCTCCTACTGGACTACGTCTAGATAAAAACAGTCATCATTGTTTAATAAGCTTCATGTTAATGTCATTTAGGTTATGATCTGTAACTGAATAAGCTGAAATTCTACTTCCACCTTTTTTTTGTGACCTTGAACGTATAGTAATAATTTAATTATTAAAATGCACATTATTGTTATAAAGGAATAAATGTTTAACGAGGGTATAATTATAAAATTTAATTTTCAGAAATAGTGAAATATAGAAATTCACAAAAAAAAATTACTAATGATTTGCTATGAATTACTAATGGGGCGATTCTTCTAGTGAAAATGCAACCTTTATTATTAAAATATCAACTAAATTGCGAATAATTTGCGAAATTTAAAAAAAATTTAGTCAAAAGAAAATTAAAAAAAAAAATCCACCACAAGGTTTGCTTGTTCGCCGTTGGTGATCATATATAATCGTTCCTAATGAAAATATTCAATATGCCCTCTACATCCTTTTCCTTATCTTAATTTCGATGTATATTTAAACTAATATTCGAATGAATTATGCATTCGGAAATTCACAGAAGGAACCTTAACTTCTTGATGAGAATAAATTGCATCTTGCACCTTGAAGTCTACCATCACCTCTTTGAATATTCCCAGTAGATAGGAAATGCTGGTCCTGGTCACAGAATTTGCGGAGCATTTTTAAACCTCAGACTACTGTTATCCTTTACCACGTGTCCGTGATAGGCTTAACCATGTGACCGATTTAACCATTTTAATTATTCTTAATTAATGTTGTTAATTATAAAATAAATGAACTAATGAAATTATTCTTAATCCTGGGTCCAGAATCAGCATTTCCTATCCAATATTCCCCGTTATTGACGAGACATCTTGTGTTCTTGTGTAGAAAGTTTACTTATTTAACAAACTTATTTTTTGGTTTAATAAAAAACGAACTGATGTATTCTATTCTGTAATATTTTTAAAGATTTCTTTAGAAACAATAATGGAATTTAGATAATTAAGCCAGCAGACTTATTTCTTTTGATATGAGTGGCAAATAATTTCACAATCTCAGGTTTTTTTTTTTTTTAATCACCAATTATAATAATAAAAACACATTTAATCCTTAGTTCTACTATATCTTTTATTCTAAATAGGTCATTCTCAAGGAAAGAAGCTTTATAAAATAAAAAAAAATTCATTTCGGTTAATTTGCACTTACCTTATCTAGTGTTATCCAAACGCGAGACCAATACGAGTCTTGGTATTGCACAAGAGTCTCGCAACAGTCCTGCAGCTATATAAGCGTCTATTACTTTAATTTTTCAGATAGAGGAAACCTAACTAAGCCCAAATGAACAATTGAGTCAAATGCAAAAGTGTATTGGTTATACCATTTCTTTACATATAGTAACTAAAATTGTCAAGTATTAGTAAATTTTATGCTTTAATTTTTCTTCACAAAAACGATTTATTTTATTTTATTCTTAACAGTCGTGGTCTTGGTCTTGGAACAGGCAGGCGGGCTTGATCTTGGACTTGCAGAGTGCAAGATCAAGACCGATTTGGAGCAACACTAATTATGTCATATCGTCTCTAATGGTTAGTACTAACGTTCGTATGTAAAAATTGATTTTTTTAACCAAAGAGCATACTAATAAAAAACCTATTATTTCTTTATGATTTATCAGTATTACTTCATATTTCATTTTTCTCTGCTTTTTTTCTATTTAACAGAATACTTATAACAGTCGCAGACCACAAAATGAGTTTTATAATAAGTTTTAAACAAAAATAAGTTTTAAACAAAAATAAGTTTTATTTATTTTTACTGATTTTTTATTTTATTGTATATGGGTATGTATGTTTTCTTTTTATTCATTTATTTTTAGGTTATTTTATTCTTATTTATTGTATATATGTTATTTTTCTGTATAATTTATTTTATTTACTGTACATAGAGTGTGAATGTGATCTGTGAACACTATTATAAATGTCCTTGAGACAGATTGTAATATTTTTCAATAAATAAGATAATTTTTTATTGACTGATCACCCCAAATATTCTTCTCTTCAATTATTCACTATAGTCTACCATCAACATACAAAAATAATAAACATTTGAAATTGTTACATACTACCTTTTGCGGTAACAGTAGCGATGTGTCTTTATGAAATACTGTTTAGACAAACGAATGTGATAAGGGAAATCAGCCCAAATGGTTTTATTTTTTACTTCTTTAAAAATGGCCTAAAGGGCTTAAACGTTGGGTATATAAAAAAAAAAAGTAGTCCGAAGGATTAAAAGTTTTTTTTTATTGCTAATGAAATCATAGTCCTAACCTACAATATTATAAATATATAAATTAACATTTATTTACATATTTTTACAATACATATTGTCTTAATAATGATTACATGCATGGGGTTAAAGAGTATTTGTTGTGTTGTGATAGCTTCCTATATTTTGAATCGTGGGGTTTTCAGACAGTTGACCAAACTCAGAGAATGTTTGTTCTTTAAAAAAATGTACCGTTTTAAATGTTGGTTCACAGGAAGTGTTTTATAGTTAATAGCACAGTGGATATTTCAGTGTATCTTTGGTAATTATTTATAGTTCTCATATATATGTTTTGAATCAATTCTAGTCAATTGAACCAATTATTTTCTTTAATTAGACTCACACGAATAACTCCCCTGGAAATTTAATTGACAGTGATCAATAAAAAATAAGAAAAAAACCTAGTTTCATTTAACAGTTCTTCGTCGTAAACCAATGACTTCCTGTCCTTCAGTATCCTTTAACAAAACCTCACTCATCCTGTTGAACAAATCAGTTACCTAGGACTCCACCTGGACAAACCTCTAACTTGGAATCCTCATACCAGACTGAAACGACAAGAAACCGCTCGACGTTTCCGACTACTTCAACACTTACTAGACAAACGTTCTAACCTTCCAATTAATTACAAAAGACTCATATGCAACTATAATAAGGCATATTTGGACGCAGTTGAGCTATGGGGCTCCACCAAACCTTCAAATTCCTCTCGTATCCAATAATTACAATCCAAAATCCGTCGTAAAATCCTCAATGTTCCTTACTTTGTAAAAAATAAAATCATCCACAATGACCTTAATGTTCCTTTTGTATCAGATTTGGCCCAATCCAGATATCTATCCTTCCATAATAAACTTTATAACCATCCCAACCTCTTGTTTCTAACCTTGCTTCCTATTCAATTCCTGATAACACTCCGAAGCGTCTGAAAAGAAGATGGTCCAGTGATTTCCTAATATAGACATATTATTAGAGTGCTACCAATGGGTAGTTTCTCAACATGTGTTTCATGTCATTACGAATTTATTGGATATATTTTTTTATAGAGTTGTAAATATTGCTATGTATTCTAAGGACCGCATGTGAGATATATTTAATTATTTCAAAGGAGAAAATGATTCTAAATAATAAGTGCTGACCTATGGTGGCTACCTGAGTAACGACCAAATACGGAGGGCAACCTTTTGTAAGGACTAATAAAACACTTAAGGACAGAGGTCGAAAACACCAAAGGACCGACACCGCACTTATACGTGGGCATGTTTGAACAGAAACACCTTCGAGAAAGAGTAAACAGAGTACGGCTTGGGGGCGTGGCCATACCTTATGCTAGGAAAATTCAGCCAATCAGAGAAAACTACAAAAAGAGAGGTGGATGACAGAAAGGTTGGAAACAGGGCAGTTGAAGAAGATTGCCTGACAGAGCAACATGGACTGGAGAGTCCACATAGGCAGCTGTAGTTTGTGGGCTGACCCCCTTACGTGCACCCACCTCCCCCTTCACATCCCTATAAAATTGCATATCGTGTGTTTCCTTGTGACCAATTTTTTAAAAAAAAGCCAATGTTCTCACAAAAAAAAGTGAACGAATTGCCGCAAAATGGCCGTCCCAATACATGGAGGATTGAAGACATTTACTTTAGATAGTTTTTTTTGTTTACTGAGATTCAGATTTGGCGTTAATTTCTCAATAGTTGGTCTTTTATTAAAGTACGTTAGTCAGAGAAAAATAAAACATGAAAAAATATTAAAAATAATTGGCTTAGGAATAAAAAACATCGGCCAAAATCATTTTTTTAACAAAAAAAATGTCAATTTGAAGATCATGCGTAGTTGATTTTATCGGGCATACAATAATGCAATTTGTGCTGAAATAATAACAGCTGGAGAATACATTTCTCTTCTAAAACACTGATTATGTTTTAAATATTTGAAGTTGTTCCGTTGAAAATGTACTTAAGCGGCAGAAAAGTGGCTACTGTCGTAGGTGCTTTTGGCATATAACCACATCACTCTGTACTCAAGAAATTGTTTGTTTATAGTGCTATAATCGTTTTTGTTATATTTTTGTGGATATGTATTAACGAACATATATGTATATACTAATAATTTAATTGTCAAAATTAATTTTTTTTTTAAATTATTATTATGTTTTTTTATTGTTTTTATTTTTTAAATTTAAGATCACTTTTTTCATACGGAGGTCGCTTAAGAAGGCCTCTATTATTATTATGTATTGTACATATCTATTTTCTTAGGGCTTATAAATATATTAGTTATTAAACCATCTTGTTAAGTTTGCACTCTCCCATGCATGCCACCAATTAGTTATAGAAACAAATACTAAATTTTTAAACATGATACCTTTGGAAAAGAAATTCAATAAGAAGTATATTAATCAATCTAGGATACTACAGTAGGGGGTCTGTGGTATCTATCCTTTAAATACACAATTCATATATTTTCAGTTGATCGGTTCCCTTGTGTCCAGGTACATAGCAATATCATATAAATAATAACAATAATAATAAAAAATTAACAGTTCCTGGGACTGAGTTTCAAGAAGAAATAACAAAGTAATTCAACACAACATGATTATAAAAAGGGACAAAGAAGGATTTCGGCCGAGGAGAGAGGGGAGGATTGTAAATCCTGTAATGAGGGCGGGGCGGTTGTGGGTATTGTACACGATTTGTAAAATTAACAGCTACTAGCCTCCAACCTCAATTTATCTGTCAGGCGTCGGTAATGGTCTCTAATGTCCAAATCACACGTACCTCTTCCTAAACACGTTTTTGGTACAAACTGTTTTTATCATTAACATTTTATTATGTTTTCTTGTTATTATTGTTTCTTGTTTATTAAAATAATAACAAATCATAGTCACTAATCCTGCTTTCAACCGTTAATCTCCACATAACAAAAATTAATATATAAATAAGATCCCACGAAATTCCAAACGACTCAACGCGCTGGAGGGCATGACATCAGCGCCTCGAAAGGGAAACCCTCTAATTGAATAACAGATGTCAATCCTTCTATTAATTTCCTTGCTCATCTGTCGGAACCTATTTTTTGATCGTGTAGGCGTATCCGAATATAATTTTATTAGTCTGAAATAAGTTTTCATATTCAATACATATGAATAATTGGATTTCATTGAATGAATTGAGTAAAAATTTCGGCCCTACTGTCGAAAATATATTTTTGTGTATTTATTTATCGGCTCTGCGATTCATAATATTAAGTCTTGTATTGCTTCTGAATCGACAGCCAGTTCTACCTATCGAGTGCTGCGGCTTTCCAATTGCAGATAGCAAGTATAGCTCGGGCTTCTGAGGCGACACATTCCTTCCAGCGTGACCGAGATCTGAAAGTATGACTTTGGCAATCAACTCCTTCTCTGTCATTCTCACAATATATCCGATCCTGCCTAACTTTCGATCTGTTGGATTACTGCATGCAACCTCTTTGTATGTCTCTTTTAGTTCTACGTTTGTCCTCCTCCATCAATATTTTCCTCAATATTTAATATCCTTTCGATTTTCATATCCATATCACTAGGTTAAAAAATAAAGAAACCAGTCCATCTCCTTGGAGTAGTTTAGAAAATTGTTCATATTGCTAATATATCAAATATATTTCATATAATCCCAAAAATTAAAACTGGAAACTGATCTGACTAATTTTATATACATCCATTAATATTTACGTATAATTTGTCTTGCCTTCGAAAGCTTATATGATGCTTAACGCCATTTGCCTTCATTTCTCCGTCCGATAAAATTTCTTCTCATTAGTTTATTGAATTATTAGAGAAGACATAATAACATACAAATGCCCAAATAAACATAAAAAAAAACGCTGCAAATTATTTCACAATGGTATATTATTTCCAAACAATCATACATCTGAAGTAACATTAACTTCCTAGTGACCAAGAAACAAGAATAAAACGATGTTCCAATTATGGACTAAATATTTTTTTTTGTAATCAATAGTAATATGCTAAACAAATTAGCACTACTTCAGTAACACATTCAAAAACCAAAAACCTTAGCAAGGGATATAACCTTTGCAGTAGAGAGAGAGAATCACTTTATTATCTTAAAAGGGTGCTGCCCAATTACATTGGGTTGCTTTAAACACAGCATACTTATTAATCGCTACAGACAATTTTCCAAAACTAATATACAATTATATAGTATTAACAACATATATGAACATAATATACAATTTTTTTTTTTTTTTAATCTATATATATATTTTTTTTATCATAATTTTTTTCCCTATATTTCTATCATAGGAATAAAAACATCTAGAGTCCATATCTTTGCTCCTAATTGTCCGATTTTAACGATTTTTTTCTGTCGGAAATTCCGTAAATTTTTAAATAACTGTACAATATCAACAAAAAAGTGTATACTTTTTGAGTTCTTAATTATTTTCCAGCTTCTTTTTGTTGAAGTATGTAAAATAGACAAATTAAAAGGGCATAGAGAAGAAGACTTTAGCGAAGTTTCATTCAAATCAGTACATTCATTTAGGCGCTACAGTCTATAGCAAAGTAGGTTTTTTGGTCGCCATCTTGAAAGGAAAAGGTGGATAGAAATGTTGATGAAGGAGGATCATCCAAGGAAGACTTCTAATTTTAATCCAAATTTGAAAAAAACTAGCGGACTGCGGATGGAGTACGGCTTACGGCAGACAGCAGACGGTGGACGGAAAAAAAAATTGTATACGTATCCTGATACGTAAAACCTCAAATTTTGAGAGAGGGTTAAGTTTTTGAATTATTTGTTCGATCACAATGGTTCATTATTGAAAATAATAAACCAAAATGAATAAAAAATATCCTCAATATTTTGTCTACACTTTGTGGTTCATAGAAAATTTGTCTGCGATTATAGCCTTATCATAAGTTTTATAGAGGATAAACGCAACGAAATATATTAACACATTGATGGGTTGTTTGTGAAGTTTACGTCTATGAATATTAAAATATAGTCCCGTAGTTGGGTGCTTTCCAGTCAGTTACCAGTTTCCAGGAAAGAAAAAGGGGCAATTTTCTCTAGTAAAAAAGAGATAGAAAAAAAATACTGATGTTTAAAATAAACTTATTTGTACCAATACTCGTAGAAAAGTATTATTAATATTGAAATTATTATTCACTAGGTAGGGAAATATTATAACATCAACTTACATTGTGAGAAATCGAACTAAACGGTAATTAGAGAAGGGTAATTATCTAATTACTTTATCAACGTATACAAATTTTATAATATAATTTCCCTGAACTTTTATGATTCCCATGATAATCACCTCACAAAAAATAAAGTAAAACTACGTTTAGATCCATCCCTATTTCCTTTATATGTTACGGTCAGGTAGATATTATATGTACCCTTCAGGTAGATTTTGTTGATGACAAATTACAAAAAAATCCTTTATATACAAAAAATAAATTAAGGCTATATTAGAAATATGTTGACTTTTGCTGGGGTGGATAAGTCATCCACTCAACTAGGGTCAATGCACCATTACTGGTACTGGTTCTGGTATTGGTGGGGGGAGATAGTACGGCAAGTAGACCTATGTGGTCCTTTTTGGTACATTTGGTTACTTTGAGATTAGGCGGGGTGTCCGAGCGGCCAAAAGCGTGCCCTGCAACCCGATAACCAAGTTTTGAGATTAACAGATAATTACGAGTTGAAATACCGGTGCCCGGTGGGACATTTAACTCGCCATAATTCCTCGCCCTCTCCCCCGGCCCGGTGGAAAATCCCGTTTTGCTAAAAGAAATAAAAATAATAATAATAAAAAAAAAACTGTAAAATTTAATTATTGTTGTTATTATATTTTACTTGGATTCATCTTATAGAGCTATTTCTCATCTTACCAACACACATTTCAAATTCATGAAACATCCATCTAAATTTAGAGAATTTTTTTTTTGCACCAGTAACATTTTGATTTAGAATGTTCTTGAAGCTGAAAGAGATGGGAACAAGGATGTAATTATTCGAAAAAAGTGTTGAAATTTTATATTATTCATTTTCAAATAGCTATTAACAATAATTAGCTTAAATTTATTATAAAACTAACTTCATTTCCTTTCTCGTTATAAAATTTATCGATAAATGTTGGTCACTGTCAATAACCTGTTTTGGCAATAGGAAAACCTATTTTCGCTTTATATTTAATCCATATCACTAGCAGTTTTTGTTTAACAAGAGAGTAGTGAATGGTCCCATTTTTATGATCCGTTATTTTAATTATTTCTTGTAGAATTTGTGAGAGTACAAGCCGGTTAGCTACTGGCAAAAGGGTCCGTTATAAGGCAAAAGTATGTGACACCCATCAAATTTCCAATTCCATCTTCAAAATAATTTTCAAACCTAAGGTATGGTGTTCTTACTGAAATATGGTCGTTCCAGAGACACTAAGTGAACCCTGAGAGACCTTTCTAATTTGTCAAGAATCATTTCGGTTATGGTTTCTAGTAAGACTAAAGCAAAGCTCACAAACACACAATGAAATTTTTTTTTTATCAGATTCTTCTTTGTCTTTTATATTTTTTGGTAGGTTTAGTGCCATGTCAAAATTATTCCTGATATTTTACAGTGTAAGTCATTCTTGTAATATGTGTTTTACAGTTTTTTGGACCATGCAGCATTCACAGGTCGGACGCTCAAGCTATATATATATATATATATATATATATATATATATATATATATATATATATATGGAAGCTGGGATGACCGTGCGGGCTAAGCAGTTTTCGATCTAAGTTAAGCAACTTCGAGTGTGGTTAGTACTTGCATGGGTGATCGCCCGATTTGGGTGACCGTCCACCAAGTGAAGAAATACTGCCCGAGATTCCTCTACCCCTCCCCCACCGGATATATGTGAGCCCGTCAGCCTACTGGAGGCAACACACAACGAACGGGCGTAAGACGTATGACCCTACCATGTGTTGTACTTAAATCGGAGATTGAGATGTGGTCTACTAGGATGATAGTAGCCTCCCTGACATTTGGTTCATGGATATTCTGTTTCGGAGATAGAAATATAGGTCCTCGTGCGCCGGCTGACTTTGAGGAGTCACAATCCATGGATTTAGACCGATTTGTAACTGTCCTTTAACCCAAGTGAGTCGGTGGATAGGTCACTGTTAGATTGGTCACAAAGAGGTCGGCTACGGAGACAATGGTTCGTAGCAACGTGAAGTTGGGTAACCCAATCAAGGCTATCTGTGCTCCCGCAAGCAAAATACGTCTGTAAGGAGACCACATGTCGCGGCCAAAGATCTTATATAGGCCAAAAACATATATATAGGTTATAAATGAAAAAAATCCAACCATATAGTTTATACCTCCAAAGTGCAGATAAAGAAAATAACCGCCAAGGTTTCGCCAATTCAAGCATCATTAGGACAGAAAAGAACAGCAAATCGAACGTCACTTCATGACACCTAATCATAGTCTGGAAGAAAGGTAAGGTTACAGAACTGGGAAAGGTTATAATCAAGCAGGTGATCAGGAAAAATATCTACTGATAACAAATTATTTTTACACTGATACATTTGCCTAATGGTCAAAATAAATTAATCAAATGATTCTTTGATTTCAATTTATTGAACGTTTCAGGGAGTATTGATCCACTCTCTTCAGCGATATTTTATTCTCATTTTTAATGAAAATTTAATAGAATAAGATTGGTTCAGTGCTATTTAACTGTTAAGTTTGATACTTAACTAAACTCTTAATTGAACCAACGTTATTGCATTAAATTTTGTGGGAGAAAAAATATTACTGAAGAGGGCGACCAAGATTCCTTGAGACGTTCAATAAATTACAATCAAAGACTCATTTGATTAATTTATTCTGACAATTAGGCATACGTATTAATGTAAAAACAACAAAGTTCAAACCTTCATAATGAAAACAAATTTTTTATAAAATATTATAACCATTCATGTTCTGTCTTTTGGTTAGTTTCTTACTAATTTATATATATATATATATATATATATATATATATATATATATATATATGAAAATGATTATGGCATTAGTAACAATATCCAAAGACAGGTGAAATGCGACAGAATGGGAGAGGTGTTTACATTTGAACTGATAAGCGGCCGCTAACGATAAAACAAATTGAAATACAATAGAGGCTATGAATGAGTAAATGAGGGTCAAAAAGCGGAGAACACAAGAGAGGATATAAAAGGGACCAAAGCGGCCTATTAAAGGTTAAACAGCTAATTAATGGGACAATACAAGCTACAGGTTTTAATGAGCTCGCGGCTGAAAAGTAAATACGGCCGCTATCAGCCAGCTGTTGATGCACTTTATCTCCACACATCGGAAAATGCTAATTCAGCCCCACACCCCCCCCCTCCCGGGTAATGTATCCTCTCCATTACATGGAGCACTCTCCAAACAACCGAGATTTCACCTCATTTTTGACCCTCCTTCCGCCCACTCCACTCGCTCAATTGATCCTCTTCACCGGCGTGGAGTGCCTCTGCAACACACTGATCACACTTCCTTCAATCGCATTATCCTTCTTTCATTATATTATCGTATGATTATAATATTATATTTAGGGTTATTCAGGGAGGATAGGCCTCAAAGACCCACAATGCTTTGTCCAAAGCAATCTAGCGGGATAAAAGATAAAATATTGAATGAAAGAGAGGAAGGAAATTAAAGTTTATGTTGGGATATTTATTCCCCAAAGAAGACTTATAATAAACAAAAAGGTAACATTTGTCTGGCATTATAACAAAATAAAAAAATAATATTTAACACAATAATCTTACCTTACAATTAAAATAAAAAATGTACTAGTAAACATATTAATTTGTACATAAATATATATGAGTTTGTTCACATATTTGTACTGAAAATTTATACATCAAAATGGAAAATTAAAATAAATAGTAATAAATCCACCCATGTTAGTTTTCCACTCAGAAAAGCTTCATACCCACCCCTAACCACCCTCATAACGATTGATAATAACCCAGTGCCTTCAAAGAACAATGTACGGTACCTCGGACTTGCATAAAACACTTTCTTGGAATATACATACGAAATAAAAAAAGACAAGAACTTATTAGACGATATAGCCAACTCCCACACCTTCTGGACTACAGATCCTCACTTAACTTACGAAACAAGCGACTGATCTAAAATACCCTATGCCCCACTTGCGGAGTACCGGAGACGACTTAGCATGTCATAGTCAACTGCACCGTATTTGATGGAATGGTGAGAAAAATCCTCACGCAGGATGAATTTCTCCAGTTAGTGACGGAGCAGAACTACCTGTATTACAAAAATTTTGTGCACGGCTAGAAATCTGCTCTGAAGTTGTCACACTTTCATCTGGGAATAAGAGGACCTGCTCATGGAAGGCAGCCAGACTGATGCGGTGAAAAGAAAATGAAAAAAACAGAAGAGTTAAAAAAAAAAAAATCTTTGATTCGATAGCAGGAATGGCATATGCCATCCCTGCAAAATACCGTACGTATTTGTAACCGAAAGGCAAGGAAGAGAGGAATAAATCAATAAATAAACATTCTACTGAGACCAATTCGGACATACGAAGCAGAACTTTGGAAATCGGCTAAACATACATAAACAAAATAGAAACAGCACAATAAATAAATTTCCGAAAAATTATTAACTCACCTTGGTATAGTTCAAACAACACTATACATAACGACTTAAGCACGCCAAGAATAAAATACTAAATCCTCGAGAAATAAACTACATTTCATTCTTTTTTTTTATATTTTAATGAAAATTACAACTGTATTACATTAAAAATACAAGTAAATATGACATTGGTAACATGACATGTACAACACGAAGAGAAACTACCCATTGGTAGAACTCAAATTAAAGTTTTATATTGGAAGGTCTCGAGGCCATCTTCTTTTCAGACGCCTCGGAGGGTTATCAGGGATCGAGAAGGAAGCAAGGTTTGAAACGAGATGGTTCGGATAGTTCTGGAGTCTGTTATGGAAGGATAGGTATCTAGATTGGGTCAAATCGGAAACATATGGAACATTAAGGTCTTTATAAATGATTTTATTTGTGACAGAGTAAGGAGCGTTGAGGATTTTACGAAGGATTTTGGATTGTAAGGATTGGATACGAGAGGAATTCGATGGTTTAGTATTTCATTCTTAAACGCAAAATCACTCCAATTCTCTGGTTCATTCTATCTACTGTTTCCTGTTACCTGAATGGCGCAGATTAAAAATGAAATGATCAAAATACCTACTATATCTATAATAACAAAATCAAGCAAACACACAACAAAAAATTTCGTTGATGCGCGG
This sequence comes from Nezara viridula, assembly GCA_928085145.1. Lineage (NCBI taxonomy): Eukaryota > Metazoa > Arthropoda > Insecta > Hemiptera > Pentatomidae > Nezara > Nezara viridula. Next base: position 108,270,560 of record OV725079.1, on the reverse strand, counting down.
CCACGCAGGTGCAAATTGCATGGAAAATTAAAATAATTATTTCAAATCTAAAACTTATAGGAAATTTATTGAAAAAAAAGGCCAATTGATCCGAAATATGTGTTATAAACAATTCTGATAAAAATTACTGAAAAACAAAAGGCAAACCTTGTCAACTGTCCACGGTGAAGCAGTTGTTTGCATACCTGAATATATAATACGGGTCGGATCATTGTGACACTAATCCAACGTCAACATTACAAATGCTCATTTTAATAATAGCTAATTATATTAACGATATAATGGAGAATTACCCTTCAATTAATGTCAATTAACTCCTTGAATTATGTACATTTAGAGAACTGACTAATGCCAGAGTGACATTGGCGATGTTTGATAATACCAATCCGAGCCCCGCCTAAGTGGAATTAGCCCTGATTAATAAGAGTCAAATAGTCAATTATCTCATTGACCTCGGCTAAAATGTAAATGCGACATTATGTAGTTTGTGGAGGTCAATTCGAAACTAGCCCGACCGCTAAGCACTGAAATCATTCATATATGACGACTTGAGTTTACCAGAAGGCGATTAAAGTAAGGGACAGGGTAGGATTTATCCGATTGGAACTACACAGATACACTTACCTTTTATTTACACACATTTTCTAACACGGCCAAAAGGTGGAACAAATTAAGTATTCATAAACGCAAAATCAGATTCTCTCATGTTAATATTTTTTATTTATTTTAATCAAATTACAAATCACCAATGATATTGACCGAAGAATTGCTGAAGGAAGAAAAGTATATATATACTATTATATATGTTGACAATTTTAGTTACTATATATTAAGAATTGGTATAACCAATATACTTTTTGCACTTAACTATTCTAATTTTTCAATCGGGCTTAGTTACGTTTCCTCTATCTAAAAAAATACTCTATGTCTCTATAGTACTAAGCTAGTAGGTAACTACAAGACTGTTGCGAGACTCTTGCGCAAGACCAAGACTTAGACGAAAACTGAGTTTGCAAGACCAAGACTCTTCTAGGTCTCGCATTTGGGTAACACTAGTCACATCCCAAACACGGTGCAACTTAAGATGTACTAGGTACTAGGACTATTTACGGTTTCTGATTGAAAATAATAATTTATTTCTAAATTACTACTTTAGATATAGTTTTCTTAAATTGATTTATTTTCTTTTACGATTTTCTGAGTAAGGCTTTAATATATATTTTTCTGAGTGTATGAATAGGTATAAACATATGGATATAAAAAAATATATAATCATTATTTATTTACATCTTTACAACTAAAGTATTTTAAATTTAAAGTGAAATGTTGAATAATATATATCTTTTTTTTTTTGAGTTAGAGTTGATTTTCAAACTAGAAAGATGCACTGTGCAAATAACTGGAGTATTTTGAAGAGGTGCCAACAAAAGTGAACTTAAGCTGGTCAGCTAATGACTAGAGGCTAATTCAACATTTGCCGGCCTTTCATAAGCTAAGCATTGCTAGAGAGAGGGCGCCTAAAAAGAGGAGCTTTATTAAAAGAAGAATAAAGAAGAGTAAAGAACCCCGGGGCAAGGCTCGAGGCTCACTTATAATGACCAACACTCAACACATCACTAATTGAAATGCACCACTCACCAAGGTCCTAATTTCTTACTTTTCCTCTGTTGTCTTTCCTTTCTCTGATTGTCTCTTCCTTGTTAAGCTACATCTTAAACATCTCTTTAATCCTTACAAAATAATTAAAAGTGTCCCTTTTCTACAAAGGCCTCCCCCCTCCAATCTTATTTATTCTTTATTTTATTCACGAGGATCAAGGAGCCTTGATTTATTCTCGCTGTATTAAACTTTTTATCCATAAACATGATGCATCGAGAGCGTTGGTACCTCCTATTCCGGTGATATTTTTTTAACATTTTTTTTAATTGAAGCCCCCTCCTTTTTCATCGGAACGGTTTTTGTTAATATAACAAAAGGGCTGCTGCATCTCTTAGCCTATTGATTAGTCCGGGCGTGTATTTAAAAGGCGCACTCAACCCTCGAGGCTCATAAATAAAAGAATCGCTTTATTCCCTTAAGTCCTATAAGTGGAGGGGCCAACTGCTGGTGAACGAGCATTAATTTGCTTTGGGCCAAAGTGTTACACTGATTTAATTTTTTTAATCTGAAATAACCAGGGTCCTCTACGAACTAAAACTATATTGAAAAAGGTAAATGAAGGAAACATCTTTATCATCCCCGGATAACATAGAAATATAGGAAAATGGCCTCTATCAGAATTCGAGCCAGTTCGGACGCAGTTATGAAAGCTTACTACGTCCTAGAAGAGTAAGAGCATTTTCTGCTGCTCTGTCGGCCATTTCATTCCCACCAAATGCCTACATGACCAGGAGACCATAAAAAATGTTCCAATGTCATTTAGGTGTTTTATGAGTCCCAAAATACTATAAATTCCTAGATGGTCTGGATACATGTTTTTCATGGCTTTAAGATTATGATAGCTTAGTATCAATTTGTAAACAAAATCTACCAACTGTAACTACTAAAATCTTTAATATGTCAGCCTCATTCTACTGTTATTTCACGGTTATCTAAATATTATGTAGGTTACTTAAACATACTTATATTTATTTATATATAATTTGATTACTTTACTTATGCATATCCTTTATATTAATTCTGAGGCTAAAACACTCTACAACTTAATTATTTTTGGCGAGAAAAATACCACTTCTATTGTTCATTTTAACATCCTTAAAAGACTTCTTATTTTTATTTTTTTTATTGAGATTTACAACTGTATTACATGGAAAATACAATAAGTAAATGTGACATATGTAACATGACATGTACAACATGAAGAGAAACTACCCATTGGTAGAACTCAACCTTAAAAGGCTAATTTTTTTTTTTCTTCTTCTTATATATATATATATATATATATATATATATATATATATAATAGAAGTAGCTTCAAAGAAAGTTTAAAAAAAATTAATTTTTTTTTTTTTTGGTATAAATAACTTTATAAACTTAAAAATCAATCGTATATTGCACAGCCCAAAGTTGAGAAAAAATTTCTTATTTCATTTTAAATTTTAGGACCTTACTGATGTTTAATAATTTGTCCTGTTAAAATTAGCTTGGTTACAGGCCAAGGAACAAAAGACATATAAGTACTAAAACTTTTTTTTTTTTGGTCCTTAACTTCCTCGCCGTTAAGGCTACACGGGGTTTTCCCGGGCCAGGGGGTGTAGGCGGGGATTAAAAGACTCCCTCGGCACCGGGACGCGAACTCATCACTATTTTTATATCATTTGATTTATATCTCAGGTTGCCGATAAGTACTAAAACTATGGTACAGAAGAGAAATATCTAGTCAACACAACACATTGAGACAGGATGGTCGGACCGTTTGAACGCAACTCACTTGATGGTGCTAGTAGATAACTTCACAGGGAGCGAGGTGACCGAGCGGGTTAAAGCGAGCGCAAAAACAGGCCGAAACTTTGGTGCTAAGAAAATAAAAAGGTTCGTGTAATACCATTATTTTGTGAAACTGCTTTGCAAAACCACTAATCTAGCTTTATAAGTTTGTTAGAATGTTGGTGTAAGTACCTTAAAAGGGGCCATAAATGGAGTACCTTTTTATCATAAGAGGCCGCAGTAAGGTTAGGCAGTTAAAAGGGAAGCTACTATAAATGTTCATATTTAGCTCTTGCTATTTTTATTAATAACGAACATGCACCCATCTGCATTCTATTCAACTTAATTCTGTTGACTTTCAAATTTGCGTAACCTAAATAATTAAATATTAATTAATTCTAGCACTAGATTAATGAAGACCGCGCGAAAACGTTTGGAGGCCGCAAGTTTCAAACTTATGGAATAAGCCAAAACATTCCTCCTTCATCCCTGACAATAATTCAATTAGAAAAAAAAAGTGCATATTATATTCATATAAGTCATTCAAAAGTTCAACTTCTTCGTTTTGCCAATAAATATGAATTTTTAATTAACCGATTGCTGGTCTCATTTCAATTGAGACTTTTCATAGATCACTCTTACATTAATTCAATCAGTGACCAGCATTACAGTTACGAAATCATGGTTATTTATTTAGAGAAGGGTAATTGTCTCCTGATCAATTAATTAGGATGAAACAAAATTGTCAGGATTTACAGTCAAGAATTTTTATTATGTTAGCCGACGTTTCGACCCTAACATGTGGATCATCGTTATGTCTATCTTTTGGTAGTCGAGATAAGAATTACCAAACGATAGACAAGATTTCTAGTCTCGACTCACAAACGATATCGATAACCCACATGTTTGGGTCATAACGTTGGCTAAAAAATAAATCAATAAAAATTCTTGACTGCAAATCCTGACAATTTTGTTTCATCCATGGTTAATTATTCAGAGAAAAGCAACACGAGTTAATGTGACAAGGTTTATTGGGTATTTTAAAGAATCATCGCAAATATTTTCAATAATTTTATATTGCCAATTCCTGATCCTGAACCTCCATTATATAAAATATGTTATAAGATAACAAAAAAAAAATAATTCCTGGAATTATTGACTCTTATACAAATTTATTAACGCTAACTCACGGCGAGACCTTTCACGATTGCAAAAACAATAAAATACCTACTCTTAAAAAGTAAATAAATAAAAATGAGAGAACAAACCTGATCCAATAAATAAAAAAAATGACAAATGCTCCAGAGGTACTTCGGGAAGCTTAGTTTTAAAATGTGAGTGCCTTTTTCCCTTTTTTTTTTAATACTTTTTTAAAGCGTATTTTTACAATACTTCACATAGCTGAAGAATATCTCTTGTGCCTTTTTTGTAATGGAGAGGATTGCTGACGGTTCTTTTTTATTTTCATTCAGAAATCCCACGTTATTTTATTTTTTTCAATACGTACAGTACATATAAGGGAAGTGATAAATGCCGAAAGCATAAATCAAATACTACCGAATACAATCATAAAGCAACAGACAGTCCGCACAAGTGGCATTTTGTATAAATAATAAAATGTTACATTGTTATGAAGGATTTGATGTTGAGTGAATCTGCAGGCATAAAAAAAAATTCAGTGTGTAATAATAAAAAAAACAACTAATGTGATTACCAAACATGAAAATATCTTTACTTACTTACTCCTCGGCGCTATAGTCCGCCTGGGACCTTGGCTTTATCAACGATACGTTGCCACTCATCTCGGTCCAATGCGACAGCCCTCCACCGCCTGACACCAAGCTGGCTCAAATCCGCCTCAACATCCTCCAGCCAACGGAGTGGTGGCCTTCCTCTCCTTCTTGCTCCTCCAGGTCGCCCATACAATATTTTCCTCGGTACTCGGTGCGCTGCCATCCTTTCCACATGCCCTAACCATCTTATTCGTCCTGCCTTAATGACACTTATGAGATCTGCGTCCCTGTAGAGTTGTCGCAACTCCCGATTGTATCTTGACCTCCAAACACCTTCGCATACGGGCCCGTAAATCTTCCTAAGAATCTTACGCTCCCACACTCCAAGAGCTCTCTCATGTTTTGCTGAGATAACCAACGTCTCGCTTCCGTATGTGACTACCGGACGAATCAATGTTTTATAGATTGAAAATATCTTTGAAATATTAAAAAATTCTCTTTCGAGTTCGAAATACTATTTTTAGCATATTTTCTAATCTTATTTTCGTTTTACATTTTTTGTGGGGTATTGATAATATTATTATATGATTAATTAAAGTTTATCAATAAACAATTAATATGTTACAAAACTACTTTACTCTCACAATTTTATTTGATCAATAAAATTATTTCTTCTTTCTGTTGGAAAGCTGTATGATATTCTCTGTTATCAGGCAATGATAACTCTCAAATATACAACTATTGATTTATTTGTTGAATTTACATGTTAACGTTTCGGGAAATTTACTCCCAACATCAGAACATACAATCCTTTTTTTTCTTATCGATTGATGGCTAAAAAGAAGTTAATTAAAAAATGATGCATGTTACAATACATGTCAGAGTTAAGTTAGGGATTGGTAAACAGATTATCAAATATTTATTAATTCTATCAAATTCTATGTACTTCTCCTAGAAAAAATACTTTCACTTTTGAGTCAGCAAACATATTATTTAGCCAGCATATAGCTTGAAAACTTCACGTTGAATTTGACTCAAACTTGGAGGAAATTTGGTGCATCGTATAGAAATTTTCTAATACGAATTTAATTGAATAATCAAAATTAACATACATAATTATTAACAATATAATCACAATGAAATTTGAAAGGCACCGATCATATGGACTGGGTGTTAGTTTATGACAATATTTTTATGGGGTTGTAAAATTTTATGTATTATTCAAAGAGTTAATTTATACTGTATTGTTTCGTCGATTCCAAACGTTACTTAGATTTCGTGTGATTTTCAATAAATTTAATTTTCTAGTCCCATCCTTCGGGTTTGGTGCCATTTTCTCATAATTTAACATATGTCTATTATAAGCCATAGGTCAACAAAAAAACACAGTTTTTTTATATATTACATGTATGTTTATTCAACGTTTCGGCTTCAGGAGCCATTTTCAAGAACCTGCAAACATGCACCGCGCCATAAAATTTTTAAAATTTGTCATTACGATATGATTCGTCTTAATTCATTCTTTTATTTCAAAGAATGTCGTTTTCGGTTTCTCTATTTGCAGACGGTATCAAGAAAGTATTGTTCTTCAATACTTAAGTAAATCCAGTCCTTTATGAATGCCCTATTGAAGAACGATACTTTCTTGATACCGTCTGCAAATAGAGAAACCGAAAACGACATTCTTTGAAATAAAAGAATGAATTTGGACGAATCATATCGTAATGACAAATTTTAAAAATTTTATGGCGCGGTGCATGTTTGCAGGTTCTTGAAAATGGCTCCTGAAGCCGAAACGTTGAATAAACTTACATGTAATATATAAAAAACCGAGTTTGTAAAAAAGAAAAATCTTATTTGTGATTGTGTTTATTTCAATTGATGTTCAACCAGCTCGTCGTGGTATCGGGTTTATGTGTGATTTTTTACATATGTTTTTATATTCCAGCTTAAATAGTTTTGTTCTGACTGAAGAGAAGTATTGGTTTCGTTAACTCTGAAAAAACAAAAAGTTTAGTTTTTCTTATTTTTCTTAAGGAGTTTTTGGAACATCGATTTTATGAGTGAAAACATGCAAATTTAGTACATATTACTACTGTTAGTGCAAAAGGTCGTAAGCATTCTGCTACGATGAAAAATAGCAGAGGGCAATCAATTATGAAATGATGCTAATAAATCATAACGAAACAATTAGTTTTTATGCTTTACTTTAAAACACTCAATGCTTACATACGGCTTTTTGCACTAACAGTAGTGATAGTAATGTTCATACGCACTCTTTTTTTTTAATTCCTGGTCATCAAATATGCGACTTGCATATGCGAACCTTTTTTGTATTTTAGAATTCACTGATGAACAAAACTCGTGGATATCAAACCCGTATATGTTGAGGGTTAGCTGAATTCCCGAACAATGCTTCTTCCAAAGATTTTATTCCCATACGAAAAATTTTAGACCTAGTAATATAGATATTTTTTAGCCAATACAAACGGTGAGGAAGCTATACTGACTTTCCTTGACAGACTTTTTTTTTTTTGTGGATGCAATCAGGTAAAAGTTTTGAGTTTCCAAAAAAATAAGTCACTTTGCTCTATTTTCTTCCAATTTAATAATTAGCTGATTCTAAATCAATATTTACAACAACGGCTTATGCGTTGTTTAGTTAGCTGAGTATTACTTCGAAGTAAAGTGGCTCTTCCCATTTCAGAGGCGTCAGTATTTTCTCGCGTTCTTCCTATATCAGAAATCAGCGCCCATCTTACATACTACAAAGCCTACATTTTAAGTCATCCATCAAATTTCGTCCCGCCCAATCTCGTCCTTCTGACTTCTACTCTCCTCTCCTCTGAACTGAGGTTTGATAAATCATTCCTCACCCAAGCTGCTATCTTCTGGAACTCTCTCCCACTTATCATCCGCCACGCATTAACGGTAACTCTCCTCTTCAACCACTTTTTTGATGCACAATCTAATTAATGTTATAGTATACAAAACTTACTTTTTCCGTCCATCAAATCCATCCCAGTTTTCATTTTAGTACTAATTTTCCATATAATTATGATTTGTATCATTTTCTATCTATTATCTCATTTTATTTTGTACTTTTTTAATGCAGTTTTAGTGTTTTAGTCTCTGTAAAAATGTAATTCTCATGTATGCTATATTTCAACTTATTTTTTATTTATATTTACGAGTCTGACAACTCTGTCTTGGTAATATGTGATCATTCTGTAATGTGTTTTTCATTTCATATAATCTTCTATCAAGAGTTCGATCATAAAAACCCTCAAACTCTTCTTTAGCCATAAAGCTTCCAATCGGCCGATGACTGGGTATTTTGGCAATGAACTATTGTATCAAGTTTTCCAAAGTAGCTTATGTTGGGAGCTTGCTCAGTAATCCACAACAGGGGACGAACAGATAGGAATAGCCGAGCTAGTTGATCCACCCAATATCCTGCCCGTACTCATCTAGACCCCCAGTCGAGGACAGATTAGGTTTTGACGATTGGAAACTATTGTTGTCCGGCGAGTTGATTGTTACCGCTACGGAGCGAGAATATAAATAGAGCAAACTAGAGTAGGCTATGATACCGCCCTGATTAGCGAAGGCAGGTTTAGCAGATCCGAGTATAATACCCCCAATCAGGGCGGCTCATCCGTCAATCAAGGAAATCACACACCTGCGACCCAAGGCCTGCAGGTAGATATGCAGTCATTCTGTGCACTCGGCCGTGCGGGGTCGGGAGAGATGGTAATCACGCTGATTGGCCACTGTACTTGGCTATGGAATATGATTAGCAGTGCTCTCTATTGCAGGAAAAGTAAATATAGCGAGTATACAGGTGTAAAATAAACCTTGGAGATGAATGCTGATTGGATGTGATACGAGTGTTTCTCTTATTTGGCGAAACTGCTCGTTATAGACTATACGGTGGTGATTGCTAGCGAACGATATGCTGTGTTGAATTATTTTAATTATATAGAACAAGCACTACGGTGGACATGTCAATTAGGATGGCGATTCCGCTATCGAAAGATTGAAATAATGCTTCAGAAAATATAAAAATATCCTTAACAATCTTGTTTAACCACCTTGATATGATACTTGTAAAATATCATTTGCGGCATAAAACGAAGTGTCAACTATCCTTCATAATATTTTTGATTGGAAGGAATGAATTTTTTTCAATGTTGGAGATTTTAGCAAAACCCTTCAGTTTTATGTCGTACGTCCAAATTGATTTAACTAAAACTTTATAAAAAGGGTTACTTAGTTACTTAGGGTTAGTTAAAGATAATTTTTAACATCTGTCAAGTAACCTGGATAAAGGATCTGGATATCGTCTGATTAATTATATTCATTTTTGCCCAGAGTGAGTCTTCCAAGTAAATCTTTTGTCTAAGTAAAAACCTAAATATCTAATTACGTCTGATGCTGAGATTTCAATGTTATTAGAATATATTTAGGGGCGAGGTGTATGATCAAGAATGAATACTACATACACACTATTTTATTTCATTCATTTTAATTTTCCACCTTGTGGCCCAATCAATAATATCGGTCAGATGATTATGGAGAGTGGTAGATGCGCGAACAGGGTTTTTATCTGAGCTGAAGACTGCAGTATCGTCTGTAGAAGTAGCCAGTAGAGTGTTGACAGTTGATTAATTTCAATAAGTCGTTTGGTAAACTCTGCTAAGCGCATTATTATATCGAATGGTGGCCCTAGAATACAATACGTGGTTATAGAAAATGAACTTACAAACCTGGTGTGTCCACTCGAACGACACTCCTACCGACTTCAAAAAACTTTTTATATCTTAAAAGATGTCTAAAAACAAAACAAAAAAATTTTTAATTAGGTTTATTTTTCTGAAAATTGATCAAAGAAAAGACTTCTTTATTTATACGACTTCTTTGATGAACTCAAGTGATATAAACCGACTTGTAGAAGATCAGCGTAAAAATGTCAAAACACGTTACTATTGCCAATCAAAAACTTTTTTTAAATAGCCCAATTTGTCATACAATATTTTTTGTTAAAAGTAGAGGGGGGAGGGAAACTTGTATGATAGGTGCAGACATTTTTTTCACTTATTTTTCTTTTTTCTCTTTTCCTTTCTGGCAACAGGATTTGAATTCGTAATCACACATACGAAATTGAATAGGTGTAACTTCATTAACATTTGTTCGAAATTAACGATTTTTAAATAGTTTTGTAGGGAGCCGGAGGGCTCTGAAACGAATAGAACGAAAACCGCATATCGGAAATTTGTCAGGATCGCAATACTTTCCTTAAGTAGTAAAGGGAATAAAGTAATAAATTAAGAAATGTGTAGAAAATAGAATACGCTGTATCATCGCTAATAATGGTTCGATTCCGATGATTTTCTGTTTGTTTTGTAGGTAATATAATTACCTTTCAAAAGTTTGCATGTAAATTTTATCATAGATATATACTTAGTAAGTTACGCTTCAAAACATTTTTCTTTTCATTATTACATTTTTCATAAATTTTCTCGGGAATTTAGTGCGTGTACGAAAACTGAAAGGACATTAATTAGAAAATTATAAGAAAGTTTTATCAATATGTTCAGCAGAAAAGACATATAGGTACAAAAGGGATTTATTTGTAGCAATTCAGGTTAGTGCGCTGATTGCCGCCGAAGTGGATTAACTGAACAGTCAATAGGTTGTTCAATTCAAAAAAGAACCATAACGATTAAATTTGATTTAGCATTTGATTAAATATAATTAAATTAAATATAATCAGATCCTAATCATAATTTTAAGATAAAAATTCATAAATTTTAAAAATATTAATTATAATTCCAAGATTCAGACAGACAATTAAAATAATAATAAACTAATTATAAATAATATTATATATAGGATTATATAAGTTTGAAACAATTTATTATCCACCGAATCAAGCCAATGTCATTGTTTAAAGTATTATTTCATTCTACTTGAGTGAAAGAAGAAGTGAAATATAAAAATATTTTATGGATATGTTTATAACCTTGCATTTACTGTAGTTTAATAACTCTAGATATGGTGTGGGCGGGGTGGCCGAATGGGCTAACGCCTGTGCACAGCACCGCAGTTGTCCGACAACCTGATATATCAATCAAATGATATAAAAATAGTCACGAGTTCGCGTCCCGGTGTCGAGGATATCTTTTAAATACTTGCCCACTCTCCCTGGCCCGGGAAAACCCCGTATAGCCTTAACGGCGAGGAAGGGAGGACACAAAAAAATACTCTAGATATGGTATTTTATTTAAATAATTAGGGATCTTTTAGCCATTTATTCCATCAAATCATTGAGTAACCTTTTAGAAAATTAAATTAGTGAATAATTTGATGGATTTTCCCGTTGTAAAATCACAACATTATCCAATTACAATCAGTGTGTGTTTTGACCTATCCATGGCAGGCAATTAAAATCTCGTAATTTCTTTTAAGAAAAAAATACAATAGAAAAAAAAACAATTTAATAGCTAATAGTCCTACAATCCATTATCACTTAAATATTCAGATATTGGTTAGATATTCAGATATACTTTCAAATCTCTCTAGGCCTATATGAGCCTTTCGGTTGACAGAATGACTAACTTCAATTTCAACATTCTTTATTATTAATTTTAATGATGTTTCTAGTGGCAAAATTTATACCTTTATTCACCATTCTATATTTCAACATTGCAATCACCTACTATGGAATCAACTTACTCACTGTCTGTGTAGAAACAACTTTTCCAATTAGAAATATCACTAAAATTGCTTTACTCAAAAATGTTGAAATTGTAGTTATTCATTCTGTCAACTGAAAGGTTTAGAGGCTGAAGTTATGTGGTTTATAAAAATAGATTTTTATTGCCTACCGTCGATGTAATAAATAGACTTAATGAATGGTCTTAATGATTTGTTACCTGTAAGCTTTAAGCCTTAACTCCCTTTAAAATGATCATAATATTTATATATATATCCCAACATTGCCAGAAAATAAATTCTATTCAAAGTAGAGGGGTAGGTGAAAGTTGTGTGTTGCCCGCACCATATTTTTTTATCGTAGCCTTTAGTAAGGCATATTGTTATAATATAAATTATTTTGTAATCGAAATAAAACACACTACTATTATTATTATCGTCTCTCTCATTTGTATATAGTTCACTTTTGGGCGCAACCAATTTTATATATCTTTTTCTACCAATTTAATAGTTAATACTCAAACCATGTATTGCTCACTGAGCAGGTTTTGGAAATAAGCAATACATACTGTAACAATATAATAGGAAGAAATTTAATTTATTAACTTACTTAATTAATCCTCGCCTATCGCTAAGCAGTATGAGGCTTCTGTCTGGAGAGTTTGATCCACACATCTCATACCCGTACCAATTGCTATCTTCTGGACCAATCCAATCCTTCCCGGTCAAAGGCCTCCTTAATTCCACTTTCCCTTCCTAGATCTTCTACTACCTCCCACCTGCGTCTCATAAGTGAGTCTTGCTAATCTGTCTTGTGGCATCTGAGGGACGTTTCCGAACCATCTTAGCTGGAGTTCTTCTATTTTATTCGTTTTGCATCCTTCAGACACAAGTTGGATCGGACAGCGGTATCCCTCACTCGATCTTTCTTTGTCTTACCTTCGGCCATACGGGAGGTTACGTATCTCCATTGCTTGTAATTGGCTCTTATGTTTTCTTGTTAGGGTCCAAGATTCGCTTGAGTAGGTCAGGATTTTTGAACACTGTTTCCTAGAAATGTAATTTATACTATAACTATTACAAAATAATGTAACAATATTATAGGATATGTTATAGTATAATATAATATAATAAAAAAGTATACCTAGTTATTGTTGTATTTCAAAGGTTTTTAATTGCAGGTTCAAGAAATATATACACAAACCTGCTGTTGTCTTCCAGAACTTCGTAGATCATCCGATTTGAACGCAGACTCCGAGACCATCTTCATCATAACAGCATCCAGATAAGTGGTCTAATTAACTAATTAGTTGTAATAGTACCTATAAATACTATCATATTTATATTTATATCATATTAGGTTCCTTAATCTAAGGGAACCCATAGTAAAAATCTTTCGTTAAAAGTTTCATTAACAGCTACTGAATGGAAAATATAACGTCATAGAGCTGTATGAATGAGGGGAACAATTGGATGGAAACAAAAAATATAAATTAACTTATTGATTTTCTTTTATTTTAATACATATTTATTGTGTTACAGGGCTGAGAATTTCTGGTAGACCTTCAGGATTAGGTACGCAGCTCTCGTGTGCCGCGAGGTTAGTGGAACAAGTTCTTTGCATGGTCCATAGCACAAACAATATCAAGTTATCAAATAGTTTTTAAGAAATTAGGTTATTTTCTATTAATCATATGATTCATACTGTTTTATTTCTCTTACAATATATGTTTATTATTATCAGTTAATTTTCTCTCTCTAAATTTATGTTTGATCTGGACCATATTATCTCCCCACTTTGGACATTGCATATGGATGTGTCTTTTTTTTTGCTTGGAAAATTGCTCATGATTATTATACCTATATACTGAATATTTAGAAATTATGTTTTTACTGTTTTCATTAAACTGTAATATTTCATTTCAACTTTTTTTTGTATCATAACAACTTATAAATAAATGTTTAATTTATACCCTGATTAAGGCTTTAGTTTTAAAAAAAAAAAAAATTTTATGTTACATATTACAACTTTTCGATAATTTAAAATTAAATTCAATAGTAGAGAAATAAAATAGTTGAAAATTTTTAATTTAAAAAATAAATTATTTCATGATCACTGAATCAGTGACTATAATTAAATATATCATAATAAATTAATGCAAATACTTTCATTCATTGTTATTTAAGCATTAAAATTAAAAATAATTATTTGTTTTTATTATTTATTAATTTTATTATTTTTATGTGAGAGTTCATGGTTTCAGGGTAGGTCTACATCAGCGTGCTCCTCTCATTAGACAGTTATTTTCTTGTTGAGGATTTATCAATTTTTCTTAATTTAGTTAATTTTTTTTTCAAATTGATAAAACTTTTTATCTATTTTTTTATATTAATATTTTTCTATTAATTTAATTTATTATATGTTAATTTCAACATAACACAACAACTAGCACAATCTTTTTATTTTCTTATTTTTTTAAATCCCAAATAATTGTAAAATTTAATAAATTAGGTACATATGGGAGTCGAGTCCGGCAGAGCAGCACTATATGTGTGAAGAAACATAAAACATGTGAGTACGGTGGCATGCTATTTTTTGTTTGTTTATATTATTATATTTGTATATATTATAAATTTTATGTTTATGATTAAATATGTAAGTATTTTATGTAATTAGGAAGGGGAGTGTTTTATTTTGTAGCCATTAAACTATCGAGTGATTTTCTGTACCTTAAAGACATTTACTGGAGTTTAAATCCGATATTATATATTTAAATAATTATACGATAAATATCGTCGGTTAATTTCGAAAAATCATCATGTTACATTTTAGAAAGTTAAATTAGTGAACAATTTGATGAATTTGAACCCCTTTGTAAAATCACAACATTATCCAATCACAATTAGTGTGATGACCTTTGAATGACCTAAATTCATTTCAGTAAACATTACAATGTAAAAATAACATTTTAAGAACTAGTAGCATTACAATCTATAGGTTAAATAAACAGATTGACTTTCTCTCTAGATAAACATAGCTCTAAGACTGGAGTTAAGTGCTTTAGAAAAACAGACAGATTTTTATTGCCTACCGTCGATATAGTGCATATGTATTGTGTTGTTTTAATGACCTTAATGATTTATTACATATTAGCTGTAAGGCTTAAGGTTTTTGTCTGTTAAAAATGTATTTCAAAAACTTTGTAATAGCCCAACATAGCTAGAAAATGAATCCTATTCAAAGGGCGGTAAGTGAAAGTTGTGTGATGCTCGCACCAGGTTTTTTTAATGCAGAAGCTTACAGCTTGATGCAATGGGAGAAATTTCTCAATTCTTTAACATATATTGTTATATATACTTATCGTTCAAGTTTATCAGTCCTCTGAATGTGCCTGTTTTTAAAAACGTTTGATCCCGATATGAATAAAAGGAAAGCACATTTCTTCTAACAATCAACATATACATCGATGCTATCAAACAAAAAAAAAAAATTACTGCAAAGGGTATTTCGAAGCAAAATTAAAATCCTGGAAGAAATTAACTTTTTTTTCCACCTCTCATCCTGTTTGAATAAGCGATCAGCGAAGAATGATGAGGGTTGGGAAACGAGGAAAACATGATTATTTTCCGAATCGAGAGCGAGAATAGTACTGATTGGAATCAATATGCTGATGAAAAAATGGGCCAATTAAACCCCATTTCTGAGAATAATAATTTTTTTCGTTCTGGAAAAAAAAGGAAGAAAATGAAAATAAAAATTGGTTCATTTTCCAGCTGCCTTTATTGCCTATTTCAAATAGCCTAATCACACACGGGGGCCATTTAGGCGCAATTATTAACGAATCAGAGGGTTGAAAATTTCAACAAAATCTCAATACCGCTACCAAGGCAAAATAACTATTTTACCTATAAATGGACTTAAATTCAAAATGCTTATTAAAAAGTAGTAACCATAAGTAATTTTTTTAAATTATTTATTTTTCACATTAACATAACAATTTTTATGAAATGAATAATTCAAATCACCTCTCGAATTTTAGAGGATCTTGATTTTGAATGTTTGACAAAAATTTTGACCAGTTGAGAAAAACACTTTTTCAGAAATTCCAAGCCTATACATATAAATAAACATAAAGAAATATATCATTGTTTTAGCTAAAAGATCTTTTTACTTTCACTTACTATATATTGTTCATATTGTTAGTTTAACTTTTATGTATCACTTATTCATGACTTTCTAAGAAGGTTTATTACTTCAATTTCTGATAAAAACACAATTACTTCAGACATATTTAAACAATACCATCTTCATACACGAACTCACAACGTAAATCATAAATACCCTGTACAGTTGTAACAACACCTTCTTTAAACAAACATCCTAACAACAAACACATCTAAAATTTTACATACATAGGACATATATTGAAATGTAATTCTATAATCAATATGGTGCCTCTAACCTATAAACTTGCACACGGCACTTAAATACAATTAAATAAAAAGTTTCTTACTCGAAATGTCAAGAATCTAAAAATATTAACATAATGACATACAACATTTACTAACGTTGAGTTATTTTTTCGACGAGCTCCGTTTATAAATGTTTCATATAAAATTCAGAATATTCCAGAATGATCCATTTTTCCACACAATCATTAGCATTATTTGGTACTATACATAGTCTAAAGAAAATAGACGTATACAACGTATACAGTCAACAGATTCGATGGACTGGAAAAACTTGGTAATTATATGATTTTAATGAAATTATAACTTCATTTTCACTTTGAATTCCCTATGTATGAAAATACCTATCTACTCTAAGATTATTAAATGGAAATTGTGTGATGCGCACCAGTTTATTTTTTTAATTAATTATGTTCCAAGCTATAATAATCTAAATAAAAGTATGATTTTTTGAACATGAAAAATATATATCATCAGTCGTTGGTAAACACATATCTTATTCAAATCCAATATGTGAATATATAAATTAATATCTACATTGTGAAAAAAAATATATATATTCATAGGTACTTCTCCATAATTACCATGATAATGTGCATTGGACTCATGAACGCGAATTCGCAACGAAATGATTAATTAATGTGAAACTATTATTGACTGAATTTCTCGAAATATCCTGCAGGATATTGTACTAATTAACACTTTGTAAGTTATATAATGATAACCAAACCTTTGAATTAAAAAAAAATTGAATTATTATCAATGATTCTTGAATGATAATTGCTCAAATAGTAGGAATTCTAGTGTATTATATATCTGTATTAACTTTTAATAATAGTACATTTTATACTCACTTGTGGTAAACGATTAGACCCAGATGATTGGTGTTAACAAAAAAACTATCAGTAGTATTTTTATTTTCTTATCGCTACTAGGTAAGCGAAGTATTGCGATCGGGTCAAATTTCCGATGTGCGGTTTCAACTGATCTTTACGTTTCAGAGCCTCCTGAGTCCGAAAAAAAATATTTTCAGCTTTTGGTATGTCTGTTCCAAGATTATCTCGGGAGCGAGCGGACCGGTCCAATTTCGTTACTTCTATTTTTGTTTTGTATGGTTTAAGTTGCCGATACCTGCGACACAAACCCCTATGACACAAATTTGGTTATCCCTGCGAAATACGAGAAAAATCTGTTTTTCTATGGACGACTCTAATGATTTTGATGCAACCTTCCTATAATTTTCTACTTAATATTCTTTCAATTTTCGTACATGTAGTAAATACTGGAGAAAAATTAGGAAAAAGTTATAAAGAAAGGAAAAATGGTTTAGGGCCTAACTCGCAGGTTTACATACTTTGATAACGTTAATATAGAACATTTTGAAATATAAATAAATTACCTACAAAAAAAAAAAATCATCGAAATTGAACTAGTGTTAGCGATGATACAGCGTCTTCTATTTTCTGCACATTTTATAATTTATTACTTCCTACCTCTACTAGCTAAGGAAAGTATTTCGATCGGGTCAAATTTTTAATATGTGGTTTTCAACTGATCTTTGGATTTCAGAGCCCTTGAGCTCGAAAAAAAATTCTTCTTAGCTTTGTAGTAGAAAGCGTGGAAAATATTTCAAAAAAAACAAACATATCTAACTTTTCACCAAATCTTCCGATTTAAACGATTTTTTATTTCTTCTAGAAAATTTTGTAAACTTTCAAATGACTAATACAACATCGACAAAATAGTTTTTTGGAGCTAATCGGAAATCTAATTTTGCCACTCCTCTTCCTTTTTTTCCGCTTCTTTCCAGATAAGTATATAATTTGCATAAATTTAAAGGGCTTCGAGGATAAGAATTTAGCAAAATTTCATATACATCGGAACATCTGTTACAATCGCAAGTTTTTCAGTCGCTTATCTTGAAAGGAAATGTAATGCCGAGTTCCAAGGATCCATTTTTTCGGAACTAGATATATTTTTGTAGTTCATCATTATTACATTCATATCGAAATGGAATACTAAACATGAATTCATATAAATATTATATAACAGAACCTAGTCTATATTTTAAAATAAATAGTATTGGATTTTGTTTTCCCCTAGAGATTATTTTTAACCGATAACTGTAATATATTTTATTTGTAAGATATTGTATGTGTATATATATATATATATATATATATATATATATATATATATATATTAAATCGTCTGTATTTTATAAAGGTACAGACCCGTAGAAATTGCAAACTTGTAGTTATGAAAATATAAAAAAATTAATCATATATAAATAAAATAAAAATAAACATTTTATCAATCTGAGAGAAAATACTGTGGCAGTTAGCAAGCAAACCATTTGTTCGTAGTTTTTTGTTTTATATGTTACAGTCATGTAATTGAATTAAATCTGTGATTTAATATTCTAACGAAAAACACAAAAATAGAAATTCTGATGCCCATGTGAACAATAACTGGACATTGCCAATTGAACAGTTCTATTTCAT
Source organism: Nezara viridula (assembly GCA_928085145.1). Taxonomy (NCBI): domain Eukaryota; kingdom Metazoa; phylum Arthropoda; class Insecta; order Hemiptera; family Pentatomidae; genus Nezara; species Nezara viridula. The sequence goes on along the minus strand of OV725079.1, from coordinate 108,251,710 downwards.
AAGACAGGTTGAAGTTGTCCGCTTGAAGGCTGAAACAATATAAAAATATATAAATATTCAAACTGATAAAGGTTGGGCTGTATATTTCGGCAATTTAATTCAATTTAGATTAATTAAAATAGCGGGTTTGACTGAATATCACCTGAACCTCAACTCATTAACTCATTGGATTGTAAAGAATAGACTACTAAGGGTAGGGCAAAATCATATTATGTTCTCTTGCCAGAGAAAGAAATTATGTTGTAGGAAAATGATAATAAATTTGAAGTGGAGAATCTGATGCTGTTGAAATGTCAAAGTACTTAAATGTGAATTAACTAGTCTACCTCTAATAGTCAGATCAGAACACCTCACCACTTCACGATATAAAGTTACATGTCCATTAACTCAATAAACCACGTTAATCGCAAGTGATTTGGGTTTAAAAGATCTATAACAGGTCCAACTTATGAAGGGTTTTGAGTTTAATAAATGCTTAAGAAGTACTTTTTAATGAACAATGATTGTAGATGTAGATGAAATTGTCAATATTATGTTCAATCCTTCACCCATTATGATCAATTGTCCTTGTGTTATTTTCCAACCTCTGTCTAGAAGATGAGCGTGTCTTATGATCTTCTTCCTACACCACAAGCTGTCCAGGCTGATATGGTGGAGTAATTTAAACATTTGCCACTGCAGGACTTCAGCCCGAAACTCAGATTTAGGAGTAGTGTATCTAACCAACTGATAATATTTTTATAAATATTTAAAAGTCCAATGTCCAACACTTACTAGACAAACGTTCTAAACTTTCAATTAATTACAAAAGACTTGTCTACATAATTATTATAAGACCTATATGGACATACGGAGTTGAGCATTGGGGCTCCACCAAACCATCGAATTCCTATCGTATCCAATCCTTACAATCCAAAATCCTCCGTAAAATCCTTAATGCCCCATACTTTGTTACAAATAAAACCATTCATAAAGACCTTAATGTACCATATGTGGATGATTTAGCGCGAGCCAGATATCTATCCTTTCATGATGAACTCCAGTCCCATCCAAATCACCTTGTTTCCACCCTTGCTTCTTCCTCGATTCCTGATAATACTCCTAGGCCTCTGAAAAGGAGATTCCCTCGTGATCTTCTTACTTAGAATTATTTAGACAGTGCTATCACTGGGTGGTATCTCTTCAAGCCTGTTCATGTCATTATTTATAATTTGTGCATATTTACTAGCTGTATTTGTAGACAGTTGTAAATTTCATTTAATAAACAAACAAAAAGTCCAGTAGTAGTCGTCAAATATGACAGAAACTTTGAATTTGAGAAGTTACCTTAAGTTCGAGACGTTTTTGCTAAGAGAATCTCTCTTCTTCGTGGTCCGTTGTGAGTTAGAAGCAGGTAACGTCTTAACTTTGAACGAGTACTGGATGCACACGTTGTTCGTACTCCACCTCTTCTCTTAAAGCTTCTCAACACATTCATATTTAAGATGGCCTGGCGAGCGAACTCAACGCTATAATAAGGATCCCTACATCAAATAAAGTAACGAGGAAAGTGGGGTTTAAAATATACATTAAAATATTACTGTTAAACTCTGAAAACGAGAGGTAAGCAAAGCAATCAAGGAAATAATGAGTTAAAATCTTTTAGCTATGTTAAACTTATACCAACTTCACTAATGTAAATTACTGCGACCGTCATCTTTTACCCTGATTGGGGCTAAAAATAATCCCTTATAAAAGAAATTTATATTAATTTTATAATTCGAATAGACTCCGAGAGTCGGTTTCTAAAAGTCGAGTTATTATATCTGTTCCAAAATGGGATTCAGCGAATTGTAAGGCGCATGCGCAGTCATTACGAAATATGACATGGCAATTTATTAGTATCATATGAATAACCTGTTATATGCGAATATCTTTTTTTTTTTTTTATTATTATTTATTTATTTTAAACTTTGATTCTGCACTAAATACCTATCAGACACTCAGTGAGAGTGCTTTCAGGAAACATAATAGTAATACGCCATTGATAAGGTGAGGAGTGCCAAGCAGAATCCAGCTTCCTTTAACTACAACGGATTTTATCGGTTAGTCGTTAATTGTGCCCATACCTTGTTTAAGTGTATTAGTATGTCCATGTAAGTTATCGTCCATGGTATGTCCATCTATAAATATCTTTTGCTTTTCGAATTTATAGATCATAAAGTAAAGTTTATGACGTACCGTGGAGCTTTAGTTATAATTCTAAAATTTTTTTTTAGTGTAAAATTTTGTAGTTTAGTTCTTATGATCTTTTGGCTGTCCCGTAATATGTGAAGCGTAGATCAGAATGGACTTAAGTATATAAATGTAAGAGTTCAGTTTCTGTTGTCAGTTGTAATTTAGAACGTCGTGAAAGAAGTGGGCTTATATAAATTTTATAAAATTCGATAAGCTGTTTTGATTATTCTAAAGTTACTGTAATAGCTCAATAGTAAAAATTATCATTGTTAATAAAAAAAAAATCTGATTATATTTTTATTTATCTATACCCCGAAGGAAAACAATACTAAATCCATTTTTGTATTTGTTCAAGGGAGCCAATCAACATTAACTTTGAGCTATTATAATTTGTTTCTTAGTTACTAAATTATTTAATAAAAAATTGGACATCGTGTCCTTTGGAAGATATATTTACATTGGGGCACAGATATAAATATATCTTCCTCGGATTACCACCAACTTGGTCTGAAAAATTCAAATTAAAAAAATTCCAAATCTTAAAAATATCGGACTAGTAGTTTCGGAGATAAGCAAATGGAAAGTATTGAGATCTTGAAAATTTTTCGTTCCGAGTTTTCAGCGGAAATATGTTTTGGGGCCTCCTGAGTTCAAATAACCAAGTTCCACAAAATGGTCTCCGTGTGTGTTTAAGTGAAATCGCATAAAATCGGCTAACTGGAACTGGGACTTTATGTAATCAATTTCATATATTTTTACGATTTTCTCGAAAAAGGCTCCAGTGATTTTAATTAAATTCATTATGTCGGTGTAAAATTAAGCAGTTTTTAATATAGTTTCGATTTTATTCTCATTTATTTTCTCAGCAACAGGACTTATAATGGCTAATTTTCAATATTTCTTCTTATAAAATACTTTTAATTTGTTTTATTTTAAATAATTAACCATTTACAATTAACTCCAATATAAAAACAGTTAAATATAATATATGAAAGAATTTGATAATTAACTATAGGAGAAATAAGAGATCGTAACTAAGAATAAATGTATCAGAGGGATCAAAGGAATACGAGTGCGCCCGAGCTCACCCGAAAGATTATAACAGGCTTCCATATGTAACATGAGCTTAATATAGTACGGGCTCCGACATTGTTATATACATAAACATATGCAGCTTATATAAATGCTATCGTTTATATTATATAATTTTTAATAGTGTTACAGTGATATAAAATTTAAAATTTGTATATATACCGGTGCTTAAACAAATAAAAATACCAACAACTATAAACAAAATATAGAGGCCTTTCCTTATCAGTAATATTCTTGCCGGACTAAAAATACTTAGTGGCACTTAATTATTTATTTTAAGGAACCAAATAAATAATTGAAATATACAGTTGTGAAAGGAAATAGCTTCTGTGAAACAAAATAAATATTATACATTAGATAGCTATAAAAAACATGTGGTAATTAATTGTTTTAAATACTGTTTCATACTGTACATAATTTTTACTATCACCTTGCTAAGAGAGTGGTAAGTGAAAGTTGTGTGATGCACGCGCAGCACCCTATTTTATTGTTTTCTGCTCAACAAAAAACATGACACTTTAATAATCGCAAAATTTAATGCCGTACTTTATGCGAAAAATCGGACCATGGTTTACAATTTATTTATGGTTTTTTATGAGGTCTACAATCACATTTTTAAATATTTTACGGTACACTCTGTATAAATTAGAAATTAAAAAAAAAAAACAATCTTTAAGTAAGTATCGATATATATATATATATATATATATATATATATATATATATATATATATATATATATATATATATATATATATATATAATTTTTTTTCAAGGAAGTGGTTATCCTTTTACATAATAAAGGCTCGTATCTCGACGCTACAGGGTCTTCTGAGAATGACGTCAGGAAAGTGGAGCAAACCCGTAAGGCTCCCCAAATCCTACATTCTCTGGAACACGCAGCTTTCCACTGAGAACAAGCGTAGAATATTCACAGCTGTAGTGGAAGCTATTCAGTTCTTACAAATGTCGCAGAAACATGGATTAAGAACTCCCGTTTGTAGTCAAAGATGCAGGCGGTCAAGATGGATTGGGAGGAGGGAGGGAGAATGCAAGGGGGGCGAGAATATCATTTCCGCCCTACTTCCCCAATATTTAAAAGAACAAAAATAAAATCAATAACAATCAATCTATATGAATTAATAAAATATTATTATTATTTATTAACAAAAATGTCGAACTTTAGATTAAATTTGCAATCTGCAAATTTCTTTGCAATGAGCAAATTTTTTGGCAGCTTCGCAGTTTCCCATCACGTCCGGGATATAAATCAGATCAGCAGGTCTCTTGGCCAACACCTGCGTAATCGTCGTAGTGGGCTCTTCTTGTACGATGTAGAATTTCTGTCAGGAGATTCATGTTGTATGCCAGTCTTTGGTGAAAGTTATTGTAGTTCTCTTTTGCAGTATCTAAAATTGTAGGTACGTTTAAGTCTTTATGTAGTGTATCATTTGCGACATAAAAAGGTGCGTCAACTATCCTTCGCAACACTTTTGACTGAAAGGACTGAACTTTTTTAATGTTGGAAGTTTTAGCAGAACCCCACAGTTCTATGCCGTAAGTCCAAATTGGTTTAAGTAAAACTTTATAAAGGGTTAGTTTGTTAGTTAAAGATAATTTTGAATATCTGTCAAGTAATCTGGATAAAAGACCGTATCGTCTGTTTAATTCTAATCTTTTTTGTCTGATGTGAGTCCTCCAAGTAAGTCTTTTGTCCAGGTAAAAACCTAAATACCTAATTACGTCAGATGTTGGAATTTTAATGTTATTAAAATATATTTCAGGTGAAGGTTTATGGTTAAGAGTGAATACTACATGCACATTTTTTTTTCGTTCATCTTAATTTTCCACCTTGTGGCCCAATCTGCAATATCGTTCAGATGATTTTGAAGAGTAGTAGATGCTCGAACAGGGTTTTAATCTGAGCTTAGGATTGCAGTATCGTCTGCAAAATTAGCCAGTATTGTGTCATTGTGTTCCGGTAGGTCAGACATATATATATTAAACAATATTGGTCCAAGGACACTACCCTGAGGCACTCCTGCTTTAAAAGGCTTAATGCCAGAACGTTTTGTCCCTACTTTTACTACAAAATGTCTATCAGTTAGATATGAAAGTAATATTAGATAGTAGGTCGGAGGAAGTAAAATTATAAAATATACAAACTGAAATCAATCGAAAAAATAAGAAAAGTCAAATAGATGTCTAAATTAAGGTCTAGAAGTAGATAAATGTATATAAATTCCTCTTGTATAAATTTCAGTTAACATTCAAAAATAATAATATGTAGGAACATATCGGAGGATTTTATGCTTCAATTATGTGCACCCTTCCATTTCTGTGAAGATTAAATCACATTTCCTCCGTTAAATTTGAAGCGTCGGAAAATTGTGAGTAATGCTGCCCGAAATCGGTTGTGGTCTTACATTAAATGGCAAGACCAAGACCAAGGCCACCTAGGTGTTGCAAGATCAAAACCAAGATAGCTCAAAAAAAAAAAAAAATCATATACGTGAATAAAAATTAGTCACAAAAAAATAGTCTCCTACCGGTGACTCGGCTGAGAGAGAATCTCTTAGAGTCTCGCTTTGTCCTTCACACGTGGAGGAAAGGACTGGACTCGGAGCTCCCTTGGCTGATTGTAAATATTGTAATTAAGTATGAATATTTTTCTTTTTATATATTTATTTGTTTTACTTATGACTTATTTAATTTGCTACCAATTTCTGTATTTTTTTTTATTTTAATTTGATTTCAGATTACATTTCTTTGGTTTTATAGTTTTTACCTTTGTTATATAGATATATATTTTTATATTTTATTTATATATTTTTATTTTTTTTTTTATTGTATTGTATATATAGTATGAATGGGCCTCACTCAGCTTTAGTACTTAGTGCCCTTAAATGTGGCAAAATGTATTATTTCTCAATAAAAAGATATAAAAAAAAATAGTCAATGGAAAGAATTGGTATAACTAATATACTTTTACATTTAACTCTTCCAATTTTTGGTTCGGCCTTAGTTAGGTTTCTCCTATCTAAAAAATTACAGTAATACCTCTACAGTAATAAGGTAATAGACAACTGAAAGATTATTGCGAGACTCTTGCGCAAAACAAAGACCAAGCCTAACACTGAGTGCGACTTGTCAAGACACGTCTTGGTCTTCCATTTGGCCAACACTAATTTAGAGTTCATCTCACTGCCTCAAACCTTTAAATAAAAAAAAAAAAAGTAATATATGCAATTACTTTGTTGACATATTTTCAAATATATTCATAAGTAAAAAAAAAAAAAAACTAATATATAAATTTATTTAAACTAATAAATAAAAACTAATACTAATACAATACATAAACTCCCTACATATATATACTAATATAAACTCCCTTGGTTTCTTTCGACAACCTAGCCAATTACTTGTGAAAAAAATATTTTGAAAACTAATCGCCCCGAAACATTTGATTTGCAGACAAAGAGCCGAAGGAATCCTAACACAGTAAAAGAGTCAACCGAGCTGACAAAGTGGAGCGACACAAGAGGGCTCACCGTGCGTACGAATGTAATTTTGTAAATTAGGGCAGTTAAAGGGTTTATTAAACTTAATGAGGGGCTGTTTAAGGGCGTAATGTGGTTAGGCTGCTTCCCTTAATCCGGACGGTTTGTCTCCCTTAACCTCCGGCCGGTCTATAATATATATTAATGTGTAAAGCTAGCTGGGGATATATAATAGGCCCTACTTGGAGCACTGTAAGCACAAGACAAATCATAGCTCGATTACTCCTCTCTCTAGGATATTCGGCTAAAGACCTCATTTGTCATACTTTGGTCTTTTACCATTACCACAGTTTGGGGCCTCTAGTCATATTACAGGTTCGCAGCAATAATTCTTCCATTAAGACAAGACAACAGCAGTGTTGTTTACTCAGGTACAAGTTTAAAAATAAACCAAAGTAAAATAGCCTGAATATTTTGGACAACTTCATAATAGGCTGATGAGTAAATATTGTGCTTCAAATTCATTTTATTAACAGAAGATTTACTAATTACTAGATCTATGTAGTTACTAATTAAAATACGATTTTTCAAGGATACTTTCTTAGTAGATCACACAATATTTTTCAGGGTTTGAAGTCGATAATTATTTTTTTTTACAAAATCATATTATAACTATTATATTTTATTTTTAATTTTTAAATCTTACCTAACTTACAAATAAATCGATCTTTGATTTTTATTTATTCGATTAAAAATTATGATCACTAATCATGATTAAATTGTGATCGGAAAAGTTTTTATCAGAAAATAAAAATCACCTAACACACAAATTAAATAAAATATTTATATGTTATTAATATACACATTTTTAAATATTATATTTCTAAAATCGCTTTACTTGTGTCCTCGGTACCTGCACTATATATATATATATATATATATATATATATATATATGTATTTAATTTTTTTTTCGTAAGTCAAGCTTTTTAATAAATTTCGGAAATAACGATGTTCTGTTGCTGAGAACAGACAAAAATATTCTCCACCTACAACTCTAGACTCAAATAATATCATGGAGATTAAACAAAAAATTATATTTCTGATTTAAAAATGTGTTATTCCAGAATTATTATTATTAAATTTAAAAAAAACAAACAAAGATAATGATTAGGATATGATTTTTAACACTTACGACCAAAAATAAAAATTACTCTTAAAAAAAATCTTCAAATGATTTTTAAAAATTTTGATCATATTAAGTAATTAAATGCCAAAATATAAGAAAATAAAGTTATGCAACGTATCAAAGGTAAAGAAATCAACTGTTACTTTTTCGATAAATTTAATCTACAAAGGAAACAAAAATAATTTCAAACTTCATTGATGTTTTGAACCAACGTGTGTACAAATTTCAATAAGCTGTATCTTTGCTAAAAATTGTCCGATTTCGATGATTTTTTTTTTCCTTTTGTTGGGAATGTAGTAATCTTTTATATAATTTTGGGCTTAACCAAGGGAAAATATCTTAGGATTAGGTGAAGAATTAACGATGATGTGGCTTGCCGATCTAAATCACCATCGATAAATAATATAAACTCCTCCTCTCTCGATCGTAAGGGCCTCAAGTCGAAGAAATGAGACACTTATTCAATGTCAGTACTACAATTTCGTAAAGTTGTGTGGTTGCGAACCCTATGCCTTGCGTTATCTCTTAAACACTACGTTTGGGGCTTAAAAACGCAGAGTCCGATAGTTCCGGAGGTCTTGCTGTACGTATCAAAATCTTCAAAGCCCAATTTGTCATGTATCGATCTGCAGACCTACCACCGTTTCAGTACTGAAGCCTAGCAAAATGTTTATATAGACTTTATTTATTTTAGAAAGAAAAACAAAGGTGGAAAATACGATTCGCTAACCTCACGTGAAATTCTGAATCCAGGTTAATGGTATTTGAATATTACAGGAGCTTATATATGGTACAAAACCGATTTCGAGCATTACTTAAATAATTTATGTGAGGTTATGATGAAGTGTTTGGTTTTCTTTAGTGTTGCATATTTTGAACCCAAGTTGTGGTATTAATTTTCACAATTTTACTATTAACAGAAATCATGATCATATATTTTCCCATGGGCGGGTTTGCATTAATAGTTTTATATATTTGAAATTAGCCGGCATCAACAAATATATATATATGTAAAACTATATACAAAAATGAATGAGAATTATTTCTCTTGAGTATTATTCAACCTTTTTGAATGATTTTTATCAATTTAGTTAGACAAAAGACCAGTAAGATTTAAAAGTTCATAATATTATTGGAAAAAATATGGAAATTATAAAAAATAGCTATATATCTGTTTAAATAACTATAAAACATTATTTTCCTTATAACCAAGGTTTTAAATTTATGTATACATAAAAACTACATATGGATTTGAATTTTTTTTTTTAAGTTATGCAATTTTCTTCCAAAGTAATGATACATAATACCACATAACAAACAAACAAAAAAAAAAGTCGAAAACTTCATCCCTAAAATTATGTTTGCAATAAAAATATTCTTTAGACAAGTTAACTCCAACTTTGTACTATCAAATGGGTGCAAATAAATATTAATACAATACTAAGACAAGCTACACTAATCAATCGTAATTTGACAAAATTACAATCTTACAATTATATTATAATTATAATTACAATCTTCAAGCGATATTTTTTGAAAAATTAAACTTTTTTCATTGGGAATGAAAAAATTTCCAACATTTTTCCAAAATAACGATCGTGTTTTAGAATTCGTATATTAGTCTGTTTTTAAAAACCTTTCGATCTTTTTAAAAAAAAAAAATTGAATAAAAATAAAATGTAACGTTCTTAAGAAAACTGCTAATATACTCGATCTTATTCCATTTAATATCCAACCAATATCATATTAACATTACAGCAGTTTACAATTAAATGGGTCCATGTTTGCATTGGAATATTTGTCAATTCGACGAGGCTGATGAGCTATGATTTGTGCAAAATTGGATAACATTTGCCATCATCAGTTCCCTAATTTAAGACATTATTGAACTAATAAACACATTCAAATTATTGCTATTGAATTGAGTAAACATTTCTGGGTCATATGGTGTAAACAATTTCAATGGGAAATTCGGTCGAATCAAATAGCTGAACCGAGCGTCCATTAAACAAAAACATAACTCCTATGTACATTTTCTCACTGAAATGATAATATGTATTTGGAAAAGGTAATACATTTTATATTATTTAAGAAATTTATATAACTATATACAAAGATTAATATGAATTTTTTCTTGAACATCATTCAACCTTTTGAATTATTTTTATGAATTTAGCTAGAAACAAGTCTTGAAAGATTTTAAAATTCATAACATTATTGGAAAAAGACAAACATTTAAAAAAACAGCTAAATATCTGTTTGGATAATTACAAACAATTATTTTCCTACAATTTAGATTTAAAACAAAAAAAAATTAATAAAAAAAATAAGATTTAAAAAAAAATTAAAAATCATATATAACAAATAAAATTTCTAAATGTTGTGGGATGATTGAGCAATGGATATTGAAAATTGTTGGACTCGGTGGTACTTCTGCTCTTATTTTCTTGATTGTAGAAAGGAAAGAAGTAAACAAGATGAAATATCCTTTAAAAAAACGCATTTCGATATCTTCAGAAATGAAGGATCAACGCCATGTCAACACAATCGACGAGACAGTGAGAGACGTATTTTTTGTCGGACAACATCCAAAAATAAGTAGTTTCTGAAATGATTTTTTTACTATTATAAAAGGAAAATTTATTGTATCAATTTAAATTGTTTATTAACTTAACAATAGCACCAGTTTCTCACATTTCGATTATAATGGCTTCCAAAGTTTCATACCATGCAGTCAACATGATTTGACGGGGTTTTCCTTACATTTACAAGAATACGCATTGTAGTTAATAGTGCATATTTAAATATTAATTTCCAAAATATGAGTCTAGATACGAAGTAAAATTGCTGATGTGATTATGGTATTCGGCAGGGGTGCTCATCCTCCTACCACTCGTGAAAATTCATTGCTCTCCTCTTCTTTAAAACAGTGGATGTGGAATTATTATTAGAAAAGAAGTAGTTCATATGGCATTAAAATTGCTTTAATTTTGTTTCATGCTGTTGTCTCAAAGTTTCACTAAATTGTAACCTCACAAAATATTATTTCCTCCGAAAATTCAGAATCCTGTATATACTTCTCACTGGCAAATATTATGATTTTGCCCCATGCTACCACTTCCAGAGCACTCCTCCTGTTATGAAAATGTCGCGGTATTACATAGATGAGAGAGACTAGCGATACCATTAGCCATTGCTGAGCTTACCCCTGGCAAAATTTTGTTGGACAATGCGGATATACAGACAGACAAATGTTTTAAAAGTGTATTTGGTGTTTGTAATGTATGAAACGGATTGACTCTATTCAATGTACAGACAAAAATCTTTGTTTTATTTATATAGATAATATAGTTTTGATGAAACAGGGGATGCCCAGAAGGGGGTTTCTTCACGTTTTCACATGAAAAATTCTTCATCATTTTCTTGACTACCTGATATTTATTTATCTGATCCTTTTAATGAACAGTTTACCAAATGTAGACAGTAAACAGAACAATTTATTAAAATCGGAACATTATGCACAGCTCGTTAATGTCCTGAACATTCATAGCTTGGGTTTAACTTTGGATGTAAGTACCCTCATTGCTGTCAAAATCCATGAATATAAATGTTTAGCATATCTCAACACTCTTCAAAGGAGAGTACTTTAATCCTATTTTTGAAGTGATAACTTATTGAAATGAAAAACTAATTTTGTTGAACATATGGATTAAAGTATCTAAGAAATTAAAAATCAGACCTACATAATAAAAGCAAATTAAATTTTCAGCAATTCATCCTCTTTGTTATGAAATGAAAATCAAAAATGTATTTTGACATGACGCCGAGTTAGAGAGTCAGGAAGGAAAAAATATAGCGCCAAAAAACAAAACGAATAATAAATAACTAATTTTTTGAACATTTGGACTAACTCAAAATTTAAATCATCTTAGATATTATTTCTATAAGGTTTTTTTTTTTGTCGGTACGCTATAACTTTCCTCAATTCTTCATCAAATCCTATGATTGACCATTCATTCGAAGATATTCTCCTTCACGTGAGAAAAATGGCCCCATCTCCCCAATACTTCTGGGGAAAAAATTTTGAGAGAAAATAACGTTTATTTGTGAATAAATCAAAAAGTATGCATTTTTTCTGGATTCTACCCATGATAATTAGAAAGATGACTAAATTACTTACAAAACAAAAAAAAAAATGTTAAAAATCATACAATTATTAGCAAAGATAAAGTCCATTAGTTTTGGTATACTTAATAATTTCTTCCTCTTTAAAGATGCTACATTTACTATTCTACTATTTTTTCCCCCTGGCTGATACGTGCTTTATTATTTCTTAAAGGCATTTTTTTGTTGTACATTTTATATTTTTTAATAGTTTAGAAAATCCCATAATTGAGGCTTTTTTTTAAATGTTACCTTTTCAGTCAGCGTTTTGAAATAGGCCCTAGCAAAGCAATTTGTACAAATATTTTGGTATATTATGTTAAATGTAATATTGTAATCGACCGGGGAAAAACAATTAATTTCTCCCTCACATAATAAGTAGGACCTACTTATTTCCATATTTTTTTTGCTATTTTTTCACAAGTGCTCTCGACCAATCTCCGCTGGCTTTAGTACCAGTGACGCGGTTGGGAGAGTAGCGCAGGGTTCTCCGGGAGTTCCCTCGCCTGATTGTATATAGGTATGCATGTGTTTTTTTTTTCTTAGTTTTAATTTTCTTATTTTTTAGGTTATTTTATTTTATTATCTACTGTATATACTTTTGATTATTATTTTGTTCTATTTAGTTTTTTTTTTTTTTTTTTGTACATATAGTGTGAATGTCATCCTACCTCACTATAACCAATGTCCAAGAGACAGATTGTTATAATACTCAATAAAAAAAAATAATAATAAAAAAATAAAAAAAAATAATTCTTTCACTAAAGAAAATTTTCTGCGAATTATTCACAAATATGGAGAATTCATAAACCAATCTTTGGAAGTCAATTCAGGTTTTTTTTTTTTTTTTATTAGGCATAAAAATAAGAAATAAGATAATTAATACACAAATATAATTGTATATATTATTGTGGATGTTTTCACTTCTATTGTGTGTGGTATTTTTCAAATTATCCATCTGCTCTGGAGTAAACAAATACATTTTTGATTATTAGCCTACGACCGGCCTGATATTGCTACTTTATATGTTAATTACCGAAGGTAAGCCACTTCGGGGAGGTAACCAGTTATTAGATCAACAAATAGGCCCTAAGCCCTCCTCAACACCTTAAGTAAATAACCAATCTATGAAAATAACGTAATAAAAATGGTTGTCCCGTTTTTTTTCTTGCCTCCGTCAATCGCCGAAGGGAGAAGCAATCACCGGCGTTAACAGACAATTTATATTTTAATCCTTTCATTAAAAGATGTTAGTGGTTCCTGTTTAGCGGGTGCCTATCATTAGCAACTAATGAATGAAGTAATCTCATCACGGGCCAAGGAAAAAAGAGGAAATACTGGAGCTGATATAATGAGTGGCTCTGGGCTGTCAAACGATGATCTATCGGGCCAACGCTGGAGGAATACCTCCCGAGTCTCACTTCCACCTCTTTGTCAAATTCTTCGGCTTGTTCAATTTTTTTTTTTATAAAAACTAATTTAGCTTCTATAAGAAAATGGTCGAATTTCGATTGTTAGTTCTTCACTTGGAACCTTCACGTAAAAAATAAAATGAAAAATTCAAATCTCAAACAACCTCATTATCCAGAGAATAAAAAGTCTTTCAATTAGTACCAGTATATATCCCCTCACGATTTTTTTAAAGTTTTAAAATTAATTTTAGTTTGAGATATTGTATATAGGTGTGAATGCGTTTTATATATTTTAATTTCATTAAGTTTCTCTCTAATATATATATATATATATATTTTTACATATGTATGTTAATTTATTTTACTTTCTACAACTCTTTTTATTTTATGTCTATTTTATTTATCATTTGTATGTGGCTTTAGTGCCCTATCTTAGTCCCCACTGGATTCCCATCCTAGGGATGCGGCTGAGAGAGAATCTTTTGGAGTCATGTCTTATCCTCCACACGTGGGGGAAAAGGTCCGACTCGGAGCTCCCTCGGCTGACTGTAAATATTGTAAATAAGTGTGAATGTGTTTTTATTTTTTTATTTAATGTTGTCTCATGTTTGATTTATTCTGTTATTCCAAGTTTTATTTTATTTTAATTTGTTATAATCTTGCTTTTCTTTTATTGCATATATGGTATGTTTGTGTTTCATTCAACCTAAATACTCAATGCCCTTAATTGAGGCAAAATGTATTTTTTTCTCAATAAAATATTATTAAAAAAAAAAGCTATATATTGTGTGAATGTTTAATGTAGCCCTAATATTAATGACCTCCAATGCGGCAGTAGATATATGTATATATGTATTAACTTTCAAATAAAAAAAAAAAAAAAAACTTGAGGTATATGTTTGTAAATAAAATCCACTAGAGAGGTCGTTTTCGGAGTATAGCTTAGTGAGGGAAAAAGAGAAAAGCAAAATAAGTGTACACAAGTTGATGAAAATAATATTAGGCTATCTAGGTATCAACCCTCAGTAATGGATCAAGGATGCACTTTTGGAATGGCTTTTATATAACTTCATTTTTAAAAATAATAACATTCATCATTTTAAAAAAATCTGCGTATATGAATAGACAAATAATCCTTGAAGGATTGTAAAATACCAAAATAATAACTTTTCCGGTTTTCCGTAAAATATTAAACCCAACAATGAAAAGCAACCTTTTCCTACATTACGATTTTTTTTACTTTCACTTACCTATATACGTAATATATAGTAAGGGTTTAGTATATAGTAAGGTAGTATATAGTATATAGTAATGTATAGTATTGCTATCGTGTAAATTTTTTAATCTGAGTTTTCAACGGAAATACACGTATGTGTCTGTGTGTGTGTGTGTTAACATTCTAGCTCAAAAACGAAGAGTCGTACTGATATTTAAGATAGGTATATGCCTTAGATGTGACGGCAACTTTTTCCTTAAAATCGGCTAACCGGAAATGCCACTTTATATCAACGCTGAAACACATTTTCACAGTTTTCTCAAAAACGGCTCTAACGATTTTGATTAAACTCGGTTTATCGTTGTATGATTAAGTGGTCTTTAATATCATTTAGGTCTTATTCCCATTGATATCACTTTACAGGGCTTAAATGGCCAGTGTTTGTATACGTCTTCGTCTAAAGTACCTTTAATATGGTTTATTTAAAAAAATAATTAACTATCTCTCATCTCTAAGAGTTACAAAAAAATGCTAAATATAACTTTTGAAAGAATTCGATATTGAGTAAAGAAAAAAAAAATGCGTATCCAGGTCAAAAATGAATCTCCGGAAATACAAGTCGGAAAGTATACCTATAATATATCGTTGAAAAGCAGAGAATTTTAGAAAAAAACAATATCTAATATAGAAAGTTGTAGAAGGTACTGGAGAGTTGGGAAATAATTATAAATAATAATTTTGGAAAACTAATAGTATTTAATATTATTATTCATGTTTTCAAGGAAATTAAATGAAATTTACTTACTAAATATAAAGTTTAAAAATATTTTTAAGTTTGAAAAAGTATTTAAAATCCACCTAATCAAGGCAATACCCTTGTTTAAAAAACCATTTCATTGTATTTGTGTAAAAAAAAGAAGTGAAATATAAAAATATTATATTTTTTATATTAATATATATATATATATATATAAAACTTTTATATTTAACGCCATCATAAGGAATAAGAAAAAAAAAACTCTAAACAGGTGTTTTTTTTTATCTCCAGGCCTAATTTATTTACGGACTTCTCGTTTGTGCCATTTCGTATATATTATAGGGCCCTAAATGCATGTCAATTTTCAGGTGGTTAAGTAGAGCCATATCGCAGATATACAGAATTTCGAAAATAATTCTTTTCGATTTCGATGGGTTTTTTTTATATCATTTTGTAGGAAATCAAGAAATCTTTCAAATAATGATGTGTATAATCCAACAAAAATTGCGTACTTTTTGAGTTATTCGCGAATATAGTTTTGAACTCATCGTAACATTTTTTTCATACTATTTTGGGGAAGGATGTTATATAAATAAATTAAAAGGGCTTCAAGAAGAAGACTTTAGCCAATTTTCATTAAAATCGTTACAGCCGTTTAGGCGCTACAATCTATAGCAACACAGATTTTGGGCCGCCATTCCGAAACGAAAGACCGGAAGATGATTAAATGCGTATAAAAACACTCCTGAATGCGATAGAAACATTATGTCAATATTTCAAAGCGATCAGTGAAGAATTTTCGGAGATTTGTGGTTTTGATTGAAGTTTATTAATATAAATTTAAAAAAAAAATTATATGGGCTAAATTGGCGTATGAGGTTATGTTTATTTAACCTCTTCACAATGGTGTTGAGATGGTTGACCATAAAGTTGGTCGGGGGTGTTGTCAAATTAAATACTAATATTGCGATAGTATTTTATTTCTTATGCCGATCAATTTAATTGTTACTTTTTACCTTTTATATTTTGTATCTTTTCTAGTTCTGTAGAAGATCGAAAAAGTGGGTCGAAACGTTAGCGTAACCAATAAAATACTGTTGTAGTAGATTGTCCTACCAATTGCCCGATTAACCAACTTCTCATAAACCTGTTCATGTTTCATTTCAATTCATTTATTTCTTTATATACAACGTTTGGCACGTGTTATTTAAATATTGCGTAAGACATCATTTTTTACTAACCCTCCCCTCCCCCCGAATTCCTTTCAATTTTGAGCCAAATTAAACGAGCAAGTTTTAAATATTATCATAACTAAAATAAGACAGTCCGTCTTGACTTAAATATACTTACTAGTGACAATACATCACTCTAGGATATCATTATTTGAAGGATCTTTTTAGAACTTTTCAAGTGACAAGAGCTGTTTTTAGTGAGCAATTATTGCTCTTGTCTTTTTGCCCCGAAGATGTCTGAATTTGAAAAATTCAATATGATTTTCTTTATATAGAAATCTAGAATATTATTGTAATATATTTCATTAAATGTATCAACAGTTTACAGTTACAAGTTTCGAAAATTAGGAAAATGTTATGTGACCTCAATAAAACGATTGTCGCTATTGTAACATTAGTGTGTAGAAATGTTCATCCATTTATTTAATGACGGGCTTCAGCCGACAATGGCTAATAGCGATGTTGTTATCAGCAATGAAAGCAATCACTGATTAACGATTATTACACAAAATTATTCCAGCAATAATCATCATCAACACAACGATTTTAAGAGAAATCAACGGATAAGGTAATTGTCTGTATAATAGGCAATTGCCAATATGTGAAGGAATTTTCATGTTACTCACTACCCTCTTCTAATGACCACATGTAACCTATCACGCCCTCTCTCTCTCTCTCTCTGTGCGACAGTGGTTCCATAATTTCTCTTTCGAATTTACAATTTTATTAAAAATTCAAAATACAATTAATACTGGCATTATAATAAAACAGTTTTAAGAAAAAATATTTGTCATAGATATAAATTGCCATTGTAATACAAATCATAGCACTATTTTATTTTTAACTAAATGTTTTTGTAATATGTATTTAAAACTTGGTGTTTGGACAAAGAGGCCATATTTCTTTGCTACCTCTGATTTGATTGCTTTAGTTGCCGCATCCACTATCCTTTATTTAATTAGGATGGTAGATAAAGAGAATAATAAATAGTAACTAACTTCACTTAATCCGTCCTCATTTACCAGCAATCAGTGTGAGATTTCCGTCTTTAGAGGCTGACTCACAAGTCTATATGACTATTCTTCTTGTCTAATCCCTCTCCAGTGTAAGGCTTCCTTTGTTCCACTCTACCAGGTCTACCTAGGCCATCCTCTAGATCTTTAACTACCACCTGCGTCTCATAAGCGGTCATTGCCAGTTTGTCTTCTGGCATACGGTATACATGTCCGAACTACCTTAGCTGGTGTTCCCCTATTATGTCCTTTGTGTCCTGCAGAGACAGGTTGGATCGGATTGTGATGTTCCACATTCGGTATCCGAAGGTATATCTTTGACTTCTCATTGAGCCTACAGCGCATCTCCAAAACTTATAGTTGCCTGTTATGTTTACTTGTTAGACTTATCGGGTGGTATCAAGACCAATCGCTAAAATAAGTTCTCGCAGATTATATATTTTTGGCGTTGCTATCTTTGATAGTGACGTGAGACCACTATTAACTTCCTCTGCTTGTTAAGCTTGCGCCCTTTAATACTGTTGGGGTCCATACTTATCCCTTGGACCAAACCTCAGCAGTTACTCTCTCGAGTGAGGGCAGCGTCGCGCTGACAAGCGGACCTCCTTTCTTCCTTCATTCGTGATGGCGAACCAGAATGAGAACCTTCCTATGGAGATTCCAGAGCCTGAGGCCTCCGAAGATAAAAGTGGGAAGAGGATTCACGAAACTGACAGCGAAGGCCTTGGATCGGATATTGAAGGCTACGCCCCAGTAGCCAAACGACACACGTTTCCCGCCCGTACCGTCCCGGAAAAGCCTTCCCAGATCCCAATTGCCAACAAGTTTTCCGTGTTGAGAGTGAATCTACCGGAGAAAAACAGACCGCCGCCAATCATCATAGCACCCGATAGCCCAGGCAGCGCTGAAAAATATACTGATCGAGAATAATATAACATTATTCTCTATCAATTCATCATCAAAAGAAACTCGGCTGTATGTTAACTCCGAGAATGACCACTTTCAAGCCACTTTACTGTTGCGCCAGGACAATAGGGTACAATTCCACAGTTTTGCTCCCAGAGGCACTAAGCGATCTCGAAAATATGTGCTTCACGGATTCGATATTGATTTCCCCGTCGAGGATATAGTCGAGGAGTTAAAAACCAGATTACCAGGATTCAGACTCGCCCGAAGACTCACAAAGAGATACAACCCGAATGAACTACCAAAACCTATCGAGCTGATCCAGATAATTACAGACGACTCGGTCAAGCTGACAGACATTGCTAAACTTTATCATATATCGCAGTGTAAATTTCGTGTGAGCATCTTTAAAGAAGATGGGGTCCCAGCACAGTGCCGAAATTGTCAAGAATACGGACACACTATGAATCATTGTGGCCGAACATGTGCGTGCCCCTGGTGTGGAGGTGTCCATACCCTTGAACAGTGCCCGAAGACAGTAACTCCCTGGTGTAAAAACTGTAAAGGTGCCCACCCCACCTCCTCCAAAGAATGCTTGAAGAGACAGGAGTTGGTGAAGAAAATTAGGGAAATCACCAAAGGAACACCGACGAAAACGAATACCAGCAAACAGAGTAAGTGGGTCCAGGAGGGCCTGGCATACAGCACAGCAAGCGGAGGAGCGCCGGTCCAATCAGAAGGAACCTCTCCCCACCGCCAGTCTCATCCCCACCACCAGCACGCCACCCAGTTCAAGGAACAGACTGCACCAACGCAATCGCCTCAGCCTTCAACAAGTACCGATGCCTCCCTGACGTCTCTAGTGATGACGATGCTGACAAGAATGGACAAGCTGATGGATATAGTTGCCCGCATGCTAGATGCTATGACGAAGAAGCATCATGATTAATCATCTCGTCATGAATTTCAACACCAGAGGCCTCTTCCAGAAGCAGGCTGAAATCGAGCTCCTTCTTCAGCAGCATAGACCTTCAGTGGTGGCGTTGACAGACACCATGCTTCACACCTCGACTCGTCCATACTTCCAGGGGTACACTATATACCGAGAAGTGTGTGCACCAGGGTCTCGAGAGGGAGTAGCCATCCTGGTCAGAAAAGATGTACCTTCGAGATCCGTCCCGAACCCAGTGGAACCAACCGAGGGAACTCACTTACTCACAGTTGACGTGCGACTTAAGAGTCGGTTCACATTCACTTGTGTCTATAGGAGACCCAGGGCTGGACTGACATCTGTTAAGCTGCTGCTACAACATGCCCAGGTGACGGGTCGGCATGTAGTCCTTGGGGACTTCAATGCTCGACACACTTCCTGGCTGTGTGGTAGCGACAATCCACTGGGGAAGTACATTACCAAGACTAGGTTGGCCGTCTTTCACCCAGGTGTACACACTTTCCGGCATTCAGCCCGACCTGATTGGACATCAACGCTGGACCTGCTATTAACCAGGGATCTGCACATCATTACGGATTGCCAAGCGCTTCCGTATGGACCGTCGGATCACCGGCCTGTGCTCTACACGATCGAGGGCACACCCTCCAAACCACCGGCGAGTAAATACTTACTCCACAAGGCCGACTGGAAAGGATACAGGTCTAGCGTTGAATCCACTTTACCGGCGGTAACGCCGTGCCAGACAGTAGAAGAGGTAAACGAGGCGGTGGATGTCATCACCACCACTATCCAGGATTCAGCCAACCTGAACATCCCTAGGTTCGCTCCGCAGCCCAACGCCATCAGGAGACCACCACGTCACATCCTCGCCCTGATCAGTCAGAGGAACAACCTGAGGAACATCTTTCAGCGCACGCGTGACTACAGCTTGAAACCGGCCATCAATGCGATGACCCGGCAGATAGCCAGCCTCATGCGAGACTGGAAGACCTCACTCTGGCATGACCAGCTCCGGAGGACTCATAATGCCCACCACCAGTTCTGGAGACTGGTCCGAACGTTCGTTAACAAGAAGAGGACTGTCCACCTGACGTCGGGGAATGAGCTGCTGACACCTAAGGAACAGGCTGAACTCCTGGCCAAAAGCTATGAAGCGAGGGATGCTGAGCGGACGAGAAATGCACCACCAATGCCGGAAGGACCACTGCCCAGTCCCAACGAAGAACCCGTCTTCTCTACCTTCAACCAGCTGGAGTCGACGCTACGACGCACCAAAGGAAACAAAGCGTCTGGACTGGATGAGATTCCGTACGTACTGTTGAAGATGCTCCCTAGGAAGGGTAAAGCCTTTCTACTGAACATATTCAACTCATGTCTTCGAATCTCATACTTTCCTACCACATGGAAACAAGCGATCGTTGTACCGTTACTCAAGCCGGCGAAGAACGGGGACTCATCTGAGCATTATCGTCCGATCAGCCTCCTCTAGCATATCAGCAAGATTTTCTAGAGGCTAATCCACCATCAGCTTATGAAGCACTGCTGGAAGGAGAGCATCATACCACCAGAGCAGACTGGTTTCCAGAGAGGGGTCGCGTGTGAACACCACCTAGCTAAACTTCAGGCCCACACAATAGATGAAATGAGTCTCAACAGAGCTACGGCGCTCATCTCTTTGGACTGCAGTCAGGCCTTTGACTGCGTGTCACACACGCATCTACTTCGCCGTCTGGAAGAGTTCAGGTTTCCTACCACTCTATGCCGACTGATCCGAAGCTACCTCAGCGGAAGATCTCTCGTCGTACGAGTTGGTACAGACTACTCAAACCCAGTCGATACCACCTGCGGAGTACCTCAAGGGTCTGTGTTGGGGCCAATACTGTTCGTCGTTTTCACGGCGCCAGTGGTGGCACTCAAGCATCCAAAGGCGGTGGTAGCAGCCTATGCGGACGACATTGGCATATATGCTTCCAGCATCAACGCGGAGACTGCACTCACTCTGGCACAGAATGCTTCAGCCACAATTGTTGAAGAGCTAGAAGAGATCGGTATCAGAGTGAATCCTGCGAAGACTGATGCTATTGTCATGTCGTTTCAGAAGGGAAAGAAGCATCTACCCACACAATTCACCGTTGGAGGAGTTTATCATAAAATTTCTACCTCGATTGTCTACCTCGGCGTCACGCTAGATAGACATTTGACCTTCTCCAATCACGTTAGGCAGAGGATCAAGCTGGCACGAAAGAAGTCGCACCGGCTCTACCACCTACTGACGTCGCCGCAGCTCTCGCTGAGACTCAAGCTCCAAATTTATAAAGCTGTTATAAGACCAACACTGCTCCACGGGGCCCCTCTCCTGCGATACCTATATAAATCCACGCTTACGAGTCTACAGGGCTTCCAGAACTCTATCCTTCGGCGAATTGTCCGTGGCACCACCCTACAAAGGGCTAAGAATCAAACAATACGCGAGGAGCTCCAGCTCCCCTCGGTACCTGAGTTCATAGGCCGGAGGCACATCAAAAGGCCTGTGCAAACCCACTGTTCAATGAGATCTCACCACCACCCAGACCTGGGAGGTGGCAAGGTAAACTCCCTTTGGTGGACATACTCGCCGAAGGATGTGGTCTGGTCTCGGCGGTCCAAACTCATTAATTTGTATATATTGTAAATAATAAAACATTAGCAGAACGGTCCTTCCCCGTTCAATGTCAAAGTCACAAGGCCTTCTGCCACATATGTAACCTTTAACTATCCCCAATCCTTAAAATGCCCTCGGGCAGTGGAAGGAATTTATTACATGTTTATATTGTATTATTGTATACTATATATGTAATTGTTTCAATAAACTTTTTGGAGGGTAAGAAAAAAAAAAAAAAAAAAAAAAAAAAAAAAAAAAAAAAAAAAAATTACTTGTTAGAGTTCAAGACTCGCTTGAATATATCGGGAATTGGGTGAAGGTATTTTTAAAAAAAAAATTTTTGTAGCTTTGGAGACTATTTTCCTTTCCAGAAATTCTATTTCTCCTCTTATTCTCCATCTACCAGGCATCCTCGTTCAAATATGCTCCCTGGTATTTGAAATAGCTTACTTGTGCTAACCAGGTTCTATCCAGCCAATTGACACGGTATTGATAAAAACATAAATAAAAATATTAATTTCCAGTCTGAACAAATAATAGGTGGATAAAATTGTTGGATATTTGAAGTAAAATATTTATCCGATAAAAGATCATTATTTTAGAAATAGAATTCTTGAA
Source organism: Nezara viridula (assembly GCA_928085145.1). Lineage (NCBI taxonomy): Eukaryota > Metazoa > Arthropoda > Insecta > Hemiptera > Pentatomidae > Nezara > Nezara viridula. The sequence continues at coordinate 108,228,802 of OV725079.1, read as the reverse complement.
AAGAATAATATAAAATGACAATTATCGAGGACAATACAAATAATTGCTATGATTTTCAGGATTGATGGATAAAATGAACAATCGATATTTGTTTGTTCGATAAATGATCGAGTATCGAATCCAATCTGGCCCCTGAGCGTCGACTGGATAATGAGTGTTTTCGCTAGTGGAAGAAAACAATTGTCCGAGCCAATCGGGATGTCAAATGAGCTCATTTCCTGGCCATATCAGATTTTACCAGGCCATTTCATCGGCAGATAAACCCATCATCCCATCAGCGATAACAAGACAATTTTTGTGCAATTTTCACTTCTATAATTGTACTGACTAATCAAACTGGCCGATATCAGCCATTGGTGTTCCCTCTGTACATTACAACTCATTCCTAAAGCCTCCAAAAAGTTGCAGGCTACGATTGAAATGAATTATTTGATATTTTCAATACTTTAGTGTAATGCTGGCCAATTAATCTAATTCGGTCAAGGTGTATTATTATAATTATTATTTTTTTTTTTAAATGAAAAGGCGAGTTTGGAGTATCATCATCAACTGATGTCAGACTTTGATACCAAATTTCAAAACAATCCGTCCAGTAGTTTCGGAGAAAAGCAAACGGCGGACAGACAATTTTATTTCAATTGAATTTTCGTATTGTACGTACCGCGAAACTTCAAATGTTGAGAGGAGTTAACTTTTTATTTTTCTTGAATACTTACAATTATTATTGATAATACAAAAGTTGTAGACAACCTCTTCACCATGTTTGAAAATTCCAAAATCCTAGCAAAGGGATTAATTATAATTATTCTCTTGATAAATAGCAGACAGGTAATTCGGGCGGTAACACGAGTAAAAAAATCCAGGCACCTCAAGTTCTCGAGGCCGTTATAATTAGCCGCCAGTTAGCAACCGGGCCGAAACAGAAAAAGAAATCCTTTTAAATTCTAAATCGGAGGAAAAAGCTCAGAAGGGTCGGGACGATTCGGGATATTAAATTGAATTCCTAATTACTTTTAATTAATTCTAATAATGTTGAGTCGGTAGGAGTGAGAGAGAGAGAAAGAGAGAGAGAGAGAGAACGGGGTGGGAGAGAAAGAGAGGGAGAGAGCACAATTAGAGTTTTCACCGCCCTAAAGTCATTAGTATTAAAATGTTAATTAGGTGTAATTAAACTAAATTCCGGCAAGATTGGGGTTTCTCCTCGGCCCAAGGGCGGTCGATGGGAGCCCTTCAGCGGGCAGCATAGGGCGGCCAATCTGATGGCTTTCCGCCAATCAGTCCCTTTAGTGTTGGTCACAAAATGCTGATTTATTTTACTTTTTTTTCTTCAAAATACTTCATTTTAACGAAAATGTCTGGTGCAGTCAATCACACAACTTTCACTTACCACTCTATGTTTGCAATTTCTAGTGAAAAATAATTTTTAAAAAAGTTAATAAACCATTACGAACTTTTTCATATTAATATTATATTAATTGTAAATACTAACTCACGACTATTAATATAAAATATTTTTAAAAACCTGTACCACTACAATACATGGAAGGTCTATGGTTCAGTACTATTTAAAATATTAAATGCGAAGTATAATATTATATCGTAATATAAAATATAATAATATAGTATAATATAAATAAATATTTTTACATTTAAATTCCATTTAATAATGAATAAGTAGATATTATTAATTATCTTTATGTATTATTTCTTAAAGTATTTTTATTTTGACGGACCACTTCGTTAAATCTTCATCAAACTCAGACTTGGTCTTGCGCAAGAGTCTCGCAACTGTCTTTCAGTTACTTATTATCTTATTAGTATAGAGATATTACTGTATTTTTTTAGATAGGAGAAACCTAACTAAGCCCGAATGAAAAATTAGAGGAGTTAAATGCAAAAGTATATTACTTATACCAATTATTAACATATAGTAACTAAGATTGTCAAGTATTAGTAACTATTTTACCATAATTTTTATTTAAAAATCGTTTTTTTTTTTTACCAGTCCTGGTTTTGGTCTTGCAACAGTTAGGTGGCCTTGGTCTTGGTCTTGCAAAGTGCAAGACCAAGACCGATTTTGGGCAAAACTAATCAAATCCGACAATTGATACACCATTTTGATGATCTGCTTCTCCTTCAGGCGGAAAAAAATCGTTCATTTATCTGAAACTTCAGAATTAAAAGTTATAAAGCTAAAGGAAATTCATTTGCGGTACACTCAAAAAGTATAGGATCTTTTTTACTTAAGTATCGCCAGTCTCTTTTAATAACAGTTAGTTTTAGTAAAATAACAGTTATTACTTAGAAATCATATGTCATAAAAAAAAAATCCACAGCAAAAGCCTGTAAGTGCAATAACAAATATTGTAATATTGTAATTTAACAGTATTAATCATAAGGGGCCCAAAAGTTTCTCATTGTTTGTAATATTTTTTTTTTCAACTTTACCATTTTAAGAAGTGTAGAATATCATATACTGTTCTCGGGAACATTTCCATTTTCAGTGTAATATTCCTTTCTTCATCATCGATTTGAAACCCGTCATTTGTGATAAAGGAATTTTATTTAATTTTAAGAAGCTTATTATTTTAATTTACCACCCTCAATAAAACAATACATTTATGATTCAGATTATAACTTCACTAGTACAATTGTAATAATTTATTAAATCATGTGTATTTGGCCAATCTGTAACAGTTCTAAATTAGTGAAAAAAAAGTACCTGGTGATACTTAAGTACAAAATCATAAACGGTGAGACACATTTAATTATTTCTAACAAACAAAATTAAAGGTAGTTTAATGGTAGACATTGCAACATTTCGACATTTAATCCTTTTCATACTACTTGAATGATGATAAAACCTAACATTTTGATTCGAAAATACAGAATCACCAAACTATGATTTGTTATTTTTGTATTTAATTGAAGTAAAGAGTGTTCCAAAATTTTGAGTGTTTATTTTATGAGAGTTTCTTGACTGATTTTGATATCACTAGAACTTCAGTCAGTTAGGTTTCCTGACCAAGGAAAACCCCAACAATTTTTTTTAAATAATAATTTGTCTTATTATTAGTATTATTAGTAGTCTACTACTATGGAAAATAGCAGATGACAATAAAATATGAAATTATACTAATAAAGCATAAAGAAATAATGAGTTTTTATGCACTCTTGAAAAACAATAAATTTTTACATAAGACCTTTTGCACTAACAGTATTTAAATTCATGTTCAGTATGCATTTTTTTTTTTTTTTTATTAAGGATAATCGAATATGGAATCTTCAAATACGGCACTCTTTTGTTGAATGTTGAAGGGTTATTGTATTTCCGAATCGGCTTCTCCCAGAGATTTTATTCTCATACGAAAAATTGTATACTTTGTAATATCCGTACATATATTATTATAGTAAGGCTCGGAATCGGTTTTGTACCAAATATAAGCTCCTGTCATGCTCAAATACCATGAATGGGGTACCGTTGGATTCAGAATTTCACGGGGGGTTAGCGAATCGTATTCTCCACTTTTGTTTTTCTTTCTAAAATAAATAAAGTCTGTAGATAAGGTGGTAGGTCTGTAGATCGATACGGGACAAATTGAATCTTGAAGATTTTGATGCTTACGGCAAGACCCTTATAGTTCCCTCGGAACTATCGGATCCTGCGTTTTTAAGCCGAAAACGTACTATTTTCGAGATAACGCAAGGCATAGGGTTCTCTTCCACACAACCTTACATTAATTGTAAAACTGTCATTGAATACATGTCTCATTTCGTTGACTTGAGGTCTCTATGATTGATAGAGGAGGAGTTTATATTATTTATCGATGGTGTTTTTGATCGGCAAGCCATATCATCGTCAATTGAGCCACTAATTTCGAAGGCTTCCTTCTCCTTCAGGCGGACAAAATAGTCCAATCATTCCGAAAATTCAGGCAAAGAAGTTATAAAAGAAAACAAACTTTGTTTGCGAATAACTAAAAAATTACACACTTTTCCCTTGGTTATGCCCGTGATTATATAAAAGATTACTTGATTCCCTACAAAAGGAAAAAAAAAATTACTTACTCACTGAAATTTGTAATCATGTTGGTTCCAAACAAAAATGAAAAGATTTAAATTAATTTTTGATTTCTTCGTTGATTATATTTATCGATAAAGTATCATTTGATTTCTTTATCTTTTGATAGGTTTCCTTATTTTAATTTCTTATTAATCTGGTATTTGATAACAATATGCTGTGCGAATTTTTCGCACGGGCCTACTAGTACAATGAAAACGGTGAGGAAGCTATACTGACCTCACTTGGCAGACGTTTTTTAAATTAGATTGGTTGTTTTTAATTTATAATTAAAATCATTCTTTAGTCAGATATTAAAAATGGTTTAGTAAATCGGTTTACAAAGAGTGAATAACTGTTGTCGTTACATTTATCTTAAATAAAAAATATTAAATGAATATATTAGAACGATCGTTTAGTGATAATAATAATCATAACTATAGAGATAAAAGGGGAATAAATTGGGCTCTAAGGTGTCACAAAGTCGAGATGAGAAGCGTTGTAGCGGGCGGCCGAGGTAACGAGAAGGCCCGTTGAGATCCAGTTACCTGGCAGCTCAATTAATCAACATTCACCAATTAATCAACTAAACGTTAATTAATACTTTACCATTGGTGTACTCTTACTGAAAAATTCATTTCCCGCCGGTGGTAGCCTCTTGCTCCGCTTGTAAGGGATCTCTCTGTGATGGCTACCGATCAGCAGAAATGAATTGGTATAATTTGATCATCGTATCAATTGTCTGCCGAGGAATCAATGAAAAAAGGCAAGAAAATTATCAGGAAAACTCCCAAAATTGTAGCAAAAACTTGCAACAAAATATCACCTGATTAACATATATCCATTAAATACTAGATGAACATGAGACTTAATAAATCCTACTAAGGAGGTACATATTTTAAGATCAAATTATATTCTTTTTGTTTTCTTTTCTTTAAATTTAATGTTATATTTTAATTAGTTATATGTAACTTTTTTTTCATCTTTTAAATATTTTTATTGAGAAAAAAATACACTTTGCCTCAATTAAGGGCATTCAGCATTTAGGATGTATGAAACACAATCATACTGTATATACAATAAAAGAAAAATTATAACAAGAGGAAGGAAAAGAAAGCTTGGAATAATAGAATAAATCAAACAAGAGACAAACATTAAATTTAAAAAAAAATTAAAAACACATTCATTCTTCTTTACAATATTTACAGTCAGCCGAGGGAGCTCCAAGTCGGGCCCTTTCCCCCACGTTAAGGATAAGGCAAGACTCCATGAGATACCAGCGCTTCTCTCTCAGCCCCATCATTAGGAAGGGAATCCAGTGGAGTATAAGAGAGAGCACTAAAGCAACATACGCTCATGATATGTGTGGAGAAGCTGGCCGTTGACAGGACTTCACTGACGTATATACAAAAGATCTCGAGGCCACTGTCGTTTCAACCTTCGAGGAGGATTGTAGGGATGACTGGAACTGGATAAGGATTGTTCAAAGGGCTTAGGATGATGGATTAGGTACTGATGAAAATTTGAAAATCGGGATGGAATAAAGTTTGTTCGTAACATAATAAGGAGCATTGACTACTATACGGAGGACTTTAGACTGGAAGGATTGGATGCGTTTGATGTTTTAAAAGTTAGTGGTCCCTCACAGTTCAAGCCCGTAGGTCCAGATGGGTTTCAGTATAGTCTTGTATATTAATAGTTTGTTTTCAATTGAGAGGTTGCATTTTTTTGTTAAGTAGTCTGTATAACTGGCCAAATCGTCGGTCTCCTTTTATCTGAAAGAAATCCAAGATATCGAACTGTGTCTGAGATGGATATATAACTTTTAGAAATAAAAATGACATTCTTAACAAAATAAGAATACACGGGAAAGGCCAAAATCGAGATTGATAGAATCAACAAAGATGATAAACCATATTATTCATGGCTCTTCTCGATTTCACGCGCGTTTCCAGCTTCTTTAAATTGATTTAAAAGATTTAAAATATACATAAAGGCTTCCGCTTCCGTTTCGCGAAAGTTGAAATGTTTGCATTACCCAGAGCAGTTATGTTCTATTTTGAAATCGTTCCTCAATGGCTTAAAGTTGGCTGTGCTTGTTGGTGATAATTGGCGGTCCTTTCACCAGCTCTGCTCAACATTTACACTGCTGAAATAATTGGCAAAAATTATACGAAGGTTTCTGAAATAGCATATACAGACAACGCTAAAAAATCCTTAAAACACGCGATCAGACATGTAATATCATACAAAATGAACTGAAATTGTTAAATATACAAGTAAATTCAACGAAAACCGATTGTATAATATTTTCTTTTAAAAAAAAAAACAAGAAAATTTATCAAGAACATTTCGAGTTGGTGTTTCACGCAACAAAATATCAAATAATTTGGTATATCTTGGAATTAAATTTGACATACATCTAAAATTTACTGCTCATTGCACTTTAAAATTATCAAAAGTAAGACAAAAATCCTATAAATTCAGTCACCTCCTCACAACCTCAAATCTTAGCCTCAGATTAATATTCGACATCTACCTAAGCATTCCTCGTGCTTCCCTTCTCTATGGTGCGCCCCTCCCATTTCAGAAAACACAAGCAGAAGGAGACTTTAGCAATTCCGAAATGGAATTTTAAAAAGAATAGCTAAAAAACATATCATTTCAAAAAAAAAATCTGATAAATTACAAATCCTTGTTAAATTTTCCCAGCGTAACTGAATTTATTAACAGCAATAATAATAATAATAGGCTTAGCGAACCCGAAGGTTCGATGCCGACACCACCAATCGCTCATTACACACCTCCTTCCACCGTTTGCCGTCCAAGCCTAGTCCCTTCAGATCGGCTTTAATGCAGTCTTCCCACCTTCGTTTCGGTCTACCCCTCGGACGTTTACCATTCGGTACAGCAAATATTAACCTTTTAGAAATTCTCTCGTTACTAAGCCCAACAATTTTACAGGCCCATTTGATACGCCGGGATGAAATTTATTAACAGTAGAAGAATGAAATTCTATGATTCGTTAAAATGTTTAACCAACAATGAATTCTATACAATAACATGTCAATGGCAAAATATAAATATAAGTTAGTCTTGAAAGAAAATTATCAAGACAGAGGTGAGCTCCCCGATTACAATAGAAGAAATAAAGATTAACAGGACCAAGAAATACTGAGCAAGACCTTAAAATGTATCTAATGATACAGCACAAGGAACATCTTCATTATATATATACGAAACAAAAATATATATAAAAGTGGGGTGATGAAAAAAAAAATTAATGTGAATTAAATTGGATTAAGAAAAGTGCGGGATTTTTCTGAAACAAATTACAAACTTTTTTAAATAGAAACATGAGAAAGAAATCCAGAAATTTTTAAACTCTATCCAATTTCATCAGGCAATTATTTAGAAAACAATTAAATTATTTTTATATGTTTCCAAATAAAAATAAGTGAAAAATAAGACCATAGTAATGAAGCTTTGCTGGTCACACAAACAAACACACACACACACATACATATATATATATGTGTGTGTGTGTGTGTGTGTGTGTGTGTGTGTGTGTGTGTGTGTGTGTGTGTGAGTGTGTGTGTTTGTTTGTGTGACCAGCAAAGCTTCATTACTATGGTCTTATTTTTCACTTATTTTTATTTGGAAACATATAAAAATGATTTAATTGTTTTCTAAATAATTGCCTGATGAAATTGGATAGAGTTTAAAAATTTCTGGATTTCTTTCTCATGTTTCTATTTAAAAAAGTTTGTAATTTGTTTCAGAAAAATCCCGCACTTTTCTTAATCCAATTTAATTCACATTAATTTTTTTTTTCATCACCCCACTTTTATATATATATATGTGTGTGTGTGTGTGTGTGTGTGTGTGTGCGTGTGTTGTACATCGAAGAATGTAAAGAAGCAGTGAGAATCGTAAGAAAAAAACAAACTTCAATTTAATGGTAGTAACTCCTTAAAGTTACAACTCCTAACCATTAGGTGAAAAGACTGCAGAACCCACCACATACACTGTAACCCTCGTTATCCTGGCGAGAGAGATAAACATAAAATATATCTGTAATAAGGATAAGTCCTCGAGTAATTAAACCATGAGTCATTAAATGGGTAGGTTAGAATTTGATGACTGTTAAGATCCTTGGTGAGGAGCATTTTCAACGAGAACTTTTATTATCCGACTTTAACTGGCCTAAATAACAACACTTTTCGATCGCTAGATCGGAATTAAATTTATCTCAAGGCCCATAAATTGGCATACCGATAAGAGGAATGAAATTATACGATCCTCTCCGGTCGTAAACCTGTGACCTATCTGAGACATTAGTCTACCGCGTATGAAGATATGCCCTCCTGGAAGGTTAGAAGTGCACTTATGTAAGCAGCCGGTTGAGAAGGAGAGGTCCAATATTTGACTATAAAATCATTTTGTTTTCTTATCTATACTAACATAAAAATTGATTAGTTTGTTTGAAATTGTTAAATACAGAAACTATCACACTGATATTTCAGCAAAACAAAAAAAAAAAAAATCGATTCGCATTAGATAGATGGTTTATTGGGGAAGTAGACCAGGGCCGAAAAAGCCATAGTATTTTAAGCAAATTTTCAACCTTACAGAATAATAGTATTGCTGTTAGGTGTTACGAAATTGCTCGTCTGCAAGCAGACGGACAGATCTGTCATATAAGGTTTCAGGAGCATTTAAACCCATCAAAAAGTTTAAAATTTGGGGGCATTTTAAAAAAACTTTTTCTTAGTCGTGTTAAAATACAATTTTGAATAATAATTTACAAAGAGGATGGAATGCTGATAATTTCCTTCACTTACAGTGTGGAGATCCGAATTTTAGTTTCTGAGATATTTTAATCCATATCTGCAATAAAACTCATTATCAGTTTTCAACTCTATTTTTTCACTTTTCGTATCTCTAACATGATGCCGCTTAAGATACAATTTTGAATAATAAGCCATTACAAACAGGATGGAAAGCTGAATATTTCCCTCGCTTACAATATTTACGTCAGATTTTTAGTTTTTCAGATATTTTAACCAATATACAAAGCACTTCAATTCGTCGACTCCAGAGCGTTACACATCGGAGATCTGATAGCTCAATCTAATTCACTCTCTACAAAAAAAGTGCATAACGCGTCTAAAGAAGTTTCCACTTCAATGACACGAACTTTTAGGGATATTTTTTAAAATGTTTTTTTCTTAAGACATGGCTATATTTTACAATTTTCTTTTGGGGAGGGCTTCAGCCCGAAAGCCCCCTTCCTCCGTATGTCTATCTGTGGTACACTAGAGTGATTGAAACAAAAGCCGGATTCTTGGTTAGGTATAACTTAACGACTTTCTAGGCTTCATCTTATTTAGAAATATTTTTTGAAATTATTTTTTCAGAAGTTCAATAATATCCACGATCCTTGCTTACAGTATGCAAGTCCGAATTTTAGTTTCTGAAATATTTTAACCCATGAACAAAAAAAAAAATAGTTAACACCCAAAACGGGTCTATGGATTAAAATAACTCAGAATCTAAAATTCGGACTTCCATACTGTAATGTTCAGCATTTTATCCTCTTTGTAATGAGTTATTAAAAATTTTATTTTAACGGGGCGCTGTGTTAGAGAGGAAAAAGAGAACGAGGTCGGTTGAAGATATGGATTAAGATTTCTCAGAAACTAGAAATCGTACCAGCATACTATAAGCGAGATTAATGTTCAGCATTTCATCCTCTTAGCAATGAGTTATTATTCAAAATTTACCTTAACAGGATACCGTGTTAGAGATGCGAAAAAGAAAATATTGTCAATAACTAAATGACAACGAGTTTTATTGAAGATATGCATTAAAATATCTCAGAAACTAAAATTTGGAACTGCATATTGTAGGTAACGAAAATGCTCAGCATTTCATATTATACAAAATCGTATCTTAATGCGACGCCTTAATCCCAAATAAGTAATAGTTGCCATCAAACTGAAGACGCTTTCTGTCAATTTTTTTACCAAACAAATGTCGTTCAATTAATCAGATTCACATGGAGATAAGAAAAATTAATTATCAAGTTAAAAACAAAAAAAACAACTTTTTTTCAAATATATTAGAGTCGACTTATAAGAAGAATGTATTTTTTAGGAACAACGATATTACCTTGTATAGGCCTTGATGAAATGTTTTAAGTTTCCTTTAAATATATTTAAACAATTATGTACGTAAAAAAAATGTGTTAGTTTTAGTTGGCCATCAAACTGCAGACGTTTTCTTTCAAATATTTTGTTTTTCAAATAAATTTTTAACGTTATTAAATTAATCAGATACAATTGGGGATATAATTTTTTTTTCCTAAACTGGTATAAAATAAAAAAATCGTTCGCAAACCCCATTATATAAATGAGCCTGTTAGTTGACAGAGTGATTTTTTTTTTTTAATTATTAATACACAGACCTTATTTCACAAAAATTCTCCAAATTTCATCTGAACCTTACGTTCCTCATCCAAATCCTCTTGCACAATCTCTATCAAGCATCACCCATCCCTATAATCCTCCAAGAAGGATGAAACGGCAGTGGCCTCGCGACCTTTTATAGATTGTATATATTGGAGATGTGGCAATGGTCAGATTCTCTACTCAAGACATGAGTGTAAGTAGCTAAAGTGCTCTCGATCAATCTCCGCTGGCTTTAGTACCAGTGACGCGGTTGAGAGAGTAGCGCAGGGTTCTCCTGAAGTTCCCTCGCCTGATTGTAAATAGTGTAAATAGGTATGCGTGTGTATTTTGCTTGGTTTTAATTTTCTTATGTTTAGGTTAATTATTTTATTTATTGTATATACTTTTTGATTATTATTTTGCTTCTATTTATTTTATCTTTTTTGTACATATAGTGGGAATGTTATCCTACCTCACTATAACTAGTGTCTATGTGACAGATTGTTGTAATACTCAATAAATAAATAAGTAGGGGAAAAAAAATTATTAATTTCAGTGAAACTCCTAGTGGAAAAATGTATACATTTATTCACAAATCTATATTTAAACACCGCAATCATCCACTCTGGAATCAACGTACTCACTGCCTGTACATATATTATAAATGCTTTAACAAGAAATGTCACAAAAATTACTGTACTCAAAAATCTTGAAATCGGAGTTAATCATTCTGTCACCTGAAAGGCTAAAATAGGCAAAGGCAAAACAGTTCAGTCGCTTTTTCTCCTCTATTTCTTAAACGATTTTCTTTTTTTCTTTTATTGCTCAGTAGATATAAATAGACGTTATGAGTGTATATAAATAAAATGTAAATGTTAGTTTGTTCAAAACCGCCAACCTCCTAAAGCTCTTCACCGGGGTTGCATAGGAATTTTCATACAACGTTGCAACCAAATTCAGGAGTGTTTTCACATATATTTCATTACCATCCTGCCTTTCATTCCAAAATACGAGAATATAGCACCAAAACGGCTATACGATTTTAATGATGCTTGGATGTGGGCGGGGTGGCCGAATGGGCTAACGCGTGTGCACTGCTCCAGCGTTGCCCGGCAACCTGGTACATAACACTTGGATAAAAAAAATAGTCACGAGTTCGCATCTCGATGCCCGGAGATTACCCGATGTCCCACCCACACTCCCTGGCCCGGGAAAACCCCCGTATAGCCTTAGAAGTGAGGAAGGGGAGGCAAAACAAAAAAAATTAAGCTTGGCTAAACTCTTCTCCTTGAACCCCATTTAATTTATGTATACAGCATACTTTCCAGAATATAAGCTGAAAAAAAAAGAATGATGGATTCATAATTTTATTCGCGAATAACTCAAAAAGTACCCAAGTGGCACCGGACTGCTTTCCATTGTAAGTACATATAAAAATGTATAAGAGTAGAAAAAGAATTGTTGGAAACTTGCAAATTCGCATTTTCAATAATGATTATAATCGAATTTCGACAACTGGGAAAATGCTAGTATAAGAAAAACATTGATAACCTTCCTCTGCTGTGTTACCTTATCTCATTTCCAGTATGCGGATGTCATGGAGTAATGCGATCATCGCTTCATTTTTCTTTTCTTTCCTGATCATGCCTGAATTGGCGAAAAGATGTTTGGTTGGAATTTTTCCAACGTTATATACTATAACGTAACTTTAAATATCTGTCCCTTGGTGAGTTTATTACTAATTTATATTTAAAACATTAATTATTTAAACAAATAATTATACATGTTTGATTTTTCTAAAAAAGTGTTGGCATATTGATAAAATTGGCTAAAACCATAAAATTCAATTCTATTTATTTTATAGTTTTAATTATATATACAAATAGATTATTAAAGATGTCATGCATCCTTAATTTCTTAATAGGTCCCTCGAACAGTGCTTAGATATTCGGCGGCCCCGGGCAATGACTGAGTCTCCTCCTCCCACCCCAAAAAATAAATTTTAATTAATTTATTAAGCTGTTTTAAATTAGTTAATATTTTATTTCATTCAATATTTTATGATACAGTTGCTTTATTAATTGCCTAAAATTAATTATTTTATTATGGTTTTATTGTTTTTTAATTTCTAACAAGTAACGAGGAAGACCGACCCTGATTACCGGCGCTTCAAACCTTCGCACATTGGAACGAAGGAGGGGAGAGGAGGGTTCGTAGACATGGGCCTAGAACTTGTAAATGATGTCGGCCACTGGCGGATCTACGGGGGAAGGAGGGGGACTTTCGAGATGAACCCTCCCCTACAAACGGTAAAATGTGACCATATTTTATGATAAAAAATTATGTCTTAAAGTATTATTGCTGGTTTTATTACATTTAACAGGACTTCAAGTATCACTTAAATACCATTTCATATAGGTAGTTAGTATCTTTCTGTTTTTCCAAGGCAATTATCGTTATATGAAAAAAAAGCTTCCGGGCTGAAGCTCTCTCCCCTTCCCCCCAAAAAAACTATATCTTGGATGCGCTAATGAAGTCGGCTTGGCTTGATTTTTGTGTTTTCAAGGTCAGGGAACACGAATATGAGGTCAAAATTAGAAAATTTTGTAGAAAAATATCGAAAATTCGTTTCTTTTTTAAAACCTAGAATTTTTTAATGAGACAATAAATTAACTTCGAAAATGATAAAGACATGAAACGCATAAGTTTCGATACTTACTTATAACTACTGTCTATATCAATGTTTATAAGCTTTATTTCAATATAATATTTTTTATTGAAAAACACAAAATATAATTATAATATATTTATATGTAATAGCTAAAAATATTGAGTGTAAAAATATATCGTTTGTCAACTATAAATATTTACTTTACAATAGATCTTATGGATTAATAAATATTTTATTTATTTTAATTACAAATAAATTTTAAAAACCATTGATAATGATATTTTAAACACCATCGGTAGTTCTTCACATTCTTTGTTGAAAAAAAAATCATATTTTTTCATTAGTTAGTTCATTATTTTAAGCTTATGGTAAAGTAATTGATACAGATCAAGTCATAAAGGTTTGAACGAAAATAAACGATGTTTATACACAGTTAAAATAATAATATAAATGTTTATTTCTTATCTAGGTAGACAAAAATTAAAATTTTAAAACAATGAAAACGAAGATTTAATATTCAATGTATTTTTTTTTTTATTATTTTGGTTTGAGATATTTTTCAAAACAAATATCTACAAAACCTTGTTTGTTTTCTTTATATTCAATACTATTATTAAAATTAAATTTGAGTGCATGTCCAGTTATAGGAGATATTAATATTTACATAAAAATTATTCGGAATTCATACATAAAAAAAAAAATTTAAATATTTTTTAACTACCTTCAAGCGGATCATGGCGGTTAAAATTGATTTCGCTATAACAATGACTTCTAAAACGTTTAAAAAAAAATAATTTCCGAAGGATATTGAAGCTTTTTATAAATTGTAGTCATCGTAAAAATTGCATTTAAAACACCTATTTTTGTAAACAATAAAGGAATAATAGTCGAAGTAAAACAGGTTTTATACAGTATAATATTCTTTTCTAGTTAAGCAGAATGAGAGTCAAAAGTTAATAAAGTTTAAAAAAAAATTATGAACAACCAGCTCAAACCATATAATTTTACAAAACCTACAAATCACTCGAAATACCACAGAATGGCTTTTCGGTTGAAGGTTTTCTATTGAACTACTTAATAAATACAGTGAAAAATTTATATTCTGCCAAACGGAAATATTCACATGAATCCCAGAGTAAAACCGTTTATCTAGTTTTTGGAGTTATAAAAAAAAAAAAAAATAATTTAGACGATGTCGCCAGTTTTCCCTTACTTGTCCCACTGCGCGTCAACCCTCTAGATCAGCGCCCTGGGGCAATCGCCTGGGCACTGCCCACGAATATTGTAATATGATCTTTTATATTTTATATTATTAACTACACTTATACTTACATATTAACTATATTAATATTAACTACACTTATTCCACACTTTATGAAGCCTATAAAAAAGGAAAGAAAAAAATAAAACTTAAAAATAACCGCAAAACGTATGAATAAGTAATTATTAAGTATCTGTTAGAGAAAATGAACAGCAATCATGGTTGTAGAATATTTCTTAATATAGTTAGTAGTGATAAATGAATTTAAACTTTTTTCTCATTAAATAAAAAACCTATATTACGGATGATTTTTTTCTGAACAGTATATTAATTTATCTATTTTATTTTAATTTTTGTTGTTCCAAATTTTTAAAACTGTCTTAAGCATAGAAAAAGGTATAAAATAATACTATGAAAAACAAATAATTGATTAGAATATTTTTACTCAGTAGGTATATCTATATACTTCTAATAATTCTAGTACATTATGAATTATGAATTCAGCAATTATTCTCAAATAAATAATTAGTAAATTAAATCACATCTTTGTCTATCCATTCCATAAGGTAAAAAAATAAAGAAAAAAATAAATATATATTAGTCATAAAATTCAGCATAAAAAAAACTTCATCCCTTGTGGGGATCGAACCCACGACCTTTGGATTAGAAGTCCAACGCGCTATCCGCTGCGCCAAAGGGACTACGTTGAAAAACCGTCGGCTAGATCAGGTCGCGCTGGTAATTATTTTTTTTAAATCAAAAAATAGTTGGTAACAAAAAAAAAGATGTTGTATAACTTTAGCATTGTACTTAATATTGTAATTATGTGCCATGTTATTTTTTATTATATTATTACGGTAAATTATCTTTACAACTAATTTCCATAAAATTATAATTAAATAGTGAGTTCTTCAATTTTTTGTAAAAAAAAAAAAAAAAAAAATTATAACAAAAAGCACCATTTAATGTTTGCAATATAAAAAAACAATAAAAAATTATTAAAAGATTATAATCAAAATTGTACCATACATTAATTATAATAATGAGATAACAAAATGAAAATAATCAATTCTTAAAATTATACTTCTAATTGATTATTAATTGGGAAATGAAATATTTTTGAAGAATAATGCAGCATATATATATATATATATATAGAAGTATGTTAAATTCAACATTCAAACATTAAATTAATTATAATTTTATTTTTAAATGTATTAAATGGTTAGATTATTTTGTATGAAAATACTTTTTCTTTAAAACTATCAGATTTGATTATTTATTTACTCTAATATTAATTTATAATGATTAACAAATTTTGAATTATTAATATATACTATTACCTACTCATATTGTGATCTTTTGAACAAAAAATTCTATGCAGATTTTGATAAAAAAAAAAGCTAGTTGTAATTGTACGGTTCTCAATTAAATGAATTTCAAATAAAAAGGACAATATATATATAAATCAGAAGACAATGAATTACATGAATTACATTCATGAATTACAATGAATGATGACAAAAGAAAAAAAATTATAATTGTTAGATAATAAATAAGATGATCGTGAGGATGAGGCAAGATTTCTAATAATTACAAATAGAGAATAAGCTAAAATATGAGTTATTTATATGTAATATTTGTTGATTATTTGTGTTTTAATATTTAAATAAAAATATTGATCATATCTTTAACCATTCGGATAAGTTCAGTGTAACAAAAAATTATTATTAAAACAAAAAATAAGTATCAATATTCAATAATAGCAATAGAAAAGTGGGAAAGAAGAATTTGAAAAAACTTCAGAAGCAGTGAGGGACTTGGCAAACGCAACGAAGTCAAAGCTTCACGCAATTACCATTTACCAGCCAAGACTCGACAGTCAAGTTGTAGCCGTTCATTTTAACAACGTCCCTTTGGCGCAGCGGATAGCGCGTTGGACTTCTAATCCAAAGGTCGTGGGTTCGATCCCCACAAGGGATGCACTATTTTTTTTACTTAACAAATAACTAAACAATAAATGTGATCATATGATTCGTAATAAAAGAAAATTTATGGATGATTAAAAGAAATAAAATAAAAGTTTTGTTATTATTATGTTACTCCATTATTTATCTATAAGTTGTTTTACTATAATTCATAACTAATGCTATCACCTACTGAGATCTTTTTTCAACTAAAATATTACATTATGTTTATTATGAATACAAAATTTTACATTTATAATGATCAAGAAGTTAAAGGAGTAATGTTTAAATTAACATTTAACATAATTTTTTTTTCACAAAATAATTGCTTTTCTTCTCATTTAATGAGATTATTAGTTAAAATTATCAAATTTTTTAAATTTATAATTTCACTATTTTTTTTGTAATTTTTAATTTTTTAAAATTTTTAATACATATATACATAATTATTTTATTTTAATCTATAAACACATTATAAATGAAATATTTGTTTAACAAAAAAATAAATCATTTATCATCTATATCATAAAATAATCACTAGAATAATTAAACTTCAGTACTTTACAAAATTTAAATTAGGGATGAAACATTAAAAATAAATAAAAATGTGCACTGAAAAAAAGTTGATTTTATATGTTAATTTCCAATTTTTTCGAAATCACATAAAAAAAATAAAATAAAAAAAAATAAAAAAAATAATTAAAAAATAAATAATAATAATAAATAAAAAAAATTAAGTCAGTATGCTAAACTGTGCTAAACAACCACAGAAAGGAATAAATCAACGCCATAACTGAAACGTGAGTCAGTCGACCTTCACATACGTCACAGCTCTTCTGTCTCCGTGGTTCTGGATCTAATGCTAGCCACATAAATACGGGTAGGTAATGGTATGCTAGTTTAAAGAATATGAATTGTGTAGATTTGAATATAATATTTTTAATAACCTTTGAGTGAATTCAGAAAAGAGGCTGGTTGAGAGTTATGGATCCTGTCTTATATAAATTCATCATGTAAGTGGAATCGCTTTATCTTACTGTTTCTATGGTAATTTGCTTGTATGATAATTAATTGTTTTAAATTGATTTGCCATACTGCCTATAATTTTCACTTTCTATATTTATGAAAATATCTAAAATATGAAAATTCTTTTATAATGTAAGGTGGTAAGTGAAAGTATGAAAGTATGACGCCCTCATCGCACCAGAATTGTATAAAGTAAAATCACTTTTCGTAATCATTCTCAAAATAAATTCGTGGTGCGAAAACGTTTATATATATGAAAGAATGAAAACATACTGCATTTTGTATTATCTATAACTGTTGGAAGTCTGGCTCCCTCAAAAGCATTCTTAAAAATTAAATCATAAAATTTAACAATATAGAAGTAAATTCGAGATTTAAAAAAAAGATAAAATAAATAAATAAAACAATATAAAAAAAGGATAAATGTTGTAAAATATACATGAGAAGTATCGAGTTTGCAAATATTAAAAACAAAAAAATGATAACGATAAAATAAATATAAACAATATAAAAAAATGGAAATTAAATAACAATAATTCAATTTTTACAAGTGAAACGTGGGCGATTGTCAAGGCATTTGAATACGTAATCGACACCAATATTGAGAAATCAGTAATTGTGACCGATTCCTTATCTGTAATCAAGGGACTACAAAATGCATGGACGTGTAACACATTGCACAAAAACATTCAGCTAATGAACTTAAAACTAAATAAAAATAGTAAAAAAATAATATTGTTTTGGGTACCCTCACACATTGGCATAATTGGCAATGAACGAGCCGATCAGGGAGCAAAGGAAGCCGCCAAAAGCACAGATTCACCTGTTTTAGGATCGATGTTTCTCAACGAGTGGAGAAGAGAAATTTCAAAGAAAGTGAACGACAGTTGGAATGCACACTGAAGATTACTGCCGCGCAATCACCTTCATCTGACCAAAGACGAAAATCGAGCTTGGTATCCTCCAAAATACCTGACATCAAAAGAGTGTTCTATAATAAGCAGGCTCAGGATTGGACATACCAAACTGACCCATCTCCACCTACTTCTTGGCTTACATCGACCAACATGTGAGGTATGTGAAAATGCTAATCTGACAGTTGAACACATATTCCAGTGCAAAAAGTTCAGGAAACAGCAAATCGAACTCCAAATTGATAACAAGGCACCGTACAAGGAAAACACTGGTATTGAAAAAACGCTGAAGTACATTCGAAAAATAAAATTGATAAGCTATATTTAAGAAGAAATATCGTCGCTAATGACCTAGGCAGTCAATGCGACGTTAAAAAACAGCAAAAAAAAAATATATATATATAAAGACAAATAGTAAAATAGTATCTACTATATTATATGGCTTTCTATTTATGTGGTACATAATAAATCAGAGGTTCTTAGTCGAAGATAACAAATGCCTAGTGTGATAAGCAAACTGTACACATTGTACAAGGAATACAAATTATACTTTACAATTTACAGAAGATATTAAATGCTATGATATTTATCTTTTTTTACTATTGCTATATATTTATTTGGATTTAACCTGTTTGTCTGTTTCATATAGGAATGAAAGGACAGGTTATCATATTAGCATTAATCCCCATCCTCACTCCTGGCCCAGGAAATATCCCGTATAGACTAATAGGCGAGAATGGTGGAAACAAATATCCTATAAGTAGCGAACCTTATTGTTAGTAAGTTCGATAGAGTGGGTAGTATCAGATTCATTCGAAATTTTAACTTCTCCTGGCCGAATTTGAATCGGTGCCGCTTTTCACTCTAGAATGCCTTGCCATCATAGCCAGAGGATATTGCACACTTTAATTTAGTTATTTTTGTTAAATCAAATTAATATACCTATTACAATCACCACATAAGTCTCTTTTTGGCTCTCAAGCGTTTGTTAAATCCCAGATTAACTATAGTTTATCTTTGAATCGATCGTTCTTGCCACATATAACCCAAAAACTTCAATATCAATGATCAAGGTAATATTTTAATTAAAGCGTATTACGATCTCATCACATGCTGTTAACTTCTTAATAATCTTCGATTCCACGTTTCTCTTTTCAACAAAACAAGGAAATGATCATCTTTTGATCTGATAATAGTTTAATAATAATCCTCGATTTCGAATAACAACGAAACTTTCATTTATTCTTTCTAAAACGAGGAATATACAAACGATATACATCAAGAGTAATATACGAGCGACTAATGTTACAATTAAAAGAGCCATAGGAGGGACTTGCCATAGATCAACGAAGCGGAGAGTGCACTAATTCTGTTGAGTGTTATACCCGCTATTTTGTCTAAAGCAACACAAAACTTTCTCGACTAATTTGACAAATGGCCAAACCGTTCTTGACAAATGTTCCTGCGGCTCTTCGTCACCGCATATTTTTTAATTAATAGCCAAAATGATGTACGACGTCCAGGAGTGGGGTGGATCAGCGGTCGGAAAAACAGTTTGAAAAAAAAATAATAAATACGACAAAAGTAGGGTGGGTGGAATAAAAAAGGAAAACGGGACGAATGCATACACGTGAGGTTGGGACCATTTGAAATATGAGCATTTCTCTTGGTTCCAATCCAAGCAGGTAATATATAGCTTTCCTGTCATACTCAAGGCAGGCAATTGGCATTATCTGAGTGCCCTTCCAGTACTTTAATGCCTGGAGTCCCTCTGGCTTATAGGAGAGCGGTGGGTTATGATCTTGGTATACTCAATTAAAAAACAAAAATATACGCATCAGAATGGTTCCTTTCTAGCATGCAATATAATGTCAAAATTTGCATTCTCCGACCAATTAACAATAACAAGTTTCACCTAACTCTTGAGATATAATTTATTTTCAAAGGAAGGAGATGGTCCTGGGTGGCGGTCATAAATAGTGGTAAAACTCTTTTATTTAAACCCAACGTTTCGACCCGACTTTGCAGGTCTTCTTCAGGGCTAGAACGGACAAGATGCAAACAGATAGAGAATTATGGAAGTTACATAATATTTAGACAAAAACTTATAAGCCTTGTGAATAACCTTATTAAAATTATAAACAGTAAGTGCATTAAAATATGAACAGAGTAAGCTAAGTAACAAGATCCTAAACTAGAGTAAATAGATGCTAACAATTGTTGTAGTGTAATATATAATAAATGTAAATGTGAATATACTTCTACAGAGAGATCGAAAGGAAAGGAAAGAGGATATAATATGAAATAATAGACGTAAAGGAACGTGGAGAAAGATAAATAGGCTAAATAGTGGTAAAACGATTTTATTAAAAGTTATGTTCCTTTCCTTTCAATCTTTCCTGTAGATCTGTAGAAGCATATTCACATTTGCATTTATTATATATTACACTACAACAATTGTTAGCATCTATTTACTCTGGTTTAGGATCTGGTTACTTAGCTTACTCTGTTCATATTTTAATGTACTTACTGTTTATAATTTTAGTAAACTTATTTGCATTATTTATAATTTTTTGTCTAAACATTATGTAACTTCCACAATTCTCTATCTTTAGGTATCTTGTCCGTTCTAGCCCTGAAGAAGACCTATAAAGTCTTGTCGAAACGTTGGCTTTTAATAAAATAGTTTTGCCACTATTTAGCCTATTTATGACCGCCACCCAGGACCATCTCCTTCCTTTATAATGCAACGATCAACTATTAAATATTAAATAATTTATTTCTCTATTATGTCCATTATTAATTGATATAATATTTATTATTTGTCCCAATCTAGCTGTGACCGATAATTATTTAAAATATTACATCAGCCGTGGATCGACTAAGGTCGTGTTATCCTCCTGTGTCACAAATACCTCTATAAATTGGACTTAATTCTGCAATAAAAATTAGCTCTTAAACTTGATTTTGGCCATATCAACTCCAGGCATAACCGGAGTACTCGTCTAGAGTCAGTCACTTTCATTTATTCTCACAGTATTTGTTTTATAATTATTTTTATAATTGTGGATTGATGGTTGATTGTAGTAAATAATAGAAACGAAGTTGGTTATGGTGTTCAGTCAAAATACAAAGTAAAATAATTAAATTATATTTATTTTTATTTTTACCGAGCTTTCGGCCAGAAGTTCAGGTCTTCGTCAGGGCCAAGGAAACGGAAAAAAACTTTGGGCCGAAACGTCGGCAAAAATAAACATAAATATAATTTATTTATTTTTGCTTTATATTTTGACTGAACAACCCAATCAACTTCTCTACTAGTATTATTTTAATTTAATTTGGCATCATTAGTATTTATTTTATTTTATTTAGGAAACCCCTCAACTCCTAAAATCACAAATAAAAACCTGTATAGGAAAGTACATCAAACATTTATGAATCATCATGCCTTCAAGTACTAACAGGTAGAAAAAGATCTAAGTAAAACAATATATCATTTCATTATTGTTATTATCACGATTTATTTATAATTTGATGTGTTCTTTTTTAGAGGGATCGAAAAAAAAAATAATTTGGTTTAACATATAGATAAAAATCTAGTGCCATATACTACATAACTTTCACGTAACACCCTATTTCAGTAGAATTTTTTTTTTTGTAAATACCTTAAAAATATTACTTCGACTATAGATACAAACATAAGACAATTTTAATAACTATGTGTATTTTTTGTGTGATAAACTATATATTTTTGCTTACAAAATCGAAAAAAAAAAAATAGTTGTTCACATAATAGTGGATTGATGGTATACTGTAGAAATAATTGAAGACAAGTTGGTGATCAGTAAAAAGAAAACGAATTAAAAATGACGTATAGGCCCAAAGTTCAGGCCTTCATCAAGGCCCACGAAAGGTTCGACCTCACAAAAGCTAAGACCTTTGTCTTACGAGAAGGTCTACTGAAACCTTTCCTGAGTCCCGTCCTGATGAAGGCCTGGCCGAAACTTCGGAAAATATAAAAATAAATATCATTTATTTATTTTTAACTGAACACCCCAATCAGTTTTTCACATATTTTGTGCAGAAATTCCATTTTATTTCTGCGGAAACGTTTATTTCCCATTCGATTAAATAAAGACTGACATTATTAATGAGAACAACTACAAGTCATTAGATTTTGAAATTCGTTTCCACCTGCAAAATTATTTGTCCTATTTCCTAATTTAGTACTCAAACTTAAAACTCAGTCGAGCCATTCTTTCAAAAAATCAAAGAAAATGATATCTTTACGGAACCCAATATGGAGTGAAGACATTTCTTTTTTGAACTTCATCCTTCTTTAATACTAGCCTAGTTATCTACGCCATTTTGTTTTTAATTATTTAGATTTTTCTGTATCCATTGATATCTGATGATGACTCACATGGTTAGGTCGAAATGTCGACAAGCTCAATAAGCAGTATAAAGACAGCATATTATGATTATTTTTCATCCTCATAATTTTAACAATAATCCATATGCTCATCTCTAAATTACTTATTTTATGTTTTTATTAGGTTTTTTGTTGTTTATTTAAATGCTTTCAATTAGAAATATTTAATCTATTCGATATTTTGTAGAGTCTGTATTATTTTACTTTTCTTTGATTTTTTTTATTAATCAATTATTTTATAGCCATCGCAATTCAATTATTAATTTTATAAACATCGCAATGTATTTCCTAACTTAAAAAAAAATATACCCTCATGTCGATTCATGTATTTATGCTTAGTGCGTGCAAATTAACAAATACACGACCCTCATACACGATTACTTGTAACGGAAAGAAAAACTTTCTCTCAATACATTTATTCATTTAACCGTTATTTTACGAGGGTAAGTCAATAAGTAAAGGGAAATTTATATGGCCTCCTTTCAACGTATATGGCAGCACTGATTGTTCTCTTATAACGCATAACGTCTATCAGCTGTTCATTAAAATTATTGTTTCATTGTTAGCTATTTGTGTTTGTGTTTAAAAGTGTGTTCAAAATGATTTTTCCTTTGTTTGATTGCACGAAAGTAGAAATGCGAGCAGTAATAGGTTTCTCCAGTTCAGTAAGTGTAAAACCAGTGGGAATTATTCGACGAATGAAGCAATATGGAAAGGGGTGTTTGAGTGGAAGCTGGGGTGTGATGAACAGCTCAAATCAGATGTCTGCAGAAAAGGCTAAGATGAAGATATTCTGGGATATTGAAGGTCCAATTTTGGTTGGCTTAAAATCTAAAGGTTAATAAATAAAAAGTGACAGCTACCGTGTGATACTGCTTTTATTGAAGTAAAAAATGAAATACAAACGACGTGGTATAATTTCAAAAAGCGTGATTTTACTTTAAGATAATGTCGGGCCTCAAGCGGCCAAAAATACAATCATGTGCCTTCAAAATCTCAATTTTCAGCTGTTGGACCACCCGCCAAAGAGTCCAGACTTGGCTCCAAGTGATTTTCATCGTTTTGGTCCATTAAAAGATGAGTTGCGAAGCAGCCATTATCGATCTAATGAAGAGGCCATTGAAGGAGTGCAACATTTTCTGAATACCTAGCCAAAAAGTTTCTTCCAGAAAGGAATTCAAATGCTAGTTAGAAGATGGATTAAGTGTATAGAAGTAGAAGGGAACTATGATGAAAAGTAATGTTTTTTTATTTATTTTTTTTATACATTGATGTTTACACCTATATTATGAAAAATACAACTAGTAAATGTGCACACAGTAATAATACAATCATATGAAAACGTTTGTTGAGAAACTACCCATTGGTAGCACTCTAATAATATATTTACATAAGTAGATCACGAGGCTATCTTCTTTTCAGACGCCTCGGAGGGTTATCAGGGATCGAGGAGGAAGCAAGGTTTGAAACGAGAGGGTTAGGATGGTTCTGGAGTTTTTTATGGAAGGATAGGTATCTGGATTGGGCCAAATCGGAAACATATGGAAAATTAAGATCTTTATGGATTATTTTATTTGAGACAAAGTAAGGAGAGTTGAGGATTTTACGAAGGATTTTGGATTCTAAGGATTGGATTCTATAAGAATTCGATGATTTGGTGGAGCCCAAAAGCTCAATTCCGTAAGTCCAAATAGGTCTTATTATTGCCATATAGATGAGTCGTTTGTAATTGATTGAAAGCTTAGAGTGTTTGTCTAGTAAGTGTTGGAGTAGTCGGAAACGTCAAGCAGTTTCTTGTTGTTTCAGTCTTGTATGAGGATTCCATGTGAGCCGTTTATCCAGGTGGAGTCCTAGGTAACGGATTTGTTCAACTGGGATAAGCGGGGAATTATTAAAGGATACTGTAGGACATGAGGTCATGGGTTTTCGACTCAGGCTAAAGGTGATTTGATGCGATATATTGCAATTTATTTTGATTCTCCAGTTTTCACACCATTCTTCAAGGTTTGTTATATGTGATTGGAGAGTTTGGGATGCAGTTAATGGATCATTATTAACAGATAGGATACATGTGTCATCAGCATATGTGGTGATGACAGTGTCAGGATGGGTTGGGATGTCAGCTGTATAAACTGTGTAAAGGATAGGACCAAGGATACTACCTTGAGGAGAAAAGTAATGCTAGAATCATTTATGAACGTGCAATACGTATAAATATAAAGATTTTTTCAAATCCCCTTTACTTTTTGAATTACCCATGTACATAAGTTTTAAGCTTTACTTAGTGATAACGACAAATTGCTTAAAAAATATGTTTTTCTTTTCTTTTTTTTTTATAGTGGCTGAAGTCAGGGTTAGCCATGAGAATATATTAGAAGTAAAGAAAGCTACTAACGAAGTACAAGGAGTAAATATTTACAAGTAGCTGTCGCGGACTGAAATGAACAAACGGCCATTAGGCCCCCTGGGACTGTATACATACGGGCTATCTGATCGCCAATTGTCTATGGAATTGAGTAGCTACAAAGAGGGATAACGCTGATTGAATCCATGAACATCTATTGTAAAGCCCCATTATCTATCGCCTATATATTCCCATGTTTCCTCTCCGCTTCTCCTATATTTACGTAATTAGCCCACTTAGCTTCAAATAGTTATGTTAGCTTGAAGATTCTCCTTGGCATTGGCAAGCATGTAACAAGGTTTTCTTAAAATAATGAAAAAGTTGTGAAATCAAATTTATGTTGAACTTAAAAAAATGACCAATTAATGAATTTATATTAAATGTACAAGCAAAATATAAATTTCAGATCAACTGATTAACATGTCATGCAAGTAAATTATATCACTTGTAAATTATATTTATCATTCATTGTGTAATGCTGAAGATTCTCAACTGAACATTTTTTTTTTTTTTTTTGAGATGAGGAAAAGCTAAAATTATTACAAGACTAAATTCCAAATTTTACCATTATTCTAAAAAACTTGTTTAGAATGTTGTCAATACAATTATTGTTTTCGAAAGAAGATGGGCGCCCTTGAAAGGAAAAGGAGACAGGACTCACCCCAGAAATATAACAATCCAAGGAACAAGAATACGTTCAAGTGGTTACCTGTTCAGGGAAACACGAAGCCGCCTGCCTGGAAGGACACGCCAGTCTAGGAGTCGCTCGCCAACTCAATAAAGGAATAAAGCAATGGAATTAAAGACATAGTGAATAAAATACAATTAAAATATTACTTAATATAAAAAAGGATTCAACGGTACGCCTCCCTTGGAT
This sequence comes from Nezara viridula, assembly GCA_928085145.1. Taxonomy (NCBI): domain Eukaryota; kingdom Metazoa; phylum Arthropoda; class Insecta; order Hemiptera; family Pentatomidae; genus Nezara; species Nezara viridula. The sequence goes on along the minus strand of OV725079.1, from coordinate 108,202,738 downwards.
TACCTTCGAAACAAGGCAGTCCAATCTTTGAACGGCTACAGTCGAGTCGGGTGCGTTTTCCGGTTGAGATATTCTGCAATTTTTATTTCTTTTATCAAGAAGTAATTTTGGGTATTCTGAGATCCTTCTCCTCCCGTCCCATGCTTATAACCAGTAAATCTCACACCGACGAGAAGGTAAGTTCGGTGAAATCCAGCAAACGTCTTCACTGCAGTTTACCAGACGAAGCAGATACATCTCGAATTCCTGCAAAAAGGCATGATGAAACACGCAATCGAGGAAAATGGCTCAGCAGATCTACCGAAAAAAATCTTAAGGCAAGAATTAACGTTAGTGAATGCAAAAATATTATGCAGAAGGGTACAACGAAAAGTGGAACCGGTGCTGGGTGGTGGGTGATTCCGCAAGTGGTACTTTCTACCTTGAGAAAGTACTGCAGCACCTTCCGGTCAGGTTTAGAGGTAAAGTGGGTCCTCCCCGAATACTGGATCTAGTGTTGCCTCACAGGTCAAGGGGTCTTCGAAAAAAGCTTCATGACCATGACTCCGGAGAATGCCTAGCACATCATATTGGACTGCACCACCTACGAAGAACTAGAAAATAAAGTTGTGACGTGGCAGAAATAAAAGCCGATTGTAATAAATCATAAGCCTTAGGGTGTCGAAGATGTTATGCTATGCCGAATTAGGATTGGACATTGTTAGTTTACCCATGGTTACCTTTTAAGAGATACCGAAGCGCTCAATTGCTTAAAATCCATCAATGTTCTATAACCATTCTCTTAAATCTAAATTATTCATTATCTAAGAGAAATACCCCTATAATGATATAATATGGAAATGGTCTAAATTGTTATTCGTCGCATATGCCCTTAGGAATGAGAGAGAATAGAAACAATTAATATTTTAAATGCAAGACGACTGAAAGAACATAGATATACTTTTTTTTAGTTCAATTAGTAATATGAAAAATCGATAAATAATTCCAAATTGTTTTTTTATTACATACGGCACATTAATTATAAGTTATGGGAACCTTATCATCTACGAGCAATAGTGAAAATCATACAAATAGTTTACCTAAAATATTTTCATCCATGTTTATTTTTATAAAATATCACTCCGGTCTAATGACAGTGTTTATTCAACTGTCACAGATAGGTGGTACAAACGTCCAGGTATTACCTCAGGTATAGCAGAGGTACAACAAAATGGGCATATTATTCCGCAGTGAGGTGGAGGGGATGAGAGAAGGCCGCAGCTAAGTCCGACAATATAATAATGAGATAGGCAGACAATTTAGCATAGGCCGGGAGAGGGAATACTATTATCCATCCTCTAAACCTGTTCATGGAATTAATACAACCTTATCCCTTTCTCCCTAATTTTCGATTCAAGTATTCCTGTTATCATGGGGATACTTATAATTAACATTATTGTGGTTGAGCGAGCAGACCTTGGGCCAGGTTGTGTTCCCAATGTCCCTTCATATCCATGTCTTTGCATTTATTTTACACATATTGTGGCAATTTCCCGATATGGCTACAATAAAGGTACTTTTGTAGGGAAAGGAAAATATGTTCTATTAACAGATAGGTTCGGAACCCCCAATGTACTGATATTTTTTTCGATTATCAATACCAGAAAAGCTTTGTTAGACATGCAGAATCTTGAAAAAATATCTATGCAATTTAAAAAATTTTCATTCGTGTTTTAGTCCTCTTAGAACCGTTTTAGTTCCCGGGTTGTCTCTCGTCAAGTTTATGAGCCGTGTGTTTGTTTATCCTATCTATCTAGTTTTTGGGCTCCCACGTAGTCTCTTGCCTACTACTCTGGCATTTATTGTTCTGTAAATGCGCCTTAAGGATTGCTTCGAACAACATGCCCATCCCATTTTAACCATCTTGCCTTCATATCATGAGATGTTGATTGACCAGTTTCTTTTATCAGTTCTTTATTGTTCGTCCTCCTCCATGTGTTAAGGTTCTGATCCCATATAGGTCCTATTATAGTACGAAGACTTTTATTTCGAATCTCTCAATTCTGCTTTCTAGGATGCCCGTTAGAGCCCAGGTTTCACAGCCGTACAGCAGAACTGGCTTTATCACGGTGTTGTACACCGTTAGTTTGAGATTTCTGGAGATTTTTCTGGATTTCAGTACCTTTGAGGGAAATCTGTTCGCACTGGTTATTCGCTGGTCTATCTCTGGTAATTGTTCATTTATTGAGGTTATTGTGGAGCCGAGGTATTTGAATCTATCTACATTCGGAAATGACTTAGATTCCACGCAGATCATGCTATCAGGGTGGATATTTCGGCTAACTATCATATATTTTGTTACATATCCATTTACTTGTAGCACGATTTGCTCTGCTTCTCTTATCAGAGTCCGAGCGAGTTCCTCAATATCCTCCTGATTGCTTCTGAAGACAGCTATATCATCCGTATATGCTAAGATTTTATGTTTCATTCCGACGTGTACCATTTTTGCGTGATATTGTTCTTATTACTTTCTCAAGGACTATGTTGAACAGCATTGGCGAGAGTCCATCAACCTCCCTCAAACCTGTTCGAAGTTTAGCATTAAAAACTCAGTCATTTATATCGAAATGATTTTGAAATTTAGATGATGGATGGAATTTAGTTTAGTGGAAAGTTTTATAGTCTGTGGGCCAGACCCCCTTACCGTGCACCCCCCCCCCCCCACATCCCTATAAATTGCATATCGTTGTGTTCCTTGTAACAAATTATTAAAAAAAAGCCAATGTTCCCACAAAAAAAAGTGAACGCACTGCCCCAAAATGGCGTCCAAAGATGGCGGATTGACGACTTTGACTTTAGTTAATTTTTTGGTCACTAAGAATCAGCATTTAACTTAATTTCCTCATAGTTGGTCTTTTATTAAAGCTGAATAGTCATAGAATAATAAAACATGAAGAAATATTAAAAAATAATTGGCTTAGGCTACGAAAAACACCAGTAAAGTCAAATTTTTTTTCAAAAAAATTTTCAAGTTACGAATCAAGCGTCGTTTGTAATTAAACGGCCTACAATAACGCAAAACGTGCTGAAATAAAACATCTGGAGAATATATTTCTCTTTCTAAAACGCTGATTATTTTTTAAAAAATTTTAAACAGTTCCGTAGAAAATGTACTTATGCGGCAGAAAAGCGGTACTGGCGTGGGTGCCTACAGGCCTCTACCACACCATTCCGTACACATAAATGGCTTAGTTATAGTGATATAATAACATTTTTGGTACATTATATTGGTTTTATTAACGAACAAATATTAATGCAATAATTTAATGGTAAAAAAAAAATTAAAATTAAAAAAAAAATTTATTATTATTTTTTTTTAATTTAAACTACTTTATTCTATACGTAGGTCGTTTAAGAAGACCTCAATTGTAAAAATGATATAATGATAATAATAAAACTTAATTAAAAAATACATTGCTAAATATCTTGATTTTTTTTTATTTAACGTTTGCAATTTAACACTGTGTTTTGTATATTTACTGATTCTTAGAGGTAATTAAAATTTTTATATACTTCCCAGGAAATGAGTCATATTAATACCTGTTTTATGAACTAAAATTATATATACCTAATCTGAACTATATATAATGAATAGTTACCGGGTTGTTTAGTAAAACTCATATATCACTAATTAAAAAAATAATTTTTATTTCCTTTATTTTGTGCAGAAGTTGGACTATATCATAAATAAATACGAAATTTTAATATTGAATAAATTATTCTCTCTGCACAAAGAAAGATGGAAAGGATGACGCTATAAGTTCTTCTATAAACCAGAACTGATTGTTTGTTTTTGGTATCAAAATGAGGAAAAACGCGAAATTGAACCAGAAAATTGGAAAAATACATTAAGCGAACGAGAAAGGAAGTGCCAAAAGATAAAAAGGACCAGTATCCATTATATAGCTAAATGAATGTTTAGTAGACAGATGAACAGAATATTTCAAGATGCTGCTAAAAGGGGGTCAATTGCAGTTTGGATGATATTAAGTGGACGATGTAGGTTTATTATGGTGAAAACCTCTTTATTTTTTATTGCTGAAGGTGCACATCGGGACTATCTTCACTTTGAAGCAGGATATAGAGAGGTATATCGAGAAAGTTATAGCTCATAGTTCTGTTTAGTGCATTTGCAAAAGATTTTTTAAGGAATCTTATATTAGCTATAGCTCGTTGTGCAGAAATTGCGGACTAAATTGTTCGGAATTTGTACCATATCCTAAAAAAATAGAAAATGTTAATATTGAATGCATTATTCTCTCTGCACGAAGAAATGGAAAGGGCGAAACCGAAATGCTTCGCACAGTTTTGAGCGTACATAGGCAACAAGTATATTAGAAAATGATATGAAAGGACTGTGGTTTTTACATTTACAAGAAAGGAGATACTAGGAAATGTAATACCCATCAAGATCCATTCCTGTTTAGTGTACCAAATAAATTATACTCAAGAATCGTAGAAGCTAGAATAAGAAGTATTGTCGATTGCCAGAGCGATATGGATTGAGAAACTCAAGTTGCACATTGGAAGAGAAGTTGAAAATTGTGTCTGTCTTCACTTTAAGGCAGGTTATAGAGAAGTCCATATAAAAAGAAAAATAGCTCTCTATCTGCTTAGTGCCTCACACTTTGGATTGTGCTAATATCTAATTGTCTTTCAGAAAAGCTCGTTTTCCTTTTAGATTCCTTAAAAAATCTTTTACAAATGCACTAAACAGAAGGAGAGCTATGAGCTATAACTTTCTCGATATACCTCTCTATATCCTGCTTCAAAGTGAAGATAGTCCCGATGTGCACCTTCAGCAATAAAAAATAAAGTGGTTTTCACCATAATAAACCTACATCGTCCACTTAATATCATCCAAACTGCAATTGACTCCCTTTTAGCAGCATCTTGAAATATTCTTTTCATCTATCTACTAAACATTCATTTAGCTATATAATGGATACTGGTCCTTTTTATCTTTTGGCACTTCCTTTCTCGTTCGCTTAATGTATTTTTCCAATTTTCTGGTTCAATTTCGCGTTTTTCCTCATTTTGATACCAAAAACAAACAATCAGTTCTGGTTTATAGGAGAACTTATAGTGTCACCCTTTCTATCTTTCTTTGTGCAGAGAGAATAATTTATTCAATATTAAAATTTCGTATTTATTTATGATATAGTCCAACTTCTGCACAAAATAAAGGAAATAAAAATTATTTTTTTAATTAGTGATATATGAGTTTTACTAAACAACCCGGTAACTATTCATTATATATAGTTCAGATTAGGTATATATAATTTTAGTTCATAAAACAGGTATTAATATGACTCATTTCCTGGGAAGTATATAAAAATTTTAATTACCTCTAAGAATCAGTAAATATACAAAACACAGTGTTAAATTGCAAACGTTAAATTAAAAAAAAATCAAGATATTTAGCAATGTATTTTTTAATTAAGTTTTATTATTATCATTATATCATTTTTACAATTGAGGTCTTCTTAAACGACCTACGTATAGAATAAAGTAGTTTAAATTAAAAAAAAATAATAATAATTTTTTTTTTTAATTTTAATTTTTTTTTACGATTAAATTATTGCATTAATATTTGTTCGTTAATAAAACCAATATAATGTACCAAAAATGTTATTATATCACTATAACTAAGCCATTTATGTGTACGGAATGGTGTGGTAGAGGCCTGTAGGCACCCACGCCAGTACCGCTTTTCTGCCGCATAAGTACATTTTCTACGGAACTGTTTAAATTTTTTTAAAAAATAATCAGCGTTTTAGAAAGAGAAATATATTCTCCAGATGTTTTATTTCAGCACGTTTTGCGTTATTGTAGGCCGTTTAATTACAAACGACGCTTGATTCGTAACTTGAAAATTTTTTTGAAAAAAAAATTTGACTTTACTGGTGTTTTTCGTAGCCTAAGCCAATTATTTTTTAATATTTCTTCATGTTTTATTATTCTATGACTATTCAGCTTTAATAAAAGACCAACTATGAGGAAATTAAGTTAAATGCTGATTCTCAGTGACCAAAAAATTAACTAAAGTCAAAGTCGTCAATCCGCCATCTTTGGACGCCATTTTGGGGCAGTGCGTTCACTTTTTTTTGTGGGAACATTGGCTTTTTTTTAATAATTTGTTACAAGGAACACAACGATATGCAATTTATAGGGATGTGGGGGGGGGTGCACGGTAAGGGGGTCTGGCCCACTGTGTATTATGGAAATCAGTTAATGCACCGATTTAAGTCTTAAACTACTTAATGCATAGGACAAAGTACAATAATTTCAGTCACTGTAAAAGAAAATCCCAATAACTATCACTAAATACTGATTCGCATCATAAATCAATTGACAGAACTATTTAACCGTTCGAGGAAGTCATACAGCCCACCACGACCACTACTTAGGAGGTATACAAGAGATCCGCTGAGATAATTTTTATCCCATTATGTGGGGAGTCCAAGCAGTCTACAAAATTTTCTAATTGCAAAGCAGAAATTTTCATTCTTACAATTAGTATGAAATTAGATATCTGCCATGATATGTTCTAAAAGCATAAAATAGATAGTTTTATTTTTATAAAATAAAATAAAAACTATTTAAAGGGTGAAGTGATCGCGTCCGGACAGTTAGTCCACGTGCCCCCTGGATAACCCGTAAACACGGTAAGTAAACGATCACATTTATCGCCAACTCAGTCCAATATACAAAGCAAAACATGCCCAGGCCCAATCAAAAACGGCCAAATGCTCGCAAGCTTTCTAAAGACTTAGGCAAGGCTCAACTCAAAGCTATCTTTTGGAACGCAGGCGGATTAACCAAAGATAAATTCACCGAATTGAAACGTATAGTGACAGAAAGTGATGTAGACTTATGTGCGATCGTCGAAGCAGGAGCGGCAACTGAAAAACCTGAGATGCACCGAATTCACGGATACCAAACATATTTCCTCCCAAGAGCAAGACAAGTTGCATCTGGTATTATGCTAGCTGTTAAGGCATCCATCGTTACGGATATGAAAATTAGGAAACGGCAAGATGCAAGTGATAAATCCGAGGCTCTGGAAGCAAATTTGTGGTATGGCAAACGGCACTTCCGAATATTCGTAATGTATAACCCTCCTCAAAACAGACCGGACCTCACATGGTTGGAAAGGAACTGGAATGGAGAGAGTATACTATATGGAGACCTGAATGCCCCTTCCACTATATGGGGATATAATAACACTGATACTGTAGGCAGAATATTTGAAGATTTCCTTAACTCAAACCCTGCACAATATATTCGAAATGAGACAAAACGTCCAACCTTTCTTTCTTTCACTGGCAGTACTTCCTGCCCTGATGTTGTATTGGCGCACACCTCAATCTCTGATAACATAAAGCATACCCTACTACCAGCTATAGCAGGTTTCGGACACAATATCCTTGTGGTTAACTTTAACCTGAATCAAAATAATAATAGCAAGACCAAAGAACCGCAACTGCCACGATGGAATTTAAAGAAAGGAGACTGGAAGCTTTTCAGAAAATTGACAGATGAACTCATCACTGATAAATTAATCATAAACGGCAACGTAGATAAAACATATACTAATATAAAAGGAAATTTATATAGGTGTGCCCTGAAGACTATTCCCCGAGGAACGGTACGAAAATATCGTCCTTTCTGGAATGAAGAACTGCAAAAGCTAAAAGAAGAAAGAGATGATTTTAGAAAAAGAGCTGAGAGCTCCAAAAATCATGCAATTATAAGTTTACTTAAAAGGAAAACAGCTATATTTAAAAGAAAAGTTATTTCAGCTAAACAAAACTCATTTAGAACGTTCCTACAGAAAATGGACTTTAGAAAAGATGGAGTTAAGGCACATGAATTTCTTTCAAAAATAAATAATAAATCAAACTTAGCAAACCATCCAATAACTTTCGATGGGAAAACAATAAGCAAGCTAAAAGAAATAGCTAACTCCTTCTGCAAACACTATTCAAAAGTAAGCAATTACAAGCCAAAAAAAGAAAACGGAAATCCAGTCACAAACTCCACACATTGTTGTGTAATGAGTGAAGAAGATTATACACTATTCTGGGGAGATATCCAAACGCAAGAACTAAATGATGCTCTTACTAAATCTAAGAAAGGTAAAACCGCAGGCCCAGATGACATACTGTCGGAATTTCTTATACACCTGGGGGATATGGCCAAAGAAACAGTACTAAAATTTTTAAATGATGTCTGGAAAACACATATTCCGTGTGAATGGAGGAAAGCAGAAGTGGTACCAATCTTGAAGAGAGGAAAAAAAGGAGACATGCCGGAAAATTTCAGACCCATTGCATTAACAAGTACTTTCTCCAAGCTCTACGAGAGAATCGTTGCAGAAAGACTTGAGAAATGCATAGAGAAATATGATCTAATATCTTCTAAACAAGCTGGCTTCAAGAGAAATCGAAACACAATTGAACAAGTAGCTCGTCTAACTCAAGAAATAAAAAACGGCTTCCAAAGAAAACAGAGCACCCTGGCAATATTCGTAGATTTTAAGACGGCATATGATAGAGTTTGGAGAAAGAAGCTAGTGAGTAAGCTTGTTGACAAGGGAGTCACAGGATATCTGCTCAAGACTATATCCTCTTTCTTACATCAAAGGTTTATAAGGGTGCGATATAAAAACGTAGTCTCGACATATCGCCAAACAAAACAAGGCCTCCCACAAGGCTCGGTGCTGAGTCCCTTCCTGTTTAACATCATGATTGATGATATCACGGAACTCACTAAAACTATTCCGGGTACAAATGCCCTGCTGTACGCAGATGACCTCGTCATTTGGCAACAAGTAGTGACTTTAAAGGGCTAGAAAATCACATGCAACATGTACTTAAATTACTAGAGAAGTGGGCCAATGAAAACGAGATGATCGTTAATTCCGAAAAGACGGAATTCCAACTTTTTATCCTCTCTACCAAATCACACGAGATCAATTTGAACCATAATAACGAAGAGCTCAAACGCACAGAAGAAGCTACATATCTTGGAGTGAAATTGGATAAAAGACTCTCTTGGAATAAGCACATTGAAAAACAAATAGAACAGGCTTCAAAACGACTTTCGTTAATACAGAGGTTAGGTGGCTCAAAATGGGGAGCAACGGGGGATGTTATGGCTCTTACCTACAAGACATATGTCCGCCCTGTTATTGAATATGGAGCAGAACTTGTTATCACTGCTTCGGACGCGATATTACACAAGCTCGACATAATCCAGAATCAAGCCCTTAGACTCGTGACAGGAGGGAGCAGATCAACCCCAATATCTGCGCTAGAATTACAAACAGGCATAGTACCTCTTGAGACACACCGGGAGCAACTGGCCATTACGCTCTATGAAAGGCTAAAACGTCTTAAGATCAACTACTGGAGTACCTTTGAATCCGCACCTGAACGCCTTAAAACTCAAATTACTTTTACTAAGGCAGTGGAAGATTTGATAGAAATAAAAGGACTACAATTAGCTGAAAGGGAGCCACTCCCGTCATTGACACAAGTTCCATTCACCAGCCAATTTGTTGTTCACTGTGATCTTCTTCAGAATGTTTCTAAGATATACAACACCAATTTACGAACAAAAGGCTATAACCCTAGAAACCAACGGAAAACGATTTCCAGAGACAGAATGGCTCCATGTATATACAGATGGTTCTGCACTGGAAGCACGCAAACATGCCGGAGCTGGTGTTTATTCAAAGGAGTTTCAACTTGCCGCCCCGGTCGGAAAGGTAGCCACAAACTTTGAAGGGGAAGTGAAAGCCATTCTCTTAGGCCTTGAGATGTTAACTGAACGGAAAGACAAGAAAGTGGCTTTCTTTGTTGACTCACAGGCAGCCATTTTGTCCCTAAAAAATGGATATAGTATAAATCCAAATGTTCCTAAATGCCATCAATATTTGAACCAATTAAAGGAAAATGGGACAGAAGTCGCTTTCCAGTGGATACCAGGCCATTGCGGGCTCCACGGAAATGATGAAGCTGATAAACTGGCCAGAATAGGTTCTGGAATGATCCAACCCGATATTCCTCTGACCATGGATTCAACAAAAAGAATCATAAAGCAGACCCTCCAAAGTTCACTGAAAGCGAAATATGTACAAACAATTGAAGGGAAACGATGGAGTGGATTCCTGGAAGAAAGTGGCAGGATTCCTAGAGACCTCCCTAGAGGGCAAGCCGTGGCATGCTTTAGAATGCTGACAGGCCACGATTTCCTTCAGAAGCACCTCCACCGCATCGGTGTAAAAGATAGCCCGACATGCCCTCTATGTTCCTTAGACATAATGACAGGAGAACATCTGGATACATGCCCTGCATTACAGGACATAAGATGTTGCTTTAATGAAATGGACAGCTATTATACTCGGAGAGCAAAGCTGTATTGGACTGCAAGAGCACGCATGGCTAACGAAGCAGGCGTTACTTAGGCGTAGGAAAAAAAAATAAAAATAAAAAAAAAATAAAAAATAAAAAAGGATATCTGCCAATTGCTTTTATTCCCCTAACTCCCCAAAAATTTTATTTAATTACAATTCGAAGGCATTTTAAAAATTGGGGATAGGTAAAGTAACATTTATGGCACAAGGCCTTGCAACTTTCATTGAACGGGGAGGGACCGAGCAAATCGCTTTGCAATATGAAATTTTGTTGACTGCTTAGGCACCGTCCCACACAACAGGATTCAAATTATAATAATTTCTGCTTTACAAAATATAGAGTACGAAGATCCAAACAATCTTGGACACTTGTGAATCAGTTCGTACATTTTAATTGGTGGTAAACTTTCAAGAACTTTTGTGTGAATTTTATTTATTCGGCTTTATTTATCGATAAAAAAAAAAAATGAAGTGCACTAAAATGGCCCAAAATCTTTTATAAACAAGCTGCAATAAGCTCACAATTTCCAGATTTGACGAAGGTATAATTCATCACAGTTATTAGTGATTTACTGTTATGAAATATCACTTGTTCCAATAAACCGACTATGTTTTTGTCCCGGATTCGTGGTACATTCTTGTAGGCATTGGACAAACTTGGATATAAACCATGGATCTAAGCATACTCTGTATGCCTAAGATATTTCTTTAAAATGATTTGAAATTTGAGATAAGTCATCACAGATTAGCTTTGATGTCCCACCTGAAGCTGTGAAAGCCCTGTAGTAACAATAACATCGCCCCCTTATAGGCATAATGGTTGGACAATGTTTAGGCATGTTTGGCACAGTCGTAAAAATATAAGATAATAATGGGAAGGTAACGTTTCGATAGAAAACATCCCATTCTCAGCCGTGTTTTAGATATATAAGAAAGGGGGTCAAAGATTAATATCCTCTGAAATTATCTCGAACCGAGTAGCGTGCATTTTTTAATTTCGCCACTGGACTGGTGACAGGATCCTCGTGATGGGTGACTCTCCTTAATCTCATACGGCAAAATTAACGGCCCTAATGATCCAGCGGCAGATGAGAAAAAGACCTACCTCTTTAATAAGTTTAAATTATAAATGATGAGTCAGGAGACGCGAACAGAGAAAAATATGCACTAATTTGCATAATAACAGGGAAGGGGGGAGGGCTGATGAGGGGAGGGGGTAAAAAGGGTTCCAGCCGCCCTTCATTTGGGGTCATTATCGCTCCCTTATCACTCCCTTTCATTCGGACCTTCCTACTTAGCGACTCGGTGCGTGAGTCAATGCGCTCCGACAAAAGGAGAACAATCGCTCCGTAATTCGGTGCGCAATGGAACAGTTGGCCGCTCCTTTCAGTCGTACTCCTCAGTCGATAATGGTAATTGGTACCTCTCGGGTTTTTAACCCCCTCCATCGTCCCCCGCATTCACCCCCATCCACCATCCACTGTAATACGGTTAAGTCCCCGATGTAGCCAATGTCATCAGCGCACTTATTCTCTGCTATTAGAGCGAGCGACTGCACTGCGATGATTATGATCCGGCGAGACTGGGGCATTACAGACTACCGAATGTTTCGGCTTAACTACACCGTTTGATCTTTTTATAATTCTTGATAATGAACCAATCTAATTTGGTCGCTATTGTAGTTAGTAAAATCTGTAATTACTCATAGCTAAAGTTAACATAATCCTTTTGCGTGTAAAATGACAGTTCTTTTGAATGTAGACAATCGAAGCTGATTCATCGAATGAAACTAATGATCAGGTTAAGGCAGGAATGCCCAAGGTTTCATCGCAAGCTGCGCCATCAAAATTTTTGAGGAGTGCGCATTTTAATGGCTTTTAGAACTAATAAGGGGGGCACATTTCGACTGAGTATTGAATCTTCGGAATAAAATTTTTAAACCACGGAACAAAGCAGAAATATGGAACAGACAACAGCAAGTGTAATGGTATAGAGGCGTGGAGGCCGAGCGGGTTAACACGAGTGTTAAACTCGCGTTGCCCGATTACCAGATAAACCAAACTTAATAATACAATTTTTAAGTGTGTGTATCGGTGGAAGGGGAGGGGGTGCAGTGGTTTAACTCCGGCATAAATCCTCCGCTCTTACCCTGTGGCCAGAGAAAAATCCGTTATAGCCTAAAAGGCGTGAAAGGAGTGGACAAAAAACATTAAATTCTATTTTGGCTTGCACTATTATCATAAATAGGAGAGCAATGAAATATCCTGGGAGGGAGAAGGGGTAGGTTCATATGCCATTGAATTTGAGGAGAAGGGCATCTCTGGGTTACGGTATAAGTACATTTATCACGAAACTGGCATTTCAACCATTTGAAGAGCTATATTGCAACAGGATTTCGTGATGCTTACATACAATTTTCACCTAAAATTTAGGTACATAACAATAGTTGAATAATTATAAATAGGTGACTTTTCAAATAGAAAAAACCTAACGTACAATGGGACCAATCCATTGTCGTTCTAGAAACTGTACCTTGTCTCATCAGAGGTAGAAAAATGTCATGCTCTATTACTTGATAAGATTTTGAGTTGTATATACTAATTTATAAGCAATTCGGTTGAATATTTTATGCAATAATTTAATAGCCAAAGATAATTTTTTTGATGCATACCATCAATTAAACTATGCTTATTATTTAATACGCACAAAGCTAGAAGCGTAACACAATTAATATCGTTTTATTATTTTGAATAATGGATCATTGTAATTGACCAAAAAATTCAAAACTTACGTCTTAAGATACATAGAACTCGAAAATCGAATAAAAAAGTTTGTCTATCCGCCGTCCGCTTATTTTCTTCGAAACTACTGTATCGATTTTTTTTCAAATTTGGAATCAAAATCAGAGGTCCCCGAGGATGATCCTAGGGCGGCTGAAAAACTTGTGTTACTATAGAATGTAGCACCGAAACGAATGTACCGTTTTTAACGAAACTTGGCTAAGGTCTTCTCTTCGATGCGCTTTAAATACAAGTATATATTATATATATATATATATATATATATATATATATATATATATATATATATATATATATATGTATGTATGTATGTATGTATGTATATATACATAAACGAAAAGAAGCAGAAAAAAAAGTAAGAGGGGTCTTAAAATTAGATTTCCGAATAATTCTAAAATTATACACTTTTTTATGATTTTTATAATATATGATTCAAAGTTATTCAAATTTCTTAAAATACGAAAACATTTCCATCGAAATCAGAGCCCTATTCGTAAAGATATCGCAGTTTTGGCATATTTTTGGTTTATTATTTTCAATAATGAATCATTGTAATATACCAAAAAATTCAAAATTTGGTTAAACGATGAAGTAGTGTTCCCTTTCGTTATAAAAGTAAAACCTAAATCGCACTGCTGCTTGAACTCACCATAAATGTTCATAGTTAACAGCTTTTTTAATAATAATTTTTGTATAGATTATCCTTTTAAATTGGTTTTCCTACAGATGGTATTTTACTTACTCTATCATGATTTACGTTATATAATAGCCAACATTCTAACCGACTTTAAAGCGCCTGATAAGAATTTAGCAGCTCTAAGTCTTAATGTGGTTAAAACATTTACAATTATATTCTCTGTATCTATTTTCTTCCCTCAAATCAAATAATAAATATCTTTAACTAAATGCGTTTTCTTTTTACCCATTCAAGAATTTTATTTTATTTTATCACTGATCATTCGTATTCTACCTGAATATAAAGTAGTACTGAACACACAACCTAAGACTCATTGCAATAGCAATATGTAAATAGCTCTTCATATAGTTCAATTGGAATGCATAGCGTTTAATTTGCATGAAACGTGGAGGTTATAATTCAGTAGGGTCAGTTTACTTTGTAGATGACGCCTGTCATTCACATTTCACACGATCCATCCACTATTCCCAAATACACTCGACATAAATTCTGATTTACAAATCATTCATAGGCCATCCCATTCCAACCTTCTATTGCTAACAGCCATGCCACTTGGTAATCCTGTGACGTGTCGATGAAATGTGTCAGAATTCATTGGGCAGTTGACATAGGCTCAATCAGCGACATCGTATACCCATGTACTCACAAATAGACAGCTTATGAGGTGCTATAGCACTAACAAGGAAACAAGCCACCTATTCTTTACATAATTAATAAAAAAACACAGACAAACGCTTAACTACGATTTGATCATTTATATTGAATACTGAACAGAAACTCTTATCCCTCAATAAATGTATTAATTTAAAATCCATCCAGTCCCATGGACTTGAACTTGGAAGATAGTTAAATGTGCGTACATCTAGTGTATCCAATCCTTCCAGTCTGAAGTACTTAGAAGAACGGTCAATGCTCCATATTATGTAACTAACAAAACCTTACATCATTATCTCAACACTCTAATGTCCTTGATGTAATTTTATCCAGAATCGCACATGTTCATCGTAACTTTATTTACTATCCTAATCCTCAACAATCTTTTCCCACCTCTAACCATCTCAGTAATCCTTCTCTAAGGTTGAAACAGATGCTCACAGATTTATGTAGAGCTACATTAAAAACTTCTCAATACCACCATCAAAGTTTCCTTGTGCTACTTATTAAAATTGCATTAAAATCTGTGGAGCTCACCATTTGTTGCAAAAACTAAATTAACTAACCCAAATTAAAATAATTCATTTTTTGTTTTAATCATTGTATAAAAATGTATTGTTGCATGCTTATGGAATTATCAGACAATCTTTCACATTAAACGCCAACAAGTATATGGGTTACAAATATTCATTCTTTCAATATGTACATACAAGAGGAAAATAATATAAACAATTAAGAAATAAAATTAAAAGAATGAATAAATACTATAAAAAAAAAGATAGACGTGAAATATATTTAAAAATTAATATATCAATATATTGAGCAACGTCGAGCGTGGTTAGTACTTGGATGGGTGACCGCCCGATTTGGGTGACCGTCCACTAGGGAAAGCCATAATGCCCGAGTCTCTCCCCCCTCCCAGGGTATGTGAGGTCAGTCAGGCTACTGGAGGCACCTCACACCGACCGGGCGTAGGACTGATGACCCTATCCCGTGCATATAAATCGGGAATCGGGATGTGGTTTACCAGGATGTTAGTAGCCCCCTGAGGTTCACTCCATGGACGTTCTGTTTCGGGGAAAGAAATATAGGTCCTCGTGCGCCTGCTGACTCAGAGCAGCCATAATCCATGTATCCACACCGATTTGTCACTGTCCTTGAACCCGAGTGAGTTGGTGCGAAGGACACTGACAGATTGGCCCCTAAGGGATCAGCTATGGAGCTACGGGTGGCCTGCCGCTGCACCATGGAAACCATGGTTCGTAGCAACGTGAGGTTGGGTGACCTCCTCCAGGCTATCAGAGCTCCCGTAAGCAACACACGTCTGTAAGAAGTCCACATCTCGCGGCCAAAGATCTTCATGGTCTGAAGTGAAAACCGAAAAAAAATATATATAATGTATATATATATATATATATATATATATATATATAATACTCCCTCATAAAAATCCAAATAAAATTTGGTAATCTTCAGAACTTTTTCCTAGCCTTTTTCGGAGAAATATATAATTTACCTAAATTTATAAGGTTTCATAGAGACCTCATACATATATATATATATATATATATATACATATATATAATATATATGTATATATATATATATATATATATATATATATATATATATATATATATATATATACATATATATATATATATATATATATATATATATATATATGGCTGGGGTAGCCATGCGGGCTAAGGCGCTTCCAATAGGTAATCAAAGTCAAGCAACGCCGAGCGTGATTAGAACTCGGATGGGTGACCGCCAACACTAAGGAAAGGCCAGGCTGCCCGAAATCAACCTCCCCCCGGGTATGTGAGGCCCGTCAGTCTACTGGAGGCAACTCACACCGACCGGACGTAGGATTGATGACCCTACCCCGTACTTTAAATAGGGAATTGGGATGAGAAATAGGAGACCACATCCCGCGGTCAAAGATCTTCATGGTCTGTAGCGCCAACCGAAAAAAAAAAAAAAAAAAAAAATATATATATATATATATATATATATATATATATATATATATATACATATATAACTGACTTTCCTAAAAATTATATAATCGTGTTCAAGGTGTTCTAAAAGGAATAGGAAACGATTCACCACCTTCCACTGGCGACTTCTAAACAATGCAAATGTCTATTATTTCCTAAGGAAAACATACAACAATGCAAGCGAAAGTAGAATTAGAAAAATCCTAAATCATGTACGTTTAATTGTATATATTATAGATATTTTAGTTAAGAATCTGTTTGGGACCACAGTTTACTGCACGATCTCTTCGTATGTCTTATATGGAGCTATCACTTCTTAAATAACAACAACTGATCAATCTGTTTATTGGCACTTTAGATTTTTTCTTTTAGGACCTATTAACCTTTTAAGGTTTTTCCTTACGGTTAGGTGTTTGTATTTATGGTTATTAAGATCGCATGGAAATATTTTATAAACATTTTTAGTTTATGTGTCACAAGATAGAACCTCACAAAAAATAATAATAATAGGATATGAGGTGGAAGGGGAGGAACAGTCGCTAAAAGGAGTCTGACAGAGTGACTGATAATGAGTTGAATCTAATTCATTGCCACGTTTTGTCAAGTCCTGCTATCAAGAGATACCCATTAGTCAGGAGCTTATTAACAAATTACGCCTCGAGCCGTTATTTTCTTTCGCTTAGGTTCCACTATCAAGTATCTGGAACCTAAGCACCTATTTACCCGTTTAAGAGACCCCTTCTAATGACATTATTTTGTGAATAAGGGACTTTAAAGAATTGATTAATTAAATTTAATTGAGTAAATTCTTTTTTTTTTTTTTTTTTTTTTTAGTTCACATTAAATACATAATAAATCAAACCGAACCAATACTAACAAATATTTCTATAAATAAAAAATAAAAAAAATATTTTGCAAGAACTAAGATTCGAACTAAGCATATAAATATGAACTCTTGATGAAACACATTCAAACTGTCCTATGGCGATGCGTGGAGACACGCATACAAAAATAAAAAAATAAATAAATGTCATTCCCGGTATTTCTAAGAACTTTATAGCGTAGATATTTACTGCTTGCACCAGTCATGTATTTCACATATACACCAAATTCAATTCCATAATTTTCATCGAAATCATTTATATAATATTTATCAATTTCAGTTTTGAAACGTATCTCTGTATTTATTTAAGGAGCCTAACGAAGTATATTTAAATTTAACAAAATATATTAAACATAGGATTATTAGTTGGGGTTCCATCATACAAGGCTAATGAAAAACATTATATTTTTTTAAAATAAAAATATGCCTCTTTCTTATTCGGTCGAATACGGGGGTTATAAAATGTAGTGACCTAAAGTGACAATTTGTCACCCTCATCTATATAAAGAAGTATGGCAAATATTCATTACATCTTTCCCAGCCCCCATAGTCTATATTGATTTCGTAATTACTAATATTTTAATAGGTCAATGATCTTTGGATTAAGATTAAAAAAGTTGGAAGAAGCTGATTTCGGATTATAAACAATGTTGAAACGAACTCCAAAGTGAATCGAATAAGTTTATTTTATTTATACATGATATTTACAACTGTACTTTACATTAAGTAAATTTGATAACAGAAAATAAAAACATGAAATGACTTGTTGAGAAACTACCCACTGGTAGCACTCTAAAAACAAAATGTATTTACAATAAGAGATCTCGAGGCCATCTTCTTTTCAGACGCCTCGGAGGGTTATCAGGAATAGAAGAGGAAGCAAGGTTAGGGACGAGAGGATTCGGATGGTTCTGAAGTTTATTATGGAAGGATTGGTATCTGGATTGGGCCAAATCGGAAACATAAGGGACATTAAGGTCATTATGGATTATTTTATTGGTGACAAAGTAAGGAGCATTGAGGATTTTCCGAGGGATTTTGGATTGTAAGGATTGGATACGAGAGGAATTCGATGGCTTAGTGGAGCCCCAAAGCTCAACTCCGTAAGTCCAAATAGGTCTTATTGTAGTCATGTATATAAGTCTTTTGTAATTTACTGGAAGCTTAGAGCGTTTGTCTAGTAAGTGTTGGAGTAGTCGGAAACGTCGAGCGGTTTCTTGTCGTTTCAGTCTGGTATGAGGTTTCCAAGTTAGACGTTTGTCCAAGTGAAGTCCAAGGTATCGGATTTGTTCAACAGGGATAAGTGGGGTATTATTAAAGGTTACTGTGGGACATGAGATCATAGGTTTACGTCGAAGAGTAAAGGTGATTTGATGAGATTTATTACAATTTATTTTAATCCTCCAGTTTTGACACCATTCTTCAAAGCTTGTGATGTGCGATTGAAGAGTTTGGGATGCAATGGTTGGGTCATTATTAACAGATAGGACACATGTATCATCGGCATACGTGAATCGAATAAGTAAAAATCTAAATTAAACCACCTAGATACCAACCTCTCGCAATAACATCAAATTGAAATAACGGAAGCCGTTATAGTACCTGTCAAATGGACTTTACCATAGAAAGGCCTATACAACTTCAATTTAGAGAGGGTGATGATCGAGCTCGTAGGGGCGTTGTGGGTTCAATTCCCATCGTGGTCGGTTGATGTTTATTTCTTGTAACACCCACTGTGCTAAGTCCGTGACGGCAAATTCAAAGTAGGCATCAGAGGTTGGCAAAAAGGTCCATTCGACTCGACTAATTACTCACAAGTTGCAGTACCAGTAACCTCCGTTTCATATGTTAATTGTTTGTCAGATTTCAGTAATTAAATGCCAAATTAAATGCAATTTTATCAAGTTAATACTGGGCCGTTTAAACACTATTTCCTCCATCTTTAGACAAAATCGAACGGTATTTTTTTAAAATTTAGACACGATAAAAAAAGTAGATTTGGGCATCCGTTAGTAAAAATATTTTTTGATTGTAGTGGAAGTGGTTAATTTGACAAAAAATGTCAGTACTTAATTAATTATGTACCAATGGCCAAACTTGTCTCCAATTTTAATATGCATGGGCATTAAGGAAGTTCGTTCACGTATGCGCTAGAGATAGAAGGGATTCCATAAAATTGATGCTGCATTGTTTTTTCGCTGATTCCCATTTTTTCTGAAATCGTTAGCCACATCGAATGAGTTACGTTGGAAATAAAGACATTTCTAAGTAAGATATTATAAATAAGCGAAAGTAATGGATGGATTTTGATAAAATGGATACTTACTGAAACCCATGGAAATTAAATAAACTTTGGTAGGTGCCCAACAGATGGGTTTGAATTCAGACAGGCAGACATACACGGATCCAAACATGTTTCTAGAAGCCTAAAATGCAAAATGCGGATGGATATTTTCGATTTTGGAGACATTTTTTTAGCCGCCCGGATGACTACAAAGCAGAGATGGGCAAATGCTACCATGCTAATCGAGTACCAAGTATTTTACTCAAATTGAATCTCTATAGGGAATTCATTAACTAACTTCTGTTAATCGTTTGACAGCAACAGAAATGGAAAGTAAATTCTTTGGTATTCAAAAAAGGTCAATATTTGAGTAAAATACTTGCTACTCATTACTCAGGATAGTATTTACCCATCTCTGCTACGAAGCTGCCTTCGGTTGAGAGGAAGTCAAAATAATACCAGATTACCTACGAATTTTTCTTATCTATATTATAATCTGTTGGTTAAACAAATTATAACAAAAGTTATCGCTGAAACAGATATGCTAGACAAAGAACTATCCAACATGGGTTCGAGTTAATCCGAAAACTATGTCTCTGTTATAGGGATGATAGTTTGCCTTAGATTGGCGGTTGTTTGTAATTTAATTAAAACTTGTGCTAAGTAGCTTGTGGCATAGTTAGTAACCTAATTAGCTTTAACAGGTCACTTCATTGTCGGCGGATTCGTCCCTACCGAAGTCTGTGTATTGTGTTCAAGAATAACGAGTAAACAGTTCTCTTTTCAGAGGGAGTGTCGCCACGGTTCTTCCCAATCATGTCGTGAGAATCATTTCAAAATTTCATTCACATTTACAACACTATGCGACTATTAAGTCAGCTCACAACTTAAATAATAGTTGGTCATAGGTCAGTAGAAAATGTATCACACAAAAACTACTTTTTTAGTTGAAATTTTTATATCCTCAATAAAAGTGTATTCGAAGTGATAAAAATCCTATCCAATAAAAAATTACTGAAAATCCTGATTTTAATTGAAACTTTAATCGGAAAAAGACATATATTCGAATAATAATTTTTTTTTATTTTAATGAAATTTACAACTGTATTACATTAAAAATACAACAAGTAAATGTGACATTGGTAACATGACATGTACAACATTTTCTCTTCATGTTTTACCCTTTGGTAAAACTCAAATTAAAGTTCTACATTAGAAGGTCCAGAGGCAATCTTCTTTTCAGACGCCTCGGAGGGAATACATTTTTAAATATATTTTATTTATTTAAATTGTTAAATGAGCATAGATATAAATTACATTTGAATGGATTATCTAATTTTCATTTTAACCTTCTTCGAACAAATAATGCACTGCTCAATTAGCATTCTTAGATCGACTTAGAATCGCATATAAGATATAAAGCATTAATGATAGCGGTCTTCTATCCTGTGAATACGGAACATTTTCTATGTAGTTTAAACAGTAGGTGGTTCTCAATACTCGCATCCGTGTATATGAAATCGAAATTTTTATAATGTTCTGCCAGTTTAAAAAAAATATTTATGTATTTCAATTGAATATATCTTTGCAATTTTAGTCATGGATTTATTAATCACAGTTCTGTATTTTTTCCGACCCGGTATTTTTAATTCTGGAATGGATATTATAATGCTCGTGTCCATGTTTATTTTAGTTAATGCCTTGTAAATTTCTTTTTTAACAATGTTATTTTCTATATATTTAAGTCCGTTTCTTTCAGTTTCAGTTAATGGGTGTTATGAAGATGATTTCGATTTGACAATGTATTTAAGAGATAGATATCCTAGCCTCAAGTTTTTTAAGGATATTTCTCCAGATTCAGTGTAGATTTTGTCAATTAGAGAAGTTTGGAACACTCCAGTACATACTTTGTGGGCTGAATTATGTTTGGAATTCTAAAGTTATATTTTGCTGGCTGTAATATTAATATGAGCTCAATAGTCTATTTTGCTTCTTATTATGGTCTGGAATATTTTTATTGTAGCGTGTCTATCGATACCCCAGCTGGAATTTGAGAGATATTAATCAATTCCGAGATATTTAATAGTATTCAGTCTATTATCAACTCACATTCCTAGTAACTGTGTTTTCTACATACGCAATTGAAGAATCCTCAAAATGTTTTTGGGTTGTTCTGCTGACACTTTTGATGTCTAAAAATTTAGATTTTAACATCAATACTTGTTATTAAAAAGTATTAAGTTCTGAAAAAGCAATTCGTTTAGACATAGAGTCAGTCTAATATTGGTAATTGAGTAAGTATATATTGTATATAAAATTTCAAATAACTCAAAAAGTACATATTTTTAAGAGAATATTCTAAGAATTTCGAAGTTAGTTAAGTATCCTAAAACTATACAAATTAAGATAGGGCACATGTGTTTTTTTGTTTATTGTTTTTAATAATGACCTTAAATTTACAAATGCATCTCTCCCTGATTGAACACTGGTGTAAGAAATGGTGCATTAACATAAACGAATCCAAATGTATACACATAACCTTCACCCTTTGTCGTAAATCCTGTCCACCAGTTTATTTTAACACCACCCAGCTTCCTTTCTCAGATACAGTCCGCTACCTTGGCTTTCTCTTAGACCGACGAATAACCTGGGACCCTCATACTAGACTTAAAAGACAAGAACTCAACCGACGATACGGCCAACCATACCCACTACTAAACAGAAAATCTAAACTTTCCATTGAAAACAAGCCACTGATCTACAATTTTTTTTTTTTTTTTTGGTCCTTCCCTTCCTCGCCGTTAAGGCTATACGGGATTTTCCCGGGCCAGGGAGTGTGGGCGGGGATTTAAAAGACTCCCCCGGCAACGGGACGCGAACTCGTGACTATTTTTATATGTTTGATTCGTATGTCAGGTTGCCGGGCAACGGCGGTGAGTGCTCACGCTTTAGCCCATTCGGCCACCCCGCCCACTAGCCACTGATCTACAAGACAATACTGCAACCTATTTGGACTTACGGACTAGTACTGTGGGGAACAGCAAATTTTTCTAACATCAAGCGCATGCAATCCTTCCAGTCAAAAGTCCTTTGAACAATAGTCGATGCTCCTTTCTATATAACCAACTTAACCCTACATCATGTCCTCGACATCCCATTCCTCCTAGACCTTATCCCAGAAAAATTCTCCAAATTTCACCAGAACCTTACGTACCACCCAAATCCTCTTGCACAATCCCTATGAAGCACCTCCCATCCCTATAATCCTCCAAGACGGCAGTCCCATCATCCCTATGTTGAAACGGCAGTGGCCTCGCGACCTTTTTAAGATTGTATATATTGGAGTTCTGGCAATGGCCAACTCAAGACATGAGTGTGTGTCGCTAAAGTGCTCTCGATCAATCTCCGCTGGCTTTAGTACCAGGGATGCGATTTAGAAAGTAGCGCAGAGTTCTCCTGGAGTTCCCTCGCCTGATTGTAAATATTGTAAATAGGTATGCATGTGTTTTTTTCTTAGTTTTAATTTTGTTATTTTTATGTTATTTTATTTTATTATTTATTGTATATACTTTTGGTTATTATTTTGCTTCTATTTATTTTATATTTTTTGTGCACATAGTGTGAATGTTATCCTACCTCACTATAACTAATGTCCAAGAGTCAGATTGTTGTAATACTAAATAAATAAAAAAATAAATAAAATAGTGACCTCTGCAATCTATCAAGTAAGAAGAAAAACGAATGATGACCACCCGGTGGGGAAATGGCCAGCATATTTAAAAACTAACGGAAACAGCATGGAACGGAAACTCCAGAATCATGGTCATCTTAGGGCTTATTCTCGATATTGCCCATGAAAAGAAAAAATAAATAATAATAATTATTATAGCTAACTGTTGAACATAAATACATCTTTTTACTCAAATAGAATTGGCCAATTACAGGTAATTATATAGTGTACTTTTAAAGCCATTTTGTAAGGATTTAATACCGCTATGCCATTTCCTTGAAGCGAATAACTCAGGCGAAATCTATTGCCTATACCAAGTTGTGCCGATAATAAAAGGCAATCATACTACATTAGTTAATAAAACATACTCCCTTCAAGCTTGGAGGAGCCCGGAACGACATTATGCGAACAATTAACTATCTAACTAGGAGTCCATCTGGGACTATGGACGGCCTGCCAAAGTGGGCCCACATGTCAGCCGGCTAAGTCAATTACTGAAGGGAAATAGGCAGCAACGATTCGTTCGTTTTAGGCTCCAACGGCTACTTAATTATAACTCGATTAGATCCTCTGTAGTGCCTCCTCTCCAGCTTCGATTTTACTAAAATCATCTCCATTCATGGCTCACGGCGGTTCGCAGTAAAGATAATGCAGTTATCATCTCGGAAGTTTTAGAAGCGGTGTGTTTTTAGGCGAAGAAAATTGTTTTCACGGAGTAAAGATGGAAAGGGTGTGAAGTATTGCTGCTAACAAATGAAATAGTTTATCCTGAATTAAAGATTACCAGTTAGAACTCATACGTTAGATAGATATCCTTCTCATTCGTCGTATCAACGATATCAAGATAATCTATTCAACGATTGAGCCGCTTCTTTTGAAAGTGGCCTACTTCTATTTATATCCGAATCGAGATATTTAAGGGTTTGCGTTTCAATGAATTTAAAAAAATACGTATAGGATACTAATGAGTCATACTGCTTTAGTGTATCTAAGGGTGTTAAATTTATGGTTCCTATTATTTTTTAAAATCTATTTATTGAATAATAATACAATCAGCCACTGTTGGAGGGCTATAAGCATTAAGGCTAAAAGTTCTCATTCATACAATATATACAAATAATAAAGAAATAAATATAAATATAAGACGTAAATAAATAATACTGATGAAGAAGATAAATAAAAAAATAAACAAATAAAATAAAATAAAAACTTCTAAACACAATCATAACTATATACAATATATACGGGTATGAATGCTTCGAGGGGGATGGTATGAATGCTCGGAGCTGGATAGGATTTGCGCTAGAGGATTGGGATGATGAATGAGGTTCTGGTGAAAGTTGGAGAATCTGGATGGGATGATGTCATGGATATATGGGATGTTAAGGTCATGGTGTAGGGTCTTGTTCGTGACATAATATGGAGCATTGACTATTGTTCGAAGGACTTTGGACTGGAAGGATTATGGTTCCTATTAAAATAGTAACAATTATTAAGTGAATAATGTGCGTTTTCTTATCAAGAATGGAGTTAGGCCACTTTCAAAATTAACAACCAGATTCATAACAAAAATTTAAAGGTACCTAAGTCCATTCAACATAACTTAAGATGCTTCAAATTGAAAAACACAATAATCAATTTATTTTACATATCTCTAAAACACTTCGGAAACACAATTTATGCGATTTAAAACATTTTTTAATTACAGAACATATAAAATTACGTGTGAAAGGGATTTGAAGTAGTCATAATGTTCCGGTGGTATATATCGCAATAGGTCAATCATGTCCTTAAATTTTGTTGTTGTAATTTGTTTCGATTTTTCGAATTTTCTTGGTCTACCCTGACGTTGTAATAAATTCAGGACTTTAAACTTTTCATTCATTGTTGTCTTAAAATTTTATACGGTTCATTTCTGATAAAACGCATCCAAATTATTTGTAACCAGTTTACTGATTCTCCATCAGAATTCTTTACTGTTTTAAAAATTGCGTCTTCTAATAATTTTCTCAATACAAAATCTTTTTGTCTCTCGTCATTTACAATAAAATTATTATCTTTCCGTCACTTTTTTTTAATATTCTTGGGGAACGAACAGTAAATTATTCTTTCTTAATGACATTTCTACCACCAAAATCTCTATGATTTGGTAAAAACGTGTGTTCTGATATTAAAAATTTGTGATCTATGATTTCCACATTATTTTTCCGAATTTTGGACTATTTTTAACCAAATTAAAGCTACTTTAATGTTTCTATTTTGCCCGGTGCTCATGTCACCATAGATGTTCTTTACTTCTCAAATTTTTAACATATTTTAAGATGCATGAAACAACTTCTTGAGCACTTCTGGATGCAATAGTTTCATCCCAAACGTGCATGTAAACATTATCGTTATGATAATAGTAAATTTAGAACATACATGTTGCGTTTGTAATATGCTACTGAGGTAGCCAGCTTGGGATACGGTAATGCTTTTTGCAAGTCTAACGAGAAAGCAAAATAATAATGTGAATTACGTGATACTTTCCCCTGATGTTGTTTTAGTAAATTTCTAGCTGATTCTGCTATATAAGTATAAAATAAATGGAGTTAGGCCACTTTCAAACTACACGGTTCAATTATTGAACTAATTCTGAAAACTTATGTGTCAAAAATTTATCGTATTTGCTCGGAATATAAGCAACCTGAAATGTTTTACTGATATATAGTATGAAGTTGTACATCGAACTATGATAACCGGCAAAAAATTGAATAACGGAGTTAGGCCACTTTCAAAATAAACGGCTCAATTGGCAAAACTCCACACTGTTACACTAAATAGACTAATAGGCTAATAGACAATCATACAAAAAGAAACAGCTATCCCTGGACTTATTCTAATACTCGCTCTGGACATATTCATTTAGCTCCGAAGAGCCTTCGTTTGTAGTACTTTCACATACTAATGTTATGTAAGGGATCGATCAATGAACTATTCTACTTCATTTAATTTTATAATCATAGTGGATTGATAGTCAGCTGTAGTGAAAATTAAACAGAAGTTGGTTGGGGGTATTCAGTCAATGATAAAAAGTAAAAATAAATAAATGGTATTTATTAAATATAACACTTTTAACGGAGCTATAGCGTAAAGATTACTGCTAACAAATCTTTAAGACCACTAAAATAACAACAACCCAATTAATTATATCAACGGAAGACAATAGAAACCTCGGTACTCCATCTGTTTTTGAAAACCACATAACTCCAGTCTCTGAGCAATATATATATATATATATGCTTACAGAGATTTGAAAGTATATCTGTTTACTCAAACTATAAATGATTATAGATTGTACGCTTATTAGTTATTAAACAGTTATTTTTCATTGTAAAGTATACTACATTTCATTGATAGGTCACACACGCCATATTTTGCGTGACTTGGTTATTTAGACTCAGGGGACCTCAAACCGTGTATTTTCGTTGAAAACTCAGATTCGAAAATTTTCACGATCGCTATACTTTCTCTTACTATTTATTAAATATATAGGTAAGTGAAAGTAAAAAAAACTATAAGCGTAAATCATATTACATACGATTATTTCAATGAAAAGAAAAATGAAGCTGTAGTATCTTAAAATGTTGATAACATGAAAAATCTATATTTATTTCCTATGAAGTGAAAATGGTAGAAAAATATGACTAAATTTCAAAAAACGGTGGGTAATATGTAACCTAAACCATATAATTTTCATATTTACTTAAAATGATGGTGAGGTGGGGGGGGAAGGGGGACAAGACTACCCTTCGGCAATTGTGGCGCCGCCTGGTGCTACCCATTGTAATCCTTATTCTCAAACATTGTGGATAACCTGTCATCACAGGCAGATCTACAGGGGAAAAGGGGGGACGTTCGGGCTGAAGCCCACTCCTCTCAAAATGGTAAAATGTAACCGTGTTTTATGGTAGAAAATATTAAAGTTATGTCTTAAAGTATTATTGTTCGTTACATTACATTTAATAGGACTTCAAGAATCACTTAAACACCATTTCATATATGTAGTTAGTATCTTCCTTTTTTTCAAAGTAATTATTTTTGGTTGTTGGTTGTTGTATAGTAAAGGCGTAAAACCTGTTGGTCATCAACGCCGTTAATTAAAATTATATATTATAATATCTTCGGGTAGAGAATAATAGGAATAAGATGAAATAAATAAAAAAAATAACGTAAAATGGACGTTAAGGTTAAAATTGTTCACGGTTATTGGACTCTAGTTATTTAAAGTTAGCCCGTTAAGTAAAAAAAAAAAACAATAATAAAAAAAATAATATAAAGAAAGGAAATACAGAAAAAAATTAAAAGGAAAAACAGAAAGTCCTGCGTGTGAGATTCAGAGTTTTAAAGATTTCTTCTTCAGAGAGAAACATGATTTTACTCAAGATTTTTTTGTCATTTCACAAAGCCGATGTATTTTCTGGTATTCCTATTATAAAATGAAATAAATAAAAAAAATAACGTAAAATAGACGTTAAGGTTAAAAATTTTCACGGTTATTGGACTTTAGTCATTTAAAGTTAGCTAGTTAATAAAAAAAACAAAAAATAATAAAAAAAATAATATAAAGAAAAGAAATACAGAAAAAAATTAAAAGGAAAAACAGAAAGTGCTGCGTGAGAGATTTTTAGAGATTCCTTCTTCAGAGAGAAAACATAATAAGAGATTTTACTCAAGATTTTTTCATCATTTTACAAAGCCGATGTATTTGCTGGTATTCCTAATTTGTTTAATTCTCTGATGTAAAAGGGCCAACTATCGAAGATATGGAACACCGTCATTCTCCTTCCACACTTCTGACAAATGGGCGGGTTTTCTCATGTAATTAAGGTGTGTAAGCCTGGTATGACCAATTCTTAGTCTATAACTTTAAGGACAACTTCCTCTCTGCGTTTATTGCGATTAGAACTACTCCATGGCTTCACTTTTTTCTTTTAATTTATTTGCAGGGCTGTTGTCTCATATTGTCTGCCAATCTTGGTGTATGACCTCCTTCAAAGGTGGCGCAGTTAAAAAAGCTTTAACACACTCCTGGACGGGTGAGAGATTCTTTTGCTGCTCTCTCAGCCATTTGATTACAATAGTGGATTAATAGTTAATGATGATAAAAGCACTTGTCAGCCATTTCATTCCGATTAATGCCTACATGACCGATAGTACCACAAATTTTTGTGTAACCTCTCGCACGAATACAATGCTTCTCTACCTTCGGTAGTGAGGAAGCAAAAATGTAAACCAAAATCGTCTGAATCGGACCAGTATTAGCAATATTATAGCGCATTGAATTTTATATACTGATTTTTGT
This sequence comes from Nezara viridula, assembly GCA_928085145.1. NCBI lineage: Eukaryota > Metazoa > Arthropoda > Insecta > Hemiptera > Pentatomidae > Nezara > Nezara viridula. The sequence continues at coordinate 108,173,874 of OV725079.1, read as the reverse complement.
CCGTTTACATCGCTTTAATTCATCAAAGTAATCCTTATGATTTCTCTGATCGGTCATCAGGAAAATTAGTCTAATTCAACTGTGTTATTTTTATATAACATATTTAAAATTATTTAAAAAAAAAAATGTTTAAAATAGGTAGGCAAGTCGTGTGAGTGGACACATCTGATTTTTCATTTAAATAATTGGTGGCAGTTTATAGATTGACTTTACAACTCCTCCATTCCAAGGTGGGGGTCTATCAGTATCTTTCTTGCAATGCATTTAATGTATGTAAAGATAATTTTATTAATTTGGTTGGACTTTATTATTTTTATGCCAATAAAAAAATTTAATTTACTTATTCTGTAGCGTTTTTCTAAGAGGTATGGTAACATGTTTGGTAAATAGAAATGAGCTAATAGGTAACTTCAAGACTTGCTTGACTCTTGCACAAGACCATGACTCTTTGATCTTGCATTTGGGCAACACTAAAATGAAGTAGTATAAAACAAGCTTTGGTAAAAAAAAACGTAAAGAAGCAAAACAAATACCAAACATTAGTTTAGTATAATTGCTATTTTACTATGATATTATTGTTTATATTCATTTATACTTGTTCCATTAATATACTGTACATGTATAAATATTTGGACGGTATTCAATTTGGTTTAGTAATTTGAAACGTTACGAGACCATTCGTTGCAAAAAATATATGTATATATGGTAATAAAACAGGAGGCTGTTATAAAAATGAAATTGAAAAGGCTCATGAGATCAAGTTAAAGCAAATAAAAAATGAAATATAAATTAAAAGTAAATAGATTACTCAGCAATTTGCTAGCGATTTTCCCTCCAGAGCGGTGCCCCATTTCCTTTTATCATCAAATCTTTTTATACTTCTGAGTCCCTTCCATCGAATCATAATACCTTTCCATAACGTTCAATTAAACTGATAATTTCAATCAATCCTATTTGCTCAGTGGAAATCTAAATACACAACTCTCCTCTACCAATAAGATAAACTAATAAAACGTAAAATGGAAGGCTCTAAGAGATAGGGACATATAATATTTAGAAGGGGTCCCTATAATCTGTGTGCTCTGTCCGGAAATAAAAAAAAAAAAAATACTGGAGTGGTCCAGGGCACAATGTAGAAAATCGAATATGTTAAAGCCCTTTCCGAAGGGACTAGATGGAAGGGTGAAAGCGCCCAATCAATGACTCATGGATTTTAATTTAAATTAAGTGAAGGGGGGGGGGAGGAGGTTCTCCGTTAATTATGAAAAAAACGTAATTGCATCTGCTTGGGGAGGGGAGCTTTGCATATGCTTAGGCCCTTTCAACCGCCCTCGTCCGAAAATGCCCTACAACCCATATCCATCGCTCGGCTTTGATCAGGAGAAAGCATTATTTTAAAATACTTTGCAAAAACCTCCTGAGGGACCATGTATAATACTTCACTATTGTAAAAATAAACAATGGGCGCAACTGGTTTACTAAGGCCTAAGGCTGAGACAATTTTTTATTCATATTTATAACTGTAACTGCAACAGTGTACCCTTATTTAGCACTCTAATAATCTTTCTACATTAAGATATCACGAGACCATCTTCTTTTCAGGCACCTTGGTGGGTTATTAAATCCCACTTAAATTAAATTATTATATTTTTTTTTTATAAGAGTCATATTGTTCCGATAAAGTTTCCCAACTACCGATATACATTTCTAAATTAAATATCATAAGATGGGGTAACTTTGGGCCAGCTGGTTAAATTTGGTTCGTTGTGATTCCGTGGTGGATAAACTGCGTTCATCCAGTCTGCTAAAACGTGCTTTGTAGACATGTACTGCGCTGCTATCTTGTGGCATGCTACCCTTGAGGTACAAGCGAAAGTTTCATGATAACAAGAGTTTTGAAAAAACAATAGAAATAAATAAAACAACCTCACTGCACGACGAGTGTAGTGAACTACAGTTCTCAAACTGCCGCTAGGTAGTAGCGCCAACAAAAAGGACGTTTTTGCAGACCCAACCAACACAGTTTATCCACCACGGAATCACCACAAATTTTACCCACTGTACTATAGTTGTTTGTTTGCTTATTTAGACTTTAAGGCGTAAAACCGTAAGGTCATCAACGCCAGTGAGTCGGTTATATTTGTATACTCTTTAGAGGAGAAATAAAAAAAAATAATGAATAATCAAAAATTAATAATAGATAGGTAGAGTAAACTGTCCTGTTATCCACGCAATCCCAAAGTTACACTATCTTACGATAATAATAATAAGAACTTCTGAAACTTATGGAGGGTCTTGGAATCATTACTCTATAAGGAAGTATTTTATAACATATTAATTAACAATTAATAAAATAACATATAGTATGATAGTTTCAACTCCCTTCTTAGGTTCTAAATGACCACTCTATCACCTTCTGCTTCTCTGTTATAATTTGGGCTTTTTTTATTTGTATATATATATATATATATATATATATATATATATATATATATATATATATATATATTTAGATATATATTTATATATTTATTATTTATATTTTATGCAATTTGCACCTGCGCATCTAGCAAATATGTTGGTGTTTTTTCTTGATTTGGTTTTTATTGATGTAGAAGGTCTCTTGGCCATTTTCTTCTTAATCTGCGTTGTTCAGGCAACAGGGAGCAGAAGATAGAAAGAACCAAAGGATTGGGTGATTTTGTGTTGAAGAATGAAATGTAGTGTACTTGTCGTGGATGTATGATTTTACTGTTGGAATGTTTAAGTCGTTATGTATAGTAGTATTTGAAATGTACCAAGGTGCGTTAACAATTTTTAGTAACATTTTTTATTGTGCTGTTTGTATTTTGTTTATGTGTGTTTGTTTTGCAGAACCCCAAGGTTCTGCTCCATATTGGTCTCAGTAAGGTGTTGTAGATCAGTCGCTTGTTTCGTAAGTTAAGTGAACATCTGCAGTCCAGAAGATGTGAAAGTTGGCTATTTCGTCTAGTAAGTTCTTGTCTTTTTTGGAATTTATTTTTTGGAATCAACATATTTCTCACATCTCTCGACGTACAAATTCTACCTTCAAATTATTTTATCTATTCCGCCATCTACTATCCCAACATACCCGTAAACTCTTAATTTCCTCCCTTATCTTTTCCTACTTTGATTATAGCTGTATGGTGTACGATTGTCTCTCTGTTAAGCTTCGTGATAGAATGAAAATACTTATAAGTAACTAAGTAAGATTTGTCCTTGGGACACCAAGACGCTCTTGTGTTTCCTCCTACTATATTTATAGAGTTGAGGTGACTACTCCCTTTTTCCCAAAGACAATATTTCCTAAACATATTCCTTTATGAAATTATCAATAATCGTCTTCTTACATATGCCTACAGCCATCTCCAATTCAAGTCCTCAAATCATTCCCTTATCACAGATCTTTCTCATTCTAAAGTTTCTTTTTTGCCAGCTCTGTCACTTCCTGGAATTCCCTTCCCAAAAAAATTCGCCTCGCCCCCATCCCCATCCAAACCCAAACCTTTCCTACTTTTACAAACATATAAACAATAACATTTTACAGTTACATACTAACGTTGTACCAAGTAACGGTACTCAGTGCATATTATTCTCGTACAATAATTGACTTAATATTTTTGGTTCAAGCCATTTATCATAAAATGATAGTTCTGTTTTTTGCTATGTATCTATCTAGAATCTCCGGCTCTTTATATCACTTACTACATTTATTTTTTATGTACGATAAAATATTTAATAATCTAAATTTAACAAATCATCATGCTTTTTCAAATAATGTAACATGTTATATAATACGATATATAGCATATTTATGTACGAGTTAGTTTTGGCCAAATGCGAGACCAAGAGTCTCCCAATAATCTTGCAGTTACTTTGTATAAAGATATAGATAGCGAAAACGTAACTAAGCCCGAATGAAAAATTGAAAGAGTTAAATGCAAAAGTATATTGGTTATATCAATTCTTTACATATAGTAACTAAATTTTCAATTATTAGTAACTATTTTGTCTTAATTTTTATTCACAAAACAATTTTTTTTTATGCACAAAGAAAGATCAAGAACGATTTCGGGCAACACTAATACACATGCTGTCTTTATCCGATTAATATTCCTGTATTTGGACTACCATATTTCATTTCTTTTAGCTTTTTAAATTTATTTTCTCTCTTTTACCGTACGATCATAAATATTTTTTTTTTCATATTTTCCTCATACAGTAACCATACTGTATTTCCTCATACTGAACGAAGGCCGTGTATTGTTGATTTTACATGCTCCATACATGGTGCGTCGATTATAGTATAATACATTTATCAATTATAGAATTACCATTCCTATAAAAGTTTAAAATTACATGAAGTTTGAATTAAATGGCGATTATGAATACAACGACTTTAATGTTCCTGGTGTATCAGATTTGGCCCAATCAAGATACATATCTTCTATAATAAACTATAATAATAATAAAAAAATAATAATAATTAACTTCAGGACCATCCTAACCTCGTTTCTTACCTTACTTCCTCTTCAATTCCTGACAAACCTCCAAGTCGCCCGGAAGGAAGATGGCCGCATGATATCCTAACGTATTCATATTATCAGATTGCTACCATTGGGTAGTTTCTCAACAAATGGTTTCATGTCATCATATTCATTTGTTTACATTTACTAGATTAATTTTTATTTTTTAATAAAGTTGCAAATATCATGAATAAAATTTAAAAAAAAAAAAAGCATTATAGTTTGGTAATGCAACAAACGGATAATGATGAAGTCGCTTTCTCAGTCTGTTTCTCCTATTTGTTTCTCGGCTGTTTTATCAGCAAAAAAGTTGTAAAGCAACTTACAATAACGACAAATTTAATCACAAAATTTGGATAATGTCATAAAATAATTTAACCACATAAGTGGTAGAAGAGGGGATGGTTATATATTTATTATTTATTTATGAAGGAGAACCCGTCGAAATTTATTTATTTATATACAATTTAAACAATGCTCCAATAATGAAGATATTTTTAAAACGAAAATGACTTACTTAACTTACCAAAAAAATGATCTAGTTCAGATGAAAAAGTTTCAAAATAACTCTGTGAACCCTTTTAAGGATCTAAGTTAGTACTTGAGATTAGCTTCACATTTTTCAACTTTTCCATTTTACTTTCGACATTTTGTATTTATTATTACTGAACTAGTTATAAAATTGCTAGTCATTAACACAAAGGTGTAAAATGCCTAGAATTGAGGACGAACATAAACTAACAGAGGCACAGATCATAAATATCCTAAGAAAGAAGAAAATCCTCTGAAATTGAAAAAGAGTAATCTAAAATAACATTAAACCTTATAATTGCTTATTATCATATAAAATGCTATGGTTAAGACAGTTCTAATATATGGCTGTGTGACCTGTACACTAACCAGAACCCTGTGTTCAAAGTTTTGAGAGAAAAATCCTCCGCACGATAACCAGAGTGATCTTGGATCAGAGTACTAACACACGGAGAAGAAAGACCAATAAAGAACTGCTTACAGAAACTGGTTAATCAATATCTCATGATATGAAGGAACGGAGGTTAAGATGGGCGGAGCATGTAGCTCATAGCAATCCATCTGGAAGCTTCTACGCAACAATGAATGCTTCAATATAAGGCAAAATACCTCGTGGAAGGCCAAAAAGCAGATAGGTAGATAGAATAGATGCAATATAGCTGCGTGCAGATAAATGGAAAGGAATAGCCCAAGACAGGCAGAGATGGAGCAAGCTTGTTAAGGCGGCAATAGATCTACATGGTCTGTAATTCCTACTCCTCCCCCCGAAAAAGAAAAAAAAAACTTTTAATTTTCTTGTATCCATCAATATAACTTGTGTGATATAACCTTTATTTAATACATCAAACGCATTCATTTATTGTATTTATCTGAAGTAAATTATTTACGAAAAATGGTATATATATTTTACTTACTATAAAAAAAGAGTGTACGTAGTAGTCACTCTTAATCATACCCCTTCACTCGAAATATATTTTTAACATTAAAATCCCTGCATCCGATGTAATTAAATATTTGGGTTTTTACTTGGACAAAAGACTGACTTGGAGGACACATACTAGACAAAAACGTATGGAATTAAACAGAAGATACGGTTTTTTATCTAGGTTACTTGACAGACGTTCAATATTATCTTCGACTAACAAATTGACACTCTACAAAGTTTTAGTTAAATCAATTTGGACTTAGGGCCTAGAACTGCGGGGTTCTGCTAAAACTTCCAATATTAAAAAAATCTAGTATTTCCAATCCAAAATTTTACAAAGGATAGTTGACTCACCATTTTATGTCGCAAACGATGTATTATATAAAGACTTGAACATCCCAACAATTTTGGTCACTGTAAAAGAAAGCTACAATAACTTTCACTAAAGACTAACTTACAACATAAATCCTCTGAAAAAAACCTTAAACGCACTAGAAACCCGTAAAGCCCACCTCGGCGATATGTAGGCGGTGGCCAAGAGACCTGCTGAACTGGACTATTTCCTGGATTTTGATGGGACGATGTGAAGCTGCCGAAAAATTTGCTGATTGCAAAGAAATTTGCGGATCACAAATTTAATTTTACGTCCAATTTTATATTTATGTATTAATATATAAAACTTTCGCTCAATTTATTAAGGTTTAAATTTTCTAATAAACTGAAAGTTCCTATGATGGCCAACCTTTAGTACAGTTTCTTAGACACTTGGATTTTGACTTTAGATCTAAATAAACTTTTTTTTTTTTACTTGGACATCAACAACCGAAAACTTACATAAATTTTCTTACTTCATTATTCGATTGAATGCAAAGAAATTTCATTTCTCAAATTGTCCCTTATCAGTCGTAGTCAGTCGAGTTTTAAACAGTTCGATAGAAAAGTTTAATAATATGATGTTATTTAATCTATTTAAAACGACAATGGCACAGTAATATTACAAAAATATATTTTCGTCACACAGCATATTGTATTTTTTTCAATTATTTTGATTACACACATGAGAATTGGTACAAACAGAAGATATATTTCGCCAAATTCTTTCGTACAAATTTTGCAGGTTTAACAATTAATAAAAATTAAATTTTCGTGAATTGTTTTCGTTAATTATTCTGAGAGGAGTAATGGAGATTTTACAATAACATGTAGCAGAGGCATGGAAGAAAGAAGTGCAAGAGGAAAGGTCAGGTCAGGTTGCTGCTTTATTCATAATATCGTGTGTAATTTATAATTTATTTGAAGTGATCGTGTTGTACAGTAGCTTCCAATCGTTCAATAATTCCGTAGGGGCAGTCTATTATGTCTCTAGTTGATCGGTTTCATCAGCAGGTTGTTCCGCCCTCTGCCGGAAGAACTACGCAATGAGGTATTGTACTGAGGCAACATTGCACCCGCTGTCTCAAACCAAAAATATTCCTGGTTCCGCAGCAACCTTACGACATTCAAAGATTAAATTACAGCTGGTATATCGGGACACTTATATCAAGGGTAACTGCCCTCCTCCGCAGGGGAGATTGGGTCATTTAATCGTCCTCAATTTCGTTGGTATACCAATTAGGTAGCAGAAAGCTGTTTTTAATTGTAACATGTACACTTGACTACGTATAAATCCTAAAATGTTGTCATATTGCTTGGATTTTGCATTTAAAATAAGCTGAACAGATTACTATATATAAATCGTTTAATAATTTAGAGTAAATATATGTACTTTTTGATGAAAAATTAAGTACAAAAAAATTATTTTTTCAATACTTCAACGAACTCTTCGATATTTTCTAATAACGGAGAGGGAATCAGAGCCTCCAAAATTCAGGTGAAAAGTGTTCCAGTAGTTCAGCTTATTAAATTTTGTCACAGGTACTGAATTTCCTCTGGTGAAACTTTATATTCTTAATGTGACCTGAAGTAAATTGTGGCCCAAGTTACAGGTATTTCTTCTGTAGGTAAGTGAAAGTAATAGTTGTTAATTAAAAAAAAAAAAGAAATCAAAATGAAACATCTTTGGATATAAATAGTGTTGCCCAAAATTGGTCTTGGTCTTGCACTTTGCAAGACCAAGAGTTAGACAGCCTCGCTTTTGCAAGACCAAGACCAAGACTGGTAAAAAAATTTTTTTTTTTAAATAATTTTTTTTGTACATTTTATTGAGAAATATTACAATTTGTCACAGTTAAGGACACTTATAACAGAGTTCAGAGATTACATCCATACAGTATATACAGAAATATAAATAAATAAAGTAATACAAAAGAATAAGAAAAAAGAAAAAAAGAGAAAAGAAAAAAATATATATATACACATAAGTAAGTAAAAATAGAAATAAAAGTAAAACAAACATCTTAGATAAAACATACCTTTATACATTATTTACAATTAGCCAGGTGATCTCCGAACCAATCTTGTCCCCCCCCCATGTGGAGGGAAAAGGGAGGCTTAGGAGATCCCTACGCTTCTCCCTCAGCCAATTCACTGGTATAATAAAAAATTTAAGGCAAAATTGTTACTAATGCTTGACAATTTTACATACTGTATGTAAAGAATTGGTATAACGTATATACTTTTGCATTTAACTCTTCTAATTTTTCATTTGGGCTTAGTTAGGTTTCTCCTATCGAAAAAAATATAGTAATATCTCTATAGTGCTAAGCTAATAGGTAACTGCAAGACCGTTGCGAGACTCCTGGGCAAGACCAAGACCTAGACCCAGACTCTTAGTTCAGGGAACAGTGATATTTTAGGAATTGATGGCCTTTACTTCCCTTGACAGAATGTAGATGAATTTATACTCCATTAACATTAGCGGTCAGATGATGTCCCGATATAAATTAGGCTCTGAATCCATAATTCTATGGGGACACAAGTATCAGTTTAGTTTGGCTGAGAGCTGTTTTGGTGATGTCTATTCAATGACTAGATATTAGATTACGCACTTTACCAATAATGTCATCAGTATCCATCGGGTTTCCAACCTTTATGCCATTAAACCATGTTGGGACTTCCAGTAATTCCAGCGGACCATATCGGGAACAGCATTAAATCCCGCAGGTCATTGTTTATGATGATAAAAATGTCGATATAGTGGTGTTGCCGTTACATATTCATAAAAACAACGATGTTTTCTATTTATTTAAATTATTAATGATTTAGATACTTAGATGTTAAAGTCAGAAATCGGCACTATGTTAAAGTAACGAATGTGAAAATGACATTTTTCAGTTTGGTTCGTTTAGGACAGTACTGCAAGGCCCATCTTGTGGGAAAATGTCAAATTTGAACGATAATCGAAAGACTTAAAGCAGTAAGTTAATTTTTACGAATGTATAGCTTTGCTAACTAGATATATACATATTGTAATTATAATCAAGAGTTTGTGTTGTTCAAATATTCAAAAGGGCTCTGGGCCATCGCCTCTTCTACCTTCGAAGTTGTAGAGATAGGTAGAGAGAGATAGGGATTGTGCAAGTGGATATGGATAATATATTCGGCACCATATTTAAATAACAAATGTACAAAGTTAAACAGGCTCTTATGAAAAATATAGATAATTTTTTCTGAGAAAAGGCTTAGAACATATTGGGATATTAAGTTCACGGTTATATTGTTATGATGGTTATATAGAACGGAGAACCAATTATTGTTCCCGTGCGTAGGTCAACATAGATTTCAATATTATCTTGTAAATCAGTAATTTACTAGAGTCTCAGTTGCAGTTTTTTGTTCAGTAGTTTATATAGCTCAACCATATCGTCGGTTGAATTCTTGTCTTTTAAGTACTGTATGTGGGTTCCATATTAGTTTTCACTATAGGAAAAAGCCAAGGTACCATACTGTGCGTAAGAAAGCTGGATAGAATTAATGTGTACTGGTAGAGAGGAAATTCGTCGGGGGATAAATGTAATTTTTTTGCATTTTGATTCATTTAATTTAATGCGCTTTTTTTTATACATCTGTTCAATCAGAGTTGTCTTAGTATATTTACCAGTTTAATTAGGTACTAATAATTTAATAACATCCATTTGCTTTTCACTTGAATCGTATGATAATTTGATCACTAAATCGAGGTAAATGGCCTACACTTAGTCCTGCCCTTTAGACCTTTAGTCTTACCCCCAGCATATCAAAATAACGAGGTTATGTAAACCAAACGGGCACCTTTTTAGATCAAATTTTTCCAATGTTTATGATTAAATTATCCTAAGATTCGAGTGGAAAACAAAAATGTGTTTTTAGTATCTTAATAATTAATTGATTTAATGATAAAAAGTTCCATTTTTTAGAATTTTCGCTGATAAAAATGTAGTAGCTAACTATATAAGATCAAGCCATTTACGAGGTTTTAGCCGCATATTAATAGCAAGAGTTGGTCGTGATTGATCCAGTTCAGTTACAAGTAGTATTTGTCTGTGTCATTGGCATTGTTCATTATTTTATCATTATGAGTAAAAATTATTTTTGAAAAAAACAGGAATAAAAAACACTGGCTGTCACTTTCTCCAATACGAGATTTATTCGAATCCTCGAGTTCGCATGAAAATTATCCGTGATCCAAGTTGCAGACGCCTAGGTACCGGATCTAATGCCCTCTATCGGTTAATCTCTGTAATTAGACGAGTAATGATCGGGGATCGTGAGGAATCTTGTGTCACTTAAGGTAATTAACGACAAATTTAGGTAATCAGCGATCATTATGTAGGAGTCAAGGCGTATTTAATACAAAGTCACACTCCTCATCTGAGTAACATAGTAAATTGCTCAGTCCCTCGTGGTTTTAACATAAATTTAATATAAAGGAAGGAGATGGTCCGGGCTGGCGGTCATAAATAGGCTAAATAGTGGCAAAACTATTTTGTTAAAAGCCAACGTTTCGACCCGACTTTGCAGGTCTTCTTCAAGGCCAGAACGGACAAGATACAAAAAGATGGAGAATTGTGTAAGTTACATAATATTTAGAAAAAAAAAATTATAAACAATGTGAATAAGCTTATCAAAATTATAAATGATAACAATATTAAAATATAAACAGAGTAAGCTAAGTAACAACATCCTAAACTGAAGTAAATAGTTGGTAACAATTGTTGTAGTGTAATATATAATATATACAAATGTGAATATACTTCTACAGATCTACAGGAGAGATTGAAAGAAAGGGAAAAAGAATATAATACGAAATAATAGACATAAAGTAATGTGGAGAAAGAAAAGAAAAAAGAAAAACAAAAAATAAATAAATAAGTAAATAAAATTAGAAGAATAAAAATAGAGACCTACAGGTGTGTTCAGCTAGGAGTTTCGTTTAGAACTGGAAAAACAGGGTAAGGCCAGGTATTGGGAATATTGCTGACTTGTTTGGGTAATGGGGAAAAACCTAGAAAATTACAGTATCCAAAATTTGAAGATATATATGGATACAAGGGAAAAAATGCTATATCTATGAAATATTAAATTATAAATATATACATATACATATAAAATAGAATTAAGATATTATAGATAAGAGTACAATGTGAATAAAACAAAAATGGAAGAAGTAAAACGTACATAGAAGTAAAATATAAATATAGAAATAAGAAATCAGACATTGCAGAACTAACATATAAGTATAGAGAGGAAGAAAAAAAATATGAATAATTATAATTATATTTGGTTGTACATATGTAAGAAAATTACATTTAAATATTAGATAATATTGGGATAATAAAATGAATACAAAGTGAAAACGGAATTTATGACCGCCACCCCAGACCATCTCCTTCCTTTATAATGCAACGGTCAACCATTAAATATTCAATTAATTTAATATAGTTTTTTTAGTTATTTTACAAAAAAATAATAATTTTTGTTAATCTTATTCATGAAATTTAACTGAATTACAACTGTATCAAACAAAGAAACCATCTAATAAACTTGATGATAGGAATATAATGACTCGGCTTGTAGAGAATTTATCCAGAGGTAGCATTCTAATATAATTTCTACATTAGAAGATCAAGAGGCCATCTTTTTTTTCAGGTAGCTCGAACGAATCAGAGATAGAAGAGAAGACAAGGCTAGAAAAGAAGAGGATTCAGATGGTTCTGAAGTTTATTGTGAAAGAAAAGATATCTTGATTGGGCCAAATTGGAAAGATATGGAACATTAAGATCGATATCATTATCATTTTTGGCGCTACAACTCACATAGAGTCACAAGTAGTGGAGTGACCTGGAACATCAGTCACCAGTCATTCTTGTTCTGAGCTGAATTAAAGACCCGAATATGAATGATGTAATTTACGTCAGCCGCCATATCAGCTCAACGCAATACGGGTCTTTCAGTTGGTCTAACAAATAGTTCTGTGAGGAGCTTTTTTTGGAATTTGGCTATCGGACATCCTTACAACATGGCCTACCCAGGAGAGTCAACTAACCTTAATAAATCTAACCACGTCACAATTCTCGACCAGTTCCTACAGTTTTCAATCTGTACTATACCTCCACTCCTAATATTCTGTGAAGGATTCGGCGTTCACATCGTACCTGCTCAGTGGTTTCCAATATACCGAGCCATAGATTTTTGCCATAGGTTGTCTCCTCAACTCCTCTCTCAGTTTTTACCAATTTTATAGCGGAATCTCTCTGATTATTCACGTGATACAGTTAAAGTGTATATCAGAGCAGTTGATATTTACTGTTGGCATCTTTTTTTTTTGTTATTTTAAGAAAAAAAAAAAAAAAAAATTTTTTTTTTTTTTTTTTTTATTTATTTATTTATTTTTCTCTTATGATATGCGGTATGATCAGCAAGTGATGGCCAGTAAGGTGCCCAAGAGGTCTCGGTCAGACGGAGTTAGCTCACCAGCCAAACAAAGGACTCGTCGCTGCCTACGAGAAATACCTCCAGTGACCAAAATGAACACTTCAGAACCAGAACCTCAGCCCCAACCAGGTACGTCTGCACAAGAAACGATTGAAGAATCACCTTTCTTTACTCCAAACCCCTACCAAGTGCTTCAAAATGACAGAGAAGTAATGGAGTCTGCAGCAATACCCAGAGAACCAAAGCCTCCTCCGATATTTGTGAAAAATATAAAAAATTTCCAGATGTTCTGCACCCAACTAAATAAAATCTGCTCTGGCAGTTATTCATGCCTTAACAGGACCAATGACACCAAAATAACACCTGATTCTGCAGAAGCCTACCGAAAAATAGTGAAGTACTTATCAGAAACAAATGCGAATTTTCACACTTACCAGCTGAGGCAGGAAAGAGCTTTACGAGTAGTGATAAGAAATTTACATTCCTCAACCCCCACTGAAGTTATTAAAGAAGAACTAACGACGCTTGGTTTCAATGTACGCCAGGTAACAAACGTTTTGAAGGAGGACAGGGAGCAGCCAGGATTACGAAATAGGATCCCACTACCATTGTTTTTCGTGGACTTGGAGCCATCACCAGGTATCGAAAAAATATATGATATCACAAGAATATACTACACAATGGTGAAAGTTGAGAAGCCATATCCCAAGAGAGACATCGTGCAGTGCCATAATTGTCAGACCTATGGCCACACGAAGACATATTGCCACCATCTGCCGCGTTGCGTGAAGTGCGGTGAACAGCACAAATCTGTAGAGTGCACCAAACCTATACAAGATCCAGCAGTATGTGCCCTATGCTTGGAGGGACACCCGGCCAACTACAAAGGCTGCCAAATTTACAAGAATCTCAAAACCAGACACCAGAAAAACCGGATTCAAGATGAAGCACTAAGAACAAGAAGAGAGAGAGAGCCTTCCAGAATTGTAAACAATGATGTATCATTCTCCCAACTACTTAGAGGTAAGACTTTAACCGATAAATGTCAAGCCCTGCCACAACAACAACCTCAAACCCAACCTCAAAATCCTCTTCATCCTAATATACCTAACCACCAACAACAAATTCCTCATATTCCTCCTCCTTCAAATGCAACAGATCTCACAAGTTTGTTAGCATCTTTCCTCACCGATTTCAAATCCCTTGTTACTCCACTCATATCACTCCTCACGAATCTCGTATCTCACCTCATCCCTCCTTTGAAAAATCCTTAAATGACTCACATCCCTAAACCCATATCCATTCTCCTTTGGAATGCGAATGGTGTTAGAAATCATACAGACGAACTATCTACTTTACTACTTGACAAGAACATTGATGTGGCACTAATTACTGAAACTCGACTAACCACTAAACAGCACTTCAATATACCACAATACCTGACATATCGTACTGACCACCCTGACGGAAAAGCACATGCCGGTACTGCTGTAATTGTACACCAATCCCTCTCCCATCACGTACTCCCATTACCAATACATGATTTCCTACAGTCCACCGCTATCGTGATAAAAACCTTCTCCTTTCCGGTCACTCTTGCATCAGCGTATTGCCCTCCTAACCGATCCATATCCAATGCCCAATTCAGTTCTCTCCTCGACTCCTTAGGACATCACTTCATCTTGGGTGCAGACCTAAATGCCAAGCACCAACAATGGGGTTCCAGAACCACGAATTCTCGTGGCCGAACCCTGCTGTCTGCACTCAATTCCCAACGTTTTCACCTCCTTTCCCCCAACTCTCCTACCTACTGGCCCACAGATCCCAACCGTAATCCTGATCTTCTTGATTTCTTTATCCACAGCGGCTTAAGTCCCCTCAATTGTTCCATTACACGTCTAAATGAACTTTCCTCTGACCATAGTCCTCTAATCCTTAATGTTTCACTTGAACCTGTTCCCAAACCTTCTCCACCGTCATTCATTAGGGGCCCAGTAAACTGGGACCTTTTCCGCCAAATAATCTCCGATAATATTGATCTCAACATATCCCTCAAAACTCCCGATGACCTTGATAGTGCCGTAAATTCCTTTACTACCACAATCCAACAAGCCGCCTGGACTGCCTCCTTTCCAAAAGACTCCTCCAGAATTCCTATAAAGACCATTCTACCCCAACACCTCCTTAACCTAATCCGCACCAAACGCCGTGCCAGATTATTATGGCAACGTACCCGACATCCTACCGACCGCTGCTCCTATAATTACTACTGCAAACAATTAAAACTGGAATTAGCCACCTTCAGATCACAATCCTTCAACTCCTACCTATCCTCCCTCTCTTCTCGCGACAATTCCCTTTGGAAAACCACAACAAAAATCCTAAATCCTCACCGCATTTCCCATCCTCTCCGACGAGGTGATGGCTCCTGGGCAGCATCTGACGAAGATAAAGCTGAGGAGTTCGCCATTCACCTATCCAATACATTTATTTCACATCCGGAATCCCATCCTGCCCACACCGTAACAGTAGAAGAACTCCTTACATCACCAATCCCACTTTCCTTGCCCCCAAAAGCTATTCATCCTTCCGAAGTAAAATTTCAATTAAAAAAACTAATCCTCCGTAAAGCTCCTGGACATGATCTCCTTACACCTCAAATCCTTCGACAACTTCCATTCAAAGCAGTCATATTCCTTACATATATCTACAATTGTATCCTACGCACCACCCACTTCCCTCTGTTATGGAAACACTCCACTATTATCCTTTTCCCAAAACCTGGAAAACCTCTCAATAGCTCAACATCCTATAGACCAATCAGCCTACTCCCAATCCTTTCAAAAATTTTTGAAAAGATCCTTTTGAAACGAATCCTACCCATTATAGAATCCCAAAATATCCCTTCCCATCAGTTTGGTTTTCGCTCTCAACATTCTACTGTTCAACAAGGACTCCGAGTTGTTGATCATATTTCCTCAGCCCTAGAAAACAAGGAATACTGTTCGGGTGCCTTTCTGGACATTGCACAGGCATTTGACCGGGTATGGCACTCCGGACTGCTCTCCAAGCTTAAAATCCATTTACCTCAGTCCTTGTACCTAGTCCTCCGATCCTACCTCTCTGACCGCTCCTTTCGAGTTCGCTGTGGAACAGAATTTTCCAATATCTACTCCGTTAAAGCCGGTGTTCCCCAAGGCAGCGTCTTGGGTCCCGTGCTTTACATCCTCTTTACTGCTGACATCCCTGTTCATCCCGATACTTTTCTTGCAACATTCGCTGACGACACCGCAATCTTATCATCCAACTCTGATCCCGAAATAGCATCCTTAAATCTCCAAAGTCACCTCACCTTGATTGAGCACTGGTGTAATAACTGGCGCATTAAAGTTAATGAATCTAAATGCCAACATATTACCTTTACACTCCGACGCAATTCCTGTCCACCAGTACTCTTTAATTCCATCCAGCTTCCTTATTCAGACACAGTCCGGTATCTTGGCTTTCATTTAGACCGAAGACTAACTTGGAACCCGCATACTAGACTCAAAAGACAAGAACTCAACCGACGATACGGCCAACTATACCGACTACTAAGCAGAAAATCTAAACTTTCCATTGAAAACAAGCTACTGATCTACAAGACAATACTGAAACCTATTTGGACTTACGGACTAGAACTGTGGGGATCAGCAAAATTTTCTAACATCAAGCGCATCCAATCCTTCCAGTCTAAAGTCCTTCGAACAATAGTCGATGCTCCTTTCTATGTATCCAACAAAACCCTACATCATGACCTTAACATCCCATTTGTCCTAGACCTTATCCCAGAAAAATTCTCCAAATTTCACCAGAACCTTACTTACCACCCAAATCCTCTTGCACAATCCCTATCAAGCATCTCCCATCCCTATAATCCTCCAAGAAGGTTGAAACGGCAGTGGCCTCGCGACCTTTTGTAGATTATATAAATTGGAGTTCTGGCAATGGCCAGATTCTTCACTCAAGACATGTGTGTATGTGGCTAAAGTGCTCTCGACCAATCTCCGCTGGCTTTAGTACCAGTGACGCGGTTGGAAGAGTAGCGCAGGGTTCTCCTGGCGTTCCCTCGCCTGATTGTATATAGGTATGCATGTTATTTTTTTCCTTAGTTTTAATTTTATTATTTTTTAGGTTATTTTATTTTATTGTCTATTGTATATACTTTTGATTATTATTTTGTTCTATTTATTTTATTTTTTTTGTACATATGGTGTGAATGTCATCCTACCTCACTATAACCAATGTCCAACAGACAGATTGTTATAATACTCAATAAAGAAATTTAAAAAAAAAAAGATTTTTCCAACCGTTTGTCTAGATCTTCAAGCAGTTCTTTGTCGTTTTAGTCTTGTTAGAAAAAAAAATCTGGTGCCCGCAACACATAACTTTTGTTTACCGCTCTACTTTGAATACAAATTATTTTCTGGCAATGTTTAGCTATTATAAAATTTTTGAAGTGCATTTTTAACCGAGCTAAAGTTTAAAGTTTACAGCTAACAAACCATTAATACCATTAAAATGACAAAAATCCTATTTATTATATTAACAGTTTCTTATGGATTGTACGGTCCTTTGATTATGGATTGGACCATTCTTAGTTATTTAACTGTTATTTTCCATTGCAAAGTTTACTAAAATGGAATTACGAGATTTGCATTACGTGTCATAGATTGATCAAAAGTTGTCACACTCATTTAAGTGGATACTATTGGTATATCACAAAGTAAAAAATCATCAGATTATTCATTAATTTAATTTTCTAAAAGTTTATTGATTTGATTTTTCGGAATAAACTTACGATAAATACTTAATCATTTAAATATAATATCGTATCTAGAGTTATTAAACTGCATTAAATGTATTTAAGGTTATACGAGAATTTGTTTTACAGTAAATATGAAATATTTTTATATTTCAGTTCATCTTTCAAACAAGTACAATGAAATAGTATTTTAAATAATGACGTTGCTTTTCTGAGGTGAATTTATTTATTTTTTTTTTTAAATAAAAACGTTTTTCTTTTTTGTTTGATTATCAAATTCTTTCAAAATTTATATTTAGCCTTTTTTCATGAATCCAAACAATGAGAGATATTTATTCATTTAAAGTAGACCAAATCAATGGTAATTTAGAGGAAGACGTATATGAACATTTAAGCCCTATAAAGTGACATCAATGTGGATAAGACCTAGCTGATATTAAAATGAACATAATGATATATTGACATATTGAGTTTAATTAAAATCATTAAAGCTGTTTTTGAGAAAATCGTAAAAATGTTTTACATCGATTATATAAAGTGCCACTTCCGGTTTGCTGATATTGACGAAAAAGTTGCTGTAACATCCGGAACATGTTATTTCACACACACACACACATATACCATTTATCGGGAATTGGTTATTTGGACTCACGGGACCTCTAAACGTATATTTCCGTTGAAAATTCAGATTCGAAAATTTTCACTATCGCCATACTTACCCTTACTATACATTACATATATAAGTAAATGAAATTAAATAATTATAATTCAAAATCTACCAGAAATTAAACGTAATGGAAGAAATCTGAATATAATTATGAAATAATTCATTCGACCTTCATATTCACTTTAAATTATCTCATTACCATTTACTTAACTTAACCCATTTAAGTTGAGGTTACTCAAAACATTAGGAATGGGGATTAGTTTCCTTTTGCTAAATATTGCAAAGAAGATGCATTGAATCAGACAACTAGCGGATTCAAAGTAGGGAAGGCTTTCGGCTGAAACCCTCCCTCCCCCCCACCTCTAAATAATAGAAAACAGTATTTTTTTTTTCATTGGTCCATTTCTGTTGTTATAAATGATCTATGCTTAATAATAATAATAATGCCATATTTTTCTCTATTATAACGTATATACTTCAGTTACTAATTGTAACAACTTGTCAAGATAAATTGTTAAAATAGTTATTCCAAGATATACTATCGGTGGTGTAATTACCATTATTTAAAAAAAAAAAAGTTGTTAGACTCCTCTCCTCCCATATTATTCAATAAAATTGAAAAAATATTAAATCCTGAATTTCTTATTAAAGTAGATATGTAATTATTTAAGAAGGGTGGTTAGTGAAAGCTTTGTGTGATACACGCTCATTTTACTGAGCCAGTGACTCATGCATCTTTAGGTCTCTGATATTTCTTCTTGATCCATTTTCTCGAATGAGGCAAGACAGGAATCCGGTTAGAAAAATCTAAGTTGTCCCGAAAATTTAAAAATAAATAAGAAAATATAAGAGAGGGTTTGATGGGGCCAAGCGGTGGGACGGAGAAAACGATTAACCGGAGAGCAAAGTTAATGAAGGTAAATCAGATATTGTGCCGAACGAGAGGGCAACTTAGCTTCCTTCGCTATAATTCCTGTTTATCTCATTAAAATGTAAATTAACCAGAGCCGTTTAATTATGTCCAAAGAGGTAGGATTAATTATATTCTTAATTAAAATATAATTACCGTTGTAGCTCCGCTCCCTCTCTGATTTAAATCTTATTTTCCGAACAGGTACGAGCTACCTGTGATTGTGTTAGAGGTCGCCCCTCGAATAACCCCGTCGGCCCATTACAGTTTCGTTTTATTTTTCGAGGTAGGGTTTTTTTTTCTGAGGTATAAGCACTGCTACACACCTTGATGAGCCTTAGGAGACCTAAGGTGGACTTGTCTTGAGGATTACTTCATTACCTGCAAAAATCATCTCATGATGCTACCATCTTGAAAACATAACAATAAAACGACGAATCAAACCACCATCAAGCTAAAATGGTTCAAAATATTAGTGGGTCCACCTTCACCGTCCCTACAAGGTCAAATACTTCACACTACTAGAAGAGAAATTGGAGTGTGAATTACTGAATTTAAAATATTTTGTCCTCCATCTCTACATTAATGTAATGCTATGTTGTTCAGTTCCAGCTGACATAGAATAATTGGAACGTATAATATTTGCAATGCTCCAGGAAGCACTAGCGTGTCCAGGATTTCATTTTGGGGAAACTTCAGCCAGAAGCTTTTTTTTTCATATATATAACGATAAATACTCTAAAAAAAAAGCAAGATACTATCTACATATATGAAATGGTGTTTATTTGATTTTTTAATTCTTTTTAAATGTAATTACACAAACAATAATATTTTATTTTATTTACACCCTACCCTGCCGATAAGGCAATACGGGTGTTATGCAGTAGTGAGTAGCAACGCATGCGATTCACTGCTGCATTCAGACCAATTACATTTTTTACAGCTGTGCACACAGCCTGCTCTTTTTTTTCTTTTTATCCAGCATCCTGTTCCACCCTCTCTGGCGGTCTTCCGTATACATGTTCATTTCTTCTTCCCAATGAAAAGTGGTTTGACCCAACCAGTTCCTTCCACCCGTATACGAATGCCTTGTAATACGGGTATTTTTCCTTTGTCATAAGTTGAGGGAGATCGCTCTCCGTCAGAGCGTAGAGCCCCGTCTCCCTCAACAACTTAGCCCTCAGTGCCTCAAAGGCGGTAGAGTCTAGGATGTTATGCTCGGCGGTCTCCGGCACTCTGCAACTTGGGCATAGGGGATCGATGTTCTTGCCATATTCAACGAGCTTTGCTCGGAAACCCCCATGCCCTGTGAGGAACTGTGAGACCCAGTAGTCCGGGAGAACCCATGTCTGTTCCATTCTTGAACCAACAGTGGGGAAGTATTTTCTTAGCGTAGCCCCTTTTGGCGTCGTCACCCACCGCTGGTTCCATTCCTTTAATGTGTTCTCCCGAAGAATCCTCTTCCATCCATTAGGGTCTTCACTGATCCTCACACGAAGATTCGCCGGTAGATCCACCAGGCCTTCTCTCTTCATCTTATGCCGGAAGTATTCTTCTCGTAGGAGAAGATCAATAGGAGTAGTTCCGGCTAAGACTTGTACCGCCTCATGAGACACTGAACGGTACGCTCTAGTGACCCGCAGCAGAGCCATCCGCTGGATTGTTGCCAACCTTTTCTTCTGTTGGTGCGAGAGATGATGACTCCACGCAGGGGACGCATATCTCAGAATGCCCAGAATAACTCCTTTATAAATAGTCAACGTGGCTGGGTACCTGAGACCCCAAAAGGCGCCCCCGATGCGACTAAGTCCATTGAGAGCCAGGGCCACCCTACTTTTCATGTAGTCCAAGTGAGGCGTAACGTTGAAATTTCTCCCAATTCTTATGCCAAGGTATGTAACAGCCTCACTTGGACGTATCCTTTCTCCTTCTATTCTGAGAGTAATAGGGTGGGCCCTGTCAGTCTTACCTCTTAAAAGAATGGACTGGGTCTTAGCAGCCGCCATCTTCATCTTTTTTCTCTCACACCATCCTCCTACGAGGTTGGCACATCGTTCAGCTTCTTCTTTTAACCTGGCTCTGCTGTTTGAGGCCACTACAACGGCCAGATCATCAACATAGGCCGTGGCGGGGAACCGCTCCTGTTCTAGTACCCCCAGCAACTCATCGAAGACTAATTTCCACAGGGCTGGTCCAAGAACCGAGCCCTGCGGACAACCTCTTTCCATCGACTCTTGTACTTCAAAGAAGCTACCTTTTATCTTCAATGTTCGGTCCTGGAGGTAGCTCCTTAAAAGATCATATAAGTTGCTGGGAGCCTCATACTTCTGCAACTGCTGGAGTACGCTCGGCCACCAGACGCTATCAAAGGCGGAAGATATGTCGAACAGGATAAGCATGACATACTTCTCCGCCTTCTCTTCAACGTCACGGCGCACTCTCAGCAGGGCATCTGCGGTTCCCCTGCCTTTAGTGGATCCGTACTGCCGTGGATGGCTAGCCCTAGAGAAGACTGGTCGTAGACTCATCATCAACAGGGTCTCCAATAATTTACTCATGATAGGGAGGAGGCATATAGGCCTATAAGATTTGGCTAATTGCTTGTCCTTGCCTCCTCCCTTGTAGAGGAGTCTAACATCAGCAATTTTCCAACTCTTAGGAAAGTATCCCCTGTCTAGACAATCATTGAATAATGTCAACAGTCTCTGTTCAATATAGGGGATACTGTTCCTGAGGATTGCTGCGTCAATGGAGTCTAACCCAGGTGCACGTCCAGTCTTTTGCCTATCCACAGCAGCACGTAGATCCCATATGTCCCACGGTGGGCACAAGTCCGTACCAGGTGGGCATACCGTAGTGCGTCTTATAAATATTTCCTCTTCATTATCCTGGGACGAATCATCTCTGGGGTAGGTCTCAGCTAGGAACATCTTTGCAGTCTCTTCCAGAGTGGTTGCCTGGGAACATCCGCGCCTCAAAGCTGCAATCACTTGCTGTGGAGCAAACTTACCAAGGGCCACTCTGTAAGGTACACCCCAGGGATTCTTAGATGACTCTTGAACAATGAATTCGTCCCAAGACTTCCGCTTTCTTAACCGCACCTCGTTTCGGTATGCCCTGGCTTTAGACTTGTACTCATCACGAAGTGTAATGCGCCTCTCTTCGCAAGTACACTTCTGGTATGAACGCCGTGCCTTGTAGAGTTCTCTCTTCATAGTGGTTAAGGCAGGCGTCCACCATGGGACAGGTCGAGCTCTCGCCTTCCGGTGCTGAAGGGATTCTTCAGCGGTATCGCGGATGACATCAGTGATCCTGGATACTCGGTAATCCAGATCATCTGTTTGCTCCGTTTCCGCCTCATCCCAGTCTTCGTCGACCAGTTTTCCCTCCAGCAATGACCGGAAGGCACTCCAATTTCCTTTTCGAGTAAGGTAACCTTTTTCTATTCCGAGGGAAACTTCTGTATTTTCCGTCAGCCTAAAGGCTATCGCTTGGTGGTCGGAACTCGTTTCAGATCGGAGGACCCAATCGATAATGCGGTTTGCCAGCACCGGTGATACCAAGGTAACATCAATCCAGCTCTGCCCCCTAGCGCTAGAGAACGTCGGGGTAGCAGAGGGATCGTTCATAACCACTAGATGGTTTCGGGCAATAAATTCACCGAGCTTAGCGCCCCTTCTATTAGTTCGATTAGATCCCCAGACCGTGTTCCAGGAGTTGGTATCTGAGCATATGATCACGTTCCTGGTGCAAGCCGTGATCATCTCCATGGCGGATATGTCTTCGTCAATATCGCCCCCGTCCGGTAAATATGATGAGACCAGCGTAAAGGCAACATGGTTCCATCTGATATGACAAGCAACACAATCCGCCATGGTAAACTGCCTCAGATCCATCACATCGAGGTTGGGGTTGTTAACCACAATAGCAGCCCTGGGCCTCCTCTCTCCACTGCTCAAGGCTATAACCCTCGATGTGAGACCAAACCCCGTGACCTTGTTTCCCCAGCAACTCGGTTCCTGGACTGCCATGATGTCGTAGCTTTGTGAGAGGGAGCGTAGCTCTTCCGCAACTAGACGCCGGCGGCCCATATTGAGCTGAAGGATGGAGATCTTATTCATAAGAAGTCCTCATCGCCATTTTTTGTGACCAATTTAAATGCACAGGACAATCACGACTGCCCGCCTTATGCTTAGTGTGTCTCGGATGGGCCTTTGCCCTCACACAGTTGATGCATGTCGGCCCTGCCTGAGCTAGTTTTTTGGGGCACTCCTTGAGAAAATGACCAGTACCTGCACACCAGATGCAGACCAGTGCATCTGTTGGACATGTGGCCTTAGAGTGCCCGTAGTCCTGACACTTGGTACAACGGGGGGCGTCGAGGTTATCTTCAAAGGTCATTGACCACCATCCTCCATTCAAGCTTGCCATGTCTAATAGATGGAATCGTAGGGTTGGGTGCACTTCCAGCACCCAGTTTTTAGTTATTCCATTCCTTGCTGTAGATGAGAAAACAGGCCGAAGTCCATCGTTCACGAGCGAAGCTGGGATCGATTTATCAATTAGCTTTGCCCGTAAAAGCGTAATTAATGCCTCCGCAGTCCACGAATTGGGCACACCTTTAATTTCAAGCCTAGGTCGTTTCTTAAGTGCAAGCTTGGCCTCTAGTCCTACTTCTCGTAGACCCTGCCACCCAATAACTTTCGCCGCTTGGGAGCTATCTTCCATCCGAACTAAGACCGAGCCTCCCTTAGTAGCACGTACTATGGAGGCATTAACTCCTATTTCAGTAGGAGATGGCAGCCCACTGATGATTTCCACGGGACTTTTACCGGGCCCACTAATTGTGACGTAGGTGGGTTTAGAGTTAGATATCTCTGCCGGCTTCAATGGCAGAGATTTTACAATATCTGCCATTGTCCGTGGCTTACTTTGTAATTGGGCTGAATCTTCAGGAGAGACATGACTGGTCGGCTCAATCAGGTTATTTAAATTACTAGCTGCCTTGTTAGCTGCTTTGGTCCTCCTGCGGCTTCTTTTACTGACTACGACTTTGTAGGGTTCAGTAGCCGCTGAGGGTCCAGCCGGGCTTGCTTCTCTGATATCTGCTTGCGCTTCCCTTGAGTGACCGGCTTTGGCTATGATTTGTGGTTGTGGTTCCACTCGAGCTGCCGTTAGTCCCTCAATAATTTTGGGCACCGTTTTTTCTATTACAAGTCGAGCAATCATCTCATGAATACTAGGAGTCTTAAGTGACTCATGAACCGCTTTTTGGATGAGCTCAGAAACGTCTTCATTTGTGTGTGCCTTTTTACTTTTGTCGTCTAGGGTTTCAATTATATCTATCAAGGTTAGAATTTTTCTATTTATATAATTTTGTACCTTGATATTCAACCCATTATCTGCCCGTTGAACATATACCCTAAGATTCTCCTGGATTTGTAAGGCCGATTGTAGTAAACTTTTAGCTGCAGCCTCCTCCGAGTTTGCCTCCAAATCAAGAGAACCCTTTCTTGCCCGTTTGGCATTTCGCTTGGAAACCTTTTGGGAACTCTCCTCTTCCATATCAATAACAATTGGGTCAACCATACTGTAAGAAACTAGTAAACACTACAAATGATTTCAGTTTATAGTACACTACAGTTTAGAGGTTAACTAACTACGTTTATTAAATGAAAGTTACCTTTCTATTTATGTCCAATGAAACTTGTATACAAGTTCTCTGTTATAAGTTTTAGCTCTCGTAGGAACGATTAAAGTCCAGAAAGTCTTCAACTACGAGAAGATTACGAACTCGTAGTTCCACTTAACCTTACTTAAAACTAAAAACTTATTTACAAAAGAAAACTCAAAAAAAAGAACAAGAAAACATAATGAACAGTAAATTAGAAAACACTAGAACACGAACAATAACAAAATAAGTATATATACACCAGTCACAAGTCTAAACACAATACTTTGGAGAACCAATACGTTATCACCAATCACTATCACAATAACCAATAATACTTTAAGAGATAATTTTTTAATATTATTTACCATAAAACATGATTAGATTTTACCATTTTGCGAGGGGCTTCAGCCCGAAAGCCCCCCTCTCCCCTCGTAGATCCGCCTGTGCCAGGAAAGGAGCTTTATTCCTCCTCTAAATGTTCTCACAGTATTTTTTAAAAATCTTTTTTGAGATTTTGATTTTAGTAATTAATTTAAGATCTTCTAATCATGAGAAATTTACATATTAATCACTTCATGTTGACAATATGTTGAAGTCGAGGGGATGAGAAGTGAATCAGTCCTCTCTTCCAGGTTGACAAAGGACACGTGTTCCTTGGACCCCCGCTACGTTGGCGATGGCTCACACGAGAAAGAGAAATGACTATTTAAATATTTAAATAAGAAGGATTGGGATGGCATAGGCAAGCTGCTAATCCCTCACTCTTAGCTCTGCTAATGACCCTTGTATAATTGATAATTGGAACCTCTTCCTCGTCTCTAATGCCTGTCCTTTAGCTTCTCGCCTCTTATCGCCTTACCTCTCCGAATGAATATTTATAAGAGGTTAATTACTAAAAGTATTTCTTCTACACGCTCTCTCGGTTTCAAGGAGGTCGATAAAACGAATTTCCTTGGAAAGATCGATCGATTTAGGCAAATGCGTTAGATATCAAGAATCTTACTGGCGCTTGGATTTCAGTAAACAAAAAAAGTGACACTGTTTCTCGGCCAACTGTTTTGAAGGGAGTTCATTGGGCCATAATCACGCTCAACCACTATGTTTTCTCCCTTAATTAATTATTTAATTAATATTATCTTGCCTGTCCTACAGTTTCCTTTAAAAAATACTCCACTTGTCCCTGTTGAGCAAATCCGATACCTAGGACTCCTCCTGGACAAGCGGCTAACTTGGAATCCTCATACTAGCCTGAAACAACAAGAAACCGCTCGATGTTTCCGATTACTTCAGCACTTACTACGCTCTAAACTTCCCATTAATTACAAAAGACTTGACTATAATATAATATAATACTTAAATACTTGACTATAATAAGACCTATTTGGACTTACGGAGTTGAGCTATGGGGCTCCACTAAACCATCGAATTCCTCTCGCATACAATCCTTACAATCCAAAATCCTTCGTAAAATCCTCAATGCTCGTTACTTTGTCACTAATAAAAATAACCATAAAGATCTTAATGTTCCTTATGTTTCAGATCTGGCCCAATCCAGATACCTATCCTTCCGTAATAAACTTCAGAATCATCCCAACCCTCTCGTTTCTAACCTTGCTTCCTCTTCAATTCCTGATAACCCGCCGAGGCGTCTGAAAAGAAGATGGCCCCGTGATCTCCTAATGTAGTCATATTATTAGAGTGCTATCATTACACTCAGCAAGTGTATTCATGTCATTATATCTATTATGTCCAAATTTACTAGATGTATTTATGTAATACAGTTGTAAATGTCATTAAGAAATAAAAAAAAAAATTAATATTATCTGCAATATTGATGCTGTGTGTGCCCCAACAAGGTCTCTTGGTTCTCGGATCGATCCATGGCTGATATATCAGAGTAGATAATTATCTACTACTTGAACTCTGGCCCTTGAACTACTTGAACCATCAGCTTATAAAGTCAGTGCCTAACTCACTGAGAGATTTCCCACTCTCATAAATAATAATTACTACTAAAATACATAAAAAACAGCTGTAGTTGATAAAAAACAAACCAAAATTATAATATATTTTTATTATTTTTTTATTCAGAAATATAACGGACAATAACACGTTTTTAGAAAAATGAAGTCATCAATAAAAAAATCTGGTGCAGTGCGAGTATCACACAATTTTCACCTACCACCCTCTTCTTAACAGAAATAGATAGATAGATAGATAGATAGAAAAAAAAACTTTATTCTGGGACTAAGTCCCTTCAGAATAACAATAATGTACAAAATAATAGAATATTACTGGCCTGTACGTTTATTATTAATTAATTGGCCTATACCTTAATTATTAATTAACAATAAGTTATGAAACATAAGAAATTTCTCTCATGTAAAAATTTCCCAGTACCCCTCTATGAGTTTATCACTTCAACAGCTTTTGTTAGCATTTTGCTTACGTTTTCAAGCCTAATGAAAATATATGTCTCCAGGATTCACTTCTGCAGGTTCTGACAAAAACTTTCTCTGTACATACAATTGTTATATATTGTCATGATGAGGACCATGGTTCAATAAGTATTCTCTTTCCAAAACCTTCAGAGGAACTTGTTATTTATTTGTCTAATTAGGTGGTTAAAGTGCACGGTATGGTCATTGATACCTTATCTTAATGATCTGGAGTTTGGTATTCGATAATCCCAGCCAATACTTGTATCCTGAGGTAGAAGTCTTTCCTTGCCGATTCATTTTATTTACTAATATACTTATACAATTAATTATTATACTCATTTTTGGTTATGATTGTGTGCTATTAAAATATGATGCTTAATTTTTGTTCTTATTATCCTTCTCTGCACTTTAGACTGCAAGAAACAATAAATAAAATTGATAAAATAAAATAAAAAGTAAAGAAAACCTTAGGTGCACAAGCTGTATACAGTAAAGATAAAACTATGTACAGAGCGTTTAAAATTATGAACAAAACAATTAAAACTACGAACGAATCACTTGAACTATGAACAAAATTATATATAAGGGTTGAACAACATAAACATACACTTTGAGAAATGAAGAACGAAAGAGCGATACAGTGAGTTCATTTCATAAAATAAAATAAAAAAAACTTTACTTGAATATATATATATATATATATATATATATATATATATATAAATAAACAGTTAATTATAATTGAATAAAAAAAAAGAATTTATGTATTGAAATTCCTACGTCGATAGTAGGAAATGCATGCACTATCTCTAGTATCAAGTATTATGATTATATGATTGCTACACAAAACATACATAATATTAATAGTTAGCTGGTATCTGACTGTTTTTGGAACAGGAATTGGAATAGGAGGTTTTTGAATGTGTATAGGGAAGGGGCATGTCGAATTTTGATCGGGAGGGAATTCCAAAAGTTGACAGAGCGGGCTATAAAGGAATTTTGGAATGAGGCAGATCTATGAGAAGGGATGTATAGGTCAGAGGGTCGAGATCTTGTAGTGAGGGAATGGATTGAGGACTTGAATTGGAGAAGATTGTAGGCATAAGAAGGACGATGATCGGTAATGATTTGATGAAGGAAAGTGGATATGGATATTAATGGATATGTCAAGAAACATTCGATTTAATGTTGCCGGTAATAAAATTTCACTTAATGGTATCCAAACCTTCAAAATTCTCAGTTTTAAGACAATCGTCCCCAGCATGTAATATGATTTAAGGATCAATGAAATGATTGGAACGTAGTGTTTGCAATACTGGTTCCTTAGGACAGGGACGAGAATCTGAGATGCTCCCATTACTTCTCCAGTTGGTCCTTCCGAGGGTATTGCTGAAATGATTTATCTGCTGAAGTTCTATAGAGCCAATTGTAAAGTGCAATGCAACAGTTAAAGGAGAAAATGAGAAGTGAAGTCTTAGACATTATCCTTGGGCGTATCCTTCATTGCGATAGCCTCCGGTCTAGGGCTCACTGAAAGAATAACTATAATTAGAGAGCTCTATATACAACTTGCCCACTTCCAATCTATGTCATTAAAGTCACAATGGCTAGTTTCATTCTAGTCATTAACAGATGGTAAAAACTATTTACGATACGAAAAAAATTTTCTTTTTTATTGGAAATTCTGTTTTATTTTAAAACTTCTTTAAAGAGTACTTATATCGACTTTTTTCTTTCCTTCTTTCATATATCGGTTCAAAAGGTTTTAAAACAAATGACTATTATTCATATGTTTTCTTTATTACGAAGTATTTCAATATTATACTTCGACAATTAGTGATGTAAATAACATTTAACAGAATTTCGTCATGAAATAAATTTTTAACAAGATATTTTACAGAATTGTGTCGTTATCTGGTCAAAAACTAAGATATGATAACAAAGGAAACCAAAACGGCTTTCAAGAATCCAGGAAGCGGTATGGTCAGGCGGAGTAACGCGTATGTAACGCGAGTGCGTATCTCCGGCAACCAGGATCTCTTAAAAAATCTCTTCGTGAAATATGTCACGAATCCTTAAACAAAATAAAAAAGCATCTCGATGAATGTTTTGCATGTAAGTGTCTACAATTTCGGAAAAATAACGTATTTGTGGCTTTCAGAGATAGGAGATGGTAATAGAGGTGAAGAGTTCATTTATAAAACTGTAAATTAACCTTAAACAACGAATAATGAAAAAAGAAAGAACGTACGGGACAAACCAATATATATAATTTATACTAAACATAAAAGCTGGTTTATATCTAGTGACGCACAGATTTGTACTTTGCATGTGACGAATTGAGCACGGAAGAGAGCGCAAACCTATAATTACCTCATTACAATCCGATCAATCTATATTCTCTTATCGACTTTTGTTGTTCGTATTTCTAACGATTCAGCTATTGTAAATTTATTTTTTGAACTATTATTGTGTATTAAAGCATTTTAGAATAATTTTTAAGTGTTTTTTAATATATGTTCTATTTAGTGTTGCCCAAAATCGGTCTTGGTCTTGCACTTTGCAAAAGACCAAGACCAAAGCCGCCTAACTGTTGCAAGACCAAGACCAGGACTGGTAAAAAAAAATCGATTTTTTAAATAAAAATTAAGACAAAATAGTCAATAATACTTGACAATATTAGTTACTATATTTAAATAATTGGTATAACCAATATACTTTTGCATTTAATTCCTCTAATATTTCATTCAGGCTTAGCATGGTTTCTCCTATCTAAAAAATTACAGTAATATCTCTACGGTAATAAGCTAATAAGTAATTACAAGAGTTGTGCGAGACTCTTGCGCAAGACCAAGACTGAATTTGCAAGACCAAGACTCGTCTCGGACTCGCATTTGGGCAACACTAGTTCTATTATTGAAATCTTGAAATTAATTTTAGAACACTGTATATTATTCCACTATTTTTGAAATTTCCTATAAATTTATAAAACTCATGGTAATTTATTATTATGTTATTGAGATAAACTGGTTGGTGGATCAGTTCTCTAGAATGATTATGACTTTTAAGAAAATTGGCTAAAAATGTATGTTGTAAAACTGAGAAGAACTCCCATGGGGTGTGTAGTAAAAATTTACAAAAGATGGGATCATCAGCTGTAAAGAACGAGACGAAAAAAAATAAGTCTTGCAATTAAAATAAATATAATTTTTTATCATCATAAATCCACAAGCGTTATTAGGGACTTTGCTATATTTCCTTTTAAACATGTTTTTAGACACATTTAAAAAAAAAAAAAATTTTACATAGCCTTGCTGATATCAAAAGTAGATCTCAAAAGTGTTTTTAATAGTGTGGCTAGGTTATTTTAGTTAAGGATTTTGAATCTGTACAATTATAACCCATGTCCAACCGCCAGGTTTTTCCTCTTATTCAATTATTTAATTAATAGTGCCCACATTAAAAGGGCTGGGTGTGTCCAAGCAGGATCTCCTGATCCCACAGTCGATCCATGCCTGATATAACAGAATAAATATTTATCAGCTACAGCTGGAATCCAAGATAAAAGCTTGAACATTGTAACACTAAGCTACTCCGCTCACCATATTTTTTAAAAATAGTAATAAATAATTGAAAAATAATAATAAATAATTGAACATTAAATAAAATCACTTAGTTTTCGGTGATTGAAGAGTTCACTAATATAAAATATAAAATTTCTTCACCACATTATATTTCTACTAATTGTAAGTTACATCATAAAAGTTAATATATATATATACGTTGAACTATGTTTTAATTAGATTTTTATATTAATGACTTTGCATATAAGATCATTCGTAACTTAAAAACAAATTTGGAACATACCAAGAAAATCAAGTATAAAAATTTAATGTGTAGGGAATAACATATAAAAAGTAAAAGAAAATTAAAAAATAAATTATTAAATTAATTTATATAATATGTGGCTCTCGTTCAAACTCCACTGGCTTTAGCACCAGTGACGCTGTTGAGATAGTAGCGCAGGGATCTCTTGGAGTCCTGCTTTTCCTTCTGTAGTTGGAGAGAGAAGCCTGGCTTGGGGTTCCCTGCTTGATTGTATACATTGTGTATAGGTATGACTGTGTTTTTATGTTTTTAATTTACTTATCTTTAGGTTATTTTGTTTTTAATTGTACATAGTTTTTGATTACTATTTAGTTATTATTTTACTTTTCTTAATTTTATATTTTCTGTATATATGGTGTGAATGTGTTCATATATCACTATAATTATTGTCCACGTGACAGATTATTATATTTCTAAATAAATTAATAAAAAAAAATTTATTTAATCTGTTTTGCGCTATAGATGGATGTCTGATACTAACGCAGATTATAACTATTGGACAATAGCATCAGACATAAAGATCTTACAGCAATGTGACAGCAGTATGGTAAGATTGCGGTAAAATAAAATAAAATATATGAACAAAATAATAATTATGAATAATAGATAAATATATGAGAATGGTTTGGAAGCGTAAAGTAGGCCTATAGGGTCCTTACTGATCAGAGAATGTATAATTCAGCGGTAAATTATTACGATACCAGTGAACTATTAATGTTCACGCACGCTATAGATCGTGCATTGTTTATAGTCAGACGTATCTGGCTTGTAGTTCTGTCGGTGTAATTGCCGTTTGTATTTACCAAAGGCTACATGTCAAACTCCAATTATGATGTCTTCAGGGCGGAGGATTCGTTGTTATTAGAGGTTTGCGGTTCATTGAAGAGGACAATAACTAGGCTGTTGGGTTGCCGGCCCTTAATAAATTAATAGTTCTCCTCAACGACTAGCGGAATAGTGTAATAGCGAGGTAGTGGGCACCGAATTGTATTAAGATATTATGAAGATTGGATAATATTTTTCATTTGACCAATCATATTAAAATATTAAAATATACATATATTCATGTATATATATATATATATATATATATATATATATATATATATATATATATATATATATATATATATATATGCAAGTTTTTAAGAATAAAATATACAAAATCTCTTCTATTAATCCTGTCTGAAAACTTACTCTAATATCTAACTTCAAGACACTTGAGCAGGACAAAGACCAAGATCAAGACTGAGTGCCAAAGACCAAGACTTGTCTTAGGGCAACACTACGTGGGAGTAGGAACTATTAACTTATTAAAATACTAAGTAAAAGTGTTAAACAACAATAACTGATTTGTCAAGTTTCAAAACATATAAAAACTTTGAAGAAAATCGTTGGGAAGTCAGAGAGTACCCACAATTGAAATAAAAAAACTGTTTTTATTTTATTTTGTGCTATTTTGCATGTCTCCATAAGGGCTTACAGCAGGGCCGATAGCCGATTTAAAAGGAAAAAATCATCGAACTTAAGTTTCAATTGCAGGTATTACTAACGCAATATCCCGATTCAAACGTCCTTTGCCAATGTTCTTTGTTGATATTCATAAGTCCTAGTGTAATGAAAAAAAAATTTGACATTAAAAAGAATGTTTTATAAATATAAAGTAACGATAGAAGAACTTCGAAAGAAAAAAAATTATCCCACAATGCGTCAGGTGCCAAAAATACGGCCACACTAGGTCGTACTGCAACCATTTACCACGTTGCGTCAAACGTGGACAAGGCC
Source organism: Nezara viridula (assembly GCA_928085145.1). Taxonomy (NCBI): domain Eukaryota; kingdom Metazoa; phylum Arthropoda; class Insecta; order Hemiptera; family Pentatomidae; genus Nezara; species Nezara viridula. The sequence goes on along the minus strand of OV725079.1, from coordinate 108,140,850 downwards.
ACGAAAGCTCCACATGTCATAAAACAAGGGAGACCCCAGCGAAATGCGCAAATTGCGAGGGCGAACATCCGGCGAACTATCGTGGGTGTCAAACTCTTCGTGATTTTGAAGCACAAAGAACTACGAGAAATCAAGTTCACCAGAGAGCATCACCTCCTTCATCGAATCTTCTAGATTTCCCGAATCTTCCACAACCTTCTGTGCAGAATCAGAATCAACAAGTGCAGAAGCAGAAGCAATCTCAGCGGCATCTTGCTGCACAGCAGCTCAAGTCTGATCATCAGCATCATGTTGCACAGCCGCAACTGCCAGTCCAGAAACAGCCTGAACCAGTAACACAGAACACTTAACCTCCTTCGGCAGCCATGCGAGGAGAAAGTTCCCAGCACACATCAGCTGATGCATATATCACACCACAACTCTTTCAGTTACTAAATGGTCTCAACACTCTCATCCAGCCTCTTTTTAGCCTTCTCCAACAGCTCGCGCAGGTTACTCAAAGTATATGTCTTCCAAATGGCCATTAATCAGCTGACTGTGGGCTCCATGTCTATTATACTATGGAACGCAAACGGACTGAACCAACATAGAACCGAACTAGACATATACTTACACGAGAAACGCATTGACATTGCACTAATAACAGAAACACGTCTGACACCACATTCTAAATTTTACATCCGTGGTTACAAAATCTACAGAACTGACCACCCAGACGGAACTTCTCATGGAGGCACTGCCATAATTATCAAAACAACTCTAAAACATAATCCATTACAATTACCCATAACACCAGAGATTCAAGCTACAGCCATTACACTATCAACGAAACATTACTCTTGCTACAGTTTATTGCCCTCCGAGGTATGTCCTGACACCCACGATGTTTAGTAATTTCTTTAAACGTCTTGGTAGATGCTTTGTAGCAGGAGGCGACTACAATACCAAAGATCAATTGTGGGGATCCAGACTATCTACTCCAAGAGGAAGGAATCTTAGGTATGTTCTTTATGAGCTTTCATTAGACACAATATCACCCACTTACTGGCCAACTTCTTGACGGAAAATACCAGACTTACTCGATTTTTTCATAACTAAAGGACTCCGAACAACACCTCACACCATAACAACGAGTTCAGATCTTTGCTTTGATCATTCCCTTTTGCATTTGGTATTGTTTGAAGAGCCTTGTGAAGCTAAAAAAAAAAAAAAAACTGTCCCTGATCAATGGCATAATGGATTGGGACAGGTAAAAGAACCAATTGGACACTGCTCTCTCTGTTCCTCTATCCATTAAAAACGAAGAAGAACTTGAGGATGCCGTTGAATACTTTACACGAAATATTCAAGAAGCAGCATGGTCTTCATCAGTAGCAAAACCTAAAAAAAATGAGTTGCTACCAATGTACCCACAATACATAAGGGACTTGATCAGAGCGAAGAGGTGAGATCCCAAAATATGGCAGACTGACAGATTCCCATCAGATAAACGAACTTACAACAGACTTAATAATGAACTCAAGCGACAGATTGGAAAATTCAAACCAACAACCTATGATAACTACATCAGAAATCTCTCAACCGACGATGGAAGCTTGTGGAGACATACCAAAAACCTTATTAAGCATCGTGAAGTGTCAGCACCCCTTCGAAGAGAAGATGATTCCTGGGCCGTGACAGACGGAGAAAAATCAGAACACTTTGCCGAATATCTTTCTTCTGTTTTTGTACCACACACAGACTTCACTAATACTTTGCACGATAACAATGTACTAAACACTTTAGACGTGCCCTTACAACTAACTTCACCTCCTATTTCATTTACACCTTCCCAGATTGCTGAACGAATCAAAAAGTTGCCTAAAAGAAAAGCTCCTGGACATGACTTGTTAGGTTTATTGAAGTGCTCCAACAAATGCCTAGAAAAGCTGTAGTGCTTTTGACAACTATTTATAATGCAATACTGAGGACAACTAAATTTCCACTACAGTGGAAATACTCACATATAATAATGATTGGCAAGCCTAATAAGGACAAAAACTCACCTTCCTCATACCGACCAATCAGCTTACTACCTATCTGTTCCAAAATTGTTGAAAGCTTACTGAACAAAAGACTTGATATTACTAACAAATACCCAAATAATACCTGACCATCAATTTGGATTTAGGGCACATCACTCAACTGTACACCAACTACATAGAGTAGCGGACTACATATCTACAGCACTAGAGCAGAAAGTATATGCAACTTGCGTATTTCTGGATGTTGCTCAAGCGTTTGACAGAGTTTGGCACCAGGGTCTTCTCTTCAAACTCAAGACAATACTCCCACCTACATATTATCTAATTCTATAATCCTTCCTTTCCAATAGATTTTTCTCGGTCCGACACGGGTCAGAACTAACTTCCATCAGGTCTATCTCAGCAGGAGTACCTCAAGGTTCAGTACTCGCTCCACTATTCTATATCAAATACACACATACACCCATGATATACCTTGCAGTCCCAACATTTTAACAGCGACATATGCAGACGACACAGCAATTTTAGCAAGACACAAAAATCCAACATACGCCTCACAGACCCTACAACAGTATTTAACAAGATTACATGACTGGTTAAAATTTGGAAAATCCGACTAAATCAAGACAAATCACAGCACATCACATTTACGCTTCGACATGAAATATGCCCTCTAGTTTTCCTTGACAATACACAGATTCCACAGACAGACACCGTTCACTACCTTGATCTGACATTTGACAGAAAAATGACGTGGGGCCCACATATAATCAAGAAACGAAAAACTCTAAATCAAAGGTTAAGAACTCTGAGTTCACTTCTTTCGAAAAATTCAAAAATAAAACTTAGACAGAAATTGAACACATACAATTACTTACTAAAACCTATTTGGAATTACGCATCACAGATATTTGGAACTGCTAAAAAGACTCACTTGAAGAAACTTCAAATCTTTCAAGCAAAAACATTCAGAACAATTACAAAAGCACCTCAGTACGTTAGCAACATAACCTTACATACTGACCTCCATATGCCGACTGTTAACGAACACATACGAACTCATTACAAACGATCCCATGACAACTTACAAGGACATCCTAATACACTTATAAATGACATGGCCACTACGAATATGCCAGGTAACGTCTGTAGGAGACTGAAGAGGAGCTGGATGAGAGACCTCCTCGAATAATGTAAATATAACGCCGAGTGAGGTGCCGCTGGGCACTAATCCTCGTAATACCTTTCATGACATTATTTTTTCCATATGAATAAAATTAAACCAAAAAAAAAAATGTTGTACTTTTTGTTATTCTAAAGAGACTTCGTCCCAGAATAAAATTATTTTCTATTCTATTTTATTCTATAAATATGGAATTTATCACATTATATATTACTTATTTGGTATTTATTTATTAGCCTTAATTTAAAACAGATTATGAAAGTATAAACTGCATAAATACAAATACTTACAATTAGTAATAGATTTGTTGTTGTTTGGTATTGTCATTTAGTAGTAATTGTGTATTATCGTTGAGTGATATGTTTTCTAAATTTTGTTTGTATTATTATAATTATTATGTATTTTTAACTTGGAAAAACATAAAAATAAAATAAAAAATAATAATAATAATTAGTACAATTAAAGATGAAAGGCGAAGACCTGACGGACGGACAATAGACCATGTCTTATATGTTAATATATATATATATATATATATATATATATATATATATATATATATATATATATATATATGAATTGCTTATTGCCTGTGACAAAAATGCTTGATGCAGCTCTGGCAGAGGCGGTCCATTTATCACAACATTTAAACAAGAATGTAACTGCATCTGGAGGAGTTTAATAATATAACTGATTTCACAATGAATATATATATATTTAGAGGGAGAGAGAGAGAGAGAGAGAGAGAGTAACAAAGAAAATTTATTTTTGAAATATTTGCAAGTTCTTTATTATGTTATTTTTATTAACAATAAACATTCTTTCTACCTATCTACCTATAGAAATAAATATGCACAACTCAAAGTTTCAACTTCAGAAATTTTATTAGCTACACCTTTATCATTTCAAAAGACAATCAGTTTTCAAAAACCAGGCCAAATCAAGACATAATTGGATATATAGTCCATCTCATAATACATCGCATTAAATTGTTTCTATCGTATATTATTTTGGCCGATGGGAATCATTCACCCAGGCCAACTAGTCTTATATATTTATTTTTTAATGTCAAAATTATTTATATATGCCATAAAAATAATATATAATGATATACAATAAGTACATACAATAGGTCTGTCAGCTAAGACACCGCCCAAGATCCCTTGACACTCGCTAATTCCAGCTTAATATTTAATCAGCCCTGTGGGAGCTAACACCTCGCCTCCATTAACACATCAGCCCGTCATTACCTCCCATTACCTTGACCTCCCGATATATAGTGTCTATACTATATAATAACATATTCATATATCATTAAATAATTAATATAATATAATATATTTAAAGCCGGATTGCAAAAGCCTGCAAGTGCAAAATCTAAAATTATTCATCAGACGATTTTTTTTTTATGATTAACAACCTTAGTTAAGCTATTTTTTTTTTTGGGGGTCTTGAAAATTTCTTCAATGCGATGCTTTCCTCAACAAAACTTCTGCCTCAGCAGATCCCTCCATCTCTTCAGGTCCATCGCATCCTCCTCCGACAGTTCTCTACCAGCAATACTCTCCACTAGTCTATCCCACATCTTACTGGGGGTCTTCCTTTCCTTTTACCCTCTGTCTTCCTATCCATAATTATCTTTGGTATTCTATAGGCACCCATTCGTCTCACATGGCCATACCATCTCAGTCTTCATTCTTACACCACTTCTTGGATATTTTGTATATCCTAAAATACAGAACATCTCTTCTAAAGAACTATTTAAGCTAAAAGAATTTTTTTTCCTGGGCCATAATGAGGTGCAATGTCTCCAAACCATATAACATTAAGCTTTTTAGTTTTTATAAAAATATTACTCCTCCAGATTGTAAAATTAATCATTTCCACTGCTTTTTTATCTTTTGTCTTTATATGATTATTATATTAAATCAGTGTATGATTAACGTTTATACAAAAAATATCTAGATTAATCTCACACTTTTTATAATATGAATACAAAATTTTATTACAATAAATTTTATTTTATTTTAAACGTTACGGCCCCAAAAACCTTCAATAAAACAAAACTAACAATAGTCATAAAATCATCCTTGAAAATATTTTTGTAGTTTTCTATTCTGTGGCATTTGCGAATGTGAAAAGAATAAGAAAAAGACATATAATTATAACAATTTCTACCATAGAGCATTAAATATAAAAATATTTTTAATAATAAATACCGTGTTTGGTTCGTATTTTTGAATTTGTGCGAGTTAGCATTGACTAGAAAAGCACAAAACTTTCTGATAAAATTTTTCCTGCAGGTTTCAAACGTGGATGGAAATAAAAATTTCTTTAAATTTTCACTTAGTTGAATGGCGAAACTCCTTGCAAATTTGTCGATCTCTGCTCTGAAAATTCTTAATATAATTTATTCGATTAAAAAAAAAAAAAGGTGTTCTGGGTAATTGGACTAGGGCCCATTCATATCCACATTAGTAGCTATTGTAAGATTAACTGTTTAGTGTATCTTCATCTTAGATTTTCTTTATAACAACAGGAATTTTTTTATGTCAAGCCATTTTGTAATAATGGGAGGTTCAATAATTTAAAGAATAAATTTAATCAACAGCAAAATGTCACAATGTCTCGCTGCTAGTTGACACGAACTTATTGCATGATTTTATCTATTAAATTGCTTATTGCCTTTGACAAGAATGCTTGATGCAGCACTGGCAGAGTTGGTCAATTTACCTCAACATTTAAACAAGATGTAACTGGATCTGAAGGAGTTTAATAAAATAACTGATTTCACAACGAATCTTATTAATATAGACTGAGCTTAAGTTAATGTATAAGGGATTAAATTTAAACTTAATTTTTTTATTGCAAAATATTGAATTATTATCTAATTTTGCTTTACCACTACTAAAGATAGGGAAGCATTGTGTTCGTGCGAGAATTTTGTGCTCAGAATTGAAAATTTCCACTAGCGTCTTACGTTTCAGACATCAAGAATCGAAGTTGGTTCGGTATCTGTCTGTCGGTCTGTCTGTAGTCAAATTGACGGATTTCAGGGATTCTGCGGATTGGTGCCTAGATGGTCCTATATCAATTTTTTCAATTTGGAGAATAGTATAGAAATTTCCTTACATGAATTTCATTGAATTCCATTTAATAATTAAAATGTATATAAATAATTGTTAACAATATAATAGCAGTGAAATGTGAAAGGCACTGATCATATGGAGTTGGAGTTATATTCTAACAATATATTTATGGTGTTATAAAATTTTAGGTTTTATTCAAAGAGTTAATTTATACTATATTGTTTTGTCGATTCCAAACGTTACTTAGATTTCGTGTAATCTACAATAAATTTAAATTAATTTTTACTCTGCGTTTGGAAAAAAGAAAAATCTTATTTGTGATTGTGTTTATTGCTATTGATGTTCAACCAGCACGTCGTGGTATCGAGTTTATGTGTGATTTTTACATAAATTTTAAGTTCCACCTTAAATAGTTTTGTTCTGACTGAAGAAAAGTATTGGTCTCGTTAACTCAGTTCACGATAGTCAACTAAAAAAGTTTAGTTTTTTTTATTTCTGTTATGGAGTTTTTGTAACATCGATTTTAGTGAAAACATGCCGATTAAGTACATATTACAACTGTTAGTGCAAAAGGTCCTAATCATTCTACTACGAAGGAAAATAGCAGAGAGCAATAAAATATGAAATTATACTGATAAATCATAAAGAAACAATTAGTTCTTATATTCTCCTATAAAAGGTTAAATTTTTACATACTTATGCACTTGAATGTTTTATTAATCCTTAAATATATACTATACCATTCACATCTGTCACAGTTAATTACGAAGAAAAACTATTATTAGGAAGGTATGAAACACACTGATCACAAGAGCACTATAGAATAAATAATAATAGGCATTTTCTTTTGGGGACTATATTCAAACAGTTGTCAATAGAGGGCATTGTTCTTCAATTTAGAAAAAACTGGTACCTTTAAATCAACAAGGAAGCTTATTATTTACATTTAAAGTTCAAGCTGTCCATAATTGGTGCGTTCTCCCTATTGTAATATATTGAATACTTGGAATATGTCCATATTCAAAAGTGTTACAATTGTCTGTTTGATTGTTTTCAGACCTTGAAGATCTTTTGCCATCTCCGGCTATCTTTGTCTGTAGCCTTGCAGTTATCTACATGAAGTTCTGCATCATTTACTTATTCGATCGGTCCACCTGGTTTTTGGTCTTACATATGGTGTCTTGATTATTTTTTCGAGTTTAAGGAATTTTTTCAGTTATATTAAATGTCATGTAATGCAATACTTCTCCAATGTGGCCCTAGTATACTCTACCTTCGGAACATAATCGACCCCGTCGAAACCGTCACTGATGAAGGGTTATCCTGAAGCTAATGTGTGCCCATGATATGGAAATACGTGCCTGACACCTTTTGTTACCGTTTCCCAGCAAATGAAGGTTTGTGTTCCCGTTGCGGGTAAACGGCACATCACATCCGATATCTGACGTGGAAATAGCGGAATAATAAGTGAGTGACGTACGCCGTTTGACGGGTGTCACTCCTGCGGCTTCCGTCACCCGCGCCCAATTGTCACGACTTGGTCACCGATGCGGGATTTTATCTGTGCATTATTGGTAACGTGTACCTCCGTGGGTTCAATGCCTGCTGGAATCGGTCCAAGAACGAGCAACATCCAGTATGAGGTAATGCCACAGTAGCTCATTCAAGTGGTAATAGAGATTAAAAAGTTTCGTGTGATCTGATTTATTCATAACTTTGGATCCCGATCTGTTTGTGAGACTTAGTCCCGACTAAATCTCACAAACAGTACGAAAACGCTTAATGCCTGTGTACTAATTGAGAGCTCTATACTTAACGTATCTGGATTTAAAGAGGTTTCAAACTTATTCGTTGGATGTTAAAGTTGTAAGTAATATGAAGTCGATCAATCAATACTGAAAAATATCAATGATTTCATTTAGTATAAATGAGCGTTCTTAAACTTCTTCTAATAGTAAGCATAAAGTCTTATTTTTGGGTTGCCCGAACCCCTAACCGGTAGCAGCGGTTGTTTAAAAATTATGCAAGTACAAAATCAGTGGCAACTGTTCGATGTGAGAAGAAATAATTGTGTTTTGTATATAGAAAATATCTGTATATAGAAACAACAATACTGTTATATTAATAAATCTATATTGTAATATTATTATAAAATAGTAATATTGTTAATATAGATATTAAAATTTGACCATAGAAAATGTGTATTTTTCAAAAAAATAAAAATAAAATAATTATCAAACAAAAATTCATTTTTAAAGTATTCATGAAGAAAGCCACTTGTGGATAGTTAAATTTCAGAGCTTATATTAAATCAGTCCCACCCACACACACATATATGGGTATTAGTAATAGTAAGAATTTAGGGTTGTATAGTATTGTTATTATATTTAAATTCTTATTGATATGAAAAGGGAGACAAAAAAAAAAATACATAATAATAAAATAATGTATATGCAAACGCTATATATAGATTGAAACTGATCATTTGTTGTGCATCGTGAAACCTCAGATATAAGGGCTGAACTACTTTGAATAAAGTATTTCTCTCAGTTTTAACATTTCATACATATATATATGTGTGTATCTTTTTTTTTTGTCTTATTGACCCAATTGTCATTTAATTTTTAGGTGACTGGATGTACTGTTGTCTACTAAATTGACCTAAAAAAACTTTTGAAAGCGATCAATTGACAATTGTATGATTTAGGTAAATTTAATTAACGACTATATATATATATATATATATATATATATATATATATATATATATATATATATATATATATAGTATTAAGACATCAAAAATGATCACGCTCAACCTTCTAATGAAGAAAATATAAGTCCGCTTCAGAGAAGTTCAAGGTTCAAGTCTCTTTATTAAAATCTATGGTACGTACTGCCTGTTTGTAAAATAGTTTCATTTAAAAAAAATCCTTCATGTTAAAGAGAAAAGAATTTACAGAAAAAATATTATTTTACAATAAAAAAAAAGAAGGAATTTGCGATCCTAATTATTTTTTAAGTATAAACAAAAAATTAAACAGATAAAGTATTGTATATAATGACAAAACAATATAAAAAGAGACCATTTTCATAATGGAAAAACGAACGGGGCCCAAATCATTACTGAATTACATGGATTTGGTTTCGTTTGTGAGCGGATTCATAAAATTACAGAATTATTCTTGTTATCACACAAAGTATCTTTTACAAACGATCAGCATTAAAAAAGCAAAATGATTTTGTAATGATCAGATTTAATTACTGCCCCTGATTCTCTCCCCCTATCCTTTTTACCGTTTATTCATTAATTAAATCCATGTTTAAAAACATTTTGGACATTATATATTTATTCTATTAGAGTTGTCATTTAATCATTTTTTTTTCTATCCTGACTTATTCTGATATAATGAAATGTTATTGTAATAACAATTTCTTGAATTTCATTAATTTGTTTAATTAATCTATCATGATTTACATATTTTTCTAGGATAAGGCTTATACAAATAAAAAAAAATATGGTTTAAATAAAATCTTATTTATTTTTCTCCTATATCCCTGCTAATCTGCTGTTTCCATTAGATTTTAACATGAATATTAAAAAAATATTATCGATTCCAATACAAAAAGAAATACAATTCGGCCTAAACGTAGGATCAATTTGTACAATAATTTAAAAAATATATATATGTGTATAGATAGATAGATAGATAGATAGATAAATAGAAAATAACTTTATTGTGGGACACAGCCCCCATTGTCCCATTGTAGAACAAAATTAAAAGATTACATCTGGCCAAAATAAAATCAGAAGAAAAAAATAAATAATGTAAAGAAAATATAAGGCAAACATTCTATATACAAAACAAACGAAACTATATACAAAACAATTAACACTTAAAGCTATTTGCACTGATAGACCAGGATACACTTTTAAGAAAACAATAAAGAATTAAAAAACATATATATATATATTAAATTCTTCATTAAAATATAGATTTGTATTTCTGTTGACAAAACAGAAAGCTCAACCTGACAATATAAAGTGCCTGATTAATATATAAATACATTATCATTTAAATGTTGATTAATGTATAAATACATCATCATTTCTTAACGGAACAATAGGAGAGAATTTAGTGGTGTATAAAAGATAATAGTTATAAACTACCCATAGCTCAGTTACATCAAGAGTATATATATACTTTTCCCAATTATTAAAAAATATTTATGTAATTTAGGCGTGATAGATGTCAAATGTATCTATTATATAAACGAAGCAATAAATACAAAATATTTAATTTGTATACTTACTGATTGCTTCATAGTAAACGTGGAAAAAATTTCATCTTATGATAAAATTTTCATCAAAAATAAAATTTCAACAAATCTAAGCACAGTTATTCATTTCTGGTGTTTAAATTATTTTTGGAACATTTTGTGTACAAATTAAAATATATGTGATATATATATATATATATATATATATATATATATATATATATATATATATATATATATCACGTATATTTCATGTATATATCACGTATATTTCATGTGTATAATATATATATATCATGGTGAGTTGAGATCAACTCTGTAAGTGAGATACCCAAAAGACTAATACATAATTAATAAAATATTGGATTACATCAGAAAATGATATGGGAATCACGTTACCAATTTCTTACCTCATCTATAAAAAGAATTGTTCTATTCCCAGAGTTATGTGAATTTAGTTTTTAAAATAATGAGCAGTATTAATAATTTAAAGGAAGAAGATGGTCCGGAGTGGCGGTCATAAATAGGCTAAATAGTGGTAAATCTATTTTAATAAAAGCCAACGTTTCGACCAGACTTTGCAGGTCTTCTTCAGTGAGTTCTAAGTGAAACTCCTAGCTGAACACGCCTCCCTGAAGAAGACCTGGAAAGTCGGGTCGAAACGTTGACTTTTAATAAAATAGTTTTACCAATATTTAGCCTATTTATGACCGCCACCCCGGACCATCTCCTTCCTTTATAATGCAACTATCAACTATTAAATATTCAATATTAATAATTTACAATACCGTTAGTCTATTCTTTTCCCAATTAGTCAAAAATATTTATGTAATTGAGGCCTGTTCGATGTCAAAACATGTCATTTGAACCTAACTTTATAATTGGTAATAAAGCAGCGGACGGTGTATTATTTTAGTCCATATCTTTTTTCAGATTTCGATGCGGCTGTTTTTCCATTTTTTCATCACTGACCAGATGAGCCGGCAGTGGTATATGTCAATAGTAATGTATACCCTTTATAAGGGTGTGTGTGTGTGTGTGTCCGGATTAAAACGTCCTGCCTTGGTTAATGCCTGCCCCTATGTTATGTCACTGTGTATTTTTTTTCTTTATTTTTTTTCGTGCTGTCCCACTCGGCCTATAGGAGCTCCCGATGTATAAATATGGACGCCGTCAATTGTAATGGACGTTCCACACACCTCCCGGTTGTTACAATAAATTCATCAAAACTGGATATTTTTCCCTCTTTGGGGCAGTAGACTTGATTTAGTACCGCCATTATCTGTGCCCAGGAGGGCGAGGATTAGCTTCTGAATATAAGTCTAATCCGGAGTGCGGCCCAAATATCTCGACAATTAAGTATCAATCACGAACGGCAAACAAATGCTACGTCCGTCTCCCGCCTTCAGAACTATGCCTCTCTCCCTTCTTTTTTTTTACCCCCTGTTTTATATCTTTTTTTTTCGCTCCCGCTCCCATCCGTAGCAATATAAAGTAAGAGCCAGTATTTATTGCTCAGCGCCCCCCTCACGAATTTTTCGAGGGCGTAATAAAAACCACTTTGCTCAGCCATTGGCCGGCTGAAAAATGAGCTCTTGTTCTAAAGGACCCAGTTGTCTCGTACGTCAACCTCACGGCCCTCTACATTGCCTCAATCAAAATCTGCTATAGCAATCCATCCATATAGGACTAATTCGTCAGATTTATAGCTGGCATATTTTTTTTTCTGGTTACTTTTAATATTTTTACCAGAGATGGACAAATGCTGCTCTGAGTACCGAGCACCAAGTATTTTACTTAAATTGTATCACAATTGGAAATTCAATCACTTCTTCAGTTAATTGTTTAACATCAACTGAATTATTAACTGGATTCTTTGGTTACAAAAGACTCATCTCCTTAACCATAATAAGACCTATATGGACATACGGAGTTGAGCTTTGGGGCTCTACCAAACCATCGAATTCCTATCGTATCCAATACTTACAATCCAAAATCCTTAATGCTCCATATTTTGTCACAAATAAAACCATTCATAAAGACCTTAATGTTCCATATGCCGCTGATTTAGTCCGAGCCAGATACCTATCCTTTCATGATAAACTCCAGTCCCATCCGAATCCACTTGTTTCTTCCTCAATTCCTGCTAATCCCCCTAGACGTCTGAAAAGAAGATGGCCTCGTGATCTTCTTACCTAAAACTAAAGAGGGACTGCTACAACTGGGCAATATCTCTTCAAGTCTGTTCATGTCATTATTCCTACTGTGTGGATTTTTACTAGTTACATTGTTTATATAATTGTAAATTTTATTGAATAAATAAATTTAAAAAAATTCTTTGGTAGTCATAAAATGTCAGTATTTGAGTAATACACCCGGTACTCAGTACCCAGAGTTGCATTTGACCATCCCTGGTTTACACAACTTTTCATGGCTACTCGATTTTGTAAGGCAAGTAGAAGGTAGCACAAGAAGTTGGTTATTTTTATGAACTTAAGGCGTAAAACCTCTAAGTTAATTACGCTTATACAGACACACATACCCACACACACACCCATATATATATATATTTAATTATATCTGTTGTTTGTATATAAAAATTAGATAGCAAAAAAGAAAAACGGTTTCAGATATTTTAATAAACTCCTTCTGCGGACAGGAAAGACAAAGATTTTATTCAAGATTTTTTCTCACTTTCAAAAACGTTTGGTATATTTTCTGGTATCTCTTTTCTTGTTATTGCGTTTGCGACATACTGCTGGATTTTCTTTAGTTATCGAGTGTGGTGGTTAACCCTAGGGTCCTGTCGTGATTCGTGTACTTCCTTTCTGTGTCTATTGCGACTGGATTTAATTCATTCTTTATGACTATCAGTTTATTTGGAGGTCTATTGACCCACAGTGTCTGCCAATCTAGGTATGTAGCATCTTTCAGTGATCGCGATAGTTTCGACGATATTAAGAAAGCTTTACCAATTACTGGAAGGGTAAGAACTTCCTTTGCTGCTCTATGAGCCATTTTATTCTCATTAATATCTGCTTAGCCTAGAACCATACAAAATGTATAGATATTCTAACAGTACTTAGTCCTTTCATGAGCCAAAAGATACAATGTATTTCTAGTTAACATCGAGAACGCTGTTATAAATAGACTTTACTATTTCACAGATTAGCAGCAGAGATTTACATGAGTTGCTTTTGAATGTTTTTTACGACGTGAATATAATAAAGTAGTCTCTTTCTTCTGGTCTCTGGTGTCGCTGTCATCTCCATGTTTCTTTTTGAATGCATCCTCCATCCTCTCAGCGAACCAATTCTTCCTTATTTTCTAGAAACTTATTCCAATGACGATTTCTTTACACGAACAACTTTCCCACCGTACTCTCCCTGTCAAGTAGCCCTTCTCCAAAGAACTCCCTCAATAGACTCCTTGTTCCTCCTAAATAATCGTTACCTCTCAAATTTTCCACACTTCTTTATCAGGCTTTCCCATTGGTCGAATATTTGCTCCAGGGTGCCAGATTACCTCTTTATCTCTTCTAATACAGAATTTAGGAATGTGATCTGGCTTCTTTTGATCTTTGAAATGGTTTTACCTTCATAACAAAATCCCTAAGCGGATTTTTGGCAAGTGTTATCTTACGGGATCGCCACTTGCAAATCAGATATTGTAATCCACCCAGGTAATAGACTGCTTTCGGCCAACATTGTCCAACAATATTATGTAAGGGCAACATTAAAAATTTTCTTTCTCGATTGACATTATTTTTTTTTAGTTACAGAAATATATTTTATTTCACACAGCATTCTCGATGCACATCAATACCCTAACCGACACTTTTTACAATCTTTATTGTGAATATTATTAAAGAATATCATTAAATTATAATTAATTAATGAGAAAATGTATATATAAAATACCTTACTTTTATAAAAATACGTAAATAACTCTATATTTTAGAAAGATATTTTTATATCTACTCAAGCACGTTAATCGGTTGTTGTCAAAGTTATGTCAATGAGGATTGAGAATGAGAATTTACTTACAATCTGTATGCATGCTCAGATGCTTTGAGATTGATTGAATATGTGAAACCTGAAAGCTAATGTGAAACCTTAATGTATAGTGCATGAAACCCGACTACTACACCAACTTCAAAATCCATAAACATCAAATTCCACAAATAACCAATGTGATGACGAATGTTTAAATTAAAAATCGTTCGAGCGGTTTAATCAAAAACTCATTGTCTGAATTTAAATTGCTATGTATCGAGGATGCTAATGTCTGAATTGAATTACATTTCATGGATTAAAAATAGAGTTAATCTAAGGTAGACAATTTTAAATATTTCCAATACCGAATATTCGGGCGAATCTGCAAGATATGAAGGTTATATACATAGAAAATATTTGTCTAATTGAGAGAAAACAGGAGAAACCCAGCCATTTTAAAATTATATAGTAGAACTTGTACGTACACAGAATTGGTATAGGTAGTCCCTCCGTATAACAAATCTTTGACCAATCAGAAAGCCCCAACATGAGGTGGGAAGGAATATTCGATTAAAAACATTTTTTAGATCAGTTTGAGCCTAATGAGAGTCGGTTGGAGGGGAGCCTAATTCTGAGAAGTCAGCTGGAGGTACTCATAAGAGGGCTTGGAAAAAATGTCTAGCAAAGAAGGAAGAACTGCATCGCTGGGAATACAGAAGGTACCTCGAGAGTACATTAGTACGACATTAGGGCATTGTTAAGAATTCTTAAATTCAGGGACGTGGAAATACTTCATATTCCTACAAACAGCTAAGTCATAGAACTCTATGAAAACCTGCTCCTGAAGAACTGTGTTGGCAATCTATAAGAGTGATTTTTAGTGCCTACATCGGCATCCTGGATTAAACATTCTCAATGTACAAATAAATATATTTAATTCGTAAATAAACATTTTTTAGATTCTAATTTCATTTGTAGCATTTTTACCTGCATGCCACCATTATTATTGGTGCATGCCAAGTATATTGTTCACTATTGTTGGTATTGGTACTGGCGGGAGGAACTAGTCCAACAATTAAGACCTATCGTGTTCCTTTTTTCCAAACTCTGACTGCAACATCAAGTGCTAGTCACCAGAGTGGAAATGCCAAGATTCATTTCCCGGGGCCACTGATAAACGAAAGTTAAGCGATCTCGGAGGGATTCAAACCCACAACGTTTAGGAACTGGATCGTCTATGGTTCTAGCCTTGCTGTCTTAAGAATAATAAAAATATAATGAATGCTTTTTTTTTTATTACTCACCTTAGAAAAGCGAATAGCCAAAAAAGTGGCAACATGGACATACCAAAAATATTTAATACAATATTTGTTTTCAGTATCTTGAACTCATGTTGTTTCAAAACACTCACGGAACTTTGAGCCATAAAAGATTGATGGAAAAGAAACTTAAAGAAGAGAAGAAACACGCACAACATTGAAAAAAATAGTAGGAAGTAATATTTAGCTTCCCGTGTACCAAACTGTTCAAAAAAGAGTCTAAGAAAAGGTTGACGCGAGGTGATAAAGAGTATTTCGTCATGGTTAAGAAAACTGAGGACTAGGCTGACCAATTATACCACAAAGTTCAAGATGCAACAAACACTGATAATACACGTAGTAGCTTAAAACAGTGAAACCAGGATCATAAATAAAAAGATCAGTGGCCTATTTTACCGGTTTGAGAGAAGGATATGCTGCTGGAAAAAAGCTGTGGGTATAACGCACTTCTGCCTGGGTAGGCGTGGAGAAGCAGTACCTGGAAGGCCGCCGATTAGGACAGGAGAAGAAGATGGAGGAAGATGAAATCATAATGTAAAAAGATAAACTTGCAGCAGTGATTTGTCATGCAGAGATGTGTATCAAGTCACTGCTGCAAACACTCGTATTATCTTGATGGCAGGGTAGGGAGGAAAATACAATAATACATTATACCGTATAAGAGTAATTATATTAGTTAACAGAAGATTTTATTTTATCAGTCTGATTTCGAACGTTAACAATACGATTTGAGGGAAAAATAATCTGTTTATTTTGAGTTAGATATAAATTTATAATTAAAAAAATATTGAAAAATGGGTTGTGTAAGATCATCTGTATCTTGAATTCGTTTTCACAAGAGATCCTCTTATCGCTGGAAACGTCACTCATCGCTCCAATCAGGTAGCCTCAACCGAAGGCGGCGAAAACATTTATTTTTAGAATAAGATGTAACTGGAATGAGGTTGGATAGATATCACTAAAAAGGTTGAGAATCACCGATTTACATATCAACTATATATATTTTTTTTAATATAACTTCTTTACATTATTCCTAATAATTTCTTAGAGTTATAATCGTATTTTAATACCATAATTACTTTTAAAATTCCTGGATGTGGGTATTTCATATACAGATAAGTAACGTAAAGATTATTTCATTCTTTCTTTTTCGTTTCTTATTAGTAATCCTTTTCTATAGATGCCTCAGTTCAAGGCTTTTTACATCTTCTTCTAGATTCGATCATTTCTCTTTGATCTTATATACATCACAGCTTCCACCACCAATGAACGCGTTCGGTTCGAACATGATACCGCGGGAGAGGGAGGTGTGGCCAAGCAGTTAAACCAGCCTCCCTTCGTTTGTTGGCATTTAAAATAAAGAAAAAAAGACAACAGAGGAAAAAAAAAAAACAGCCGACAGACGAGGGAGATGTTCAAATTAAAGCTACATGTAAACTCATCCCTTTTCGCCGGAATTGGGGCGCCGAACTCCCTTCCCCCTCCATCCCAGTCCACTGCCCACTGTATTTTTAATAAACGCCTCGTATATTTTTTAATTAATTAAACTGCATTCAGATGCAATTAGGTGCCTCTCATTAGGACACACAGGGTCCTCTATTCAATCACTCATTATTGTGTTCGGCATTTTTCCCCCAGGTTTTTAGGTTTTTTTTTTTTTTTTTTTTTTTTATACAGCCCCCTCTCCCTACCTAACACAGGGACACTAAATTGCTGAGCCCGGGGATTTTTTTTTCGCAAATTAAAAAGCCCACCCCATTACTTTAACCCCCCTTTTATAATTGTAGATATCGAGCGAAATGAACACAAAAGTGCACGATAGAGAATCATATTAAGCTTCAAACAATGGAAAAAAAAAACGTTATTCACCCTGATCCAACACTTTGTTCCCTGCGGGATGGTAACCTACCTACCAAAGGGTTGGACAACTTTCCAAGGAATCGCGCTAATATTTGTTAATCAATACCTCAACAAAAGACAAAGAAAACTATGGAGGATTGATACTTACCATCTTACATTTTGATGAAATAACTACCATTTCCAAATTGCAGATTTATTCAACAAATTAAATATCCAGACTTGACTGCAATAGTTAATGCTCCTTGTTATGTCAAAAACAAGATCTTCCACCATGACCTTAACATGCTATATGTCCTTGACATGATCCCATACCAGTTTACAAACTTTCAGCAGAATCTTATTCACCATCCTAATCCTCTACCTCCCCGGAGGTTAAAACGGCAGTGACCTTGTGACCTTTTATAAATTTGGCAATGGATTCCTGTCAAAAGAATGCTTTTCCAGACAATGTTGGTGGATCAAGTGCTCTCTCTCAGTGACGCCTCTGAAAAAGCAGCGCTGGGATTTCCTGGAATCTTACTTTGCCTTTGACATGTGAAAGATAAAGCATGGCTCGGAGTCTCTTGGGTAAATATAATATAGAATACAGATGTTAATTTATTTATTTCATTTTTTACATTTTGTATTCACCTTTAATTTACTGTTTGTTATCTCTACATTTTGTAGCCATTATCTATTTATATATATATCCTTTTATTTCTGAAGTCATATACTTTTTATTTATGTACTATTTTATTACTACTTATTATTATTATTTTATATTTTGTTTGTTCATGTTAAGTTTACTTTATTTTATTCTCCTTAGAATACCCTTGTTTGTGTCGAATTTTCCAAAGTTTTCAACAATAATTTAGTTTTGTTAAATATACTCATGTCTATGAAGTATGTGTAAGCTTTTTATGTCTTGTTAGTACTCTTATATGTTCTACGTAACTGTTTGGAATAAGTAGTGTCTGTACGATGTTTTCAATACATACAATGGAACGTGTACTGACCCCTGAGGAACTCTTACTAAACCTGGTCTAATCGAAAAAAGTTCTAAGCTATGTTAAAATCTGAAAATGCGAAAAGAATTAAGAGTGTAAATATTAATTATTTGTTTCATAATTTCAATATTCGAGATATCGAAGCACCGAATTGCAAACATCATAATTAATAAAATGAATAATAAGTTTTTGGTTATTACAATAATAAACAAAAGTAAAGCCAGAATATTATCCTAAGCGATCCAAATGGAATTATTTATTCTATTAATATAAATTATTAAAATCTGCCTCTAGCCTGTGTGAACGTTTAAGGCTCCATTCACTTGTCGGTGTATCAGAATTTTGCATTTTGGACCATTTGTATATCCATTCACGAATCTCAAAAAACTTCCTGGAGAAATCC
Source organism: Nezara viridula (assembly GCA_928085145.1). Lineage (NCBI taxonomy): Eukaryota > Metazoa > Arthropoda > Insecta > Hemiptera > Pentatomidae > Nezara > Nezara viridula. Next base: position 108,121,710 of record OV725079.1, on the reverse strand, counting down.
AGCTCAGTCATGATCTACCAAAAACATAATCTACCCTCGGAATCACAGTTTGCTTGGAAATCGGCCAATAAGGCGTGCACATCCTTATCTATTTTAAATCTTATCATATTAATTAATAAAATAATAACCTGATACAGAAAAAAATAAGAAAAATCATATATGCACATCAATAATAAAAACAAATTAAGTAATAACACAATAAGTAAAATATCTGGTGCGCTCAACCCACAACTTTCACTTACCTCTCTACTTGAATATGAATTGTTTTCTGGCAACGTTGGGCTATTCTAAAATTTTTAAAATGCACATTTAAAGCTTAGAATTAATAAATCATTAATAACATTAAAATAAGGATTGTACGAACCGTTGATTACATATTGTACGACTATTAATTAGTAAACTGTTTTTTTTTCCTTTACAAAGTTCACTAAAACGGAATTACCAGATTTGCTTTGCCTGTCATAGATAGATCAGAAGTTGTTACATGAATTGTAAATGGATACTGTTGAGATATCACAAAAGGAAAATTTATCAAATTATTCACAGATTTAATTTTCTAAAAGTTTACATGAGGATTTTTCGGAATAAACGGACGGTAGATACCTAATTATTTAAATATAATATCAGATCTAGAGTTATTAAACTAGAGAAATTTATATAAGGTTACATATCCATGAAATATTTATATTTCACTCAAATATATTGAAATAATATTTTAAACAATGGTATTACCTTGATTCGCCTGATTTTAAATACTTTTTTCAAACTTAAAAAAAATTTAAACGTTTACATTTAATAAGAAAATTCCATTTGATTTCCTAGGAAACATGTGATTCGTATACTTTCTGTCTAATATTTCCGAAGATTCATTTTCGATCTGGATAAGCATTCAGAGGAAGACGTATACGATCATTAGGCATTTAAGCTCTGTAAGGTGACATCAATGTGGATAACACCCAGCTGATATTAATAACAACTTAATCATATACTGATATACCGAGTTTAATCAAAACCGTTAGAGCTATTTTTGAGAAAATAGTAAAAATGTGTATCACTGTTGATATAAAGAGGCACTTTCGGTTAGCCGATTTTAACCAAAATATTGCTGTCGGGACCTATACAAACCTTGAATACGTAATTTATGTATCGCACGAATTTTTTTTTTTTTTTGAGCTAGGCTGTTCACACACACTCACAGACCATTTTGCGAGATTCGTTTATTTTGACTCAGTAGACCTCAAACCATGAATTTTTCGTTTAAAACTGAGATTCGAAATCTTTCACGATCGCAAAATATAAATGTTTTCCATTATTACATATTCCATATATAGGTAAGTGGAAGTAACAACTAATTGTGATATAAAAAAAAAGTGTTAAGTAACCCTTTTTTCCCAATTTTCCGGTGTTCATCTAGGAAGTTCGTGAAAGAACTCTCTTGATGATGATGTTCTGTGGGCTTTGATGGAAGAAAACCACAGAACAAATGTTCGAAAACTTGCAGGGAAACTTAACCTTAGCAAATCGACATTCAATGACAACCTCAAGGCGATTGGAAAGAAAAAAAAGCTTGAAAGTTGGGTTCCACACACATTTAACGACCGCTAAAAAAACCAGCAGAAGTTTGTACTTCACGTAAGTGCACACTTTACGATAACAGTAGACGTTCTGTAATGTGGCTGTGTAATCAACTGATTAAGAAAAGGTTATGGTTACTGTTTAGTGGGCTTCTTTTGGTTTGATACACTACAGTTTCCTAAATCCTGCAGTAACCATCAATGCCGAATTATATTATAACTAAATTGAAGCAATGCATCAGAAATTGGCAACAATGAAGCCATCTTTGGTCAATCGGAAAGGCCCATTTTGTTGCATGTCAACTTTCACATATCACCTGTGACGTCACAAAAACTGATAAAACTTGAATATGGAACTCTACCACATCCGCCCTACTCTCTGGACCTCTCGTACGGATTATCATTTTTTTTAACAGCTAGAACTTCTTACGTGACAAAAAAAATATTGAACATAAGGGAATTAGAAAATGCGTTTTTGGTGTTTATCAAAACCTAAAGATGGTAATTTCTATTCCGATGAAAAGGAAAAGTTTCGAACACGGTAGAAATGTATCGAAAGTAGTGGAGACTATTAAACAGTTGTAAATCTTTATTTTTTCTTTTTAAAACAAAATCCTACACTATTCTTTTTAAAACAAAATCCTACACTATATCTCTCCTCACATCCCAAATAGACGATTCGAAACTATAAATTTCTTTTTATGAACTGAATTTGTGAGAAGTAAAGGGTGATGCCTACAGTTTAAATTTTAACATAAAACAGCAATGATTTTTTTACTATTATTTTTACTATTTATTTGTATTTCTCTTCACCTCAGGTTGTGCTTTTTCTTTCATGTATATATGTTTATATTTTATACTTTTTGTCTCTCTGTGTACCAATATGAGTAAGTAAGTATATATAGTTCCTTTTTTACCTTTATACCACAATTATTCCTGAGATTTTATTTTATCTTAGTTTTTGCTTATTATTGTATGAATCACTGTAAATATTACAACATTTTGTATTAAATTATGTTTCTATTAGATAGTCTATTGTTTATAAATTATGCAGTTATGTATATATAGATATGTAATTTCTTTTCTGTCTTTTTTTTTCTATTTTTTATCATAATAATAAGTAAATTTGGAGAAGATTGTATGTTCATTTATATATATATGTATGTGTATGTGTGTGTATGTATGTGTATATGTGTATATGTATGCATGTGTGTGTTTGTATATATGTGTGTATGTGTGCTTATGTATGTATATGTGCGTGTATTTATATATATGTATATTTTTTTTGTTTATTTCTTAGTGGTTACATACTACTTTTTAAATAATGTATATTATGTTAGAATTTTTATAAGTTAGTTTTTGGCCAGATTGGTATGTTATTTTGTATTAATTCATCTTTGATATTCTAAGGGGACTTAGTTCCAGAATAAAGCTCTATTTTCTATTCTATTCTATTTTCCAGACAACCCAAAACCATTGTCCTTATTACTTATGTTGATGACACATTTGTATTATCTGTCAATACTTTCACCACTATTCCATCCCAATCCCGGCAGTCAAACATCGTATGATACAGTTGTATGGAATGGTATCAAAACTGGAGAATTATAATAAATTCCAAAAATCCCATCCAACCACAAATCACATATACACTTCGTCGTAAACCTTCTAGATCTTGTCCAACAATATTCCAATTATCCTATCGAACAGATATACTACCTGGGCCTCCGCCCAGTGGAATCTTCATACAGGACTAAACAGACATGAAATTACTCGCAGACTACGATTACCATACAACGTGATAAACACTCTAAACTTTGAATATATTACTACAAATGCATTTAAACTACCATTATCATGATCATTTGTACATACGGAATTGACTCCACATGACCATAGAATTCTTTGCGTAACCCTTAAACATCTAAACTCTCAAGTTTCTAACCTTATATTCCTCACAACCTTCCTAGGCGTCTGAAAAGAAAATATCCAGGGGACCTCTTAAATTAAAATAATCAATGAAGCGCTGCCAATGTGTAGTCTCTTTAGAAGCTACTATCTTCATGTATATTTTAATATGAAGTTTACTTATTGTAGTTTATTTATACAGTTGTAAATTTCCATAAAAAAATGAAAAAAAAAGTTAAATAAAAATATTGCGTAGGTACATCCTTATTTTCTAACTATAAGTTTCGAACATTGATCCTGAATAACGAATTTTGCAACTGTTTCATGATTTAACTAGTATAGTTTGTTGTAGGATTGAAACTCTTAGTTTATATATATATATATATATATATATATATATATATATATATATATATATATATATATATATATATATATATATGTATATATAGAAATAATCTAAAGTACGTTAGGATCCGATCATTAAATGATATTATACCAAGGACTGTAATAGTGGCTAGGAACCGAGGGTATTATAAATTGCTCATTATGGGCTAACTCCTGATGCTAGTCATTATACAATTAGCCTCTTGTAAAACATGTGTTCCCTCGGATCATTATACCTTCCTTTTTAACTTATGGTTTTATAATTTATGTTTCGCATCAGGGAGCACGGATGAAAGGTACTCTTATATTTTCTTTTGCTTCCACTTAATTTTTTTTTTTAAATCACTAATTCATACTTTTGAATAATACAAAACAAAGGAAACTATTTATGTTAAATCGTTAAACAGTGAGGAAGATAACCTGAATTTGTGGCAATGAGTTTTTACAAATTATCACTTAAACGATCTTTAAATGGTTCGTTCAATAACACAAAATCTCTGTAATGTCAATAAAAAAAGTCAGAGGCAGATCCTGAAATTGATTGTGTAAAAGCATTAAAAGAACAAAATCGTTTTTAAAAGCTATATTCTATTATAATTAATAAGGTCAATGAAGAGAGACATTTTAATTTTTACGTTGAAACCATGGTGACCGAGATGAAATGATACTTACATTGGATTTTGCCTAATTTAAGCACACCAGTGAATTTTCGAAGTGTTTTTGCAATTGGATTAAAATATCTCAGAAACTTTTTTTTTTTTTTTTATTTATTTATATGATATTTACAACTGTATACAAAAAATACATCTGCTAAATTCGCACATGGATATAATGACATGGAACACATGTTGAGAAACTACCCATTGGTAGCACTCTAATAATATGTCTATATTAGAAGATCACGTGGCCATCTTCTTTTCAGATGCCTCGGAGGGTTATCAGGAATCGAATAGGAAGCAAGGTTAGAGACAAGAGGGTCGGGATGGTTATGAAGTTTATTATGGAAGGACAGATATCTGCATTGGGCCAAATCTGATACATAAGGAACATTAAGGTCATTATGGATAATTTTATTTGTAACAAAGTAAGGAGCATTGAGGATTTTACGAAGGATTTTGGATTGTAAGGATTGTATGCGAGAGGAATTTGAAGGTTTGGTGGAGCCCCATAGCTCAACTCCGTAAGTCCAAATAGGCCTTATTATAGTCATGTAAATGAGTCTTTTATAATTGATTGAAAGGTTAGAGCGTTTGTCTAGTAGTGTTGAAGTAGTCGGAAACGTCGAGCTGTTTCTTGTCGTTTCAGTCTGATATGAGGATTCCAAGTTAGACGTTTGTCCAGATGGAGTCCTAGGTTCTCAGAAACTAAAAATCGGACTTGCATACTATATGCAAGAGAAATGTTCAGAATTTTATATTTTTTGTAATGAGCTATTATTGAAAATTTTATCTTAATGCGATACCGTGTTAAAGAGGCAAAAAGGGAAAAACTGTGGCATAAACCAATAGATGACGAGTTTTATTGAAGATATGGACTAAAATATCTAAGAAACTAAAAATCGGACATGCACACTGTAAGCGAGGGAAAGGTTCAGAATTTTATCCTCTTTGTAATGAGTTATTACTCAAAATTTTATTTTAATGGGGAGCTGTTTTAGAGAGGAAAAAGAGAACGAGTTTTGTTGAAGATATGGATTAAAATATCTCAGAAACTAAAAATCGGACCTGCATACTGTAAGCGAGGTAAATGTTCAGGATTTCATTCTTCACCATTTCATTAGATATAGTAGTAAGTTATTATTCAAAATCTACCTTAACAGGATTCTGTGTTAGAGATGCGAAAAATAAAATAGTGCCGAAAATATTGTCAATAACTAAATGATGAGTTTTTTTTAAGATATGAATTAATATGTCCTAGAAACTAAAAATTGCACCTTCCTACAGTAAGCAAGGAAAATGCCCAACATCTTCTTTATAATAAGAGACTTTCAGAAATCGCCTTTTTAGGATATGGCATGTACGCTTTCATAGTTTTGTTATATAACAGGATTAAGTCATTTAATTAATTTTTACTTATAAATATTAATAAATAATTTATAAGCTTTCAGCTGGATCAGCTAAGGGGAAAGGTTGCACTTTATATAAATGTTGTAAATAAAATTTTTAAAAAATGAAAAGATATAATTTTAGGCAAACTTTCTACCTCGTTCTTTATAGACAGATAAACACTACTTCAAATACATTAAAACATTTGTAGAGAAATGTGCAGAACTTTTTTTTAAGATCTTACAAAATTAATTAAGAGGATTTAATATTAAAGCCTTCATCACAACTCCCCACACAACAGTTACGATAGATAAAAGTTTATATAACATAGCATTAATTACTTACAAAATGAGACACTACCCGAATTAGTTTAGATGAAAAATAATCACAAAAAATCAGTGCTAGGAAGACACTTAAAGAGGACTATGTACATAGTAACTACACTAGTATTATAGATATTTACTGTAGATATAGATATGAACAATTTAAAACTAAGTATCGACTGTTCGTCTTAGGAGCGAACTGGTGCAGTCCGTAACATGAGAAAATCTGCGTTGGATCTGCTTTGTTCAGACATCAATAACAATTTATCAAAAAGGAACTTTAAATTTTTGGTTTTAAGGCGTTTCTATGCGTTGTAAAGTACACAAAAGAGGCTACTATAGGCGAGGCTATTGTTGTTTAAAATAACGCGGAAAAAGAGAAAGAGAAAAACGCAATAATGTTTTTGCTAGAGAAACATTCAACTTCAAAAGCAAGAGAAGTAAACGAATCGCAACATACGCATCTTTAAGGAGATCCCTCCATAAGATATTTCAAATCAGGCGGATCTCCAATCTGTTGACATTTTCAAGTTTTATTTTCTGGATTATAGACCCATTACTGTGACCTATTTCCGCTGTTTAAGAACAATGTTTGGTTATGATTGGAGATAGAATTACCTTACGTCAATGATTCATAAAATTTTTCCTATCAGCAACCTTAAACAATAGAAAGTTGTAATGATATGAGAGTTGCCAAAATGATTAGGCAAGAAATCATAAATGATAAAGCTACAATGTCACCTTGATCAATGTAATTCCGTGACGTTTTATTTGTTAAAGACCAATAAAAAAATATATAGAAATAAAAGAAGCAAAATTTTTAATTGTCCATCATGTTTATTTTTTATAATGAATATACGAATGATTAGCCAACTGAATATAAATATAACAGGAGGAATAGTTGACTAGTTGATAATCTTTATTTTTTTCCAACGATTCGGCCCAGGATTCAGGCTTTCATCAGGACTGATGAAAGACTAGATAACAACTAAACAATACATATTATAATCATACTAACAAGAAAATAACAAGATGAGAAATAAAATATGTGTAATGAGAAGCTATGTAGGTACGTAAAATGCTGTGGTAAGTAAAACAATTTTAAAAATTGTAATTTAAGAGGATAAAAGTTTGTATGATTATACATTGAAATAAATTAGACAAACATACGTAAGTAGTGAGAAAAATAATTAGACTAGTATATGTGAAATCAATCAGACAAAAGTAAGATAAATAATTAATGAACGGTGACATATTAATAAAGTAACAGCTGATACAATAACGGTAGCGAATTGATACACGTTGCCATGATTTAAAATACAATTTTTCTATTTTTATTTTTTAATGTGTGACAGCAACCCTCAGCCAACTTCTCAACAATAATATAAACACCTATATTAAGTAACTATATCAACTACTTTATTATCTACATTTATTTCAATTCAGGTTTATTGGTTACCTGAATTGGTAACTTGGTTCATGTTCCGATATTCTAATATGTTAACTTCACTTATAATCTACAAGTGAGTTAAGTATATATGGAAGTATTATTAATTCTCTTTGGATGGATAACGTTACGATTCTTTTCTACTTTAAGCACACCAGTGAATTTTTGAAGTGTTTTTTCATTTGGATGAAAATATTTCCGAAAGTGAAAATCGGATCTGCTTACTGTAAACAAGGGAAATGTTCATAATTTTGTCTTCTTTATAATGAGCTATTACTGATAACAAATTAATTTTTATTAAAATGGATATTCGTTGGAATGATGGAAGTACACATAAAGAAATAACGCTCACCGTTCAATTGAACGATATTCACAAAAGATCCAAGTTATCCTTTGGGTGTAGAAGGGCTCTCCTTAAATCTAAATAACCCGGTTCCAGGTTGATTAATGTTTTTTTCCAGTTTTTTTTTTTTTTTTGTTCCTCAGCTTTATTATAGTTCTATTAACAGGATCTCTTTAATTATAGAGTGGATATGTAGCCGCGCTTGGTTTCTGGACGGCTCAGGTAACCAAGATACCTGACGGTTACCTGAGGGTCCGTCTCATAATGGCTAATTATTGCCTTTATATAAGGGCGTAAATGATTGGTTGTTACTTTTTATAAGGGTTGTTTCCTTCCTCAGGCCTCGTTATAAATTAATGACATAGAGTAATTAAAAAAAAAAATGGTAGCAATTTCCTGCCAAGTACAAAATTATAGAAATAAAAATGATTAAATATTAATTTTATACAGTTGCGTAATTAATAGTTAAAATAATGATAGTCATTGTGATAAAACATTTATCTAAGTTAGTTATGACTAGAGACCGGATATTCGTGCATTAAGAAACGAAAAAAGTATAAAATTGTTTACATGAAATGTAAAAGTCATAGTTTTTGTTTAATTTATAATATATATTTTTTAAACTATTTATCAAAGACATTTACAACTGTATTACAATATAAATACATCAAGTGAATGTGTACACAAGAATATAATCACTTGAAAACGTTTGTTGAAAAACTACCCACAGGTAGCACTCTAATAATATGTCTACATAAGGAGATCACGAGGCCATCTTCTTTTCAGACGCCTCGGGGGGTTATCAGGAATCGAAGAGAAATCAAGGTTAGAAACGAGAGGATTCGGATGATTATGAAGTTTATTATGGAAGGATTGGGCCAAATCGGAGACATATGGAATATTAAGGTCATTATGGATTAATTTATTTGTGATAAAGTAAGGAGCATTGAGGATTTTACGAAGGATTTTGGATTGTAATGATTGGATACGAGAGGAATTTGATGGTTTAGTGGAGCCCCATAGCTCAACTCCGTAATTCCAAATAGGTCTTATTATAGTCATGTATATTAGTCTTTTGTAATTAATAGAAAGTGTAGAGCGTTTGTCTAGTAAGTGTTGGAGTAAGCTGAAACGTCGAGCAGTTTATTGTCGTTTCAGTCTTGTATGAGGATTCCAAGTGAGACGTTTGTCCAGGTGGAGTCCAAGATATCGTATTTGTTCGACAGGGATAAGTGGGGTGTTATTAAAGGATACTGTAGGACAGGAAGTCATAGCTTTACGACGAATTTATAATATTAATGCTTGTTTACTCTTATGTTAAGGGTTATAGGCTCTAAACTGAAGTTAGAAAATCTTCAAAATTTTTTTTTTTTTTTAAACTTATTTATTGAAAAATATTACAATCTGTCTCTAGAACATCTATAATAGAGTTCACAGATCTCATTCACACTCTATGTACAATAAATAAAATAAATTATACAGAAAAATAATATATATACAATAAATAAGAATAAAATAACCTGAAATAACTTGAATAAAATAAAATATCAAATAAATAAAATAACTTGAAAGTGTTATTTTGAATAAAAAAGGTAATAACAACAAATTTAAAAACCGTCCATGTATTAGATACCTTTAGTTTCAACTACAAATCTAATATAATAAATAATAAAAATAAATAAATATATAAATACATACCTATGTACATGATTATAAAGGAAATTTGGTTCAAGTATTTTACTTTATTGTTCATTTTTTTTTTTTTTATATTTGGGTTTTCTACAACTTAAGGAGTCATATCCCCAACACCTTAAAGGCACTGCTCTCTGTCCATCCAATATCCTTCACGGAGATCTCTGGTTACCACGCTTTCTTCCACGTCCTCTATCCATCATTTCTTCTTTGGCCTTCCACGCTTCCTTCTTTCAGGTGGTATATAGTTGTAAATTTTCTTAGGCCAGCGGTTATCATCCATCCGCATTAAGTGACCATACCACTTAAACCTTTTGGTCCCAATCAGGTAAAGAATGTTCTTTTGACATCCGACCTTGTCTCTAATAGCTGCGTTTGGGATCCGCTTGCTTCTAGATAAGCCACAGCTTCTTCTCCAGAAATCCATTTCCATGGAAAGCAACTTATTTTCCACCTTTTTAGTAATTGTCCAAACTTCTGATCCGTAGGTAGCCACGCTTTCTACAAAGGAATGGTATATCTTTTTTTTAGTTTCCAATCTTATTTCTTTACTCCATAGGGTTGAATTTATCGAACTTATTATTCTTTTCCCATTATTTATTTTATGTTCGAAGTCAACCTCACTACCTCCCTTTGAACATAGCCAGTATCCGAGGTACTTGTACATTGAGTGTCCAGTCATCAATTTCAAGGGGCAAATTTGGAGCGTTGAAAACCGTGCACTCTGTTTTAATTTTACTGATTTTCAGAACACATCAGGAATACGTGTCTAGCAACTTCCTCATCATATAGCTCACATCATCTGGATCCGAAGCGATTATGACTTGATCATCGGCATACTGCAAATTGTAGATGACTTTATCGTTCATGTACTATTAAAATTGAAATTTAGTCCTTAATTTGCAAAATATGCAATATCATTAAACAACAACCAAAAATATGCAATTAAACTCAAAAAGTTCAAATGATGTAATGTCGTGCACAATGAAATTTCGATATGTTATTCTACAAATCGTGAAAAGGATAGATTGTCGGGTTTGAAGTTTCAACATCTAAGTGAACAAAATGCGCAATAACATGGAAATGCGGCCTCTATTTACGACCAAAGTCCCGATTTTCGTGCCGTTAAAACCAACAGGTAGTACAATATGCAATAGAATATCCTAAAATATACAGCAAAAATTGCAAATATGCAATCAGATTGCCAAAAAATCGAAATATACTCATGTGCCTACACCAAGAAATAAAAACAGAAACAGCAAGAAGGATTAAAAGTAAGACAAAAATTATTTAATTTTTTTTTCTTTCTTTTATAAACCCCAAATAATTAAAATAAACAAAACAGAAAATAAATAAAGTTAACAAATCTTATAGATATATTATTTCTAAAAGGTGTTTTTTTTCGCATAGCCATAACTTCGTCAATTCTTCATCAAATCCAATGATTGAACCCTTATTTTGAAGATATTCTTCTCCTTCAGGTCGAAAAAATGGTAGCATCTGATGATTAGAAACATTACTAAATTACCTGCAAAAAAAAAAGTAATAACCGGGCAATTGTTTACTTTATTAATTAACGAATTTCTCAATTTGTTTTTGAAAAAACTTACGTGAATGTGCGTGCATATATATATATATATATATATATATATATATATATATATATATATATATATAAGTTAAGCGTCGTCGGACTTAAGAAATAAAAAAAAAGAAGGAAAAGGGAAAAGATGTAACATAAACGACTTCTGAATAAACATTGCTTTATTCGTTCCATAAGCCTCCTTATATACACTTAGCCTGTTTATTTACATTACCAGATAGTATTAAGGCTGATACCGCCAGTCTCCGGTCTTTATCTCCCCCCCACCAGTTTACGAACAGGATTTTCGGAAACTTAAATATTCCTAGATCGGAGCCCACGGTGACCAGCCTTAACACTTTACAATTGGTTTTACAGTATATCCTTAAAAGAAAATAAAATAGTTCCACTCAACTGGAAAAATAATAAATAAAGAAAAATAATTAAAAACACTGAAACTAAACACAGCACTTTAGAACTCCTACCACTTGAGAACTCCTAACAACAACAAAAAAAAAACACAATTTCCTCTATACATGAAATAATACAAAAAAAAAATTTTTTACAACTTGTTTTGTTTTGACAGCCACAAAAAAACATATTTCTCTGTTTTATATACAGCGGTGAGGGTACTACGAATCCGTAGGTCTATGTCCCGACTCTATCATTGGGAGCTTTAATTGTTCGATATGAACGGTTCTCCTCTTTCTGGGCTCATTCACGCTCTCAATAGTTACCAGGTTATGCTCCCTAATAACAACCACTCTGAATGGACCCTCGTACCGTAGCAATTGTTTCCCTCTGTTGGTTCCCAATTTCCGGTAAACTATTGTTCCTATTTTTAGTTCCCCCATTTGGTCGCGTACCTGTACATTCTGCCTTTCCACCCGCTTCTGCTTTTCCCGCTTAATTCTCGCCGTTATCTTTCCCCATGTTTTCTCTACCTCTACCCTATTGCTGAGAATTTGATCCACTAACGGTTCGGTAAGCGTAGTTTCCCCATAATCCCGCCTTGGCCTGCGCATCCCGAATAGAACTTCCATGGGTGAAAACCCCGTTACGGAGTGGATCGAGTGGTTATAGGCTGTTACCGCTTTCCTCATTGCCACATCCGGCTCCAACCCTTTTTCACCCTGATATACACGGACGTGGTCGCTTAACGTACTGTGCAGCCGTTCAATACCGCCTCTACCTTTAGGATGTCCTGGGGTGTTATAATGCCACGCAATTTCCAATCGCTTCACCTCCTCCCTAATCGCGGCATTGTCGAACTCCCTACCACCGTCCGAAGTAATCCTCTCGGGGACCCCATAGAACTGCACCCAGGTTTGTAGGGCTTCCGCAACTGCATTGGCTGACTTCTCCATCACTTGGTATGCCATCGCCACCTTGCTGAATATGTCGATTACCGTGACCCACTTAAACCCTTTCCAGGTAAACGTGTCAATCTGAAGGTCCTGTAGCGGCATATTCCCTGTAGGTGTCTCCTCCTGAACTCCTCTGGGGGGGTGTCGATCGTATTTTGTGCGCATGCATATCTCGCATTTCCCAATGACTTCCTGGATGGACCTCTTCATGCCCCACCAGAAATACTTCCGACGCAATGCCTGCAGCGTCTCATTAACGCCTCGGTGATTGGTTTTCCCCTGGTGATATGCTACTGTGATTGCTTGCTGCTGCTCTTCGTCCTGTACCGTCTCCACAGCATACTTGCACCGGATGAATGTCCTGTCCACGCCTATTCGCTCGGACCTCCACATTCGCTTGATCTTATCCCATACCGTATTGTTTCCCACGTATAGGTAGTGCGTTTTACCCGCTTCCGAGGCATCCCTCAGTGCCGTACAGATTTGTTCTTCGCTGACCCCGGGCTGCGACCAAATGACGCGGATCCTACTTCTCCCGTACCTTCTGAAATCGATCTTCATGATTCCGGTTGTTCGTGTCTTCCAAATCACCTGACGGTGTTTGTCGTTCACGATCTCCTCTATTTCTTCCATCTCCGCTGCCCTTTCTTCCGCTGAGCTCTCCTCTTCTGGGGAATCTCCCCTGTCCTCAATCCCTGCGGTGTCATTTGCCCCTTCGCCATCGGGAGTCCATTCCCTCAAGAATTGACGCACGTCCTGCGATGGTCCTCCCCTGTCCTCTTCAACCGCGTTGATCATGATGGCCCTCGAGAGCCAGTCTGCCACCACGTTTTCCTTTCCCGGCTTATACACCACCTCTATGTTGTATTGGCTTAGGATCTCCTTCCATCTTGTGACCCTAGCTGAGGTTTCCTTGAGTTTTCCTACCCACTGGAGGGGTTTGTGGTCGGTATGGACTCGAAATTTTCTCCCGAATACGTATGGCCTGAAATGGTCGATAGCCCATACTATCGCGAGTAGCTCCCTCTCCAAAGCGCTGTACCTTGATTCCGCACCCGTAAGCCGACGGCTCGCGTATGCTATCGGTCGTTCACCCTCACTCCCCCCTGGGACAAAACGGCCCCTAGCGCGTATTCACTCGCATCAGTGGTTATATTAAAAAGCTTCTCGAAATCCGGGAACGCTAACACCGGCTCCGTCAGCAACCTATTCATACATTTTCGAATGTTATTCTCCATCTCTGGTGTCACCACAATCTTCGCGCCTTTCTTCAACAAATTGTTAATGGGTACCAAATACTCTGCCATCTCGGGTACGAATCTCCGGTAATAATTCAGCGTCCCGAGAAGCCTACGAATCCCCTTGACGTCCCGTGGTACCGCCATCCGCGTGATTGCCTCCACCTTTGCCGCATCCGGTCTGACCCCCTCGCTAGAGATAGTGTGGCCTAAAAAATTGATCCGCGTTTGTCCCAGCAGAGACTTCTCGCTTGACAATTTCAGCCCGAATTGCCGGAGCCTTTCGAATACTGCCCTCAGATGTCCCACGTGCTCGGTTTCCGTTCTGCTAAAAATCAGCAGGTCATCCATGTATACCTGGCATACCGAGTCATCGATGCCCCTCAAAAATTCGTCCATCAGACGCTGAAATGTTATGGGCGCATTCTTCAGACCAAACGGCATTCTGGTGAATTCATAATGCCCCCTTTCAAATGTGAACGCTGTTTTGTGTTGGTCTTCCGGGTGCATCCGTATTTGGTGGTATCCCGCCTTGAGGTCCAGCGTGCTAAAGACCACGGCCCCACTCAACCTATCGAGTATATCCTCGAATCTCGGGATCGGGTACTTCTCGTCTACCGTGTTATCGTTCAATTTACGATAGTCTACTACCACCCTGTATTTTTCCTTATTATCCCCCGGCGCTGCCTTCTTTTTCACCGCCCACAGGGGACTATTGAATGGTGAGGTGCTATCAACTATGATTCCCTGTTCTTTTAGACTATCTAGCTCCTCCCGAATATGCTGTCTCAACGCCTGCGGGTATCTTCTCTCTTTCACGTAAGTTACCCTCTCCTGTTTCAGTGGGATTTCGTGCACCGTCCTCCCTGTTACCCCTAATACCTCACCTTCCCTGAAGAAGATATCCCTAAACTCCTCTTGTAGCAACTTCCTCCAGTCCTCCACTCTGTCCACCGCTCCTATCCGCACCCTTCTTTCTCTCGCGACCCCTATACATCCGAACTTCCTCTTTCCTAACCTAACGCTCCAGACTCCTCTACGATTTCTAATGCTCGCCCCTACCTGACCTAACAAATCGCACCCTACTATGACTTGGTATTCCCGAGTCATGTTCTCCACCACATGCACCGTTAGCTCACCCTCTTTCCCTGTCCACCGATCAAGCCCAATTGTCGCCTCACCCTCTACACTACAGGGACCACCCAGAGTGATCAGCTGGCAGTCACATTTCTGTATCCGGAGTACCCTCTCGCTCCCGCACCCTTTTCCTAACGCCCTTCGAGTCATAATAGTGCTCGAGCTACCCGTGTCCACAAGACACTTTACTCCCCCGTCTACTTCGATAATTGGCAACCAGCATGGCTTACCTCGGATGTTGTTGCATATTGCTGTGCGGTCGCCTCTCTGCCGACACACTCCTCAGATGTCGTCCCGCTTCCTCCTTTCTGCCGCCGCTCGTCGCTGCTCACTCCGTTGGCTGCGCCTACCTCCTTCACCTCCGCTGCTGCCTGGTTCGTCCGTCTCCGTTCCCGACGCTCCTGACTCCTCGGTTGCCTCCTCCGAAGATCCGTCCCGCTGATGTACCCTGGCTCGTCTTTTCATCCTCTGCACATTCACCTCCATGGGTTCGTCCTGAGGTCTCTCCCTCCTGTGAAATATGTATGGGCACTGCCTTGCTATGTGCCCTTCCGTCCCGCACTCGAAGCATCTGGTGCGCGGACATTGCGCTACTAAATGTCCCGGCTTCCCACACCCGTGACATTTTCTCTCTTCCCTCCGGGGCCCATTCCTCGGCCTCGACGACTGTCCCGATCTTCTTTCCCTCGTCGGGGCTTTTTCTCCACTCGGCTGCCTTGTGTCCCTCTTCTTCCAACCTGTCGGGGCTGTCCATGGTCGTCTATCCGTCACTCGGGTCCAACCCGGTTCTTCCACATCCATCCGTGTCTCCTCCTCTCTGGCACTTAGGTCGATCATCTCCTGGGCGCATTCGAGGAACGATCGCTCTCTGGGCAGTCCGTCCCTCTTCCCCGTTTCTTTAGCCAGCTGGACTTTCAATATTGTCGACAGAAACTCCATCCTGGCTTCGACCTCTCCCACGCTCATTGTTTCCCGCATCTTCTCGGTTATGCGATTGTACTTCGCCACGAGTACTCCCGCATATTGCCCCCTTGACTGTCGTTGGGCCCGCCGCTCCCTAAACATTTGGAATATGTCCTCTTCCGGTGTCCACCTACCTCCTCCAAAAGCCTTCTTCAGCCGCTCCTTAATCACCGGCCACGGAGTCTCCTCGTCCGCTTGGATCTGGTTCAGGACGTTCCTCCTTACTCGGCACACAAGAGCTGCTTTTAGTTCTTCCGCGTCCCCTAGGTTCACCAGGTCCTCCGCCACCTTCACCTCGATTCTTGACATAAGACGATCTCCGCCTTTCAAGAAATGGTTGAGCTCGCCTACCTCGCCTCCGAATCGTTCTAGGTCCGCAATGGCCCTCCGTAAGTCCTGCGTGGTTGTTGCTCTTATTTTCATCCATTCCAAGGCATTGGCGTGTGCTTCTGCCAACGTGTCCCTTGGTAATGGAGGGATCTCCTGGATCTGAGGGATCTGTGCTACCTGAGGGACTTGAGGTATCTGAGGTACCTGAGGCGCGATCTGGGGTACCTGATTGATCTGTGGAATATCCTGAGGTTGAGGAATTTCCGGTACGCTTAGTACTCCCGGTCTAATCAATCCTTCTGTCGGCATTTCACCTTTTCCTTAAACACCAAAAAAAAAAAAATATCTACTTAAAAAAAAATTACTTCCCTGACGTTGTCCCGGGTTTCGGCACCAGTTAAGCGTCGTCGGACTTAAGAAATAAAAAAAAAGAAGGAAAAGGGAAAAGATGTAACATACACGACTTCTGAAATAACACTGCTTTATTCGTTCCATAAGCCTCCTTATATACACTTAGCCTGTTTATTTACATTACCAGATAGTATTAAGGCTGATACCGCCAGTCTCCGGTCTTTATCTTATATATATATATATATATATATATATATATTGTGTTGGCATATGTTAGGTGTGATTAGAGCTCACTAGTAGTACTATCATCAGCGACTTATTCGAAATGCTTATACTTAAAAATGACTGGCATATCGTGGTATTGCAATTACAATCTTCAACTTCAAATTAAAGAGAGATGGCGGCGTTGAGTTTTTAATTGTAGTCATGAAAATAGTCTGAGTAACAACCTTCTTTTTAGTCGTTATAACTAACTGAACAGGTCACAACCATATCAGCCCACCTCCACTTTAAACGCATCGCTTAGCTAAAGGAATTTCTTGTTTAGACTTCTTCATTATCAACCAAAGCTTTTCTAAGAGTCATCATTTTAGCTTAAATCAAAAGCTAAACTACTTCTGCTCCACATTTTTTATTAGTTTTAATCAAAATTATAATATCACAAACTTCACCACGCTAAGTTTGTAAATATCAATTTATATCCTATCTGTATTTTTCAAAACTATCGATATAATAATTCATACATAAAAAAAAACGCTGCAAATTATTTCTCAATGGTATATTATTTCCAAACAATTATACATCTAAAGTAACATTACCTTCCGAGTTATAAGGAAAAATAAACAAAAGGTGATTCCAATTATTGGACTAAACTTTATTTTTTAATCATTAGTAATATGCTTTAAAAAAAAATAGCATTACTTCAGTAACACATTCAAAATTTAAAAACCAAACCAAGGATATAACATTTGGACATATAATTAATTAAAGAACATGGAAGTAGAACATATTAAAAAATTCGGAGACCATAACTTTGCTCCTAATTGTCCGATTTTTTTTTTTTTTTTTTGTTTTTTAGGAAATTTCGCAAACTTTTCGAGTTTTTCAGAATTTAATTTTACCATCCCTCGTAACTTTTTTTGCAGCTTCTTTTCGTTGAAGAATGTCATATAGATAAATTTTAAGGGCGTCGAGAAAATGACTTTAGCGAAGTTTCATTGAAATCTATACATTATTTTAGGAGCTACAGTCTATAGCAACGCAGGTTTTTCGGCCTCCATTTTGAAAGTAAAAGGCGGATAGTAATGTCGATGAAGGAGGATCATCCTCGGGCGACCTCTGATTATATATCAAAATTTGAAAAAAAAATCGGTCCAGTAGTTTCGGAGAACGGCGGATGGAAAAAAAAAATTTATTCTTTTTTCCAATTCTATGCATCCTGAAACGTGAAACCTCAAATTTTGAGAGGGGGTTAAGATTTTGAATTTTTTGGTCGATCACAATGGTTGGTTATTGAAAATAAAAAAACCAAAATGTATAGATATTTCAGCTCTCGATGTTTTTAGTTCTTAAAAAAAGAGGATTGGAATTGATAATTTTATGATATAGAATTGATTCGTATTGAGTCATGCCTATCAAAATTAAAAGGGATTCTTGGAGAAAACTATAGGAAAGTATCGTTTTTAAAGAAAAACTTTGTTTGTTTCTTATTTCAAAGAGTCAGCAAATCTGTCTTCAGAAAACCGTGATACATACAGACCAATACCTTAAAATAATTTTTTTTTTACCAAACGTATCTTAAACATCACTTAAAAACAGGACATTGAAAATTTAACCCGATTACAATGATATTTCCCTTGGGTGAAGATAGAAAGAAATAATTATTAAAATACATTTCGATGGTGATTTATTTTAAATGAATAAAGTTTTTATATATTATCTTCTAGATTTATTTTAAATAAGAGTATGTATTATATTTGAAAGACCAAACATAATATTTTCTCAAACAATATTTAAATAATTAATTTTAAATATATTATGTTTTTTATCAGTTCTTCTCCCAGATTCTTCTTTAAATTGCCACACTTCTTGATTAACAAGATTTTTTAATGGGTTACAGAAAGTGGTATAAATTCGTCCAACCTATCCGTGGGCTTTCCTACATATTTTTATAAAAACAACGTTAAAAAAATTATTGTTCTCAGAATCGAAAATTTTCACTCGCGTTTTACGTTTCAGACATCAAGGATCAAATTTGGATCTGTGTCTGTCTGTCTTTAGTCAAATCGATGTAACGGACATATATATCACTTACTACCAGTTATCCGATTTTCATGAAATTTTCAGAGACTGTGCAGGGTGGCGTCTAGATGGCCCCATATCAATTTTGTCAAAATTCATCCAGCACTTCCGCTTCCCCACGCGTAAATGTATTTTCTTGGATATGCTAATATTTCAGAAACGGCTTGTTCAATTTGGCTCAAAGTTGGAAAAAAAAAAAAGGCAGGTATTAATAAAAAAATAATGTAGTGCCAATACTATTCAATTCTGTCTTCTACTTTCTCTTATAAATGCGCAACCGTTGTTTCCTTGAAACGTCTATAACTCTAAAACCGCACTTTCGATTTGGCTGCAATTTCGAGTGAAGTTAGGGATTGGTAAACAGATAATCAAAAACGTATCTAATTCTATCCACTAATTCCAAAAAAATTCTTCTGCATTCAGATCAAAAAATGTATTATTTGACATGCCTATAGTTTGAAAACGGTTCACTCGATTTGACCCAAACTAGGAGGAAATTTGCAGAATAGTATAGAAATTATCTAATATTAATTTCATTTATTAATTAATTTCATTCACTTTTCTATTAACACTTTTTGGAGACAGCCCTGATGAAGGCCTGAACTTCAGGTCGAAACGTCGGCAAATGTCAAAATAAATATTATCATTTAATTTCATTTAATAATTAAAAATAACATAAATAATTGTTAACAATATAATGGCTGTGAAATGGGAAAGGAATTTACCATATGGAATGGGAGTTAGGTTAATACAATATTTTTATGAGGTTTTACAATTTTAGGTTTTATTCAAATAATTAATTTATACTATATTGTTTGGTCGATTCCAAACGTTACTGGCATGACACTTACTGCCGTTACTTAGATTTCGTGTAATTTTCAATACATTTGTTAGGGTTCTGTCTAATAACAAACGTCCAAGATCGATTCTAGCCGTCTTTTGTTTTTTAATGCTAGCACAATTGTTTAACAAGCTACATTGTTTTCCTTGGTTCACAAGTTAATGAACATTAGTTATTATTATTAGAGGCCTGCATGTGCAGTGTAGTGACCACTCACAAATTACATATAGTTGTAATTTAGTAATTCATATTAAGTGTTAGTAAGTGTAAAACATTTTTTTTTTCAGTAGTGTACAAATTTTAGTTTAGCTTTAGTTGATTTCTTGCTTTCTTATTTGTTTCTATATTATTCCATGTACATTCAGAGGTATATTTTTATTTTCTAATTTTGTTTTTACCAAAACATTTTTATTTATTAAAGATTACTTCATTAATTAAATGTAAGCATTTACATTCATATTAAATGTTGTTCAAGGTGGTTTCCTTGAGCATTAAGACAGGCTCGGCATCTTTCTTCAGCTGCATCAGAGGCAAAACAGCACACTGGATATGTGTTATTTTTTCACAAGATTCAATCATCCTTCTTTGTAAGGAATTAACGTCATTGACCGAACTTGCATAGAGTTTTGCTTAATGTCACCCCAAACAACAAAATCCAGTGGTGTCAGGTTTGGAGAGCGTGCAGGTAAAGCCACTGGTCCTGCATGGCCAATCCATTGATTGGGAATTGGGATATGAGATATGATTGAGCAAGTCCGGTCAATGACCTTAATTCTTTACAAAGAAGTATGATTGAATCTTGTGAAACAATAGCACTTATCCAGTGCGATTCTGTAAGTAGTTTTTTATTGAACGAACCCGAATTAGGAATCATCAAAAATGGAATCTGAAAATGAAGAACTTTTTCGCATTTTATAATTTGCTGATAAACAAAACTTGTATGTTAAGAGATTATTGAATTAACGAAAACGGCTTCTTTCAGAGATTGTATTCTCATACGAAAAAATGTAGACCTTATAATATAGATATTTTTTAGCAAATGGAAATGGTGAGGAAGCTATACTGAACTAACTTGGCATATATTTTTTTTTTTTTTACTTTAAAGAATGATAAATATTTAAGTTAATCCAAATTAAGATATTTCTTTTAAAATATTAGCTCATGATGGAAGGTGGTTATTAAGATGGTCTGATCAAGGAGATTTATGATAGCAGTTTTACTTTATGGGTCAGTAATCCATGTTAAATAGTTTTATACTTTTGTAAACTAATGACTCTCAAACATTGTCAACATGAGATTAATTCGGATTTAAAACCATAATTTAAATAGGTCAATATCTCTAAATACTGATATACTAAATGCAATATTTAGAGTTATAGCCGTTAGTTATCTCTTTATAGTTTATTCTTCTAATTTAACAGGTATCTTCTAATTCATTAACTACGACCTATAAATATATTAGCAGCTTCATTTTTTATCAGTTATTTATTTGAAAAGATTAAAATTTTCACGTGTTGCAAATACATATGTTCGGATTTCATAGCTAATCAAAAAATTAGTCTCTTAGCTATTAAGCCAAACTTAACACTAGACCGGGCATGCTTATTTGAGTCACGTATCCATGCTAGCGATCAACTTTGTCAACCACTATAGTTTTCTTTAACTTATAAGTATATACCCTTAATCTAAAATATTATATATGAACATCAATTTATAGCATTTTTAATGAAAATAGAGGTATTATAATACACTAGTAATAATAGTGGAATAATGGTTGACTGTATTAAATTATTGAAAAGAAGAACGGTTGAAGTGATCAGTCAAAAAAATAAAAATAAAATAAATATAAGTAAGCATATTTATCATTCTTTTTGCCGACGTTTCGGCCCAAAGTCAGGGCTAAGATAGGTTTCTGTGGTTCTTCATTTAAAGGCCTTCATACGTTTCTGTGCTTTAGTTCACGTATCTCAGTTAACCATTACAGAGGGCGCTACGTAAGTTCTACTCTTTCTTACCATAACAATAGGGGTATTCATGCACTTGTTGTAAATGCTTAATGTACTAAGCTGCTAATGTGTTATCAGTTATATTAAGGTTATGCCTATACTGTAAACAAAGTTTTTGAGTTGATTTGCTAACATTTTCATTTATTTTTATAATGCCTAAGTGAAATGAAGAGTGAATTAAACACATCAAAACCTAACAATAACCTCCTCCGTGCGTTTACGAAGTTAGCAACAATTTACAGAACCCCATGCTGCGTTAAAATCAAGAGTGCTAGCGGCCTTATTTACCTCACATTTCGTACACAATGAGATCTTCGATGTATAATGCTCGGGTAAAGTGGGCTGTAGTCGACTAATTGAAGTGTTTTTGCATACTGATTAAATGATCACAAAAACTAAAAATCGGACCTGCATACTGTTAGTGAGGAGAATGTTCATGATTTCATCATCTATGTAATGAGCCATTATTCAATATTGTATCTTAACGCGAAGCCCTGGTTGATTGGCGAAGAAAGAAAAAAATTGACTCCAAAACAAAATTATAACGAGTTTTATGGAAGATATAGAATAATTTTTTTTTTTAAATCTTTTGATTGAGAAATAATACATTTTGCCACATTTAAGGGCACTGAGTACTAAAGCTGAGTGAGACCCATTCATACTATATATACAATACAATAAAAAAATAAATAAATAAATAAATAAATAAAAAATAAAAATATATATCTATATAACAAAGATATACAAAAACTATAAAACCAAAGAAATGTAACGTGAAATCAAATTAAAAAAAAACAGAAATTGGTAGCAAATTAAATAAATCATAAGTAAAACAAATAAATATATAAAAAAGAAAAGCATTCATACTTAATATATAAAAAAAAAAAAACATTCATACTTAAATAGAATAAATTATCTCATAAACTAAAAATCGGACCTGTATACTGTTAGCGAGGGAAATGTTCAGCATTTCATCCTTTTTATAATGAGCTATTATTTATAATTTATATTTCATATTATTAATCTCGCCTAGATGTTTTCGCTTCTATCGTGTAGTCTAAAGGACACGCCGTAGTTGTTGTTTCTTTCTTTGGTTAGGAATATTTTTTTTTTTTTTTAGAAATTTCAAGGCATCTTAGTGGTTTGGATTTTTCAAACGGATATAATTTAAACTATTTTTGTACCGAGTTGATGAAACTTAAGCAGCCCTTAAAGATAAATTGAAA
Organism: Nezara viridula; assembly: GCA_928085145.1. Classification (NCBI taxonomy): domain Eukaryota; kingdom Metazoa; phylum Arthropoda; class Insecta; order Hemiptera; family Pentatomidae; genus Nezara; species Nezara viridula. The sequence continues at coordinate 108,098,649 of OV725079.1, read as the reverse complement.
AAAGAAATTGTTACCATTTATAATGGCTATAAAGAACATAATAGCACTTTTACAGGTTAATGTCGACAACAATCATAGGTTTTATTTCCTCTTAATAATCTTGCAGGGTGACTATCACTCAAGTTGTTTCCTAAATTTGCTCGGGACAGAACTGCACTCAGGTTAAAATTAATCGTATTTAATTGTAGATTATTTTTTTTAATTCATCACTTGGGGCTTGCCTTTCGTTCCGCTACGGGACCGCTCTCGATCGTCCCACGTCAATTGAGGGCTGTTACACTTCTAAATGACAATTAAGTATAAGTATCGCTATTATGAGACTATTTCAATCTGAATCTGAAATCACTGCGAGGTGAAGTATATTGCGGTTGCCAGTCGTTGCAGTTGTTACCCATACGCACTAATCACCTCCCCCCCCCCATAGCATTTTAATTAGGTCTGGTAAACTCCATCAGTTTTAGAAATTGGCATTAAAAAGTCTGATAGTCTTGGGTGTGACTATGCTCATGTATATAATTGCCCGTCTATTGCGGCCTTAAACGTAAAAATTCCTCAACGTTACACTGTAATAGAAATAAAGAATGTATCACGAATTCTTGAAAAAATTTACAACGAACGTTAATGTCACCAAATATATCTTTTTCGTTCTAAAAGTAAACATAAATTGCAAGAAACTAAGACCTAATGGTTTGCTACATACCAAATAATCTAGATAAAGCGACATTATTTCAAGTATTCTTTTACTTTGCTGGCATTATAGGCCATTGTAGATTGGTTTTGCCGGCTTAACCAGTCTTTTCAATTCCTTTCTTTCTTGGGATATTTTTTACAGCACCTGGATGAAGCTCCACAACATCTTTGTTGATTCGACTTATCCATCTGATTGTTGGCCTTCCACCTCGCCTCTTGCTTACTGTTGAGACATTCATTATCGTGTAGGCAGTTTGCTCTGTTCTGCAACCTCCTTGATTTCATTTCATAAGATATTGATTGGCCAAATTCTTTAAGCAGTTCTTTATTGGTCTTTATTTTCCGAAAATGTCATGAAAATTAGAATGGCAGCAGTAAGTGATAGGCCTATCACATAAATTTGAGAACTTAGTGACTGAGACATGGACGGAACAAAGTCTGTTCCTTAATGTCTAAATCGCAAAACATTTCAATACTCAATTGAATTCTTAGGTCAAACAAAATTTTAACTTCCCGCATGAGTTCATAGATTTTCTAACTTCTGTAGGTCAATGATACAAGCGAAGCCACTAATCCCCAACATTTCTTCTAGATCGGACTAGCCATTTTTAAAATATAAGTGTTTTTAAAATGGATGATAAGTTTGCGCAAGTGTAAGCGAAAGTTGAATATGGACATTGATAATGTCGGGCAGTGTCATTTGTACTAGCCTTTTACAAAGTATGGCTTATTTGATTAGATATTTATCACGTTTTATAAAATTATATAATATAAAATGTTTAAATTTAAATTTTCTTTAATTTTATATGAATCTCTAAGAACTAAAAATCTATTGAAAAGGTAGAAGTGCATAGGGCAATATAGAAAGCATCTTTTTAGTATATTTAATATATAAAAATATATCAATGCAAGGCTTCTAAACTGTCAGTAAGAAACTTCTATATTATTAGTTTTTTATTTTATTGAATATTAATACCATCTGCCACATTGAATGGCATTAATATTAGGACTACAGTAATCATTCACACAATATGTTCATACAAAAGGGAAATATATATAAGTAAAGATAAAGGGCTAAAATAAAACAAGAAAATTAACATTCTGTCAGAAAAATAGAATAATAGTTTGAAGCTAAATAAAATTAAAATAAATAAAACTTATTCACAACTATGTACAATACTAAAAGTAAGTAAGAGAACGTAGAACCAAGGTTTTTCAGCAACAAACAAGTAGGTCTTGAACGAGTACAATAATGGATTAATATAAGCTCAGGAATATCTGTTACAATTTTCTCAAAAACGGCTCTTACGATTTTGATTAAACTCGGTTTATCATTGTATAATTAAGTTGTCTTTAATATCATCTAGGTCTTATCCCCGTTGATGCCACTTTACAGGGCTTAAATGCCCAATGTTCATGTACGTCTTCGTCTGAAGTACCTTTAATATGGTTTATTTAAAACAAACAAAAAAACTCTCTTTTATTGACTATAACTATAAAAAATGGCTAAATATGAAGTTTGAAAGAATATGACAATTGGAAACTGGAGAAGAAAAGAAAATGCTTATCCAGGTTGAAAATGAATCTCCGGAAATAACAGTCAGAAGGTATACGTATAATATATCGTTGGAGAGCTGAAGTTAACGAATCGGCAGTGAAGACTTTGTAAGTAATATTTTTATTCATAATGTCTGTTACAAATGGCTTCTTAAAATGCAGGATAATACTATGAATATATGGGTTGACTATAAGAGTTCACTCCAGGTCTCCTACAAGAGTGTGACTTCAAGAATGTAACTGCAAGAGTGATTTGTTCTGAGGAGCATGGGGGTAATATACCCAAGAATAGTAGTGGGGTGAATCAATTCTGGGAGGTCTAGGAAGCGTTTGAGAGACGTTATTAACTATTAAGAATTGGCATCCTTATCTTTTAGAATTGTTAAAAAGTCTGTGAGAAAGATAGCTTTTGCTGAAATCTGTTATTGTTCCCTAAGTCTTGATAATGGGTCTTGTGTCCAGTCTGTACATTCTAGATAACTATTTCTAAGCTATTAGAGATAGCTGCTATCTAGGGATAGATCTGTCCTTTTATCCTTTGAGTTATGAGAATTGTCAATACAATATATGATTCACCAATAAGCACATTTAACAAACTCAATTATTAAAATCAAAGTTAAATTTAATATTAATATTATTATTTGTTACGGATTAAGTCCATTCCGTAACTGGAGAATATATCATGGATGTATTTATAACCTTGAATACGTTTACTGTAGTTTAATAACTCTAGATATGATATTATATTTATACAATTGGGTATCTATCGACCACTTATTCCGAAACTTCACTCCCATGCTTCCTAGATATCCCAGAATTGATTTACCCCACTACTATTCTTGGGTATTTTACCCTCATGCTCTTCAGAACAAATCAGTCTTGCAGTTACATTCTTGAAGTCACACTCTTGTAGGAGACCAGGAGTGAACTCTTGTAGTCAATACATATAAAAAATCATCAAATGTACCTTTTAGAAAATTAAATTAGTGAATAATTTGATGAATTTTCCCTTTGTGAAATCTTTTTTACTGCTTAACTATTAAACTGAAAAGATATTTTCCAATAGACCAAGCTCTTATTCGCTTTTACGTTTAATGCATCGGTGAGATGGGTGAATCTAACTGGGATATACTAGTTTCTTTAATATAAGAAATAATTTCCATAGCAATCATGGAACTTGTAATCATGAATTTACCACAAAAGTAACAGGACTTTGACATATTTCTTGTAGGTAAACTATTATAGAGTATTATGTACCCAGTATTTGAATGACCGTAACTAGCTAGTTGATTACCCGATTACAGATAGTATAGATTCCTGTTTTGTTCATAGCTCATACAGTCCCCTGGTCTAGCTTGGAGACCCTCCCGTGTGGGCCGGAGAGGCAAACGAAAACAGAACATGGGAGAGGAGAAGCAGTGAAGTGCAAGGGGCAGAGGCCAGGCGGTTTATGATCTGTCGGCTGCACGCCTTGTCATATCTATCTCCTCCCCTCCCCCACCTACCGTCCCGGTCTCATAATTAATCGATGATTAG